>JAEVLN010000006.1:3400055-4000055 GCA_018350325.1 Globodera rostochiensis
TGGCGCTCGGCTTGCATTGATTTGGTAGGATTTTCCTTGATTTGACAGACCCCTTTAACGTCATATTATTTCTTCATTCTATACACCGTTCGATTCCTGCCCACGAGCTGAGCACGTATATGTAAATAATTTATGCCTCAGATGAATATGAAGAAAGTTATGGCGCTCGGCTTGCATTGATTTGCTAGGATTTTCCTTTATTTGATAGACCCCTTTAACGTCATATTATTTCTTCATTCTATACACCGTTCGATTCCTGCCCACGAGCTGAGCACGTATATGTAAACAACATATGCCTCAGATGAATATGAAGAAAGTTATGGCGCTCGGCTTGCATTGATTTGGTAGGATTTTCCTTATTTGACAGACCCCTTTAACGTCATATTATTTCTTCATTCTATACACCGTTCGATTCCTGCCCACGAGCTGAGCACGTATATGTAAACAACATATGCCTCAGATGAATATGAAGAAAGTTATGGCGCTCGGCTTGCATTGATTTGGTAGGATTTTCCTTGATTTGACAGACCCCTTTAACGTCATATTATTTCTTCATTCTATACACCGTTCGATTCCTGCCCACGAGCTGAGCACGTATATGTAAACAACATATGCCTCAGATGAATATGAAGAAAGTTATGGCGCTCGGCTTGCATTGATTTGCTAGGATTTTCCTTGATTTGACAGACCCCTTTAACGTCATATTATTTCTTCATTCTATACACCGTTCGATTCCTGCCCACGAGCTGAGCACGTATATGTAAACAACATATGCCTCAGATGAATATGAAGAAAGTTATGGCGCTCGGCTTGCATTGATTTGGTAGGATTTTCCTTGATTTGACAGACCCCTTTAACGTCATATTATTTCTTCATTCTATACACCGTTCGATTCCTGCCCACGAGCTGAGCACGTATATGTAAACAACATATGCCTCAGATGAATATGAAGAAAGTTATGGCGCTCGGCTTGCATTGATTTGCTAGGATTTTCCTTTTTTGACAGACCCCTTTAACGTCATATTATTTCTTCATTCTATACACCGTTCGATTCCTGCCCACGAGCTGAGCACGTATATGTAAACAACATATGCCTCAGATGAATATGAAGAAAGTTATGGCGCTCGGCTTGCATTGATTTGGTAGGATTTTCCTTAATTTGATAGACCCTTTTAACGTCATATTATTTCTTCATTCTATACACCGTTCGATTCCTGCCCACGAGCTGAGCACGTATATGTAAACAACATATGCCTCAGATGAATATGAAGAAAGTTATGGCGCTCGGCTTGCATTGATTTGCTAGGATTTCTGAACGTGCGTAATAACTCATTTAATAAACGAAAATTGAAATTAACGTTATTCAGGTTTTTAGCCTCTGAAGATTTAAAATTTTAAAATTAGGTAAACACCAAAAAAGATAGATAGGTAAATAGTTTCTTTTTGAAAACAAAAAAGTGAAATCCATGCCAAATTAAGCTTCTTGAATATTGGTCCTCTAGGGCATTTCTTGATTGTGTGGGAATGACAAATGATGTTTTAAATTTTTAAAACGGAAAATCTGCAAATCGGATGAATTGTGTTAAATAAAAAATATGAGAAATATGTGGTTAGGCCTCCAATTTTATCTATCTTTAGGCTTTTGCCACTTTCCAAGTCCTCTCGGGCATTTTGGATGAAGATAAGTGTGTGTAGGAGTGGAGGAGGTCTTTGACCACTTTTGGGGTTGCGGGAAGTGGGTTGGATGTGGAGAAAATGGACACTCGCAGAAATGGGTGGACGGACATCCCTCGCGGGGATATCTGCGCTCCCGCCCCTTTTGCAATGCTTTGCTTTATGATAAATTTGGTCAGAAATAATTGGGAATTAAAAAGCCAACTAAACTGAAAACATGATTCTTTACATAGAACAAACATAGCACAAAATTCTAAATATTCCGGATTGTACATACTGTACTTAATTAAAAACTTTGACACATCTCAAAAAATTTTCCGTTCTCCCCACCCTTAAACAAAGGGCCCAAATGCCTCGATCTTTTAAATCGCTTTGTTTTAAACCCAAATGCCCATCTATTCTCATGCTGCATTTCATTGTATTAATGGTGCAACGGTGTGGAACAATGGAAAAGAGGGCAATGGTATGGAATTGCGGTCCCGACAAAAAAATTTTTGTTAAAAATATGCGTAGATCCGAGCACCCAAAAAGGTTAAAATCTTCAAAAAATGCATGAAAATGTTTGTAAATGATGAAAAAACAAAACAATTTAATTGTTAACGGGGTAGAAATGTGCTATAACAAGTTGGTCAAATCAAAAAAAAAGATTGCATTTGAAATTTCGAAATTGTAGAATTCGGGTTCGTGGTTCGACATTCGCAAATTCCGGGGCTTCGTGATCTAAGCATAACATGCATTTAAAATTTTAAATTAAAAAAAAATTTCGTCGGGACAGCAATTCCATACCATTCCCGAAAAGAGTGTGAAAATGATTTATCCAAACCATGGTAAATTGATGGACGGGCAAAGCGAATGATTGGGTTAGAACATTTTTAAATACAAAAACCAGGTTGGTTTGAATGCATTTGACGGGCATTGTATGTTATTGAAAGCAAGACTTTTTCGACCCGAATTTTGAAAAGCTTATCTTTTATTGGCACAATTTGAAATAAAATTGGGGTTTTAGTGGATCTTACAAAAAAAGGTTCAAAGATAGCAAAGGATAGACTGTGCAGAGGGGGGACGGTGCAGAGTGGAAACGGCTACATTTGATAAGAAAAGTAGCCAAAATGGTTCGAAGAGCAGAGGGAGGACGGTGCAAATTGTACGAAGAGGCAAACGTACACCACTGTCTCGCGACCCACCCCCTATCCCATCTCCACTCACCCGAAAATGAACTGTGCAGGTTCAAAGATTTTTTTTTAAACTGTGTCAGAAAACCATGAGTTGCGAATTGCTGCCCGACTGAGCAATGACCGAATCCAACATATATGTGGGGTGTATTCGGAAAATGGGTTGAAAAATGAAGAGTGTTGAAAATTGTTGGTTGGGTGTGTGTTGCCAGCCTAAGCCTAAGCCTAAGCCTAACGTCATAATATTTCTTCTTTCTATACACCATTCGATTCCTGCCCACAAGCTGAGCACGTATATGTAAGCAACTTATGCCTCAGATGAATATGAAGAAAATTATGGCGCTCGGCTTGCATTGATTTTCTAGGATTTTCCTTAATTTGATAGACCCCTTTAACGTCATAATATTTCTTCTTTCTATACACCATTCGATTCCTGCCCACAAGCTGAGCACGTATATGTAAGCAACTTATGCCTCAGATGAATATGAAGAAAGTTATGGCGCTCGGCTTGCATTGATTTGCTAGGTGATTTTCTAGGAATTCCTTAATTTGATAGACCCCTTTAACGTCATAATATTTCTTCTTTCTATACACCGTTCGATTCCTGCCCACGAGCTGAGCACGTATTTGTAAACAATTTATGCCTCAGATGAATATGAAGAAAGTTATGGCGATTTTCTAATTCCTTAATTTGATAGACCCCTTTAGCGTCATAATATTTCTTCATTCTATACACCGTTCGATTCCTGCCCTTTTTTCGTTTCGTTTTATCGGAAAAAAATTTGAGTTTTCGCCCAGCTCTGATTCGGGTCCGACCACTTTCATATTTATTTTATAAAACTCCTAAGTTCTACGGCTCAGAAATCCTTTTTATTGGCACGATTGGGCCTTAACTTTCGGCTTGGTTTAATCTCAAGGTATCCGAAAGTTCCCAACTGTATTAGGTTGGGTGAATATCGACTAAAATAGATAAGTCCAGAAGTCTGCTGGCTGCCTAGATATTCATTCTTACCCAAATGAATAGAAATACAAGTTTAAGTGGCGCTCAATTTTAATCAAAACAATTGAATTCAAAAGAAAAAATTTAAGCATTGAGTTGTTATTTTTAGCTATTAATAACGTTTCCAGGTTTCATTTTAATAATACGGAATTTTCATGGAATTGTAAATATAATCATTCAAAGAGCGGAGAAGAAAATGTACGTAAAGGTAGCAAGCAGTACAAAGTGCAACGCCATAAGTGTCCTTTTCGCAGAATTATCGCGGCTCAATTCAAGGCTTTCTTGGTGCCTTCGGGCATCATATCGATAGGGCTATAAATAAATATTTACCAAAAAATAAATAATATAATTTTTATTTTAACTTTGTTTTAAATCATTAATTTAAAAGTTGTGCACAAAAATTACCTCAGCAATAATGTGTTTGAGATTTGCCGGAAATTCCTCCACAATGTGAATTCGTCCACCCATTTGATAGTTGAAATAGCTCTAAAACCAAATATAGTGAATTTTGTTTATTATTTTATATAAAATGGAAATTGTAGCATTTGTTAAACAATTTAAACTTTTATTCTAACGGTTTACTGAACTAATTTGCGTATCTATTTTTTAAACTATTTAAACAATTGTGAATTAATTCACTAATAAAATAAAATTTCACCGCGAAATAGAGTGTGTCTGGCGTTTCGCGATCCGGCGTAAACGTAATAATTGATGCCTGCTCAGAATCATCGCATTCAAGCCTGTGAAATAGCAAAGTTCGTTGATCGCTCTATTTTTAACTATTTCTAACGTGAGTGTGTCCCTGAAATCAACAAAGGTGGCAAATTCGTCCGGATGTACATCCATTTTTGTCTCAGTCCATCTACAAAGACGTCCAATCTCCTCCTGGGTGAACTTTCGAACTTTCTGAGTAAAAGAAAAAAAATCAACAATTTTTAAGCAAAATCTAAATATTTCTATTAACCTTTCAGATGTTAACGATTTTTTTCAGATTTACCTGTTTCTCGTCGTTGCTGAGTTTGGCATATCCACCGTAAAAACTGTCGGTCAGATAAAATGGGTTGTAAAGTTCTGCAACTGTTTCGTTGTGGCCGCCTTCTATGCTAAAAATTGTTCCTTTTTTCAACTTTATAATTTTTTAACTATTTATATAAAACATACAAATTAATACATAATATTTTCTTTTGCCGAGACTTAAACAGGTTTTTCATTTAATAAACTTGTACAACAAATTAATTTTAAGGAAAAACAATATTTCTCAAATTAATTTTAAGGAAAAACAATATTTCTATCTCTCGGAAATTTTAATTAAATGATTACATAAATGTGTATGTGACTCCACGCTTGAGGTATAGTTCAGCAATGTAACCGTTCACATACCACACATACTTTGGAGGACGAGCAACATTCAACATTGTCTGAAAATATTAAGCATTTATCGAAAAAAAAAATCATTTTATCAATAGTTAATATTTTAAATTCGCACACATTGTACAATTCTTTTTAAAAATATTTTAATAGTGTGAGATATCCCAATTAGTGGCAATAAATTGTTGGTGGAAATAAAAAATGTCTAGGCATTAATTTAAACGGAAAAATTTCACAATCCAAAAAATAGAATGAAAACAAAATAATAAAATTAAAAAAAGAATTTTATGCTTAAAAGGGTACTCTTTTGTCATTAATTTGTAAGCAAAACGGAAAAATTTACAAAAAGAGATAAGCCTCTAGCGAGAGTCGAACTCGCGTTTCCGGCTTCGGAGGCCGGCGCCTTATCCACTAGGCCATAGAGGCGCAACATTAACAACCATTACTATGCCCCTTAATAAAAGAATAATTTCGTATTCAGGTTATAATGTTTAAGATTTAAAAAACCCTTAAATTACTGGATTCAAGCTTTTTCATAATAATTTTTTTTCTTTGTGTGGTTTTTGTTGTAAGAATTAACTAAATAAAATCAAAACTTTTGTGATGATATTAATATTTTATTTTATTTCTTTCATTTTGAGTTGGTGTGAGAAAAGGTATCTTCCTATATGAACTATGCATTAATGGCCATGGACATTATTTGAAAGCGAATATGGACAAGAATTTTAATCTTACGCTGATTTTGAAAAATATCGCATTTTTAACGCCATGTTTGGCTCCAGATGATGAGCTTTACTGGGTTTTCACAAATAACTTTGTGCTCACAAATAAATTGCGATGCATTTGAAATTTTTTTACCTTAATTTCTTTGAATTTTTATAAATAAATAATTTAAAATAATGTAAAAGAAACCAATTCATAAACAAAAATACCTTATAGCCTCGTTTTCCACCGGGTGGGCCCAATTGAAATGTGAAATTGAGCTGAGAAGCCATGCCCAATAAATTGTTCATTGACCATTTATCGCCTTGGTGAGCAATCAATTCGTCATCGAACTCAAATTTTAATTTATTTTTGAAAAGATTTAGAACTCCGTTATTGTATTGAGCAATAAAAAAGTTTAAAATTCGATTTTATTATTACTCTTATCGGGCTTGAAACGTAAGGCGGGATCATTGGTGAAATATTTCGGATAAAAATATGCCCGTAATCGACTTCGAATCGTACACAGTACACCTTAATAGGCAAAAAGTTGGTTGAACTTTATAAATTTAAAAAATTACAGAAAGCCAATCGATGTGATGAACATCATAGCCCTCAGGCAGTTCCACAAAAATATCCTTTCCGCCAGTGTATCGCTCATTCATTGGAGATATCCTTAAATTGTAACTCTTTGAACAAATGAAAATTGGAATTTCTAAAGACTGCACTATTATTTTCAATAGAATTTCAAGACAAAAATTCTTTATTATTGATAGAATTTTTATTGGAAATACATTTCCGAAGTATCACGTCCTCGAATTGATGCTTTGACACCAGTTTCTCTGCTTACATTTAACCCTCTTCCGACATAAAAATAGCCATCTATATTTTAAAAGTTTTTTAAGACTTTGTGAATTAAAAAATAGGTACTATATTATTATATTTCTTGCCTGGTGCCTTATCACCCTGAAAAATGAATCCATAAATTTTGATCGTCCTTGTGTCCAAGATTTGAATGGGGCCAGATTGGACCTTAATTCATATCGGTGATTATTCACTTACAAAAATGAATAGGTTTAAAAATAGTTTATTTTTAATAATTTTACATCATATCTGTTGCCTCGTAACTCATCCGGCAGCAACTGACTTCTGGGCACAACCAAATTTTCAGGAATTCGTACCTGTTTCAAGCACAAATGGAGTCGTAATTTGTGGCAATTCATTTTTAATTATAAAAATAAAATAAATTTTATCTTTCTTATTTGGTCGATTTCTTTAAATATATTTTTTATTTAAAACAATATGTGCAATGTTGACTGTAATTTGTAATTAAGATAGCTAAATAAAAAGAAAGAATATTCAAAAAATACTCACACTGCCCAATGACACATCGCCGTTCAGAGTATAAAGGCTGAGTGATCGGTATTGTGAGATTCGTTGTCCATTGTCTGGCAAAACGAGAAGAACCGCTTTTGTTGGTCGTATTTGGCCCAATGGTGAAAGACTGAAATAAATGATTAAATGGAAAGGTTTGTGTGCAATAAAGTTTGAAATACCCAAATTCATATGTTGGCAATCGTACACCATCTCTTGTTGGCACTTCTGAATGATCCAACCAGAAAAAGGTGTCTGTGAAATTTATAAATTATAATTTTTGCTTTTTATATTCAATTGATTTTAAATGGAGATGACCTTTGTTAATACAAAAAGGATAATCCATGTGCCATTTTGGGCGTTTTCGGCACTTTTTTGAAGCCTTTTTCTATGAGGACAAAAAGCAGCGAATACCGCTTAATCCGATGAATCATCACTTGATAATTCATAATCCTTCAATAGAATATTTTATGATTTCGCGCGGTTCAACATTAAAATTATATGTACTTCTAATATTTTATTATATCATGAATTCAAAATTTCATGCAAATTTTGCATCGACGCAATTATGAGACAGATTTTGGCGAAAGATATAAATCACCGAATAGCTAAGGCCTGGGTGCCAGATGGCTATCTACGAGAGTAAACGGCACAAAATTGGTGTTATCCATCATAACAAAGCTTGGCATTTACCCAAACAAAATGATCGATTTCCGTATATTGGACGCTGACTCAAAAAAAAAGAATACAAAAATTGAAAAAATCGAATTAAAAAAATATATACACAAAAATTAAGAGACATAACCTCATATTTATTTAACAAAGTTATTTGTTTTAAATAGCGATTGAGTTTATCATTTAATTACTTTAAATACTCAATTTGCCAAAATGTGTCAAATTTACTTTTAATTAGGGTTGAGCGGGACCGGGACTTTTGGAAAAACCGGGACCGGGACTAAAATTTCAGTACCAAAATAGAAAAAATTTACCATTTCAGTACTGGTCCCGGTCCCGCTCAACCCTACTTTTAATACATATTTTCGCGACACATTTTCTTGTTCTTTTCCAGACGAACAACAAAATTTCCTATGCACAATACATATGTTTATTAAAACCCATTGTTATTCCAATTTGTGCGCCCAATTTCTCTGTCATTATTGACCTTAATTGTATTATTATAGTTTGTTCCTTGACCTTTTCACCTTAAAGAAAGGTTGTGGACATATTTTGACTTTGAATAGGTTAATATTTAAACAGCAGTCAACAAATTTTTTAAAATTTAATAGTTTATAAACAAAAAAATATTTGTATTTAGATCTTTTCTAAATAGTTAATAATTCTTTAAAAAAAGTAAATAAAATTTGAATTTTTTTTCAAATTCAATAATATATATAGGTAAATTAACCCACCGAAAAAAATTAGCCAAGCAATTTTTCAATTTTATTAAAATTATCAATTTCATTTATTAAAACTAAACAAATTTTTTCTGCAATAAATTTTCCAAGAAGCATTCATTCTGTGCAGTGCAAAAAATTCATCAGCACCCATTTATTTCTTCCTTCGCCTTTTGTTCCCCAAACAACAAAAGTGGGTGGAATTATCTCTTATTCGTCCCAAAAAGGACAAGTGGATGAGGCGCATTGTTCGGTTGGCTTAAGAAAGAGACTAGGGACAGTACAAGTGAAAGAAAGAAGACCAAAAAAAGTCCAAAAAACATCTGCTGCAAATCTTCAGTGTCGGACTTGTGGTCCATTTAATGGCTGGACAATTTAGCGCCGTTGGCT
This sequence comes from Globodera rostochiensis, assembly GCA_018350325.1. Classification (NCBI taxonomy): domain Eukaryota; kingdom Metazoa; phylum Nematoda; class Chromadorea; order Rhabditida; family Heteroderidae; genus Globodera; species Globodera rostochiensis. Next base: position 3,409,130 of record JAEVLN010000006.1, read on the forward strand.
ACACGCCGATAGTCCGGAAATTGTCAAATTTATGAAGAATTTTTTATTCAGTAACAAATCCCCATTGGAACTCTAAATTGTATCCCATAATTGCACATTATTTTGAAAAAAATGGATTGTTTGGCATTGTGTTTGTTGTTGATCATGATGTGAAAAATATTTTACCGGCAACATCGCCAGCAAACGTGCAGTTCACGCATTGCACGACGGTTTCGTTGACTGCAAAAAGGTGCCCAATGTCGCGCGGCGGCTGTGCCGCCGTCGTCGTCGTGTCCAGCGCATGTGCTCGCATTGGACCAATGTACGTGCCGAACGTAGTCGTGTACACGTTGGGCACCCATTTGTTAGGGCTGTCGTTGATGCTGTTTAAATTGTGACCATGGTGATGGTGTTGGTGGTGGTTGTTAGATGAAGAGCTTTCGACATGGTGCGCATTGGATGGGGACGAGGCCAAAGTGGACGGGTCGGAGAATGGAACACCTTTTGAATGGAAAATCATTGTTATTTGTGACATCAAACATACGTGTCAATATGATAGAACTCTTATTTAATATTTTTATGTTAAATTTTAAAGGATTGTTTTAATTTTCTTCTGTTCAATAAATTCATAATTGGAACGCTCGGGACACAAAATTACCCAAGACTCGAGCACGAGACTTGGCCCCCGAGAAAAAGACCAAGAGTTGACCTCCGAGACTTGAGACCGAGACTTGGCCTCCGAGACCCGAAACTTGATGTCTCCGAGACTCTACTTGCCCCCAAGACCCGGGAACCCGATATTTTTGTAAGTCAAGATCCGAGAGCATCCCTAGATATGTCTCAATTTTAAAAAAATATATTTTATTTCATTAAACCCAATTTTTCGCACACCTTCATCAGAGCTGGAACCCCATTTAATCCAACAATGCATGCTGACCCCCCCCCCGTCAACCATCAAATTTGCGCGAATTGAACTTTTGTCATTGTTGTGTAACATAAAAAAAAAGTTTGGCGAAGCAGAAAAATGAATGGATGCATTGTCTAATGTGCACATTTCGCTCCTACGACGGACAACGCGTCGCATTTGGGTCAGCGGTAGTTAGGCGAAAATGACTACACACACCGAATATTTTTGCGCTTTTATAGTTTTTTTTGAAAACAATCCGATGATTTTTTGACTTGATAATGCGTTGGGGAATATTCCTCAGAATTCCAATAAGATTTTAAATAATTATATACGTTTCCAATAGGAGTCCGGGTCGAAATCTCGAATGAGAATTTTAATTGTATTATTTAGACAAACTTTTTTGTAACTGACCAATGCATTGGTGGACGAGGAGAAATATGGCAAATATGATGACATAGAAATGACCAAGAATTGGCATCTTAAAGCTGAAAAGTAAAAATATTAAATTTTGAACCCAAATCCACGAATATTTACATGAAAATTTACAGTGTAAATGGGATGAATATTTTACTCCTGAATTTTGCGTGGAATTGTTGAAATGAAACAAAGCCATAATGTAACACATCAATGCACTAAGAATTGAATTGGGTTGTCAAAATTTGTGATCAAAAATTTTTTAACGCGACACTTAAAACAAAAATTTGAATTTTGGTCCTAAAAACGTGTGACAAAAATGGACGACATTCGCATAACTGAACGTGCGTAATAACTCATTTAATAAACGAAAATTGAAATTAACGTTATTCAGGTTTTTAGCCTCTGAAGATTTAAAATTTTAAAATTAGGTAAACACCAAAAAAGATAGATAGGTAAATAGTTTCTTTTTGAAAACAAAAAAGTGAAATCCATGCCAAATTAAGCTTCTTGAATATTGGTCCTCTAGGGCATTTCTTGATTGTGTGGGAATGACAAATGATGTTTTAAATTTTTAAAACGGAAAATCTGCAAATCGGATGAATTGTGTTAAATAAAAAATATGAGAAATATGTGGTTAGGCCTCCAATTTTATCTATCTTTAGGCTTTTGCCACTTTCCAAGTCCTCTCGGGCATTTTGGATGAAGATAAGTGTGTGTAGGAGTGGAGGAGGTCTTTGACCACTTTTGGGGTTGCGGGAAGTGGGTTGGATGTGGAGAAAATGGACACTCGCAGAAATGGGTGGACGGACATCCCTCGCGGGGATATCTGCGCTCCCGCCCCTTTTGCAATGCTTTGCTTTATGATAAATTTGGTCAGAAATAATTGGGAATTAAAAAGCCAACTAAACTGAAAACATGATTCTTTACATAGAACAAACATAGCACAAAATTCTAAATATTCCGGATTGTACATACTGTACTTAATTAAAAACTTTGACACATCTCAAAAAATTTTCCGTTCTCCCCACCCTTAAACAAAGGGCCCAAATGCCTCGATCTTTTAAATCGCTTTGTTTTAAACCCAAATGCCCATCTATTCTCATGCTGCATTTCATTGTATTAATGGTGCAACGGTGTGGAACAATGGAAAAGAGGGCAATGGTATGGAATTGCGGTCCCGACAAAAAAATTTTTGTTAAAAATATGCGTAGATCCGAGCACCCAAAAAGGTTAAAATCTTCAAAAAATGCATGAAAATGTTTGTAAATGATGAAAAAACAAAACAATTTAATTGTTAACGGGGTAGAAATGTGCTATAACAAGTTGGTCAAATCAAAAAAAAAGATTGCATTTGAAATTTCGAAATTGTAGAATTCGGGTTCGTGGTTCGACATTCGCAAATTCCGGGGCTTCGTGATCTAAGCATAACATGCATTTAAAATTTTAAATTAAAAAAAAATTTCGTCGGGACAGCAATTCCATACCATTCCCGAAAAGAGTGTGAAAATGATTTATCCAAACCATGGTAAATTGATGGACGGGCAAAGCGAATGATTGGGTTAGAACATTTTTAAATACAAAAACCAGGTTGGTTTGAATGCATTTGACGGGCATTGTATGTTATTGAAAGCAAGACTTTTTCGACCCGAATTTTGAAAAGCTTATCTTTTATTGGCACAATTTGAAATAAAATTGGGGTTTTAGTGGATCTTACAAAATTTATATTTTATCAAAACAAAACAAAAAAACACTTTATTCTTGCTCGTCAACGACTTGATTTTCCGTAGTTCCGTTCAACATTTTGTGCTTCTCAAGTTAGGAATCGTATTTGCGGGATCCCGCTGCGGGTTTTTCGGAAAGTCGTGCGGGAGTGGATTTGCGGGATAGCAAAACGCAAAACGCAAAAAATGCGGGATTGCGAAGCGGGATCCCGCAAAATCCCGCGCGGGATCCGCTCCCGCGCCGGGCTCTACACTCCGGCTAACTTGCCATTCAAGTACATATATATATATACGAACCCTGACAAGACTAACTCCTTTTTTTAACCATAATCTATGTTTAAAATTAAAATCTAATTTATTTTTGCATGATTTTAAAGGTCTGGAGAATTGTCAGAAGTTTGTGAATACTATTTTTTGTGCATTTGTTTTTTGTAAACACGAAATCAAAACACACAAAAACAATTGTCTGTCTTTTTCCCGTTAGTATAAGTAGACCTATTAGTTTGTGCGGCGCAAACAGCTATGATGTAAATATTGGGGAAGGTGAGCAATTAATGATTTTTGGGGGAGCGCAGTCAATTGCACGCCTCAGGGAAGATGGGGGCGCCAGATAACAGAATGCGCAGCAGCAACTCGCCGGAGGGGATGATTAAAACGAACAGGATGTTCCCTCAGGGCACACGGATCAATCAATAAATAGACTGGTCACACTATAATGAACTGAAGAGAGATGGAAAACTGATTTAGGTATGGTTGATGGGAATAAACTATTCATCAGACTATTGTTGGGGGGGGGGTAGGTAATGAATGCTACAATTACGTGCAATTTTCGGCTTGTGTGTTGTGTTAAATGACAATTTATTTTTATTAATGTCAAAAAACGTTAATTAGTATGGAGTAATAAAAGAGACAAATGCTATTAAAACTAAGTTTTTAAAGATTATCGTTTATAAGTGCTAAATCCCGAAATAGGTATGTACATATAAATGTGCAATCTTCCAAAAATATCAAAATGTGAGTCAATTTATGCGTAAAAACTTACAAAATTCGCATCATAATGATAAAATATGGCAAACTTTGATGATATATTGTTGGTTCTTTACTCTAATCGAAGGTTGGGAAAGAAAATGAGAAATGCAGTCGATGAAATGAAATGCAAATAAAAAACGAAGCCCACTCATTCGGACGGCGAACACATCGACGACCAATGGCGCGCGGACCAGAGAAGATAGTTCAAAAAAACGGGCTCAAGGTCAACGGACCTCCTTCTTCAAGGAGGTTTAAGGATAAAGATTTGGCAGACCAAAAAAAATGAGGACCCGCCGACGCGGATGATCGAAAAATGGCAAAGATTTGAACAAACATGACAAATTACAACGGATTGGAGGAACATTCGGTTTTATATATAAATAAAGATTTATGAAAGCTGTATTAAATAAACTAAGGTTTTATTTTACAGATAAAGACAGAATCTCAACAATTTAGTGCTTCTTTAAAACATTATTGAACAGATTTATATTGGATTTATGCCAATATGCCAGCTATCCATTTTTTTTTAATTTTTGGAAAAAATAAAAACATAAATAGGCCAGTATTTTATATTTGCAATATTTGTATTTAAATGTTTAGATTTTGCCGAAAAATTGGCGGTGATGTTCAAAAAAAGGCCGAAGAAAGCACATCCCATCTGTTAGGGATTTTCTCTTTTATGGGAGCGCTGAACGTGGCAACAAAATCTGACAGGTGTGCAAATTTGGGGCCTTTTATTTGGATACAAAACCGAAATCTCGGGTTGCAAATCGAGTTAATTTTTTTTTAAATTATAGGGCAATAATAATAATAAATGCTTATAATACTTTTACAAGAATTTTTCACCCAAACGGAATTATATCAAATTGATAGAATATTTTAATTCAATGACCGGTCAATTTCAGTTATGCAAATTTAATGGATTGGAAAGATTGGGAAAGCCGGAAAAATTTCCCGCAGCGTAATGGCATGCGATTTTTTATTTATGTTTTTGTTTAAGCACACTTCAGTGCTGGGGTACATTTCAGTGCCATTTTTTTAAATAAATGCAAAAAGAAATTCACCCTTAATTTTTGGAGTCAATTTTTCAGAAAACAACAAAAAATGAAAATTTTTTTTTGCCTAAAAACAGTTTTATGGGTTTTCGGGCCCGTAGATTGAGCGGTCGAAACTGAGAGCAAATTCGGGTTTTACGCGCCCGCTGGAACCTGTATGTATTTTCAGGCAAAAAATGTTTTCATCTTTTTCCCAAAATGTGAGCTACCATCTACGCTATCACCAAGTTAGGTGCATAAATAAAATGCTCGTTTTAATATCAAAATTAAAATAGAAAAAGCATTAAATGACCAGCTGAGGAGAAACATGTGAAGGAAGGAAGGAAACTATTTGCATGATTTTGTTTGGACTGTGAAGGGGCTCTGAAAAGATGAGTGAGCAAAATGGTGGAGGGGAAGAACCTGTCCTTCGTCAACCCCCGCCCGCTCCCCTAATGCCCCTCGCCCCATTCATTTCGGACGTTATTTGGTGGAGGAAGGGGTCGGGCGGGGGGGGGGGGGGTAACTTTAGAGATCCATGCAATTGCGGATTTTCCGATAGGGGATTCTCTAACATTGGAACGATATAATGAAAGGTTTAGACGGGCTAGCTTGTTGTGAGCAATTGGATGTCAGACGGTGAACACAGCCGAGTGAGTGCACAAAATGAAGAGAATGGCAGGACACAATGCAAAAATATTATATAAGGAGCGAGCGTTTATCCGCAATTTGTTGTGTGTCGAGTTTAAGAATGGATGTGCGAGAGTCTCGGCGGGCTCGGGTCTCGCGATTCGGGAAATTGTCGGTTTTTTGGGGCTTGGCCTCAAGCCTCGACGAATTTTATGCATGCCAAAAAGTGAACCTTCTAATTTACAGTCTTATATGTAGAGCCCGGTCGAGACGAGATCTCGTCTCGAGGATCTCGAAAAATCTCGACGAGATTCTCGAGAAATCTTGACCTCGAGATCTCGTCTCGAAAAAAACTGAATTTTCGAGATTTTTCGAGACCCGAGATTTTTCGAGAATCTCGACCTCGAGATCTCGCTCGAAAGAAGCACGAGATTCTCGATCTCGACTCCAAAATTTTTCATAAAAACAGTGCTTTTCTTAACAAAGATTGCCTATTTTTGTAAAAAAATTCCCCCGGCGGCGCCTGTCGGCACCGCCGGACATACTCCCTTTTGGCTGCAAATCTCTTAACAAATTGAGTTAAAAATTAATGTTCTCGGCGGCACCTATCGGAACCGCCGAACCTCCTCTCACTCCCAAGAATAAAATTTCTCAATTTGAAAAATTTCTTTAAAAAATGTTTAAAAAATTCGAAATTTTCTCACCGGCTCTTTCATGCCCCACTAATAGGTCAAGCCCAGCTTCACTGTCCTTATTTTACAAAATTTTCGATGGCACACTATATTTATTCCCTCACCATTGAATTTTCTTTTGATTTTCAAAACCTTGGAACACAGGCAACACTTATATTTCGTGACCAAATTTTACAGACATGCTTTTAGTGCTCCCTTCTTACTCGTACAAAATTTGGTAGAGTTTCTGAGAATTTTGGAAAAAAAATTATATTTCATCAAAAAATCTCGAATCTCGACTGTTCCGGCTCGAGATTTTTCGAGACTCGAGATTTTTCGAGAATCTCGACCTCGAGATCTCGTCTCGAACAAAACGGAATTTTCGAGATTTTTCGAGACCCGAGATTTTTTCGAGAATCTCGTCTCGAGTCTCGCTTGAAGCTCAAGTCCGGGCTCTACTTATGTGTCGCTGGACAATGTTTGAACTATTGAAATAAAATATATTTAAATTAATTTACAGATAGACTACGATTAAAAATGGTAAGTAAACCATTAATTATTGAAAGGAAATGGACAATTTCTAAAACACTCAACCCACAGCTGTGACTAAAACTGTGACCTTTCCCCCTCAAACACTTTTATGAGCTCAACTTAGCCTCGCAGATTCTCTTCCCAACCCAGTACATTCAGCTACTTCCATTTTCGAGCACCAACTCAAATTTATGAAAATGACGCCAAATTTAATAGGTTAATGGACCGTAACATTGCCAAATGAATGAAAGTTTTATGCAAAAATTTTTTTTTTAAATCCAAAAAAATAAATTTGTTATTTAACATTGTCTGCAGATTATTTTTGCAGCAAATTTAATTTTTGAAAATTTGTATTTTGAATTATGAAATTAAATTTCTCAAAAATCTTTATAAAAAAATATCCTCGTGAAAATTTTTTTTTAGTATTAAAGCCTCCAATTTTCCAATTTCATGTACATTGATGATACAAAAGTCAGAATTTGACTCCCATCTGCATTAATATATTATTCATTCTTCCTTTAGTCCTTTAGCAGTGAAATCTGAGAAGGAGATGGATGACCTTTGAGGGTTTTGGGGATTAGCGGGAACATAATGGGAAAACAAATATTAAAGATAAAAATAAAATACTTTGAATCGGACTTTTTTTAAATTTAGATTTTAAGATGGAGGAGGGGGGGGGGGAGTGAAATAATATTATTTTAAATATAATTTTATTAAATAGATAAAATAACTAAAGCTCCGACTAAAGAATCCGTAAATTAATATTTTTTATTTGCGTAAATTTATTTAAAAAGAAATAATTTTTTAACCATTTTTGTCATGTGTTGAGATTTTGCTCAGCTAATTATTTTATCGGTCATTTCTCGCCTTAGAAGCGAGTCCGACTCTTAAAAAGGAAAATTTGCCCTCCAGGGCGTGGAATTTTTGCCTTTAATGGACCTTTTAGGTCACACTGAAATGCTCCGTTCCAACCAATTTTTATGATAAATAGAAAATGGAATTTCCATTTAAAATACGAAGCCGAACCGAAACCGTTAACCAAAAATGAAATTTCTCGGGTTTCGGTTCGGTCTGAAACCAACAATTATAACATCTTTCATGTATATAAATTTCACTATTACCTAATTCATGTTTATTCCTTTTTCTTCATCATTCTTTGTGCGATGGGCTGTGGTCTTTTCAACCGTTGTCGTGTCAAATTCTGTTATGAATAATTTTAAATAATATTTTCATTCTTAATTTGGGTTATTCCATTTTAATTTGCCCATTAACAACACATTAGGACAATTATAAGTTTCAATTCTCACGCAATACATTTTTGGAGGCTAATTTTGATACACTTAAACTAACCGATGTTCGCCAGTCTGGCTGTGAATGCATGGACAATGAGAATGGAAAAGGTTGCTGATGTTGTTGACAAGGCACAACAACACCAGCACTTGCTGCTAGTCCTGTACTGAACTCGCTGAGCTCGATGACCGACGAAGATTGGCCAAATTGTTTTACAATGCTCTGGCTCTTGACGTCTCTTCTGATGTCATCTTCTACATGTTGTGTCACTACCGTAATCTTGATGTTGTCAGAGGTGCCCGCTTCATTGTGACTGTCGTCCACGATATCTGTTTTGTTGTTGGTGTACGTTCCCAATAACACGGGCTGTTGTGGAGGTGGCCCAAACAAGAAAGGTGACTCGCACTTGGATTGACTTAAATGTTAATATAGATTTTTTTTAAATTAATAAAATTGGCGCTTAATTAGATCAATATCGATCGACCTTTGTGTGTCGGTGGCCGATTCGGTATCTTTGCGCTGGATGTGATGCATGCCAAACGATTGCATGGCCATGTCTTGCGGCGTAAACAAAGCATTATTGATCACTTGTTGGTGCTGTTGTGCACGCTGCCAGTCGCTGATCCGTCCAGGCATGCGTTGGTCTTCAGTTCCATCCTCTGTTTCCTCTACGCTGTCATCCTCAATCTCGGGTCGATCAGCTTTAATTATTTTATTATTATATCCTTAGTATGATCCAAATCAGATCATATCCCAAAAAGCAAGCAAAACACTGACTCAAACTCCGTTGAACACCGATGGAACTGCTACCCTCCTCCTCCGTCCATCGGCGCAACCTTTCCCGAACTTCTTGGTACTTCTGTTCATCATCTGCTGCCAAATTCTGCTGCTGTTGATTGTCTTTGTGCCAAAAAATAGTGGCTGACCGACGACTGAACCGGTTAGTAGCGGATTTAGCAGATGCACCTCTTGACAGTGGATCAATGTACTGTAGAACAGACAAAACGGTAATACGTTTATTATTTTTTTACAAAAATCAGTCAATTAAGTAATTGATTTTACAATAGTCTGTAATTTTTTTTAAAAATTACAGCGTATAAGCCGCCTTCATTTTGTTGGGTATGCTTTGGCTGTTTGCTCTCCTCTTCATCCAACTCGCGTTTTCGAAAACTTCCACTGAACACACTTTTTAATGGCTGAAAATAGTTGAAATGAGAGAAAATCTTAATGATTCGTTAAAAAGATTAAATTATTGAATAAAAAATCATTTAGTGCCAGATTAAAAATTAGATCAAAATTTACAAAAAAATAATTCAAAAATTTCACACGACTTTATTGCTGCGTTTTGCATCCCAAATGTTGTAGAGAGCAGTGACAGGCACAATAAGCAGCGGTCCGATCATCACAATCCATGCAATCAGCTCGTATTCAATTGGCAATTTGATCCCATTGAACGTGACACGTTCGTACCCCAAAATGGAAGCAATCAGAAGCAGCTGAATAGTGATATTTATTGTAACATTTATTTATTATAAAAATTTTTTAATTACAGTAAATTTTAATACAAAAGCTGTAATTACAGTAAGAACAATAGGCGCAAACATTGACCACATCCATTTGATGTAAGCGCCTGTTGGACCAACAACGTGCAAAAATCTTCTTAAAAAAGTGTTGCCTTTAAACTCAAACCGAACTATTTAAATATAAATTTAATTAAGGGAATATAAAAAATCAATTATGTGCAAAAACATTTTTTATTTACCGCCACAGAAAATGTTCACGACTTGAAAGTACATCGAACGAAGGTAACCTATCAACTCGGAGCATGTCAGCAATGTCTTCCAGAAATTTGTCCACACCTTTTAGGAAAATATTGTCCTAGTTTATGTCAAATAATTCTTTTTTTTTAAATATTGAAACAAAACCTGTATTTAGTTAGATAAAAATTATGTGAATTATAATGCAAAAATATTAATTTTGTTCGATTCTACCGTAAGCGTGGCACACGATCAACACTTGAATCAGCGACAGTGAGAAAGAATTCCAATTGGAGTTCATGTTTTCAATGGCATGAAAAATGTAAATGCCTCCTTGGGTGCACAACGGAATACCGCACAAAAAACAAAACACACATAAAATGATCAACTAAAGGTGACAAAATGTTTTTGATGGAAGTGACGACAAAAGGTCCGGTAGCACAAAACAGACAAAAATGTCCGATTGGGGAAAAGTAGGGTTGTTCAATACCGGTTAAAACCGGTCCCCCAGGTTCCGGTTCTACTCGAGACCAGGGCCGTAGCTAGCCTTGGTTTTAGTCGTGGGGAAATTTTTTTTATTATTTTAACATTTTTGTTACGAAAATTTCGCAAAAATTTCGGAAATTTACCGATTTTAGAATTATTTAAAATAGTTTGTTTTGAGAGTTCTGCTTCACTTCTGGGTTGGGGTAGCGGGTGCGTCAGCGGTACCGATAGAATTAGTTAGATTTGCAATCAAAATTTTAAAAATATGCTAAATAGGAGAGGTCCGGTAGCGGACCTTTTGTCCACGTATGTTTTGATGAGCATTAGCTTTACATGTACAAAAACTTACTAGCCGATTCTCCAACCTTTTCTGTTTGCTTCCAAATTTGTTCATGATAGATGCAGCGATCATTTCAAGCCTTGGTACATTTTTTTAATTTTTTTTATATTTAACAATAAAATTTATCTAAAATTATTTCAAAAAATCAAGATTTATTTTTGTTATACCATGCAAATTCGGCATCAAGCGCCGAGACGGTGAGAATGATGTAGAAGAGGATCGCCCATACAAAACCCCATTCCAGATAGGAAGTGACGCCCGGGTAAACAGTGAACGCAATGTAGGACGGATCAAGCCCTTAAAGAGACAGAAAAGTGTAATATCAAAATAAAAAATCATTTTAAAATAAACTTATGCTAGTTCGTCCCCGACGGTGCGCTTCGTCCCCCCCCCCCCCGCTCGTCCCCCCCCGCCCGGCCGGTTTAAAAAACCATAACTCTGTTCTTAGTCATCCGAGCTATAAGTTAGTACTATTCGAAAGCTCTAATTTGTAAGTCTTTAGAATATTTGTGCAGCTAATCAATCAAATAGCTTGTAAAAATGTTACAGACTACCGATCACAAAAAAGTCGAAATTTTCGAACATTTTATTTTCTGACAGTCTCAAATGTTAAAGAAGCATTTAGTCCGCTTAATTTTAATTCTACAGCACTTAAGCTTTTGAATGTTACTAAAAAGGAGTTATGATGTTTGAAAGGCGTCCAAAATCGCTCGGGGGGGGGGGGGGGGGACGAGCAGTACCGGGCCGATTCCCAGAAATTCTTTGAAATTGCCACTCAACGGGTACAAAATCATAAACCGGGTCCTGAAAGACGGATCTGAACCAAACCCTAGCTAACATTGAATAAATTGCCAAATTCACAACTTTGTATGTCCTGAATACGTATGCCCTGTTGAGTAGTCATAAAGCCAATGAAAGAAAAGATGACCATACCGCAAAGCACACTAGTCAGAGTATCTCTACAACAAAAAATTATGTTTCGAACAAAATTGTCAAAAAATTAAAAACAAATTGACGGCCGAAATATTGTTTTCAAAAAGCTCCAAATTCCACCAAATTTTGGTTAAAGTAAGCTGGGGGCACTAGAAGAAAGTCCTCAAAATTGGTTGTGAAATACAGCAGTTAAACTGAGCTACATGGCCTCAAAAATTTAGCAAAATTCAATGGCGGGGATATAATGTCTGACATCACTCTGTCTGCCGCGTTATTGTATGTCTGTTAATTTGTTTAAATGATTTTGGCGTTATGATTTGCACAAATGATTAATTCGCTTTTTTCCTTTTTTGCCGTCCATGCTCCGAGAAAATAATACTGATTTGATCGGAAAGTATATTAAGGAAAACTTAAAAATTTAAATTTTTAAGCATTCATTCTAATTAAAAGTTTCAATGATTTTGAACTGTTTTAAAGACAAACGTAAATAACTTGCATAATGACCATCAAAACGGCATCTCTAAAAGTTTTAATTTGATACTTTTCAAATGTTATATTTCTATAAACAATTAGATCTAAAATTTATAAATCAAAATATACGACCTGTAAATATTGTTACGGTATCGGCTGAACGATGCCTTCAAAATATAGTGTGAGTAAATTATCAGAATTTTAGAGATTTGAGACCATCGATATGAGCGGACCCGCATCAATGCCTAATGAATAGAAAACCTGAAATAAAAACGACTTTTAACAATCTTTTTTTTATATAAATATATTTTAAAAAACCTGTTCTGCCGCTTTACGCCAAAGCTGTGAAAAAAAATTAAACCAAAAATAAATAAAAATATTATGTAATGCCTTAAGATTCCATAGATTTTTCAGCTCTGGCTTGAACAGATAGACCAAGCCAGTGGAAGCACCTTCAAGCGAAATACTTCGAAGCAGAAGAATAACCAGCTTAATTAAAAATAAATAAATAAAAAAATAAAAAACTCTACCAGAAAATATGGTAAAGTTGCTGTTATCGAAACAGCCCATCCAATCGAGCCAAGACCCTTGAACACGCCGAAAAACACTGAAACAAATATTAATAAATTTATCCAATTATTTATTTGAGATTAAATAGATTAATGTTGTTATATATTTATTTTAAAAAACAGGACCGACAATCCAAGAAATGATCAAAGAAATCAACAAATGCTCTTGAATTTGTCCGAGCCCCGCCTCTTGCACATCCTTAAATAATTTTTACTTATTGGTTCTAATTAATAGTGTTTGGGTTTATATGTTTTTAACGCGTAATTTATTATGAGAAAAGCTCAAACAGTTTTTTCCAAAAAATTTCAAATTAGTGACTTTTTACCCCTCTTTTTAAATTTTCCAAAACCAATACAGTATTGGTGACATTGGATATTTGAAAATAAAGCTATAACCAGTACAACAAAGTTTGATTTTTACCGATAAATATTAACAAACAGACCATTGTTCGATTCAGCACCTGGAAAATTCTCATTGAATTTGAGTTGATTAATACACTCATTAGCTTGAAATAAGGTCGGGATTCCTACCTGAAAGCTTAACAAAAAAATGTATTTTATTTTTTAATAGTTTTATTGAGTTCAGGGAGGGTTAACCCCAAATTTACTGGAATTATTAATAAAATTGATTAAAGATATTTTTGGCCTTAAACAATTTTTCTACTCTAAAATATTACGTACTGATAAGAGTCAAGAGTTTTATTTAAAATTTAATTTAAGCATTACTAGAAAAACGCCTCGGGCGCCGGCATTGCTTGGCCACCGTAACCACCACAACGCTCGCCGTTTACCATAGTGGTCAGCTCACAGCAGTTGAAGTGAAGGACCCATTCTGGCCGGCAGTGCTCCCATATCTATAAACTCAGGCAAAACTACTTTTGTCTGATGATCTTGATCTGATCCTCAAAAAAATCTAATCATAACCTGATCAAACATTTAACCGAACATTTGGAAACCCCGCCTTAAACTCGGCAAAAGCACTATAAAGCATGTTATGATCTCTGTACTGAAGTGTCCCTTTTTCGTTGGTGACTCAGTTGCCCACTTCATAAAAAATGGGCAATCACTTATATAGACCTTCAAACATGCTGGAAACGAATTACACTTTAATATTTGATACTATTTTTATGCTCCGAAATAACAAGGCAAGTTACAGTTTAGCAAAAATTTATTGCCAAATTACTACTGATGCTCTGGGTTCTCAAAAACCCCTAATAAAATGGTTACAATTTTACAAATTTTCGAGCCTAAATTAAAATTCTAGGTCTCGAGCCGAGAAAAGTCTCGCGTTTTTTGGAGTCTCGGTCTCGAGTTTCTGGGGTCAAGTCTCGGTAAATTTAAGTCTCGAGCTGTAGAGTATGATTTAGATTAAATTAAAGGCTTCTGAAACAAATTACCATGCCGTCCTGTTCGAATATGCCGTGCAGAGCAAACCAAAGATAGTAAAAGCCCCAAGCAACATAGAAAATGTAGTAAATAGACACGGGTAAAGCCAACAGAACAAGGCTGAATTTTATGAAAAAATAAATTTTGTTGAAAAAAGAAAAAACGAACGCCCAGCCAAGACCTGAATTAATTCAATTATAAAAAATTTAAAAAATTTAACTGACCCGAAGCAATTGGCATCATCTTGTAGAAAGCTGCGCTTGCAGAAAGGCCTAAAGTTAGAGGATTTTAACAAATTAAATAAATGATGCTAAATTAACGAATTTTTAAGATTGGATCATTTAATTAAATTATTTAATTATTTTGAAAATAAGAAAACATTTAAAAATGCTTTGCCTGAATATTGGCCAATGGCTAAATGCATATAGACGAGTGGAAAGCCAAAAATGACCATGAAGAACAGATGAGGAATGAAGAAAATACCTTAGATGATTTAAATTTTCATTTTTTTTTATCATTTGATGGATTTTAAATTTTGGCATATGAAAAATTAAATAAATCTTTTTTTTAATTTAAAGGAAAAAAAAATCGTTAATAAAATTCACTCAATTAAAAATACTTAGATTTAAAACAATTCTAACTTTAGTAGTGTCATATTGTATAATAAATGGATCATTTTGCCCACCACCAAATTCGAAAATCATTGCCGGGAAGCGCAAAGTGTTGCCACCACCAACGATAAAGCCCAGGCAGGACAGAAAAAACTCGATTTGCGTATTCCATAGGTCTCGCACTTCGTCAGCCCGCGCCCCGCTTGTCTGATCACGCAGCTTGCGCATGCCACGATCCGTAATCCGATTCCATAAGCTGCGCCTATTTACACCGTTTCGTCCACGACTGCCACCGCGCTCAGGTGGCTTACCTTACAAATTAGCAAGATTTGATGATTTAAATTAGGGTTACTCCCCACCCCCTCAGGGGCGAAAAGTCGGGGGTAGGAGAGGTCGGGGACGGATTATAACTTTTTGAATTTCCAAAATTTCATTAAAATATTTTTGAATAAAAGTTTTTAGGACTTGTTTACTACATTTTGTGTGTAAAAACAAAAAATGAGACAATATTAATCAGACTCTTTATTATATAATAAAATATGTTAATTTTGATTACCCGCGAAATGTAAAAAGCGATTCGGACGGAAAGTGGCAACATCTGGTGCGTTGGAGTCCAACTTTGTCGCTTCTAATACAGCAAAATTTGCAGGGTGAGGTGGTGGAATGATGTTAGATGGAGCCAAAACAATGGGTTGAATGAGTTTATTGGGGTACAGTCGCTCCAATTCCTCCACAAAAGCAAGACATCTTAAAGATGTAGGTAAAAAAAATAAAATTAGAAAATGAAGTAAAATAAACAAAATCTTTTTACAAAAAAATACATATAAATATAATTGTATTTCATTGCATTCAAATTTTTCAAACGTTTGTTTAAAATCATGAACTTGCTTTAAAAAATAAATAAATATTTTTAAAAGCTTTGCATAAAATTAAAAAAGATTCAAAGTTGAATTTGATTTGATTTTTTTTTACAAATACTACTTTCTTTTAAAAAAATGAATAGAAGAGGACTGACTTTATGTAAATTACGGCAGCTCCTTCGAAATCATTGCCTTCTAATTGTCTATTAAGTTCCACCAAAAACAGCCCAAGCTCCTAAATTTTTCGGTGATTGATAAAATTAGCACAATTTTATAAGCATTATATTTAAATCGCGACATAAATTTCTTAAATATTTTGTGAGGATCCAGAATTGACCTGCATTTTTTCCTCCGGGATACGCCAATTCCTCTCCAGTTGAGCTTTTCTGTTTTGGAGACGCTCAATCTGGTGGTACAGTGCCATCTTTGGGTCTGTGACCGCCGTTTCTGAGGGAAGCGAAGAGCTGGACATCCGATGCTTTATGCAATTAAAATAATGGAAATTAATTGGAGGAAAGTTAAAAAATTTTTTATTTCTTCCGAATATTTGGGAGTGCGAAAAGGAGCCCACTAAACAAAAATAAATGCCCAACCTGAAATGAAAATTAAAAATCATATTGCTGTTGGCTAACAAATAAATTTAATTTTATTGATAATGCAATTTTAAATCGAATAACTTAGGTCACTGAATTTGTAAAACCGAACATCAAATAGTTGATTCAAAAAAGTTTGCATTTTTTATAGTTAGAAATTGATTAGAAAACAAATTGAATGTGGAAAGACGACGTCAAAAACAAATTGTATGGGAGATGTTAAAGAAGCTCCTGCAGAACCTGTGGAACCTGTTCTTATACGTTCATTGATTAACCTCGCCAAAATATCATTAGAAATTTATGTTTATGAAAATTTTTTACCCATATTAATAGAGTTCCTAGATAATTCATTCATGATTATAGACACATTCATAAAAGTGTCCGTTTTCTTCTAAGAAAGAAGGTAGGTATCTATTAAAAATATTAGCAATCATTCGTTTTTATTACCAATATCGTTATAGAAACAAACCCAATTATTAAATTTTTATCTTTGTACTTTTAATACAAATTTTGAATCTTAATCTTAACCCATACTAAGTCAGTCGCGTACGTACGTATATTTTTTGAATTATTTTTGATTTTTTTGACACGAAAACTTTTGAGGAGCAACAAAATAGGAGTAGGGGTCAATCGCGTCTGGCCAGTCGCGTCTCGACAGTCGCGTCTCAGGGCCAGTCGCGTCTGGCCAATCGCGTCTCGCCAGTCGCGTCTCAGTACAAAAAAAGCCGACTAAGTTCCATCAACAAAAAATGTTTCTAGAATTTTCATTAGCAAAATTTTTAACAGATTGTGAAGCATTTGTAAGCAAATAACAGTTAGCATAACAAATTAAAAGGCAAAACTCAGTAATTTTACTAGAACGACACCCGATTTTGTTAAAAAATGTTTCAGAAACAAATCAGAAAACCTTGGATTAGGGGTTCATTAGGCTTAGGCCTAAACCACCCTAGCTTGGGGTTCGTTAGGCTTAGGCCTAAGCCACGCTGAACTTAAGGTTCCTGCCCTACTACATGAACTTTGGTAGTATACTGAACGATGTCACTTTATAAACAAAGACAAAGCAAAAAAGCTATTCAAAATCGGTTAGAAGCTTAAAGATGCAAAAATTATAAATTATTCGAAAATGTAATTTTGGTTTATATTTAATCAAATTTTGTAGTCCAATAAAATATAAACAAAGTGGCTGGGACGGGAGTGGCCTTTTTTGTACTGGGACTCGCCTGGCCAGACGCGACTGGCGAGACGCGATTGGCCAGACGCGACTGGCCCTGAGACGCGAATGGCGAGACGCGACTGGCCAGACGCGATTGGCCAGACGCGATCGGCCCGCTTCGACAAAATAGACAGTGATAGAAAAAAACATCTGCTTTTTTGTGTGAAATAATAGATAAAATAGGCAAAGAAGCGTTAGAGTTTCTTCCAACGCCGTTGTTTCTGCTTCATTCTTTTTTTTGTAAACAACAGTTTCATCATAATAATGGAAAATTAACAAAAATCCAATTTCGTCAATAATGGAAAACTTCAGTAATTTGTAACGGGATTTTTTTCAATACTTAAAAATTAAATATTTTTAAAATCGAGAGAAGCAGGCCTCTAAACAAGAAAGAGGTATCGAAATTTCGATTTTCGACGTTTTTTTCCCTTCGATTTTCGTTCGACAAAAATGAACTGTTTTTCGGAAATAATTTCGAAAGTCGGAGATCCCGGTTTTTTAATTTTTGGCAAGGATGGGCAGTGGGTCTTGCCAACTTTTTGACAAAATTTCAATCTTTTTTACATGTGTCGCCCCTGTAAACTGATAGTTCATTTGTCAGTGTTTTGTCTTTTCTATGTTGTGTTTTGGGTTCGAACCCGCTTCAGTGCGATCATTTTTTTAGCCTTTCTTCGGCCTTCACATTCTATCCCCCATTAACGGAACATTTTTAATGATTTTCAAATATTTTTAAACTAGAATGCGCACAAAAACTTTTAAAAAGATTTATAATTCAAAACACGTTATGCCACAGGCAAAAATCATTCAGAGATTAGTCAAAAAATTGTAATGTACGCCAATAGCAACGCTCCCATGACCTTGACTTTTTACACAAGGATAAGAAACGATGAATTATGGGAAAGACCAGCTAAAAAGTCGGGCGATAGTACTTCCTTGCACCATTCTGTTTTCAATAAATGTTTACAAAGAAAATTGAACTAGTTATTTTTTAAAATTAAATTTAATATAAGCATAGAAGTGTCAGTCCTAATTTCGCTTAATAGACTAACGATAAATTTAAATTTTTTTTCTGAAGTCATTTTGTAAAAATTAAGATAATAAATTTAAATTTCTTTTAACTAATCATTGCTTTTATTTTTGTTATTTTAAGGCGCAACAAAATTAAATTAGTTTTTAGCTTTTGGCTAAAATGCAACTTATTCAAACAAAAATGGACGACGCGAACGGCGGTCTGGTAACGGAAGATTTGAGCAACGGTGCTGAACTGAACAAACTACGCGTGATCAACCAGTACAACGAGGAAGTCACTGAGCAATTCGAATACATTGTCGGCACCGAAAAAGCTTCAAATTTGGTAACCAAGATTCAGTGATGTTTTCGTTTTCGAACAATTTAAATTTTCTTGATATTATATTCTTTGATTATTTTTGTATTTTTGGAATTAGCATTGACTTAATATTTCAAATGCGCAGGATTGCCTATGCAAAACATCCGGGTGCGTTGAAAAGTGCCATTGTGATCAAGATTGCTCCAACCTACATCCAGTCGCTTGCTTTCAGGTGAAGTTGGACTTTTATTAAGAATATTTCATTAAAATGATTTGAAAAAAATTTTCAAATCACAATTATTTTTCATATTCGCCCCGATCATGGTAATTTTTAAAGGTGTTTTACGCCAATCCGGAAAAGAAATGGGCACTGCAAACATTAGACGACATTGAGGACGGCACTCCGTTGTTCGAATACACCGGCGTGCTCAGCAAAGTCGGAAAAGATTCCGCGGACATTAAGCAGGACGACTACATCATCGGTTTCACTCATGTAAATTTGAATTAATAAAATTATTATATATAAGTTTAAAATTGCTGCAAACGTCTATTTTTTAAACCTAAAATTTGTTAGTTTTTGTTTTTTATTAGACATTCTCAATTTTATCATATGTTCCGAATTTGATCGCTGTTAAATTATTGAAAATCGAATCAAAATAACGTTTAACTCGGTTTTAATTAAATGAATAGATATAAAATAAATTTAATTTATTGTTACCATACTAAAAGTTTAGCTTGGCGAAAACTATCTGTTGGATGCTTATCGCAAGGGTAATTTGGCCCGTTTCGTCAACCATTCATGCCAACCGAATTGTCGCGCTCTGCTGGCGACCATTGAAAATGATGATCAGCGTGTGCCGCGTGTGGTGATCTATGCGATCCGCACCATTTATGCAGGCGAAGAACTGGTCATGGATTACGGTAGTGATTTAAATTATCGATTAAATTGATATATTATTTTGATTTTAAAATTTTATAGGCCAACAGTGGTGGTTTGCTAAGGCGGACACAGTGGATTGCCAATGTATGAGCGATTTTTGCAAATATGGCGGGGAATGGCGCTCAAAGATTTCTGAATGTGCCAAAAACCTTCAGGGTATGTTTGATCATTGTTATTACGGTGGAAAATTCTTTTATATAGAGTTGTTGATTAATCTCCCTATAGAATGTTCCATTGCAACTAAGGCCGTTGATGCCAAATATATAGCTGCCAAGTCGGTGGATGGGCAAGTGATCGCTGCAAAATTGGTGGATGGACGAGAAATCGCTATCAAATCAGTGGAAGGACGAGCGATCGCTGGTAAACTTGCGGACGGACGCGCGGTTGCTACAAAATCAGTGGGTGGAGGAGTTGACGCTGCGAAATTTGTGAGACGAGTGATCGTTGTTAAACTTGCGGACGGACGAGCGGTTGCTACAAAATCAGTGGGTGGTGCGTTAACTTTGCAAAATTTGTGATGGGACAGGTGATCGCTGCCAAATCGGTGGATGGAAGAGTTAACGTTGCGACCAAATCAGTGGATGGGCAAGTGATCGCTGCCAAATCGGTCGCTATCAAATCAGTGGGTGGGCAAGTGATCGCTGCCAAATCGGTGGATGGGCAAGTGATCGCTGCCAAATCGGTGGATGGAAGAGTTAACGTTGCGACCAAATCGGTGGATGGAAGAGTTAACGTTGCGACCAAATTAGTGGATGGGCAAGTGATCGCTGCCAAATCGGTGGATGGGCAAGTGATCGCTGCCAAATCGGTGGATGGAAGAGTTAACGTTGCGACCAAATCGGTGGATGGGCAAGTGATCGCTGCCAAATCGGTTGCGACCAAATCAGTGGATGGACAAGTGATCGCTGCCAAATCGATCGCTATCAAATCAGTGGGTGGAAGATCTTTCGGATCGAGAGAGTTAACGCTGCGAAATTTGTGATGGGACAGGTGATCGCTGAAAAATCACTGGATGGACGAGTGATCGCTACCAAATCAGTGGGTGGAAGAGTTAACGTTGCGACCAAATCGGTGGATGGGCAAGTGATCGCTGCCAAATCGGTCGCTATCAAATCAGTGGGTGGAAGATCTGTCGGGTCGAGGAGTTAACGCTGCGAAATTTTTGATGGGACAGGTGATCGCTGAAAAATCACTGGATGGACGAGTGATCGCTCCAAAATCAGTGGGTGGAAGAGTTAACGTTGCGACCAAATCGGTGGATGGGCACGTGATCGCTGCCAAATCGATCGCTATCAAATCCGTGGGTGGGCGAGTGATTTGCAACTAAATCTGCGGACGGATGAGTGATCGCTTCTAATATGTATGATTGAAGAGCTAAGAAGAAGGTTGCTTATGTCGACTTATTCGTGTTCGCGCATCAAATTTAGTTGGAAAAGGCATCTTTGAGTAAATTTGGGGAAAAAATTCCTAAAGGTCCTCTTTTGGTTTGAATCCAAATCAGTTTTTTGACAATAAATTAATATGAAGTGGAGTGTTTGGTAGAGCAAAAATTATTCATCCGAACAATACTATGAAAACATACCATGGTTGCAGTTAAATATATAAAATCTACGGATTTGTTATCGACATTAATGTTAAATATGTAGGCCAATCTGTTCTGCTTGAAAATGGTTCGTTGCTTAAAAATAAAATTTAAAAAAAAATAAAAATTTTAAGAATAAATTTATTTTATTATGTTATTTACATTTTTGTTGTTGTGTTGATCCACTCTGGCGATGTGCCGCAGCGAAAGAAAACACGCAAAGCACAGAGTAGCAAATTTGGTCAGCCTGCAAAATTTTTTAAATTCTTTCCACAAAAATTAGTTGAAAATTTATATTTTTAGTAGTGTTGAGCGGGACTGGGATTTTTGGAGAAACCGGAGCCGGGACCAAAAAAAAAAGACTCGGTCACCGGGTTTTGAATTTCAAAAAACCGGGACCAATTTCAGTCGCACTTTACTTTTAAATAACTTAGTCTTTTTTGATTCGCCATATTATTGAATCGCGTTTAAAGCCCATGATACGGAATTGATTGGGCTCAAAATGACTATAAAATCATAAGTTTAGATTGGCATGAGTATATAAGTTTCAAAAGTGGTGCAGGACTTTTGTGTCACCTTGTAAAGGTTGGACCTCAAAATTTCTTAAAAATAATGATAAAATGGGGAAAATATTAAATTTTTTTAATCAAATCATCGCAACACATTACATAAATATGTGTAAGTAAAAGTGTTTTGCTGTTGATTATTAATGAATAAGACACCATATTTTTAAAGCACATCACTCGAGACCGGGTTTATATGCACACCAAAAATCGCCAAAATATGCATTTTTAAACAATTTTTTGCCAAAATATGATCGAATCCTCAAAATATGTAAAGTTTTGTTTTTATGCATTTTTGTTAAATAATTTTTAGTCAATTTCAAAATAGTCAATAAAGAAAAAGATCAATGTAACAACACCTTTTTGAGAAAACTTAATTGGACTACTATGCAAAATGCATATAATCTGGTCTCTACACATGACACTAAACACAACGAACGGCTTTCAGGAAAATCCCTAAATTCCTAATTACAAACAAAATTTGCTGACTATATAATATAGGAATTCTAAAATAAACACCACAAATCAACAAGGCAGTCAATTGAAGCAAATTGGAAACGTGCGAAGAAACACTAATGAAATCGTGTTTATATTTAAATTAAAATCGCGCTTTTTTTGCCAAAAATAAATATTTGCCCGATTTTTTGTGATGAATTATTATTCTAAAACTTGACTTTCAACTAGGGTAGTACGGGACGGGGACTTTTGGGAAAAACCGGGACTAAATTTGGTCCCGGAAAAAACCCGGGACTGAGGGACAAAAAAGGAAAAGAATGATTGGTAAAAAAACCAGGACCATATAAGGGAGTTTTGAAGGGGTGCTAGGTAGTTTCGTAAAAACTGCAAATGAGGCGCTTTTCAAAAGTTTTTTTGTTATAACTTCTTTCAAAGCTAACCAAATCAAAACATTTTCGATATCATTCGAAAGCATGCAATGGGTAGAAGCTTTCAAAGGTAAAAGCTAAGCGATGGTACAATTCTCAAAAAATTATGGCCAGAAAACGCTTATTTTGATTTGGTTAGCTTTGAAAGAAGTTATAACAAAAAAACTTTTGAAAAGCGCCCCATTTGCAGTTTTTACGAAACGACCCAGCACGTTTTGAAGGACTTTGAAAACCCGGTAACAAAATTTCGGTACCAAAGTGGAAAAATAGAACTTTTCAGTAGACTGGTCCCGGTCCCGTACTACCCTACTTTCAAACCATCGGAAACAGAATAGGCCCCTTATATTTGGGTTCCTGATGAATTCGGAGACTGGAAAATGTGTTAGATCGAGGTCTTTCCAATGCTGAAGTAGTGCCATTTTCCGAGCCAGAATATGAACCCGACGACGACATACACACTATGTTACCATTTTGATCATCTAAATTAAAAAGTTTGGTCTTTTTTCATGCAAATTTTAATAATTTTAATCCTTTATTAAAAATACTTTTTTCCATTATTCCTCAATTGAAAACAAAAAACTTCAATTTTTTAAGTTTTATGTTTATGCATAAACCATCATTTTGTGGGGCTTTCACGGGAAGGATTACTCTAGACTCATTTGGATCTTGTGGAGAGCGGTAAAGAGTGACCTGAACATGAAATAATTTTAAAAATGCTTCAAAAAAATAAATTCAGCCACCACACACATTATTGTCCAGCTTTTCACGAAGCTTCTCATTGCATTCCTCGTCTAATGTTTGATGTACAGAAAAAACACGATGAATTGACCACAAAATTGAGGTTGCCTTAAGCACAACACAGCACAACAAATGAACAAAATCAAAAATTAAAATTATAATAAACTAAATAATAAGACCATTCAGAAATGCCTTTAAAATAAAGATCGGATTTAAGTATTGGTTGGATATCTCACGGCATCGTTATACCAAAAAATATCGGGAAAAAAACAAAATCTATCGGCGATAAATTTAAAATATTAATCGATATTATAAATTCTCGCATCCAAACCAGTTAACGTAAAATACTATCAATATATAATTTATTTTTTGGTCAAGGTTGCGATTTAATAAAACCGTCTTCGGAAGAATGTTTAAATATTATTATACGATATTACCGTAATCAACAAAAAAATTTACCACGGAGGAGATGTAACGGCGTTGTAACAGCTGATTCTTAGCACGATCTTTAATAGAAATGTGTTTATTTTTTGATCCAATTTTTTTAAATAATTGTTACTATATTCTTCCAGGATGAAGATATTGCCTCCTAAAATTTAGTAAGGTATATACATATTTAAATTTCAATAAATTACCAATGGTGTTGCACTTTTTAATGTTGCCCAGTTCAATGAGTTCCTAAAATTAAAATTAACACCAATTTTGATTCAAATTTCACTAGAAATTGACCTGCGAATTCACGAATTGTAAAGCAATGCCGTCAATTCGAACTTGAAGCAAGCCTCCCTCATTCCTTTCCACGTCATGGATTGGGAATTCACCGCCCAACTCTCGGCCAGCCACCTGAACTTTGCCTAAAATAAAATATTAATTAATTAATAAATATAAATCGTTTTACCCCTAGATGCTGCCCTTTCCATAGCAGCCTTCATGCTGTTATACAGATGACGGCACTTTAAATAAAAGAGTATTGATTAGAAGCAAATCTTAAAATTTACTAAAGAATAAATGATTAATATTAATTCAATATTATGATATTTATTAAAAAGTTCAATAATTTACCTTTTTTGTATGGAATTTATGCATGTAAACTTGGTCCTCGAGTCGGCGCCACAAACAAAGTACACGGGTTTTCTGAAACATTTTTTTTGTTGAAAATTTTGATTTTATTCACCGGTGAATAAGTCATGTTCACCAGCCTCTCATACCACCATCTTTCTTGCACAACACCGTTCGAGTCTCTCAAAATCAGTGCATCATCACAAACCTATAAAAAACAATATTTTTTTTAATATTTAAAAAAAATTTACCTCCAAAAAGCACATCGGGCCATCTGGGAAAGAGCCTGTGTGCACGGCAAACACTTCTTTTTGAATAAGCCGACTGCCGAGTGGTTTCAATGGAATTTTGACGCCGGCGGACTGAAATTCCAAATTTTGTCTGTTAAAAAAATTGAAGATTTCAAAAACTATTACGGTAGCTGACAGTTCGTCCAACAACACATTGATTTGCTTCGAATAAATTAAGCCAATGTGTGCCTTTCCAAGAAGTCGACGAATTTTTTGCTGAATAATTCTCACCGGCACATGGGAAAGATGCATCTGAAAAAATGAGAAATATTTGATCTTTTTTTTTTTCTTTTTTTTTACTATCGCGGTCATATTATGCAGTAAGACGGCCAAAATTCGGTCTTCTTCAAGTTCCAAGCGCTTTCGTTCACCATCACCAAGCTGGGCATAACGATCAATCATTTCAGCCGGCTCCTGGTCCATCTGAATATTTTTATTTTAGAAAATGGCTTGTTGAAAAATTATTATTCTTGTCCTATTTAAATTTTAAAATAAAATAATAATAGAAAAATTTATTAAAATTTACTCCGATTTTATCCCTCTCCTGTGCAACCATGTCCAGAAAAGCGGTTTCCCATAACGTCATTTGTTGCCAAAGCACATTGGATGCTGGATTTGGAGCTTGAAAAAAGATTTTTAAAAAATTAAAAAACCCCAAATAATTGTTGACAACAAAATTCCTTACGAGGTCCAATTAGGTCCTTAAACAAATAATTTCTCGGAGGCACTTGTTCATCAACAGTCGATGTAGAGGGCAACATGGCTTCAAGTGTATTCAAATTCAATTGTTGAAGCAATTGGATCTTTGGCGCTTCCTAAAATTACCCATATTAAATTAGTCAGATTCTTTTTTTTAAATTAATTTGATATTTATTTTATAAAAAGGCCATTTCTTTTTTCTTTTGCTTTCAATAAATATGTCGACGTATATTCGAATAATTCTAAAATCCTCTTTTTTCAAAAAAAAAAACAATAAAGAAAAACTTAATTTTCAAATTTTACTAGTAAAATTCGAGTTACTTAGTTCAAAACTAATTTTTATTCAATATACTAACTCCTCATATTATTTGAATACTTTCAAATAATACTGGAATTATTCAAATAATCCTATATTCAGTTAAACGCCGACATATTCAAATTTAGCAATTCTAATTATTAAAAATTTTAATAAATAATATACTTATTTTTTGTTATAATATATAATTTTCTATTTATCAAAATTAATATGGTTAGCCTTTTTGTTGTGCTCTTGCGCATTTTCAAACTGCTGATCTTTTACAGTAATTTCTAGAGCATTCGGTGTAATTTGAGATGGTTCTGTCAGTTCATACTCCTCCTCAGAACAGGATGAATTATTCTTAATCCCAGAAATTAATTTATTTAAAAAGTAAAAATTTACATTTTCACATTCCTCAGACACAGTTGCTGCTGGCATCGAAAGGCTCGGTCTTTTTGGCACAGGCGGAGGCATTTCCGTGGAGATAAGCACCGGTGGAACATCTCGGGGCGGGACTCGCGGTGGCAAAGGCTAACGAAAAAAATTAATTTAAAACAAAAAAATTTTTTACCGGAGGTGGCCTAGCTGGGAGTGGGGGTGGAGGACAGTTTGGTGCAGGAATGGCGTAAACAGGTGCTTGGGGTGGGGGAAGCGGTGGCGACTCCGTTGGAAGCGGTAGCGGTGGCGGTTCACATTGAGGGGCATCAAAGTTTTGGTCCTTTAAATGAAAATTACAAAAATTTTAACACAAAATATAATTAATAAAGGAAGATTTTTACAAAAAAAAAATTACATCTGTTGGACTTGGCATTCCATTAACTGCATTTCCAATTTGAAATGGTGTTGGCGTGGGGTTTGAACTTGTTGACGGTGTGCTAGCCAAATTTTGGCTAGAAGATGATGGTGTTGTTAGCTAAACAATTAATTTAATATTATAATATAAATTTTAAAGTAACATATTTTTAAGTCGTTCTATTTTTTCAGTAAATGATACATTCAATGCATTATAGAAAATTAATTGCATTTTATATTAGAGTCCGGACCCAAAACCAAAAAATTTTTTGTACAAAAAATTGGACCAAAAGTTTTTTGGGTTTGGGACAATTGGAGCAAAACCCAAAAAAAACCAAAACCCAAAAAATGACCAATACTTTTGACCAAATTTGTTTTGGTCCAAGTTTCCGGTCTCTATTTATATCTCTTCAAGAACATTGTCAAATTTACAAAAAATGTATAAATTTAAAATATTGCCAGGCTTCTCAGTCCACCACCACCGCCACTTTCACTGCCAGGCGTCGTTTGTTCGCCATGTTGTTGTTGTTGTTGAAACTCCAATTTGTGCGTCCAGAAATGCGTGTGCGCAATCTCCATCACGTGGAACAGCGAGGCTAACCCGTTGGAGCCAGGCGTATGGAAGGACGCGTCCAGGCCGGAAACACAGGCCTACAATTTTTTAAATTTTTTAAAACAAACCATAACTTTTTAAATCCCGCCCCCTCTTCAAACAAAAATTGCATAAGCATTTACTTGAAGAAGTTTTAGGTAGCCTTTGTATTGGGCTCGGCTCAGCTGCTTAAATGTAAAATTTGAATGATTAAACCAAACAAAATTAATTTAATTATTTTTAATTTACCACATCCTGTATAAATTCGTCCTCTGCATAGCGAACTTCCAGGCCCAAGTTGAGCTTTGAGCAAACCAATTCGCGCATACTTTCGTCCTCCAACATCCTTTTCACCTTCGGCAATGTGAACACACCGATGCCCTAGATATATGAACTTCAAATTTTTTTTGGGCGCAGATATCATAATATACATTTCAAAGTTTAATTAGTAATTACAAATAAATCTAAGAAATTATTAACATTTTATTTTACAATAAAAAAAGTAAATGATTTGCCCATTTATTGTATTTACCTGACCGGCAATAACTTGTTCACAAATCTCAATGATATGCTGCTGATTTTTACTAAACATATTAATTATTTTATAAGTGTTTATTAATTAATATTTATTTCACCGTTGCTGTTGTGCAGTTGTTGCACTGTCCCTATCTTCCTTCTCCGCTTTTTCAACATGTATTGGGATCGGCCGATGCTGTTGAATGAGTTGGCCAACCTAAGAGTTATCTTTTAAACTTTATGTTTATTTTTATATTTTTCCCCAAAAAATTATTATTAAGACAATCACAGAAAATTTAAAACTTCAACAACAATTTCCAATTTAGCAATTTTAACAAAAAAAAATTGTAAAAAATATTCGCCTTGCTTGCTTCCATCCGATTTCCAACTGCCTCAGCCAACGGTTTTGCTTTTGCCTTCAGGGCTTGCGCCTTTGGCGCCGTTTTTCGCATCATTTGGCTGAACACACCCTGACCACGTTCGGCATACCTTTTGAATTAAATTTTACTTAAATAATGTTAAAAAACAAAAATTTACCCATTTAATGCATCCATTAAGAGGGGACGAGCAAAAAGTGCCGTGCCCAACCTCTCACCTTGACCCACCATCGGTCTTTGTTTAGGATGCAAATTTGACTGATCAGACTCTAAAAAGGAAATTTAAAAAACTGATTTTCAATTTGAAAAAATCAGCAGTCCAAAAAAGTAAATACAATAATTAACGCATATAATTGGGATTGATCGGTCGGGGCTTGATCGGTTATAAACTAACCAGAACATATTGAAACACGCTGTAATGTTCGTTCACCGCTTTCCTCACAAATTGTTGCCGAATCTTCGTCAATTGGCGTGTGGTGATTGAAAGTAAAATCTCCCTAAGAATTTAAATTTATATTTTAAGTAAATGCCATTTTAAACTCTTAACCTTGGCATTCCGTTTTAGTGCCAAATTGTCTGCTAATCGGGCAAAGTCAGCTTCACTGTCGACTGTCGAATATGGTGATGATCGTCCACTGCTAAAAAGAATTAAAATATGTTAAATAAATATTTTAAATATCAATTTTTGTTTTTATTTTCCATAAGTAAATTATCGCCTCAATTCCGAACTGTCAACACTTAAACCGCTTTCACTTTTCGGCAGCTGAAGTTGGTGTGGAGCTCGGAAGAAATCATTTGCATCAGAAATCGGCTTTGAAATATCTTAATAAATGTTCAATTTTTGAATAATAAATAACGGCAAATTATTTTAACAAAATTTTCAACCCAAATTCAGCGGAGATCTGCTACCAAACGGTGACCATCCGCCGGCATCCGCTGATCCGACAGATTCCAAATCACTTGGTGTCGCAGTTGTGGGATAATCGGCATCGTCACCATCACCGACAGAGTCTGTTCTGTCCAACAATTGCTGACTGCTTTCAATTCGAGCCAAAAAAATTGCCTCGGCCAATGACGAACCGTAAGGGTAGGCCTTGTTAAAACAATTTTTTTTTATAAATATTTTAATTTTCCATGTCAAACAAAATGTTAAAAGACTAAGAAATAATATTACCTAATAAATAAAATTAAAACCTAAGTCCTCACATTGAATGAAACAGGCATCAGCGTGTCGGTGAACCACTGTGCTTTATCCCCAATTTGTGCTGCTTCCGTAACACCAGCTTGGACCCGTACATATGCTTCGTTGGCCGGACAAAGTGAACATTCCGCAAAATATCTGAAAACATAAGGAAATTGCATTAAATTGAATAATGAAAATTACATTAAATTCAATAATGAAAATACATTAAAATGAATAATGAATATATTAAATTGAATAAGATTAAAATAACACTACTCCACGGCCTGCGTCTTGCATAACTCCATGATGAATTCACTCTGTTGCGGTCGACTGCGCAGAAAAGAGTCCACCTGAAGCGCAACCACAGGCCGAGGGTACAACCGAATTGTCCGAGTGTGCTAAAGTAAAAATATAATAATTTATGTTATTAATATAACCAATTCCTAATTTAAAATTTTGTTAAAATTTGAAAATAAAATTAGTTTAGATAACTTTAAAAAAAACTATTCACTGATTTATCTTCAAACAAATAAAACGAGGTTTAGCATAAAATTAAAATTATTTATGATAAATTGCGACCTCGCTGAAATTGGCAAACACGTTCGGCCCATTGTAAAAATGAATCTAAATTTTGAGTTTTTCAATTTTTACAAAAAATTAGTTAGCTCCCTACCATGGCTACTCTGCAAGCCACGTCAATTTTATCACCGTCAATGTTTATAGGACCTTCAGCTCCTGTATTCTCACACTTTTGCCGACCCAAGGCTCGCAAAAATTCCTCCTGAAAATTTAAATGTTTTATTTAATTTACTAAAATTATTTATGCACCTTCAAATTATTCGCTTCCGGTTGCGGCATTTGCGGTACGTGAACGGTTGGGTCAGTGGGTGGGCAAATCTCATTGGTGTCTAAATCAACCAGCAGCACGTCCGATGGGACTTGGATGCCCTTGCAGGGGAAGAATGAAGCTGGCAATCCAATGACTAAATTTGGCCACTAATATATTAATAACAAAAATCTCAAATATATGCTTATAATAAATTATTGAATTTTTAGTTCTCATCTCACTATATGGAGTAGGTGCAAGTAAAAGTTGCTCCGCGGACGGCATAAATGCGGGCAGAAGTGGTATCACCGGGAACATATACCTGCGCATAATTAAAAAAATAATTAAATTTTCAATATTAAAATTGCGAGCGGCACATACTCTAGCGGATACAGAAGTGCCACCAATGCCTTCACACACACACTGACTGCATTACAGTTGCGAGACTGCAAAATCACCTGAAGTCATTATTGTTAATTAATACAGAGCCGCACTTACTTTGTATTCAAGCATTATTGCAGAAAGTATTTGAAGAACGGCACCGACTTGAAGCAGTTCAAGCGGTAGATGTAATGGAAAATCTACCAGGGACAGACGTGTGTGGTCAGGCAATGCAAATTCCATTGGATTTGGCATTAAATCGGCAGGAAGCACCTAAATACAAAAAAAACTTAATTCAAGTGTAAATTTTCAATAAGCTTTACCTCAAGCAACAATTTCGTTTTGCCAGGCACGGGCACTGGCGAACTGAGCAACGCAAATAACCATGTTTCAAGCTGACATACTTCTTGCATAACCTGTTTTTGGCAAAACAAAAATTCTCTTATTTAGGTAACTAGGTATATTTTTTAAGTTGGTTAACAATCTTACAATTTTAGTCATTTTTGAATTAAACGCGTACTGAGTTTGGAATGGACATGCCCTGGGGCCAATGGCCAGTCAGTACGGTCCAAACTGAATCTCGAGGCAATGTCTCGTCCTGGTTGGCCCGTTGATTGCAGCAGTTCACCAATTGCCGGAACAGAATGAGCAGGTCACGGAAGGAGGATAGAAAAGGGTGATGACTCAACTAAATATTCGTATTAATTTCAATCCCTAAATATTTAACAAAATTTTTCTTTAATATTTTAATTTCGATTTTACAATTACTATTTGGTTTCATTATTTTTACCATGCAAAGTGAAATTAATGAAGCGGAGCTGTTTGAGTTGTTGATATGTGATGAGGACGGTCGATGTGAATGTTGTGATTCTATTTGTCCTGTTGTAACGGATCCATTGGGAAGGTGGAGGCGTCTCTCGCTCAATGAAGCTGAGATTTTTTTTAAATTTTAACAAACGCTTTAAATATTTTTCGCTTTTATTGGCCCTAATTAGGTTTTATAAAATTGAAAAAAAATCATTGGTACAAAATTGGAAGGCATTTGTTTAAGAAACATTTTAAAATTTGATTGTTAAACCAGTATTGAGGAAGAAATTCAGCGTGACGCCAAATCGCACTTTGGCCGAGTCCTTATCGGTGAGTGTAAACACGAAAAAGGTGGCCTCGTTGAAAGCATTCCTGAGAAACGAAAACATTGAATATAAAGTTTAATGAAAAAGTTCATTTTTAACCAGAATATTTTTTAATGATTTAGAAAATTTTTGAAAATTCACAAATTTGACAATTTTAC
Source organism: Globodera rostochiensis (assembly GCA_018350325.1). Lineage (NCBI taxonomy): Eukaryota > Metazoa > Nematoda > Chromadorea > Rhabditida > Heteroderidae > Globodera > Globodera rostochiensis. The sequence continues at coordinate 3,440,896 of JAEVLN010000006.1, forward strand.
CTTTTTTTCAGTTGCCGAAATGCGGAGCCACTGAAGCGCACACACCCTTCAGGTTGGCAAAAATATGTCACATCGCGTGGGAGCTCAAAGTCTCGGTGGTTTTCGCTAGGATACCTTACAAATTTTTTGTATTTTTTATTATTTTTCCATTTTTCTAAAACCTCCTCAACAGTTCGGGGTGGCTAACAGTGCCCCCGGGGATAGCCATTGCGCCTCCACCTCCGGCCACACTAATTTGCCCAGACGGCGGGTGCCGTCGTCGTCGAATAGTCGCATTTGGCCGGCGCCCAACAATTGCAATATCTTATTAAATTTATTTTTGTTTATTAATTATTCATTTTTAACGATTTTCATTACAATCAATTAGGCGGGGGCAAAGAGATTGTTCGGCAGAAGTTCGACCTGGTTGGAATAAACGATTTTTGACATCGATCATTTTTTGAATATTTATCAAATTTTCTCGCGCATTTTGATAGTTTCAAATCTAAAATTGCATGAAAATAAATAACAAAAATTCAAATCCAGAATAAACATAAATTTCTTGAATATGCGAAACGGTAAAATAATTTTGTTTACGTAAGGCTCTATGGCCAAATGCCTTTCCTCATCCCATCAGTCAGCACTAATTAACTTGGATGCGGCACAGTGCCTAAGGGCATGTGTTTTATGGCAATTTATAAATCCACTTGCAAATGCATGCCAAAATAAGAATGATTAGAAAAGTTTATCTTTTTGTTCAATGCATCAAATTTTTGAAGAATTTTTTTAGACAAAAATGGGGAAAATTTTGTTTTCTTTTCAGTAAGCTCATAATTCCGTTTATGTGTAATTTTAATTAAATTTTCTGGCTGGTTAACAAAAACAAATTTGTTTAAGTCAAATTTCATTAAATGAAATTGCAAATAAAATTTGTTCAGGCGGATGGCGCATGTGATAGACGAATTTTTATATTATTTGCTCTTAATCCGGAAATTTCATAACTTTTATGTCCGTGACAAATGAGGAAATAATTAGTTAATAAAGTTTTTGATATGAATTGATTTAAAACGTTTAAAAATGCTATACAAAAAACAAAATATTATTTTGCGGAGAGAATGTAAATATTTCTCGTAAAATAAAAATGTCATTTGCATATTGGATGTGAATATTTATGTATAACACAAAAACGATGGTCGTCGCTCGGTTAAAAGCGTAAAAGTGGACAAATAACCTCTATTTCAGAATGCTTGAATAATTTAAGCTAAAAGTTCAAAAATTTACCTAAGGATAAAAAAGTATTCAAATAAAATACATAACCAATATTTAGTCGAGCAACAAGAAATATTTGAAATTGCTACCTCTAAAATTGAATTCGTAAAAATGATTTTGTTGCTAAGTTACTTGGCAGACCAATTTCAAGCATTAATTTGTAAGTGAAATGGCATTATGCAAATTCGTTCCCACGTTTCGCGAGACACGTTGTCGCTTAATCGAAATGTGAAAAAAACAGTTTTAAAAAAATGAAGAAATAAAAAATATGAAAAAATAAAAATTATTTAAATAAGTAGTATTGAATGCTTTTCTCGTTCCAATTTCGAAATCAATCCTATTCTCGGGAACAGTGGGAGGTGGGCGTTGCCGAGAGCGGAGAATGAGTAAACGGAATGGGTTGGAGCAAAAGCGAAAGATAAGAAGCAAGAAAATACGAAAAATCAGCCTACCAACAACACGCCTGCAGGCAGCAAACATATATTGGGCCTCAACAATCCCTTAAATTGATGCTGTCTGTTCCGACCAATGTGATTGCCCAATGGTGAAGCGTATGGCACGCACGCGCGCGCGAATGCAAACGTGCCGCGTCCGCTTGGCCATAGAAAGAAATGTTGTGGCCAAGTGTAGCAGCAATTAGTTGAAGTGCATACAGAGAAAGAGAGAGTCGAAAATAAGCGAGTAGTGGTGCGAATGACATATAGTAAAAGAGGGGAGAGAATTTTCTTCGCGCGCCTTGGTCATAGAAGGAAAATGAAGCAAAACAGAGAAAGAAAGAAAGAAAACGCGAAAGAAAGATGAAAAGGGAAGCAGAGACGTTATGCATTTCCAATGCTTTTTGTTATTTTGAGACAGTTTCTGGCAGTGTTGATAGCGCGCCGTTGAAAATTTTTTTTTAAAATTATAAACGTATACATACACTAATTATGCCTCTCCAAATTTTACGATTTAGTTCATTTAAAGACGAAACTGCCCTGTTTAATATTGTTAAGGCGCCAAACCTTGAGCGCCTCAACGAACCTCCCCGAATTTTTAAGGTTTTTTTCTATTTTAAAACCTTATTTTGAAATGCAAAGATTTGTACAAATAGGTAGGTGGTTGCAACGGCTCCCGAGGTTTTCGTGCCCGGCCCTTAGTCAGGACGAATTTGTAAATTTCGTCAATTGGAAGATTTCTTTATTGATCAATTAATTTGAAATTCAAAATATCTTTTACAAAATCAGAATGAGAGTACAACAGATAAAGTAAAAAAACAAAAAAATATTTCAAGAAAGAGCGCAGCGGACTAACTAAAGTCGGACAAATGCCAAAAATTAAACAAATATAGAAATTAGGTTTCATGATTCCAGAAAATCTTGGTCTGCTGAACTCAAAATCATAATAAAGTTCATAAAAAGGCCAAACATTTTCAACATTGAATGTTTTCTTTATTTGGCCCGGCAAATTCGTGCTGTAGTTTGTATTTGAATTTTGGACCGAAATTCGCCTCAACCATATCGCCAGAGTCCTTCAGTGTTACGCACGGATATAAATCTGTTTGGCGGGCGAACAAATTAGCTGTATCTATAATGCAAAAATTATTAATCTTTTCAGGACATTTAAAGTATTAGTATATTTAAAAAATTTTTTATTATATTTATAAAAGCTATTAAGTTTTTAAAACATTTTGATTCTCACACAATCGTTCCCCGTTTTTTGTATAAATAATTTGACGTGTTGCCAAATTGACACCACATCCAATTGTGTCGCCGGCTCCAAATTTGGGCTTATCCGCCTTATGATAGCTACCAACAGAACGGAAAATGCCGTAACTGTCGTATGCAAAGCTTTCCACACAGCTTCCAACAATTTCGTCCAACGGCATCATTCTTGTTGCAAGACCAATGCGAAGGTCTCTTGAAATAAAATCATTTCAAAAAAATATCAAATAAACTCATGCTCATAATCCCAAATCAAACAAGATTTTTTGGGCTTGTCCAACAAATTCTGCCAAAATTTGTTATATCCGAATGGTATGCAAACTTACATAGGAGTTATGGCGCTAGCTCAAAATGCCAATTAGGCCTAAAACGGTCAAAATGCCAACGTGCTGGTTGGATATTGACCGTTTAGGCCTGGTTGGCATTCGTTTTGACAAGGGAGTTATTTTTGGTGCGGATCCCGCACTGTCGCAACATCGAAATTTTTGTCAAAAAATTGGAAAATAAAACAATGAAGATACAAAAATGAAATAATTATAGAAATTGATAGACTCACCGGCCTTGGTGTATCTTCACTTCGTAATAAAAGAGTCCACAATGAAGTGACAACATTGATTTAGCTCGCACAGTACAGCCACCAAAATCATCTTTGAAATTTTGTCATAATTAGTTTGAATTTAATTAAGTTATATAAATTGCACCCGCACATCAATCAGAATTTAATGAAATTCGCAATTAAGAATCGTTATAATTATTATTTATTATGCCTACTTCCATTTTTTTCGAGACAAAGGATCTTCAAGCAATCGGGCCTTATCAAATGAAGCTTCTGATGACAATCATTAGGGTTCCAATGATTTTGTGCCAAATTCTGTAATTAAACTTATTTTAACAAATAATAATCATGGTTAAAACTATGTAAATAGTTTGAAAAAAATCTAAGAATTTTACTAAATGTCCCTAGTACCTTCATCGTCCGATGTGGCAGAAACTTATATCTATCTGAAACATAATAGGCATAGGCATTCTTGTTTGAAGCTAAAAATTCGTAAAATTAAACTGTTCCATTTTAACTACCGGTTGAATCGGAACTGGTGCTTTGAGTAGGCAAATTCATCGTCAAAATATCACAAAATGCCGAATTAATCAGAAAGTATTGGCCTAATCAGAATTTATAAAAAATGTGGAGATTGGTTTCGGAATAAAGCCTTCAAAATCATTAAAACCAGAGTTCCCAAATGAAAACTCATTTTGCACATTTTTATCTAACCGACAAAAAATGATTTAAAACAGGGTTTCATCTTGTTATGGTTAGGCCTCAAGAGTGTTTGAGAGGGCGCTTTGATAAATATTTTCAATTTATAAGATCACCATTTCCAAGGACTATTCTTTGAAGATAAGGATGTATAGAAACCCTGATTTGAAATGATCAACTCATTTGTAACCCATGATCAATGAAACAATTCTGTGCCGATATGTTGCACAAAAATTCCAAAAGCCTTAATTCTTTTTGATAATTTAGCCTCATTGGCCGCTAGGCTAAAACCTCAGATTTGGGAACACTGAATAAAACATTATTTAGTCATCAATTAATTAATTATTAATGAATTTTTTGGAAAGATTCAAAATATTTTTATTAATTAAAAGATAAAATATAAATTAAGTGCAAAAGAATAAATATGCACATAAATAGCGAAATATGCACAAATATGCAAAATATGCACATGGAAATGCGTTTTAAACGCTTCAAACCAAGCGGAAACACGTTTTTCGTGCGTTTCAGACCGTTCTCAGTTCAGGAAAAAAGTGCATATTTTTGGACTCCCTACTAATAACTACAAACGGCGTTAATGGGTGTTTGGTGTCCACATATAAATTTTTTTTATTGATACGGACGGGAAGACAGCATGGAAAATCGATAACGAAACGGACAATGTATTTGAATTTTCTCATTTTATGATGTTCATTATGTGAATAGAGTCAAAATTTTTACCGACTAAAACGTAAAATATAACTAAAAAACCCCAAAATATGTGCTAAAAACACCAAAAAGTGCCAAAACATGGATTAAAAATGTGCTAAAGTGATCAAAGCCATCCAATTATGCGTTAAAACCAAATATTCGTAATCTTCATCAGTTTCCCCCCTCTCCCTTTTTTGCATGAATCAAAAATAAAAATTTTTCGGGAAATAATGGATCTTTAGGGGGTGCTTTGGTCCAAGAATAAGGTTAATGGTGCCCCCTAACCGAATTGTATAATTTTAGGAGTATTTCAGAGCTTCCATACGTTCTTGGATGCCAAGGACAGTCCTTGAAAATAGACCTCGATCTTGGAAAATTAAAATTCCATATCCAAGAATGTCCTTGAAAAATGAAGATTTGGCTGCAAGTTTAAATATTTGTTATTTTAACAAAGGAACCGAACTGCATTTCCTCGCTCTAAAATCCCATTCTTAGGCATTTTTATCCCGGTTAATCCCGACCCTACCGGGATCGGGATTTTCGATGTTTCAAAACCAGGATCGGGATTAAGATTTCCCGAAAACCGGGATCGGGATTCCAAAAACCGGAATAATCCCGACCTACTCTATTTCGAAAAAAAGCCAAAAAATGGCGGCGCTGATGGCCTAGCGCTCAAGTAGTTGGTATTGAGATGGCCGGATGGGATGAGTTAGCCTAGCTGTTGAAGCTACGGGATTTTTTTCAAATTTCAAAAATGCCTTCGGTGCATATTTTGGGATTTTTGGCAAATTTGATGCATATGTATTCCGGAATTCTTGGCCCATTTGGCCTTTTTTGGAGCATATATATACGCAAATTTGACCATTTTTGAAGCATATAAATCCGGTCTCTAATAATGAGTTTCGAAATTTAAAAATTTGGCTTTTCAATAAAATGTCCGGAAATCCGGCATCCGGTTACATCTCTGGAAGAAAACTCTGATTTTCTTAAACTATCATACCTATATATTTTTTAATTCAACGATATTTAAAAGTTTTCTTTGATCACACATTCAAATTGCATCAATTCCTCACGAGATAGACCAACGGAACTTTTTGAAGATGATTGATTTCTCGACAAAGTCAATCGCTTTTTGAATTTCTGGAAGCGGACCTGAAATTTTAATTTTTAAAAGAATTAGGAAAAGCGGAAATTTAAATTATTTATTTTTTTATTTTTTTAATTGTTTATTTACATTAGGCAGCTGCGCGTAGAACTCTTTGTCCAGCATTGCTAGCTGTTCCTCTCGACTGTTCAAGTGTGTACGATTGAACAGTGATTCATACCTATATTTAAATTTAAGTTTTTTTGTTAATTAATTGAAGTCTGACCAGAAAAATATTTCCTAAAAAGGTGACCGATCGTTTGGGTAGTGGATCCTTTGGGCAGTGGATCGATTGGGCAGTGATCCTTTGGGCAGTGACTTTTTTTGCGAAAATTAATTAATCAGTCAATTACTTTTAAATATTTTTTATATAAAAAAACTTTTAGTTGGTTTATTATTTTTTAAATAGAAATATGCTAAATAAAATGTTGCTTTGATGATGTTGACTGATTCTTATTAATATGATGGAACAATCCGGGCAGATAAAGAATGGGGGGGGGCGGGTGGCGGGGAGACAGAGGGGGGGGGGGGAGGGATGGCCCAAACAACTTTAGGTCCAAACAACTTTATTTTCGCACAATTATTCATAATTTATTAACGATAGACTGATATTTTTATTTTTTTTCAAATTCTAAGATATGAATAGTAGTGAAGTCATTTCAAAAAAAGGCAAAAGCCTTCTAACTCGAGAAGGCTTCGATTATCAGTTTGAAGCGGACAACAAAGTTGAAGACAACATGCAAATTTGCAGAAACTGTTTGCAATTTGATAATAGAGCAATGGAGTATTTGCGTGCCGTTTCATATCATCTGGCACGCCCCAATTAATTTTCCCTTATAACTTACAAACAACTTGTACTCAAAAAATTATTTTTTAAAATTATATTTCACTGCCCAAAGGATCCAACTCAGTATAAAAAAGGGCGGTTTCAAATTTTCTAGTTTGAATTTTTTGGCGAAAATTCAAATTCAAACTCTTACCAGCAAACTGAAGCGCCTAAATCAAACTCGGGTAAAAATTTGTTGGCAAACATATGTGGCCAACATAACAAATTTGGCGCCAAATCTTCCATGCCGAGCACACAAACGCCGTGTCTCAAATAATTTGAAGTGCATTCCTTTGGATATTGTGCCCAAACAACTGCTCTTAAATTTAAATTTTAAGCTTTTTGAATGAAAAGTGGGTATTATGTATTAAAAATATAAATTACTCCCCCCCCCCCGCAAATTTCAGACACAAAGCTTTTGAAAATTTAAAAATATCTTAATTTATAAGTGCGAAATATTCTTGGATTGTTACTCGTTATTCTTTAGGATTTTTATCGCCCAGTCCCAGTTTGACTGTGGACCGTGTCATCTGTTCCACTTGCTGCCTTTTTTCAATACAAATTTGAGAGGCTCCGCCGGGAGCCTCAATGATATCGGCTGAGTTCAAAGTTGGGAACAAAAGTTCATCCCGTCCAAATCCCACTTTATTTAAGCGCCTTACCTAAATTTTAAAAAAAATTGAAACAGAGATTCGGCCTACAAATCATAAAAGTTACCAGTTCGGTTAGGTTCAATTCGCGCATCACATATTCGACCATAGGCCTACTTAAGGTTGCTGCCACGCTTCCTTTTGATAATGAAATGTTTTGTGAACTCAATTCTGTCATTTTGGTGGCTAAATAATTAATATTAAATAAATAAATATTAAAAAATTTTAACTTAACTTAAATTAATTATTTTAAAACTAACACACAATTATTAAAAAAGGACAATGCCGAAACGGTCCAATTCATATCGCGATTCATTCTTATTCCTGGGCCCATAATTTCAGCGTCGTTTGTACCGTTCATCCATTGGAGAATTTGAATGATTTGTGTTCGAGTTTTAATTGCGGTGTCATGATTCTAAAAATATTTGCTACAATTTAATTAAATCATTATGCTTATTTATGTAAAATGTAAGGTCTATTTTAAACCAAATTAAATTTATAATAAAAATGCTTGTTTACCTGTAGTAAGCTTACGTATTTCCATTTCCTGCTCGGCTCGGTCAGCCGTGTCAAACAGTCCAGGTACGCCTCCGTCATGCCTTCCCCCGCACTGGTCATTTGCCGTTCATCGCCAATCAAAATGTTGGGGAAGCAGTGGGAAAGAGCATGAATTTGACGCTTGAACTGCGCGTTCGAGTTGGTATCCATTACGTAACAGTACCAATTTTGTGGCGAATAGGTGGCAGCCAATTCCATCTCCAGAAGGGGATAGTCCTGTAAAAAGGGCATTTTTAAATAAATAGTTCAGGGTTGGAAATTGCAACTTCTCCCATGGATTTTCGAAAATTTTGCCGTTTTTCGATTTTCAAAAATGCAATTTTTTTTTTGCGAATTCTGCTTTAGTAGCGGTACAGTTGGAACCCCTCGTATATGATTTCGACCTAAAATTTTTCAAAACGACGCTCTTTGCAAGAAGCGCCAAAGAAATACTCTTTTAAAAAGAATCGGGAGTAGGCTTTTATTTAAATAATATGATTTTCTTAAATACATAAAATACATTTTGAAATAGGGAATACAAAAAAACCTTGTAAATTGTTCTCGCTTGTGCTAATGGGAAATCTTCACTGTCCGGGATTTCATCCATAAAATAATTCCTTGATTTAATTGCCTCACAACTCATCTCAAGAATTTGATTGGTTTGGCCAAAATCAGATTGAACCCGATTCTTGGCCATCTTTGTAAGATATTCTGAATCGCCTTGAAGTATACAGTAACAGTCCAACTGTGCATTCTGTGCAGGAAGGGCCCATCGTTTGAATGCGTTGGTATTAGATGAAAACATTAAGTTTTGATTCTAAAAATAACATAAATTCGATTTCAAGTTAAAATAATTTTTTAAACATATAGGTTAAAAAATTATTATACTATTTTAGGAATTTTTACGGCATAAATTTTTCCCAATTACCTTCTTTTCAAGCAGTACAACGATCATATAGAGAATAACATTCAAAATAATGAGACATATTGCAAGAAACAATTTTTTCGGCAGTGTAAACATTGCTCGCTGTTTTATATTGAAACTCGAGAATAAATTATAATTGGGAATTTAAAGAGGTTGGATCAGATTTATATAATTATCAGTTTTGTGATTGTTTTGGCTATAAAGCCTAAAAGTTTTTTTAAATTGGCTAGAAAGTAATAAAATAACAAATGTGGATTCCAAATTCGCATTCACCAAGTGAGCTGAAGCTCTAGCTGAGCCACCTTCTTGAATTAATTTTTTCGTTCATCGGCAGAATAACTATCGTTTCGTGTTGGATGTTTTTTGTAAATATTATTGAATTTATATTTGGATTAAATGGCGAGAATGGAACGCAGAACGAGAGGATTAAAAGTACCAAACTTTATGAACAGGAATTGGAAGAGAAAACCCGGAAAAATTTCCATCTGTGTACATAGCTCACAAAATGCAAATTCACTAGTCTTAATTGCTTATTATTTTTTTGAAAATTATAACTGTATTTTTGAAAAATGCCAAAGAAGAAAATTTCAAGGATATATTTTCAGTCCAATTTGTTCATAACATAATCGTACTTTCTAACGGTTCCGCTATTTTACTTAAATAAAATTAACTTTTAACCACGATGACTAATTTCAGAAATCAAAGCTATAAATAATACTTTTATCGGTTATAAAGATCGAAACATGCCAATTTTACATTCTACATCAAACTTATGCATCCGTCCAGGTAAGCGATGCTATTGGTCTTTGCTTCAACCAATTTTGGGACCGAAATTGTATCAAACTCTTATAGGCTCATTATCCAGCGTAATTCCAAGAAAACACGCCGATGAACCATACGATTATATTTTGGGGCCAATTGGTTGAATCCATGTAAAAATTCGCTTGGTGTGCTTTAAGTTTAGCTATATTTACTTTGAAAATTTCGCCCAATCTTGAGACAGCATCAACGCTGGCCTTTTTCCCTTTAAATAAAAATATTATCTAATTAGTTTAATTAACAGCATTACTTGTTATTAAATAATATCACCTATTTTAGTTCTAATCTGATGCAGGTGATTTGGATCTGTCCATAAATTGGTCCAAATTAAATTAAATTGCGCTAAAAATTCTTTCTTGTCAATAATGTCAAAAAATGCTTTATCATCTTCGGTTTTGCCAAATTTGTAAAGTTTTTCTGTATTGAATTTGGCAGCGTCAACAAAGGCCAAGTCGACAAGTGGGATTTGATTCTCAAGTTTAGTTAGGTTTATTACCCAATTGGCTATCTAAGAAAAAATAAATTAGTTTTTAATAATTGTACAAAAAAATCTTTGATCAAATTTAAAATCTCCAAAAACGCCATAATTAGCACAATGATTTAAAAATAATGTGGGCACCCCGACCTTGAGGACCCAATTTTTTTTGTTGATCCAACAAATTTTAATCAAGATCACAAATAATGGGGTAAAAAATGAACTATAATTTCAAATAACGTAAAGCTAAATATTAAAAAACATACATCCGAGGTTTCCCTGCGTTACGTGCCACCATAACTAAAAGTGAACCAATTTTAAAATCTAATAAACCCAGCCAATTCATTAGCGCATCCTTGTTATCGTTGCGATACACACGTTCGGTCAACAAAATTAGCGATTTTTTGAACAAACGCATGAACAGAAACTCAATTTTCAATTTTCGTGCCGTCGATGCTGCAACGATAGGCAAATTTTTCAAAAATTTTTGCTCAATTTCAGCCATTTCAATCTCAATTTCTGACAAAATTGAAACATCGTTTCCGACGAGATTCTGCACAATTCGGATGTGTTCAGTGATTAATTCTGCGGTGTTCTTTGGATCCAATTTATGTATATTAATTAATGCTAATATTTTATTTGCGTTTTGTTTCATGTTTTGTTGCCACAACGACGGGAATCCATCGACCTTTGCAGAATGGTTGATTGTTGTAATGGCAACAAAAATGACCAACTCTACATCGTCAAACTTAAAATGATCAAATGGTTGAGAAACATTTGGTCCCGGATTCGCATTCGCACTAATACAATATTTGGTTGAAGCGGAATATTATGATGATCAATTGAACTTTGTTTTAGTGGATTTCAATTTTGATCCGTTGAATTTGTTTGCGAAGTACTTGCATTTGGAGATTGATTTTTGCTGAGGTTTTGAATTCTGATCGGATAATTTTGCATGTGATTTTCCGCGTTTAGGGAAGCTCGGTTTGATAACAATTACATGGTTTTCAGCAGGCTCACGTTTGTTCAAATTTGTAAAAAACGGATTGTCAGGGTGATCTTGTATTTGAAGTGTACTATGGTTTTCAGCTTGTTGATTGTCTGGGTGAGTGTTGATGTTGAACGTGGTGTTGTGGTGGGTCACGTTCTTCATTTTGTAATTCTTGGTGTAGTTTTTGTTGAGCTTGATTATATGCTATTTGTGCTAACTGTAAAGGTTGACTTTGCATTTTTGGCAATACAATTGGTTGTCCGGGTAAATGGGGAGGTAACTGTAGATGTTGACTTGGTAATGCCGGTACTAATACAGTGGGGTGTAAATTTAATGGCACAAGAACAGGGTGTCCAGGTAAATGTTGCGGTAACAAAACTGATTGTCCATATAATGTTGATTGTGTTGGCACGAGTTTTCCAGGTAAATATGATGGCATATGTATAAGTTGACCAGGTATATTTTGTACCGAAACGGGTTGAGGAAGAATGTGTTGTTCTGGAGGGTAATGTGTTGGGTACGGGTGAAGGTGTACATTTACTGGTTGACTAGAAGGAGTCGGTAAAACTGACATAAATACGGGTTGACCATGCAAATTCTGTGTTTTCAGTGTTGCCAGTTCTGCTTGATCAGACAAATTTTGGTTAGGTTCTTGTGACGATGTCTGTGCATTACGTGCTGGGTCGTTTCGTAAATTCCGCCACATATATTTTATGTAGTAATTTTAGACATTATAACTTTATTCATACCGCACTAAACCGGTTAAACCTTATACCATTGGAAAGCTCTATATAAATAGAAATTATTTGTAAAACTAAACAAAGCAGTAAATCAAAGTTTAAAAAAGTTATGGGCAGAAAACTACGAATAAGCCCTATTTTTGGCAATTTTACATTATAACTTTTTTGAAACTTATCAAAATACTTCGACTTTGCTGTAATGCTTTTTCTACTCATTTAGTGCTTTCCAATAGTATAACGTTTAACCGGTTTAGTGCGGTATGAATAATGTTATAATGTCTAAAATTAATACATAAAATATATGTGGCAGATTTACGAAACGCCCTGGCGGATTTACGAAACGCCCATAGTGGCAGAATTTACGAAACGACCTAGCACCTGTGCATTAGCACGTAATGATGACGCACTTTTCTTTTTCTGTTCATGAAGTTGCCTAGAGCTACTTTGTTGTTGGTGTTGTGATTCTTGTGAATGATGGTGTTGAATATTTACATAATTCCGTTTAGATTGATCACGTGCAGTCGACAACAAATTTCGATCAGACTGATTTTTGGAAAGTGATGACGATTTTTGATTGTGATCAGGTGGTGAATGTCGATGTTGATCTTTTGAATAACTTGGACGATGGTGTCGTCGATGTTTATCCGGAGATGAAGCTCGTCGATTTTGATCTTGTGATGAATGTTGTTGAGCATTCCGTGAAAAAGAGTGACCTAAAGAAGAACCTTTCGATACGGCTTTCGTTGATTACGATCAGGCGAAGGATTCTGTGCTCGCGAATATTTGCGTCGAGGACTACGATTATGCGGTAAAACAGTCTGTCGGCCATTTTTTCTTAATGATTCTAATAAATTTCTCAAATCATTTTGATGCAGATTTTTTTTTGATGAACTTTTTGAGCTCGATGAATTATGCGGTATTGAATTTGAACTTTTTTCTGACAATGACACGGCTTGCGCAACAGTTGTTTGATCTTCGGGCCATAAAATTTGTTGTACTGCTGGGGTTTTTTCTTGTTGTGGTAATGCTTCTTCCATTGCTAATGGAGTTTAATAGCCTTTGTGATGGATCTTTTCCTCCCTGGGGCAATGCTTCTTCCATTGTTTGATCCTCATCATCTTTCTCCGATAAAGGAGCATTCAAATCAATCAACAAATGTTGCTTTCCTTTTTTGTTGCTGAACTTCTGGTTTGGGTTGCTAATAACAAACAAATTATTTTAAATTTAAATCTAATATTTTTGGTCATGATTTTTTTTAGCTTTTATTAGTAGGGATCAAGGTGACCCAAATACCATATGGCATTTGCCATATTTTGGGTGTCCGCGCCATATCTTTGCCATATTTTTACGATTTGCCATATTTTTGCGATTTTTGAAAATATGCCCAAACCGCTGACCCCTCCCGCTAAAGTATTCACAAACAAATTTTTTTTTGAAAAATTTGAATTGGCAACCGAAAATCGAACTTTTTAAAAAAATGGAGTTTAATAGCCTTTGTGATGGATCTTTTCCTCCCTGGGGCAATGCTTCTTCCATTGTTTGATCCTCATCATCTTTCTCCGATAAAGGAGCATTCAAATCAATCAACAAATGTTGCTTTCCTTTTTTGTTGCTGAACTTCTGGTTTGGGTTGCTAATAACAAACAAATTATTTTAAATTTAAATCTAATATTTTTGGTCATGATTTTTTTTAGCTTTTATTAGTAGGGATCAAGGTGACCCAAATACCATATGGCATTTGCCATATTTTGGGTGTCCGCGCCATATCTTTGCCATATTTTTACGATTTGCCATATTTTTGCGATTTTTGAAAATATGCCCAAACCGCTGACCCCTCCCGCTAAAGTATTCACAAACAAATTTTTTTTTGAAAAATTTGAATTGGCAACCGAAAATCGAACTTTTTAAAAAAAATTGGTTAACAAAAATGGACGCAAAATTGACCCCTAAAAATCGAACATTTTTTGGAAAAATTGCTTGACACAATGCAATAAAAAAGCACGATGTTTTCCTTTCCCGTCCACTTGCTCAAAAAGATGAAAACGAGTGAGAAATTTTTAGGCAATTTGAAACATTTATAATACTATAATGTCATATTTTTTGCCATATTTTTGTACCTTGGCGCCATATTTTTTCCGTATTTTTGGACTCCCGCGCCATATTTTTCACTATTGGAATGGGTCATTCTTGGTAGGGATATAGGATTTATATATTGATTAAAATCGTTATGGACTAAAACCCCAAAATATGTGCTAAACACCAAAAATTCCAACTACTCTGCTATATTTAGGCTTCTCTTATGTAGGATTGGCGGTTCATTGGAATTCTTCGGTTAGTCAAACCAAACCGAAGAGCCGGAAATCTTTTTGGGTATCCGAACGGTAGAATCAAGCCCTTCTGGTATCCGAATCGAAAAAATGCCGTTTCTATGGTTCGGTCCGGTTTGGTTCAAAACCGCCAACCCTACTCGTATGATAATTTATTATTATAGGTATGTACTGAATACCATTGAAATTATGTGGTTTTTTCAGTTGAATTAGAAGAAGAGTCAGCTAACGGTATTTATGCTAATGACGTGTTAATTGACAAATATTTATCGGTTGAAGCATTGGACTCTCTTATCCTGAACAAATACTCCTTAATTTAATTTTTTTTAAAGCAACCAGCAATAAAAATAGAAAATTTACTTTCTGGACAGTTTTTCGTTTTTTAAATGGCAAAACCAACGGAAGTTCATTTAAATCTGGCAATTCTTTTTTAATATTATGATTTTGAGTTTCTTCAATCTGCGGTTGAAATTGTTTTCCTGCAAAATTATAATAAGGTTAGGATAAATTTTTAAGCAAGTATATTTTTCAGCTTCCCCAAAAACTACTATTAAAACCATTTTCCGGTGCAAAATGTTCATTGGAAAGTAATAAATTTGGGTTAACATTTAACGGATGATATTCTTTTCAATTCTTGTTTATTCAAAATTGGGATTTCAGCTACGTGCTTACCTTTTATGTTAATATTATGTAATTATTTTTAATTGAATTAAACCATTGTCCTTTGGAGGATATTCAATTTGTTTTCTGATAAATGTTGGGTACTCCATTGACAACGACAGCTTAAGTACGTCGCCAATATTTAAATTTGGAATGCCTGAGGCATATTGTTTAGGGTTACGCTCCATGACAGTGACATCATTACTGATTTTTTGAACGGCTGCTAAAACTTTGTACAAAATTACTTTCAGAATCAGTTTTATTACCATTATTGGTCGATGTTGAGGAATATTCCTTGAATGCTGAGCGTGGACTATGGAAAACTGTTGCCGATTTTGTGAATTTTCAGATGGTGAAATTTCACTCTGGAACAATTCCATTTGCCAAATAATTTCAAATTTGACCAGAACCGTTGCAAAAAAAAATATATAATTTCATCTAGAAATTTTTATTAGTAATTTATATTTTCACGAATGAAATATTAGATTGCTATGAAGACTATGCAAGTTCATCCAGAAATTTTTATTAGTAATTTATATTATATTTAAAATTTCCATATTTTTTTACGAATGAAATATGGATTGCTATGAATACTACTATAATGTTGTTTAAGGCTTAATTTTGACGTTGGATATGATTTTATATTGTATTTCTTAAAATCAATATTTGGAATTCTTTTCTTGTATTTTTAAAGAAGATTTTTATATATATGTTACGGGTAATTTTTGGAAATTCTAAAATTTTGAAGTCTATAACTTTCAACTAAATCTAACAAATAAGATGCCATTCGAAAGCTCTAAATAAGAAACCAAGCGGTTCAATATTTTTTAAAAGTTTAAGGTCAAAAAGCATCCAAAATCAGGGTTCTAGTTTTTTATTAAAATAACTTTTTCACGAATCGTTTGTTTGATTTGGTTGAGAAAAAAATTATAAACTTTCAAATTTTAAATTTCCAAAATTAATTTTGTTTTAAATATTATACATCCAAACATATTTATTTTTTACCCAAATGTTTACACATTATCCATTTTCAAAAATTATTATGCAAACTATTCAAATTATATTGATCAATTTGGCTTTCCGCCACAAAAGTTGATACAATCATGGAATGTAGGAAAGTTGTTGTAATTGCCTTTTGCGCCAAAATAAGAGAAGCGCCAACAGGACTGTTTAAAATTGCATTTTACTCATCAAAAATTTCAAAGTTTGGAAACAGACCTTAATATCGGCACTCCACGCAAAGCGAGGCTTATCCGGCACACCTTCGGCAAATGTTCCAGAATCATCCGGAAGTGAACAGACAAAATCTAAATTTTTTTATTATAATAATTTAATAATTATGCATAATATTATGTTCTACCTTTAGTAGGACAACACAGCGAATCCGGGTAGCAATTGTGCCCCTCAGGACACCTTCCAGCAGCACACTCAATGTAATGACCGTCCGGGACCAAATGAGTGGCATTACATCGTTCAGCTATATTAAGCATAATTTTTGTTTTATTTTTTTGATCAGCATTGTGGCTCATTTGTAGTTTAATCCGAAAGTAATATTGAGACTTAGGTAAATTACCTCAAGATTCTCATACGGATTTCTATCTTTCTCGTACCTTATGTCCGATTTCTAGTTAAAGTACCTCACCTAAAACCCATTCTTGAGATTTTACAGACGATTTGGCGCATGCTTTACGACACTCGGTCGTTGTTTCGAACCTGTTAAAATTACCCGCGCAACCTTTGTAGATGAATGGCTGACAAGAACCTTTAAGGACAAAAGTGAACATAATTTTTTAAATTTGTTCTCTAAAATTTGATTTTTTTAGACAATTGTCACTCCATTTTTATTTTGCTTGCTTAAACTGGAACCAATAAAATCAATTAACATTCGTACCCAACTGATGGTTATAATAGAACTTTTTGCTTCTGCCTGGCCCATCCATAGGGCATGGCACACCCAAATCTCTTGGCTCGAAGCAGCCTAAAGGGACCATGAACTATTTATTATAAGTAACTAGATTGGTCCAAAGTTTTAGATCAACTCAACTCATAAACCTTAATTTTTGAATTATAAAAAACATAAATGCAAATAAATTCCTTTTAAGACATCATAAGCATTATCAGCACTTTCTTCAATTCTGTCGTTTTGCTGTTGTTTCTGTTGCTGCTCCCCGTCCGCACCAAGCAGGAAGAGATGAAGCAGTAGTATAACAAAAACCTTACAACCGCAGAACAAAGCTGAACACCGACGAGCAAGAAACATTTTGTGTTGTGAGGAAATAGTGGGAATAATGAATGCGAGTTGAGGAATGAATGGAGAGGAGGAATGGGCGTGAAAAAAAGGCGATCATTTGGTTTGAATGGGGAGAGCAGTTTGATGAATAGGAGGGGGAGTGGAGAGTGGGGGGGCATAAAACCATTCACAATGGACGGACACAAATTGTGGAAAGAAATGTTGGTAAAACAGTTTTAAAACTTGCGTAAGAAAATATTTAGTTCAAAAGATGCTGAATTAGAAACTACAAGACGAAGCTGGATTTCAAGTCATATTTGCTGGTGTTAAAATTTAATTTCGTTGTTGTAAGGCGTCATTTTTACAATATTTAATTTTTTATGTATGATAAAAAATCTACAAAAATAGTGGACAAATAAAGTCAAATTATAAAAGACACAGTGAGATCTGTACATATCTTGATGATCTTTACGAAAATGGAGGTCCGATTGGCGGAGCAGACCATGTGATTGAAATTGACGAAATAAATATGTTTAACAGGCTATTCCGCCCCTAGAGAACTATTTTTTCGTGCTTATCGTGCGAGCTAGGTTGTTCCGGTTTTCGGTTAACCGGGTTTTCAGAAACTCGGTTTTTGTAACCGGTTTGGAACTTATGACCGGTTAATTGACCGGTTTTTCGGGATTATGACCAGTGTTTTCCTGTTCCAACTTTTTTAGATCTGTAAACGTTTCGAAAATATTTTTCATTCAAAATAATAATATTTTAATTTGATTAATTTGTAAGTAATTTTTGTAAATTTTCTTTTGAACAGTGGAATCGAGACTTTAATTTGGGTGAGAATCGAGATTAAAGGATTTGGAACCGAGATTCGTGACTGAGAAATTTTTCAAGGTTTAGACTCGAGAGCGAGACATTCCCCCGAGACTCGAGATCTTGACCTAAAAACCGAGAAATTACTCGACTCGAGATCCATAGACTTTAAAAGCAGAATTCGCAAAAATTATTTTTTTTGAAAATTTTTTAACAAAAAAAATTCCTTATTTCCAACCCCCAAATGTTGAAAAAAAATTGTTGGAGTCGAGAAATATGGCTAAAACCGCATATTTCATGCGAAAAAATAAAGATCTAAAATGTCCTTATTTCTAACCCCAAAATGTTATTTTTTGCCCATGATGTCCTTATTTTGAAAAATTTTAGTTACGACCCCTGCACTGAGCTATACTTGCATTGAGTGCACTAGAAATTAGAATAATTTAAAATTAACCAAAAAAGTCCAATAACTAGGGGTGCTTAAACCGTCGGTTGGGTACCCGGTTATCGGTTAACCGGGATTTTGAACAACCGGTTTTCGTAACCGTTTAACCGGTACTGGACAACCCTAGTGCGAGCTCAGCAGTTTGGCATATGAAGGAATATTTTCAAACTTACCCCAATGCCTACCAATTTAAAGCAAATTTATCAAATTAAAACTAATTCATAACAGAGATTGGTCACCAATTGGACAAAATCAATTTTGCTATTGGCAGAATTTTTTGCATTCAGAAAACTTTCGAAAATTGTTGAAGTTGCCTCCGGCACCGAAATAGGAGAAAATGGTGCAACTGCCGAGTCCTGTATTGTAGGCATATCGTCTGAAATGTTTGTAGACTTCAGCTGCGGACTCGTGACCAGAGTCTGTATCCATACGACAAACGGTCTCTGTTAAACAAAAAATCAAATATATATGTTCGGAAAACACTATGATTTTTCTTGAATTTTTTTAATACAAAAAATCCTTTAAAATGATTCAAATCAATCAATTGGTTAGGGTTTTTAAATATTTTTTATCTAGCACCTTTATCTGGGCAACAGAATCCGACATCGATACATTGATATCCCTCTTGGCAGTCCTTTTTCTCAGTTGAACATTTTTCCAAAGTCCCAATTAAATTCGGGCGCCATGGAGCATTGCATTGCACACCTATTACGTATAAGTGATGTTTTTTTGGTAAAACCCAACTCGCTATTAAACTTTCTTTCGTACTCTGCTCTCTCTCTCTCTTACAGACTAACACTATCTGACTTTTTTGAATTCTCTATTTAACACACGGGGTAGCGCGTTGGGCACTAGGACAAAATCACTAACGAACAAAATCCCTAATAAGCCAAAAGCGGACGAAATCACTATACCTAATTAGGGATTTTGTCGATTTTGGCTTATTAGAGATTTTGTCCTGACACGGCGAATTGGGGTTCATTCTAATTTTTTCAGTTAATAATCCTGTGAATGACTAAACGGTTTAGGCAGCAGATTGTTTATAATTTTTTGAATGCTCAAAATATATTCTTGTGTCAGAATTGTGAAAAATAATAATAACGTAGCTGAAGATCAGCCAGAATAAAATTTCAAAACCCAAAGATCTGGGAGGGGGAGTTTATTAGATTTCGTGAGGGTGGTCATATACGGAAAGAATCAATTTTTGAACTAGCCTAAAAATGCAAATATTTCAAAATAGGATCTTTTTCACCCCTCCTTATCTCCTTGTATTTTGAAATGATCCAAAAAATTGACCATGCTCTGAATTGGGTCCGCCGGGAGTGCTTGGCTGTACTGTTTGGAATAGGAGGGTAATTGAGGTGAAGGACAACAGCAGCACCGCTTCAACCATTTTGGAAGAGCGTCGAATTTGGGGCATAGTCGGCAGAATTAAATATTTTTAAAAAAATTGGACGGATGGAAGAGAATTGTGGCTATCTGAAGTGATGGTTGGGTTTGGTTAGAGTAAAATTTTGCGCAAATTCGAGAATTGATCGATCATTCAATGGGCTGAGGCGGTGACACTGTGATTCCCGGGGGCGAATGTATCGAGAAAAAAAGGTTGAAGTTCTCGGAGAAATTAAATTGTACCAATCCCCACCAGCATCCTCCTTTTAATAACAATGATAATTGGTAGTTTCATATTTTAAAAAATTAATTTCTAAACTATATTTTTTTTTAAATTTACAATTTCTTTACGTTTGTTGAGACTCAATTGTCCTAAAAAATTATAAACATTGCCTATCAGAAAATTACTTTCCCCCCTTATCTTTAAACAACAATTTTTATTCATTCATAATTTATAAATTTGTATGGTTACTCCCAAATCATTTTATTTTTATTCAGAAATGTTTTTATTTTTGCTTTTGCTTGTACCAATTTACTATGCACTTCGCTACCTTTGGGTATGTTTGAACAAAAAAAGTGATTTTAAGTATAAAGGCTAATTGGTTAATTTATTTTCCATTTCAAATCTCTAATGTCTTCTAAAAGGGAATTTAAAACAATTATTTGACCCTTCAGGAGTTGATCCCACTTTCTAATCTCTCCAAGCGAGGTGTTTTCGTTACTGGATGTGACTCTGGCTTTGGCTATTTATTGGCACTTAAATTAGCTCAACATGGACTGCCCACCTATGCGGGATGTCTTACAAAACAAGTAACCATTTAATAATCAATTTTAATAGCATGCCCCCTTTTTTATCAAAATCTGAAGACAATTTTCGTGACCATTACGAACTGCCGAATGCAAAGCATTAATCGGTTCTTTTTGTAACACTGAGCTTTTTAGTACAAACTTGGCAACCATCTTTTATATAAATTACTGAATAGAGAAAGATATTGCCATGTTTAAAGGGTTCCTCCAGAATAGCTTGAATAGGCATACTGGGATGTGGTCCACTTGTGGAGAGATGGTTAAAGAAATTTTCAATTTGCGCATCTGATAAAGTAGCGAGTGCTTCCAGCTTCTCGTCCGATCACCCTTTTGGCAATTTTAACAAAGAAATTTACACTCCCCTGAAGGGACAAGATCAACTGATGGAGGAGGCAAAAAAGCGTGGAATCGGCGACAAATTAAAGCCAGTACCATTGGACATCACCAACGATCAATCGGTGAAAGAGGCATCGGAATTTGTTCGGAAGGATCTGTCATCGGGAAACAATGGCAAGTCTTGATGGCATTTTTTGTTAATTAAAAACCCTTTGGGTTTTTTTTGAAATAAATCAAATCGTCATAGCAAGCTATGAATAGTATAATGAATGCTATTTAATAAATTAAAAAAAACACTTTTTTGTTTGATAAATTTGCACAGCCATTTTAAAGATAATACCTAACATTTAAATTTCACTATATTTAGAATTATGGGGCTTAGTCAACAACGCCGGCATCTTCAGGTATTAAATTCTTTGGCAACAAATTGGCAACAAGTTAATTTTTCGTTTCGCACTAATTCAAAACGAGAAATGATTGCCCGTCTTAGATAGTGAATAAAGAAGGCAGTCAGTTAGTTCTATTCTCAGCACAAGTTTCATTGGTGTGCTGAGCGCGATTTTTAAATTTGACAACATTTTCTATGTATAAGTTTTTAGCTGTTATGGGCCCGATGCATGGACATCCATTGAAGAGTGAGTGGGTAATCCAGAATTTTCAAAATTCATGCTAAAAAACATTTTTTAATCCAAAAGATTTAATTAAATTGAGAATTATAGATATCAATTGCATTTACAGTTACAAATTATCCATGGAAGTGAACTGTTGGGGAACCATACGGTAGATACTTTTTTTGATTCCGTAAATACCGTATTCAACAAATGCTCAGATGCTGCCAGGTTGATTCGTCATAATCAACGTTTCAATGAGCGTCATTTTTTCAAAATCTGTTCCTATCAGCAGATCGCTACAAAATTCATAGATTACTATATACCTAATCTTATAACCATGCCATCCATCCAACAGGCATTTCTACCGTTAATCAAGCGTAGCAAAGGCAGATTCGTGTCAATCTGTAAGCTGGGTTGCAGGTGTCATTGGTGCCATGCTAATGTATTCCCTCCCATACAGCAAGCATTGCAGGACGTGTTTCATTGCCATGTGGAGCTCCGTATTCCGTGGCCAAATACGGGGTTTGTCCGACCGTGTAAAAACAGGAAGTGCATGAACACAAGGCTTTAAATGGCTGAATTTTTTTGACTTTTCACACCAAATTGAAATGATTAAAAATCATTTTAAAAACCGGGATTGCAATTCTCAGCAGGGGATGCACAGCTTTTAATTTAAAAAATATAATAGTTAAACCACGAACAATTGAATATCTCCTTAAGGTGGAGGCGTACATGGATGCGATCAGGTCAAATACCAACTACAGACGAATGAATCTTTCATTTTCCCGATTTTAAAGGCTGGAGTTGGAATGTTGGGGAATCGGGTGCTGTATACTGGAGCCAGGTCCCTGCTGTTCTGTTGATTGAATTTATAATTGTTTTGCTTTAGGGATGTTCCGCACCAAATTGGTCTTGATTTTAACCATGTATTAGTGAGCATTAACGATCTGAGTTAAATTCAAGCTTTAACCAGATCACTACTACAAGATTATACGTATCTGATCACTATAAAAAGGTCCGGATTTTGTTCAGATTGATGCCAGCGCAATGACAGCAAGGGTAGATAAAGCATGGCAAAATTTGACCCCTGAAATACAAGAGGAATATGGGGAACAGCTAAAGAATAAATGTATGGAGTTAAAAATGCTTTTAAAATTATATTACAAGTTTAAACTGTCTGAGGACTGCTTTCAGAAATTTACCCTCCCTGCATTAACGAAAATTCTTTTAGTTGTTGCCTCGTGGAACAGACTTTTTAAGGTAAGACTCAAAACCAAATTTTCTTGTCAAACAACAAGAAATTTTTCATTGAATTTTCAAAATAAACTTAATCAAAGAAAGCAAATAAATTAAAGCAGAACAAACATTTTTAAATTTAATAAAAATGGTCCAAATCCTAAGGATTTTTGACATTTTCGTTAAGGAGCTGGCCTCCGATCGGCTGGACCACGTTGTGGACGCGTATTTCCACGCCGTAACGGCCCAATTTCCTCGTTATCGCTACCGCGTCGGATGGGACGCCATTTTGATGTACATTCCCTACTCATTTTTGCCCACTGGTCTGGCGGACTTTGCCTTCCGCACGATCACCCAACTGCTCAGTGGAGATATGCTGCCAGCCGTGTTGGAGAAACAAAAAAATATGCTGAAGAAGAAACTGATTTGAAGCAATATTGCACCGACCAGAGAAACTCTTTTGAATCAATAATATAATGCAAAAGGTTGATGCAGATTTTGTCATTTTTTACTTTCAATAAATGATTAAATTTTTAATATAAATTAATGTGAAAGGGCCCCATAATTTTGACAGTCTTTCCGCAAAACAAATTTTTTGTTGGCATATTCATGCTTAGCTCTAAGCGGAAGGTAATTTTTTGGAAAAGGGTAATCCTGGAATTACCCGGGTAATTTTGGAAATTCTAAAATTTGAAAGTCTATAACTTTTTTTTAATCAACAAACTCAAACAAACAA
This sequence comes from Globodera rostochiensis, assembly GCA_018350325.1. Taxonomy (NCBI): domain Eukaryota; kingdom Metazoa; phylum Nematoda; class Chromadorea; order Rhabditida; family Heteroderidae; genus Globodera; species Globodera rostochiensis. The sequence continues at coordinate 3,464,504 of JAEVLN010000006.1, forward strand.
GATGCCATTCGATTAAGCTTTTAAAGCTATTGTTAAGCCAAAGCTAAACAATTAGAAAATTCGTGAAAAGTTATTTTAATAAAGGATTTGTTTTCACATTGACTTTTTAAAACGAATCCGCTTGGCTTTCCCCCCAAAACTTATTCCGAAATTTTATCAAATAAAGACTTCTCCCAAATACATTCAGGTTGATGGAAAAAGGAAAATTGATTGGAAAAAGCTGATCTATGCTACATACAGTATAATAGGCGTTGGCAAAAGAAAATCAATACCAAATCCTTTATCTGTTTTTTATAAATTTATATAGATAAAAGCAACTATTTATAAATGCTGAATAGAAAACCTTTTAACAAAAATTTAAAATAAAATTAAGTTTTGGCTCCAAACTTTAGGTGCATAACAGGGAGAATACGGAGTTAATGCATGAAAAAAGATAAATATTGTGTGATTCCTAGTACTTACTTAACTTTGCTGTTGGCAAAATAATAATTGTTGGCAAGGCACCCTTCAAAATTCTTTAAAAATTCGCCACTCTGTAAATCTATTGAATCGAATCAATTTATTTCTCTAATTCTTTTACCAAGTTTTTTACGCTTAAAATAAAATTCAAAATTATTTTATCACAAATACACTCGTTTAAATTTGGCATGAATCTTCCGATTCTGTTGTTTGTTGTCCAAGCTGTCCTTATTAGTGTTTCTTCCGGAGAAAAAGGTAGTTTTAAAACCATAATTTATACAAAAAACAATCTTTTGAGATGGCAACAAAAATGACGCCAACGGACTTCACCAATCAAGCAAAGGAGGTTATTATCCTAAAAAATCGTTTAATCTAATTGTTTTTTAAGGAGTAATTAGATCATTAAAAGCTCAGATCGTCAAAACACTGGTGGCGGAGGCGGAACGTTTATTAATAAAGCTTTGGTTGGGCTTCTTGCGGCGTCGTCCTTGCTGAATGGCGCTAGAGCAGCTGCAGTTGCCGGTATCCCCGTGGGGCAAGTCCAAGCAAAACAGCCTGGTTCTGGAGTATGGAAACCAGAATCTCGCGATTTCAATCAATATTCCCTTCAACACATCCAAAACAATTCGCCAAATTTGAAATCGTCAAACATGGAGCAGAATAACAATGGGAAGACCAAAATTGTTGGCAGGCGAGGAAAAAAACAAAAACCTAAATGAAAGAAATTTCGAGTTGCTATCTAGTTTTTTTTTTTGGGATTTGACATTAGAATTTCGATTTATTATTTTTCTATTGATTAGATTTTTTCGCTTTTTGATAAATTCTTGCATTCGGATATGAGTTAAAAGCAGGGCTGCGATTCGTACTTGAATGGCAAGTACAGTGCTTCAAAATGGACCCTCGTACTTAAAAATTAAAAATGTGCTTATTTTCAAGATGTACTTGAAAAATGAGAATTTGGCGTGAGTGTTGAAAATTAAGGGGTTTTAATGGAAATATTCGTGTTTGGCATTGTGTATATTCAAAATTCTCAATAGAAAATAGTCATTTTATCAAAAAATGGTCATTTTATTAAATCACGTTTCTATTTTCCAGCATGTCTTCAGTAGAGTAAAAATTCATTCAATTCCGAATGGGAAAAACATTACAATTTGTCAAACATAGCAAAAAGGGAAATGGCCAATTTACTAGCTATTTTCCATCAATTCCCTTAACAAATTGAGTCAAAAATTCAAAATCTTCTCGGCGGCACCTATCGGCACCGCCGCCCCCCCCCCCTCCACCACCTTTTCCCAAAAATTTTTGAAAAATCACGCGCAAAAAAAATCGATTTAAAGAGCACCGATTGTTGAGCGGAAACAAGAAATTGTTGGAAAAGATTTATTCGGGTGATAAAAACAAGCCATTTGAACAAGAATAAAGCGTTTTTGTTTTGATAAAATATAAATTTTGAGTGTACTTGGAATTCCTAAAATTGGGGCCACTATGTACTTGAAAATCAACATGCTTATACTTGGGCATTGACTTTACCCGATTGCAGCCTTGGTTAAAAGATAATTAAGTTCGGCAGAACAAATCATTGAAGCAATGAAGGCAATGTTGACTTTGTTTGATCAAATTGTTAATCGGATATCGTTATGGGCTTGTTTGATATCGTTATTGGAATTTTTTAGACAATATCGTAATCAGATTTAAAATTTAGACAATTTATATGTATCCCTGCCGCTTCGGGTATTTTCTTTTTAACTCTCAAGTTTTCCCCAGGCGCTACCCCTCGGCACCGCTAGACCAATTCTTAGAGCATAACTATAAAATGTTTTAACAACAACTTAAAAATAGTCTGTTCTTTCAATTTCTCAATAGTTAAAAAAAGGCTAACATTTTTTCTCCCCACTCCAAGAATATTTTCTAAAAACACTGACCCCATAAAGTTAAAATTAATAAGTGATCTAAATAAATATTCTAATTTTTTTCCCCCGACGGGCTCATATTTGCTTTACCGGAGCTTTACAATGAAAATAATTCTCCAAAAATACCAAATTATTAGGGGCGCCAAACTGCCTCGCCAAAACGGCCTATCGCCAAAACGGCACGGCGCCAAAACCGCCGCGCCAAACCGACCGCCAAACTGTCCGGGCCGGGTCTGTCTATATCCAGGTGCTTAACTCAAATTTTTTATTTATAAATATTTTACACAAATAAACGATTTCACCGAATAGCCCGTTAAAATTTTTGTCAATCGTTGCTAAATTTAGAGGATTCCCAGCGATTATATTTACGTAAAAAAACGACAGATATTTCATTGACGTAAGAATTTTTTATTATTTTACATACAATAATTGATTTTTCTAAATGCCAACTCATAAACATAGCTATGTTATAAAATATTTCATTCATATTAACTTAAAAAATATACCCCTGAAATAATTGTTATCAATAATAAAACATTTTATTAAACTAGATGAAATTATATATTTTTTCCACTTTGATTTTGGCCAAATTTACAATTATTTGGTCAACGGATCCATTAAAACGTGGAGAATTACCAACCGAAAACTTGCAAAATAGCCGAGGATTTTACCATAGCACACGATCACCTTTCAAGCAATATCCTTCAACATTAGTCAAACAAGGTAATAAAAACTAATCCGAATTCGATTGTTTACAATAAATATGTAAAGTCAAATCAAAAAATTTGAATTCAATAATAAAACATATTTTAATAACAGAAAACAAACCCGAAGAAGCGGAGGAGCATAATATCGGTGAAAGATCAATTCAAAACGTTATTGGCCAACATCAGCTGATCGAACCAAAACAAGAATTTGATCAACAACCCACTGCTCCTGTTACTATTAATGCACAAATCAAAACTGAACCGTTAGAAATTGAGAGGGAATTAACGCTTTTCAATAAACAGCTTACACCTAAAAATGGTATAATATGCATAGCAGGGATGGGCGCCGATGAACGGGGATCGACTCGTTCCCCACCAACTCGTACCCCATCAACTCGTTCCCCACCATCAACTCGTTCCCTTTTTATCAACTCGTTCCCTTTTCATCAACTCGTTCCCCTCAATAAAAATGACAAAAAACCTCAAAAATCGTACAAAACGCGTGCGAAAAACACGGATTCGGGTTCCTTTTTTGCGTACGTCGAACCCCGGACCCAAATTCGAACATTTGGTCGGAAAAAAACTTTTTTCAAACAAAAAAATTTTTCGGAAAATTTTTTTATAAAGTCGTTAAAGTTATTGCTAGGGGTTTTTGGGCTCCTAGGGTTACTATTTTGATTGGGTTCAAGACCCCAGGCCCGGTTTCGAAAAATTTCTGTAACAAAATCGTTCAAATGAATATCTGTTCGCTTCCCGTTCGTCCTTACATGCATTTTGAATCTTTTAAACGACTTAAAACAAAAAAAAAAAATTTTGAAAAAAAACAAAAAAAAATTCGAAAAATTTTTCGAATTCGGGTCCGACGTGCGACATACGCATGAATGAAGCTCGGATCGTGTTTTACGAACGAGTTTTGTAAGATGTTTTGAAGTATTTTGTCATTTTTAAAGAGAACCATCTAAAAAACAAGGGAACGAGTTGATAAAAAGGGAACGAGTTGATGAAAAGGGAACGAGTTGATGAAAAGGGAACGAGTTGATGAAAAAGGAACGAGTTGATAAAAAGGGAACGAGTTGATGGGGTACGAGTTGGTGGGGAACGAGTTGATATTTTACCGGCGCCGATGACCTCAAAAAATTTCGGAACTCGGAATTCCGGGGCTTAGCAAATTTTCGGAAGTCGGGACTCGGAATTCCAAGCCCAAAAATGTGGGATCACCATTTTATAAGATTTTCTGAGGGATGTTTTTTTGTTTTTCGACTTACGACAAAGAGTTTAACCACTAAGCCATATGAGAATTTCAAATCAAAATCGGCACAAATTATCATTTTGTTTGCAAAAATTTTGGGTAACACTTCCGAAAGTTCCAATTTTTCCTTAAAATTCGAAAGTTGGTTCCGAATTCCGCCCATCCCTGATGTATAGGGTTTGAGCGAGATTAATAATTCTTTATTTCACTATTTCATTTTTATTATTTTTTAATTTAACCGTTGAATGATATTTTTCAGAGCATTTACAATTGAACACTGAAGAAGGCACAAGCGGAAATATGAATGGCAATTTAAGCCTGCTTTTCAAAATCAATGAAAATGAAAAACCCAATTTATTGAATGAGTCGCACCCTACTTTGCCTAAGACGGGTGACATGGATATATCGTCGAAAGCAACTCCTTCACACGGATATAAAACCTTATTGGCAAAAGAAAAAGCGTTGCCTCAGGGAGAAAAAGAAAGAGAATTGGGAAAAGAAAAAGGATCGGTTCAAGCAGAAAATGCACAAGCAACAAAAAAAGAAGCATTGCTTCGTAAGGAAAAGGCATTAACATTGGAAGAAGGTGAAATAGAACCATCAGGAAAGGCATTGCTTCAGGGAGAAAAAGAAAGAGAAATGGGAGAAGAAGAAGCATCGGTTCAAACAAAAAACGTACAAGCAACAGAAGAAGAAGCATTGAAGCAGGGAGAAAACGCAACAGAAATGAAAGAAGCATTACAACAGAAAGAAAAAGCGCTAGCAATAGAGGAAGAAGCATTGATTCGTAAGGAAAAGGCATTAACATTGGAAGAAGGTGAAATAGAACCATCAGGAAAGGCATTGCTTCAGGGAGAAAAAGAAAGAGAAATGGGAGAAGAAGAAACATCGGTTCAAACAAAAAACGTACAAGCAACAGAAGAAGAAGCATTGAAGCAGGGAGAAAACGCAACAGAAATGAAAGAAGCATTACAACAGAAAGAAAAAGCACTAGCAATAGAGGAAGAAGCATTGATTCGTAAGGAAAAGGCATTAACATTGGAAGAAGGTGAAATAGAACCATCAGGAAAGGCATTGCTTCAGGGAGAAAAAGAAAGAGAAATGGGAGAAAAAGAAGCATCGGTTCAAACAAAAAACGTACAAGCAACAGAAGAAGAAGCATTGAAGCAGGGAGAAAACGCAACAGAAATGAAAGAAGCATTACAACAGAAAGAAAAAGCACTAGCAATAGAGGAAGAAGCATTGATTCGTAAGGAAAAGGCATTAACATTGGAAGAAGGTGAAATAGAACCATCAGGAAAGGCATTGCTTCAGGGAGAAAAAGAAAGAGAAATGGGAGAAGAAGAAGCATCGGTTCAAACAAAAAACGTACAAGCAACAGAAGAAGAAGCATTGAAGCAGGGAGAAAACGCAACAGAAATGAAAGAAGCATTACAACAGAAAGAAAAAGCACTAGCAATAGAGGAAGAAGCATTGATTCGTAAGGAAAAGGCATTAACATTGGAAGAAGGTGAAATAGAACCATCAGGAGAGGCATTGCTTCAGGGAGAAAGAGAAATGGGAAAAGAAGAAGCATCGGTTCAAAACGTACAAGCAACAGAAGAAGAACAGCACAAGAATTTTTGGGATACAAAAGGTGTTAATCGTCGAGGAACTGTTTCACCAAATGATTTGGATCGGCGTCAAAGATATTTATCACCAAGTCACAACAGACGAGCTGTTTCTCGAAATCAAAATAGACAAAATTCACCATCAAGTTCTATATCACCAGTGCAACGTAGAAGATATTCATCGCCAGATAAAAATCGAAAAACTTTAACACCGGATCATTCTTTGCCTGATCGGAACCAAAGAGATTCATTGCTAAGTCGACGACAAATAGATTCATCAGTAGATCGACGACGATCTGTATCATCAAGTCAAATTCAAATGCTTTCGTCAACGGGTAAACGTCATCGATCACCACAAGATCATAGTCGTCGATCACCACATGATCACAGAAGAAGCTCCCGAAAGCATTCACCTAAACGTACATTAAATCAGCAAAATTTAAACAAAAACAAAGAGCAATTGCCAACACAAATTACTGATCAAACTCATTTGAGATTGTTGTCCGGAATACAAGAAACTCTTGATCAAGTTCTTAAGCAATTAAAAAAACAAACTCGACAAAATCGGCAAATATTGCATGCACATCTTCAACAATCAACTTCTGGAAGATCAAATCTTTTAGAATCGAAGGCTCGTCCTAAACTTGAAAAATTACAAAAAAACAAACAAATTCAACTAACTTAAAATGATAATCTAATACATACTAGAGCCCGGCGCGGGATTTTGCGGGATCCCGCTCCGCAATCCCGCATTATTTGCGGGATTAATCCCGCAAATCCGCTCACACGACTTCCCGAAAAAAAATCCCGTAGCGGGATCCCGCAAATGCGATTTTGCCGGGCTCTAATACATAATATTTTCCTTATTTAGTAGCCCCATCCTCCGCTCCCATTTGAAGCTTCCCCCCTCCCCATCCATTTGAAGCCCCTCCCCTTGAAGGGGGATTGTATCCTATTAGGCATTTTGTTGGCTTTAATAAAATTTTTTATTTGATACCAGCAGAGGCTTTGCTTTAGGCTTAATACCTTAAATTTTATTAGGAAAATTAAGTCGAAAAACTACTAATTTTTTAATAATTCGCCCAAAAAAAGGGTTGAAAATAAGCCCCCTATATTGTAGCCCCCCCCCCTCCCTCCAAAAAATTAAAACCCCGGGGCTACTAATAGAGGAAATACGGTAGTTCGGATTTGCAGAGTAAAAAACCGAGGAACCAGCGTGCACAGCCGAGTTCACCTAAATTCAGTGATAAATTAAAAAATAAATCAATTCATCAATCACATCAGCAACAATTAAATAATGAAACAGAGCGACTAACAATACAACCAAATGATATTTATCTTTCGCCTCATACTCAACAAAACCAGCAAGAATGGCATGATCAGCACCAACAATCAGTGCAACTGCACCAATCACTTTTGCAAGTTGAAATTGAACAACCCGTACAAGCACAGCAAACTCCAAATATTCAAACTTATTTTTCGGATCTGTCTATCAAAGAAACTGATCGTTTTTTGAATACAGATATTGAGTGGCTCATTTTCGTCACTATCAAAGCGATCAATCACCCAATAAGCCTTAGCAATTTCCAATTGATGTGGCAACATAAGGGACAGAGTGTTGATGAAATTTTGACATTGATCGATGGGTTCCTATTTGAGCAGACTTTAATGGCAGAACAAATCATTGAGGGGCTGAAGGCAGTGTTGACCCGGATCGGGACGGATGTTACCATTCTCTCGGAAATTGGGCTTGAAATGGCTGAGTTTGAGCAAAAATTCGGGGGAAACTTGCCAAATGAAGCTGTTTCGACAGCAAAAGAGCTAAAAATGCTGTTTCTATTTATGCGTTTGTTCAGAAAATCATTGATATTGCTTTCTGAAGGTATTTATAATAATGAAGATAAGGAAAAAAGTGCATTTGCTGATTGGTTGAGCACAATTGATTGTAAAATTAATTCAAAATTACAAAAAATAGCACAAACTGCCGTTTTCCACTTTTCAAATGTATGTTTTATTTCACTTAATCTTACAAAATATTTATCAGTTTACATTATCAAGTTTATTCATTTTAAGCAAATCTTTTAAATTCTTATTTCAGGCAGTCAAATGGGTTTTTACGATTAACAAGCTTGAGAATACTCTCGCAATTGTCGAAGTAGCAATTTTATTAACCAGTCCAAGTTCAATGAAAACCACATTTAAATATTTGGGAAATCCTACGATGAAGAAGGACATTTTCAGTGTTATTGACAAAAATGAATTTTTGGCACAATTTAATTCATGGATTAATCCATGGGCAGAACCAAATCATCTTCATCTGATTAGAACTAAAATAGGTGCTGAAGATTTATAATATTTATAAACAAATATATATATATATATATAACGGCACTTGTTTAGCCGGTGGGTCGGTGAGTTTCACGCCGGGGCAAACCCATACACAGCTGCTCAATTTTGGGGCTCTAGTTCGGAAGATTTAAATTTTGTCCAAGTTTTGTCCTAGTGGTCTGTGTGCATGTCAACAAAAAAAGGTTGGGGGTTCGAATCCCCTCCATTCAATTGATAATTTTCGGGTGAATTTATTCGTCAGTTCCCCAGGAAAGCTAATGCAATAGTTCTATAGGTTGCATACTACTGTTGGGATGCACCCCCTTGTTACACGTTCTCTCTCGTTACTCTAGCGTGGTTAACCACTTCTCTCACTATTGTGCACTATTTCGTCCATTTAGTATTTCTGGGCATAACCTTCTCGAGCGCTATCCAATCGCTTAGCTCTTGCTTACAAATAGCTTCTATGAACCAAAAGCTTTCGAATGGTACCAAATTCGAACAAATATTCTTGCACACAATTTTTTTTTTGCCATAGATCTACAAAAAGTAATATACCCATATTATAAACCCTAGAATTCTGTTTATAAACCCTAGAATTCTGTTTATAAACCCTAGAATTCTGTTTATAAACCCTACATTCCGTGAAATATATTGTTCTCAAGAGATGGTGAAAGTTTGAGAAGTTTGAGGGAAAAAAATTTTTTGTGCCGAAAACCCAAAAGGGGCCTCCCCCTATGGCCTCCGTTTTTGGAATAATTAATCAAAATTAATTTTAAGGAAAAAATGCCTCCTCAAAAATTGTCGCTGATCTGGGAGACATTTTCAATGAACAAATTGCCAAACATAACGAAACACATCCGAACAGTGTTTGGACTGGAAATCGATTGCTCCATTGGAAAGTGTTCTTTAAACTGCGTTTGGCATTGAACTCTCAAGTGTTTGATTCAATTTCAGTACCAAAATTGGTCGAAGCAAGATCCAACAGCATTGCTTATTTGTCCAAATGCTCGAAGTTGTTGCTTTGAATTGACCGCTATTATTCTTATCATTTGTTGTGCAGCTTTGTCATGACTTATGACGTATTTGTTCCGTTCATAAATAAACTTCCAAGAATTAGACACAAAAATTCATGGGACAACGTAATGTCAACTATGTAGAACCTTTTAATTCAGTAGCTGCAATGTGTTTCGATTCCATTCGATCACAACATTTTTATTTATTTAGCGTATTCTATAACAATTTAAAACATGCGTCCAAATATGCTATCAATTAAGGCTTGTTAGAAAACAGTTCAGTGGTGGCAAATAGAATTGTTTTTGGTTAAAACTGAGTTAATATGTATACAAAGCATTATAGTTGAGTATAAAAAAAGAACCGGGGAGTATTTTGGGCTGATTAGATTAATGATCGATTAGAAAAGTGTACAAAATGGTGATCAGACACAGGGAGTAGATTGGGCTTTGAACAGAATCGATTGTGTAAATTTCATAGTGAAATGAATTCTTGATTTTTAAGCCTTAGGCCTAATAAATTCGAACCCGAATGAAAAGCAATTTGGCCGTTGATTAAGCCAAAATCGGTGCCAACACCTTTAAGTCATCCCGACGTCTCCGCTTCACAATGGCACCGATCTTTGCATCAATTTCCGATTCGGAAAGCATAAAACTCTCTTTGAAAGGCCAATGAAGTGAGGCCTTTTTTGCATTGGCACAATTTAGGTCGAAATTGTCGTTTAACGAAGGAGTTGACAGGGTCTAAATTCTTTTCATGCTATCAAGTTTGGCCAATCTTTCTTTACCAACGGAGAATGCCATCGTGCGAACGTGGGCTGATCCATTCTGCTAAAACATTACCGTTTAATTGTGTTTAGACGGGCCAACTGCCCCGGTCAACTGCGTCCCCTCTATTTTAAGAAATTTCAAATAATGAAAAAAAAATTATTTTATTTACTATAGCGCGCCAAACAATTTAGGGACTTTTGGGACGCAGTTGACGGGCACAATTGAACCCTAATCTTTATCAAAATTGAATTTTTATATTTTTTGAAAGATAAAACCAAATGCCATAATTGTGGAAATTTACCATATTCCCCCACACTAGCCATAATTTTGCCATATTTTAGAACCTTGTGAAAAGTCTTATTTTTAAGGGAAAATGAGGATTTTCCGAAAATAGTGCTCCTTGATTCATACAATTTGAAGTTTTGGTAGGTCGAGACTCAAAATACCAAGACTCGAAAACCTATCAGGAATTGATTGATGAATAATCCGCGATCCGAAAGAAAAACGACGAAACTTCAACCCACATCTGTACTACCTATATTACCTGTAAACTCACCATTTTTTCTTAAACCTAATATTTGATAACCTTAAACATTGACTAGGTTTTGCGTAAAAATACTATTTAACAAAATTGGCATTTTATTGGTAATGATTTTCTTTTAAAAAACAACAAAAAAACCCCGACAAACCGGAGTTGCCAGCCATGCAAGAGGAAATCACGCGGTGACCATTGGTTTCCTGTCAACCACCCATCTAAAAATTCATAAACTATAGAAAATTGAAGCGTTTTATTAGGTCGATGCATAAAATTTTGTCGTTTTTGTATTTGCAATAAAAATAAAAAGTTTCGTTAATGCAAAATGTCTGATCCTTTTCGAGAAAAAAAATCCCGAAACCCCAACTATTTATTATCAAATCTTTGTTTTAAGTTTAAATGTGCCAAGAACATCATAACCTCTGGACCAATATTGTCGAAAATCGGTGACCAGCAGCACCCTGCCCGCCCCATTATCACCATCAAGATGGAGTTTCAGTCCGGATGTGTTAGGATCAATGCGAAATTGTTGCCGAGCGCCGAGGATGGCACGGACGCACAATTCAAACGGGCGAAGCTCGCCAAAATGCCGTGCATCGGCCCAAAGGTCCAAGCAGCGGGCGCCTAGCTCAGAGCATTGTGGCCCACAAACAATGTCCAAAAAGACGGCCTAAACCTAAATAATTTTTGTGATTTTGTTGTGCAATTTAATTTGAAGCAACAGCTGGACCAGGGCTCTGAGATTGCTCTCTTTTAATGGCAAATGCCATTATTTTTGCCATTTCTCCACACTTGCCATTATTTTGCCATTTCTTGGAACTTTTGGGAACATTTTCACTTTTTGAGTGAAAAATGAAGATTTCCTGAAAATAGACAATTTCAAGTTTTTGGTTGCAAATCAAAATTTCTATCGGCACCGCCGACCCCCTCCCCTAAAGCAGAATTTTCAAAAAAAAATGTCTTTTTGAAATTGTTAAGTAAAATTGCCATTACAATGCCATTTTTCGGACCCCTCGAGGCCATTATAATGCTATGCCGTTTGCCATTTTTCCTCGAGGTGATCTGAAAGCCCTGAGCTGGACCCAGATTTAATCAGCACTCTGGATTTTCTGGTTCTATATCTGAGTTTTGGCCATGAAAATTGAATCAAACCCCCCAAAATTCAGCTTTAAACAAAAAATATATATATAAATTTAGTTTTCGTTTCATACTAAAATCGTTAGAGGTTCATTGTGCATAATGCTTTTGATCATTCATATTACATGGATTGCCCCGTTGTCGGTTCCTCCACGAAACGGGTTCCTCGACGGCACACTGAAATTGGCCCAATAACGCAGCATTTCAATGGTAAAGCGCGAGTTTTTTGCCCAATAGCTTCCGGCCATGATCTCTCCGTTGAAAATGCGCTCGTAAAAAATCAGATCAAAACTGCCACGGGGCAGATTGGCCTCAAAGTTGGCCAAAAAATGCTCCAACAGGTGATTAGGGTTGATCACGCCCATGTCCGCGTCCACAAACAGCGCGTACTGAATGGACGGGCTCATCGACAGCCATTTGGCCAATGCGCAGTGCCGACGGAACATAAACTGAAGCAAATTGTTTAGTTTGCATTAGGGTTGGTCCCCGACCCCTCGGGGGCAAGAAAAATCGGGGTCGGGGTTTTCGTCCCCGACCAAAAAAGTCGGGGATCGGGGTTTTTCCCAGCAAAACCCCGAAAAATTCAAAAAAGTCGGGGTCGGGGACGAAAACCCCGACTAAAAAAAGTCGGGGTTCGGGGACGGGGACCAACCCTAGTTTGCATGTTTGTTATATTTTATGATATTTGGGTTGAAGAAATTGTTAGGAAGAATTTAGTTTAAACCTAATTTTGTAAAATCTATCTAAACTTCGAGGACTTTTGCGTCGACTTGCACGTGCCGGGAATTCCCTGTCACCTGGATTTATATGGCAGAACACCCCCAAAAAACGAAAAAAAAAATTGTGAAACTGGGCTTTAGCGGACATTTCTGTTCAAAAACTATAAATGTTTTAATTTAATCAAATTTTTAAATAACCCCCATCCCGAAATCCAGGCCTACTGCTTGCCCCATGTTCAATTTATAATTGTTTTTGATTCATTTTTTGGTCTTTCTATGCAACAACGTCTTGCTGTGGACATTCGTCTCTGTACCGCCAGTGGTCCAAGTCGATCACGGTCAGCGGGTAAGCATGCAGGGCGCAATAGCAACGAACGGTCCGGTGCGCGAGTGTGTACTCTTTTTGCAACTGATCGCCGTTGTTGACCACCACAACAACGGAAATGTTCAGTCGGTGCCCGTCCAGCAAATCTTAAGGGTTGGGCTATGTTGTTTTTTTTTTGTAAAAATTCTAGAAAATTTTAAGCATTTTCAGCTAAAAAGGACTTCTGACTTTCCATGCCTAAAAAATTTGAACAATTTTTTTACCTGATCTATTCGCATAAATTTGTCGGTAAACGATGTGCCGATAGAAATTTCCGTACCAATTGATCAATGATCCGTAATTTGCCTCCTCATACCACACAATAAAAATGCTTAGGTTGAGCAACAACAAAAAATAGAAATAAATTTTTCGAAGCCCACAAATTTGGGCATAGCGATTCATATGCATAAAATTTTCAAATGTTACATTTTGCCTACATTTGAACTCAAATATATGAGTGTTTGAGGATGGATTATAAGATGCATGGCTTTCGACATAAATCAAATTTATAAATAAGCCATTTAGTTTGGCAAAAAAAAAAAAAATTTAAAAAAATCAAATTGAATTATATGCGAAATGACACTGTTTAGCTTTGTAGGCGAAAAGTAGGGTAAAAGTCAATACTACCTCCTGAGGGTTTGGGTCATTTTGTATACTATTCGACTCCTCTCGGCGAGAAAAATCGAATGGCATCAACCAGAGCCAAATCAATCAAAACCAGTTTTATAGGTTTATTAGGGACTGAAAACGATAGAACAACCAACAATTTTATTGGGACGAGCATTTAAACCGTTTTTGAACCGATTCATATTTTGAAAAAGCTTGGGGACCTTTTTGGTCAAAATTTTTGGAAACATTTTTATTTTAAAAATTGTTTGAAAATATGTTATTTGGTGCGTGCGAATTCGTCAATAAAAATTAAAAATGAGAATTTAAAGCGATTTTTGAAATTTTTTAACTCCAAAGCCGGATAGAATACCTAACTGGGGAATTAGGGGTTCATTAGGCTTATGCCTAAGCCTCCCTGAACTTGGCAAACCCTTAGCAGGAGGTACTATGATTTTCCGGGAGCGGGACGTTTCGGCGCCGTTCGGTGCTGATGTTTTGGCACCGGGGACGTTTCGGCGGTAATTAACGACCACTTTATTTTAACTGGAATTTTTACTTAATCAGGGAATGGTGCAAAACAGGCGCGTTCAAGAGAAAACATTTTCAGGAGGGGTTGGCTTGGGTTAAAAAAAGTCGATTTTAGGAGTGCATCTAGGATTTTCAAAAATCCGATTTAAATTGGACGAACCCTGACTCGCTACCTGCCAACTCGCTACACCCCAACTCGCTACTTTGTCCCGACTCGCTACTTTTTTAAATATCTATAACTCAGCTCATGGTTGTTACTCGAGCCTAAAAATGGTACCGTTTGTTTTGTTCATCCTTAAACGGTTTTTGGACAAGTAAAAAAGGGGTAGCGAGTCGGGACAAAGTAGTGAGTTGGGATGTAGCGAGTTGGCAGGTAACGTTGGGTACCGTAATTCCTGTAATAGAGCCCCATGCTCTTTTAGTGCCCCATGCTCTAATAGAGCCCCCCTTTTTTGTTGGACATTTCGCCCGGTAACGAAAAAACGGACGTTTCGCCCACGGACATTTCGCCCATCGGACATTTCGCCCGGTAACGAAAAAACGGACGTTTCGCCCGGTAGTAAAAACGGACGTTTCACCCAAAACTAAACTAAGCTGTAAATCAAAGTTTACAAAAGTTATGATCAGAAAACCACGAAAAAGCCCGATTTTTGGCAGTTTTAGCTTATAACTTTATTCAAACCTATCAAACCACTTTGACTTTGCTGTAATGCTTTTTCTATTCATATAGAGCTTTTCATTGGTATAAGGATTAAGTGATTTATTGCGGTTTGAATAAAGTTATAAGCTAAAACTGCCAGAAATCGGGCTTTTTCGTGGTTTCTGATCATAATCAGCTCGACGAGAGGAATCGATTAGTAGTATTTTATTCGGATCTCTAAGCATCAAGAGCTTTTCAATGGTATAAGGCTTAACAGGTTTGGGCAGTGTCAATAAAGTTATGATGTCGCAAAGTCGCTGGGACGCGAGTGGCCGGGACGCGACTGACCCCTACCCCCCGGGAATTTGTTTGAAGAAACGAAATTTGTCCAAAAATGACGAATTTTGCAAAACAAGAGGGTCTACAGCAGGGATGGGAGCCGACGCCCTCAAAAAATTTCGGAACTCAGAATTCCGGGCCTTAAAAATTTTTCGGAAGTCGGACTCGGAATTCCGAGTCCAAAAAATGTCGGAACTCGGCGGAAGTTTTAAAATAAAATATGTTGTCTTGACTTGAATAAATTAATTTACGAATCAAAAACACTAAAACAACAAACATTTAACAATCAAATTCAACGATTGGCAAGTTTGATAGCAAAAAAATAAGTTTTTTAACATTTTTTAATTTGAGGTTCAAAAATTCCTGAAATTGAAAATTTTAGGGCTTTTTATTAGAGGTTTTTGTTGGGTGGACTAGCGGCGCCGCAGTGAAAAGAATTTTCAAAAAAAATTAAATTTTTAGGGGATTTATTTTTGGGTTTCATTGCTTTTTTAAAGAAAATAAGTCAGGAATACTGTCTCGATTTGCAACCAAATTTTATAAATAAGGTAATTTTTTCAAATTTTTAGGGAATGGGAGAGTTCCGGCGGTATCTATGCGCTACCGGGGGAAAATTAACTAGTAAATTTAGGAAATGTGCTCAAAATTTGCAAAAAAAAAAATTACCATTTTATGAGGGTTTTTGAGCGATGACTAAGAATCATTAAAATTTATATTTAAAACAAAATGGATTTTTTTTAAATTTGATTTGGCTTTTTGTTCAAAATCGGCACAAATTGTCATTTTGTTTTACAAAAATTTTGGGTAACACTTCCGAAAAAAGTTCCGATTTTTTCCTTAAAATTTCGGAAGTCGGAACTTCGGAAGTCGGAATTCCGACCATCCCTGGTCCACAGGAAGATTAGAATTCGAATTTTTCTTCTCAAGGTCCTTCCCAGAAAATTTTGTGTTTCTTGCCCAAAAATTTCCAATACACCCTTAAAGATCAAAAGTTTTCAAATATTTTGAGATTTGAAAAAAAAACTCAGTTTTAAAATTTATTTTTTATTGAAATTGTTTTTACACACCTTTTTTAATAATTATTTTTGCTTATGTTTAATTTTTGCCACTTTTTCTCAACTACTATTTTGTTAAGTATTTCGAGCTTTTTCTAACTAAAAATGCTCACCCTAGTCATTAACAACAATTCGCTTAATTTTACCCATTATTCAAAAAATTTATTCCAATTATTTCAACATCGTTATTAATGAAAGATTTGATTTATGTATGAAGACCGTAACGCATCTCAATAACAAAGAATTTTGTTCTTAGTTAATTGTTGTCTTGGAAACAAAGAGTGCAAAATGGCTCGCCAACCTTCGCGCCTATACATGAAAAGTTTCAGATAATCATTTCTCATTAGAGTTCTCATTAGAGAATTGGACACCAATGACGATTATTTTATATCCTAATGAATTCCGTGTTAAAAACTTTTTGATTTATGAGCAAAACTATCAGAACATTGGGCGGCAGTAAAGGGAACAACGTAATCGAATACTCTGTAAACATTTAAGATAAAAAAATGAGAAGCGGTGTGAAAAAATTCTTTTTGATCGTTATTGCTGTTCTAATGTGCTCGCAATTTTTGGGATGCTGCATAAATTTTGCAGAAAAAGTATTTTATGATAAAAATTATTTAAAGTTCAAATTTTATTTTGTTTTAAAGAAATATTTCACTGCCGGCGCTTCGGCTTTCGCGTTCCTTTCGGTTGCACATTTATTCTACATGTATTTGGCTCAATGCAAACAATGGACACACAACTGGACCGTTTGCCGCTTCAAGCTTCACTGGGCATTATGTTAATATAAATTAGATTTAATTTAATTTAATTTAATTATATTTGAAATCCAACATTCAGCCATATTTCTTTGTATTTTGACATTGAATACGCTGGTCCATATCGTTGTTGCCTTGCAGGATGGAAAAAAGAAATTTAAGGAAAAATTGGAAGAGAACAATGAAAATTTGTGGCCCATTTGTAACCGCTTGATTGCAGCCCTCTGGGTATATTTTTTAAATAAAATTATATTAGAAATAAAACCATTTTTAGTGGAATGTTTCAGTTTGCATCAGCATGTGTTATATCTACAAACATGTAAAATTTTTATAATTAAAGGAGTTTCTTTTATATAAAAATTATTTTAGGTGCACAAAAGGAGCATTTTTCAGCGAAATCGCCGGTGTGAGAATGTGGTCAACCTGATCAGAACAAGTCAAATCGGCGTGGACAACATTTGCGTTAAAACTTATCCGGTGGCCCAAGGGCAATATCTTGTACAATACTACTCAAACTAATACTGTCATTAGTCGGTCGGGCACAGTTTGACGCCGACAAATTTGAAACGTTATAACTTTGACAAAATCATGATATCATTCGAAAGCACAATGTCTGTCTGTATATGTTATGATATAAAAGAGCTAACCGCGATTCACCTTTAAACAAAGAAAGTTATGAGTAAGCGCAACAAAGCACAAAAAATTAAGATTTTTACACGCACGTTTTAGCTAGGGTTGAGCGGGATCGGGACTTTTGGGAAAAACCGGGACCGGGACCAAGATTTTCAACCGGGACCGGTACCGGGACTAACCGGGACTTTTCAAGGGAAAATTTTTTTTGTAATGTTCAATGGTAAAACAAAAAAATTTGTTGTTCAAAAATATTTTGCTCATTGTCTTTAACTTCAATTTTATTGTATCATTTTTGAGATTTACTTTTAGGGAGGGTGGGGGTCAGCGGTGCCGATAGGCGCCGCCGAGAAAAATTTTTGAAATTTGACTCATTTGTTAAGAATTTCATCAAAATTTTAGCAAAATTATGTATTTGCTTCGAATCCCTTGTAAAAAAGATTGAAATTGTCGCTCGATGATGCCATCATTAGGGGTGTAAATTTAGTTCCGGTTGGTCCCGGTCCCGGCGGGACCAAAAAACCGGGACCGGGACTTTCAGATTTTAAAAAGTCCCGTCCCGACCGGGATCGGGACCTGAAAAAACCGGGAAATCCCGTCCCGGTCCCGGTCCCGCTCAACCCTATTTTAAGCTATAACTTTTTTGAGAAAAAACTAATCGGTATCGCTTGATCAAAAGGTTAACATACTGAGAGCTTCTGGATAATACCAATTTTGTTTGATTTTTTTCTTGTAGGTTTGAATAATAAACATATTTTTAGTAGCATAAAAAGGTAAAAAGCTTCTCACGCACGCACCCACTTAACAAAATCGTTTTTACACCATCAAACAAACATCTCAAACATTGCTGCACAAACAAAGCAAATTTTTATGTGATATAATCACTCCGCAACATTATATTTGCTTGGGTTGCTTTAAAGTGTTCTTTTATTTGCTAAATAAAGTTAAAATATTAAAATTAATTTTTGCAATCTTTTTCCTTATCTTTTTAGAAAAAGAAACTTTTTTTCACGTTTATTATTAGCCTATTTTTGTGCGTTGTCCTTCCTGCTTCTTGCTCACAAGTTCTTTGCAATGGTAAAGATATTTGTTTTAATTTATAATTAAATCTTCAATTTATTTAATTTAAAATCATATTGTTTATATACTACTTTTATTGAAAGAGACCAAAATTGACTTTATAATTTTACTTTAAAACCCATCTCTAAGATGGAGGAGGCATTTTTGCATTTGTACATTATAGCGTTTTACGCAATTTTAAATTTTGCGCGATAAAATCATTCATTAGTTTTGTTTCTCCCTCCCAATTAACTAATTATTTATCAAAAAACGCAAATTCAATTTTTAAAATTAAAATAGTTATTTAATTTATGGACTAATTTTTCTAGTTTTTTTACCACGACATTCCATTTACTTATTGCCAATTTGTCGCGACAGATGGGCATTTTAATGACATTTTTTGACAGCCTAACAAAAATGCACATATTCTCAACAATGGATGGGCCCGCCGCTATTTTTTCATATTTTAAATATATTTTGGTTAGCCCATTAAAACAACATAAATAATTTTGTCTAAGATTTATGATGTTAACAAACATTTAGGACAATATGTCAAACCCCCATGAAAATAAAACCAAATTAAAGGACGAAACAATGTAAATTTTGGGCAAAAAATTAAAGAACAACAAAAAAATTTTAAAATATTTGAAATACCCAAATTTTGTTAAAAAAATAATCTCTTTTATGTTTATGCGGAAAAAACGTTTTTTAAATTATTTGAAATACCCAAATTTTGTTCAAAAAAAAAAAAAATAATCTCTTTTATGTTATGCGGAAATTTTGCAAATATGCTAAAATCGATGAAGCGGCTGGACCAAAGGATAATGCTTATGTGGAGGCGCCGCATCTTCCTAATTTTTGGCGGGAAAATCTCACCAAAAAAGCTCGGCAATTCCCCTGGGGCCTTTGTTCTGCTTTTCGATTATTTACTACACTTTTTGTGTCAATGCATTTTTTATTTACTTTCATTTTTGAAAATCATTTTATTTGAAAATTAGTTTGTAAATTAGTTAATAATAATTACATTTTAATTTTAAGACATCAAAAAATTCAAAGCCAGCGATTGTGGATGAGCTAAATGAACCGCTTCTCAAAATGGACAAATTCAAAGTGCCGTACATTAAACTTTCCAACGGAATTGAATTACCTTCCCTCACTGTGGTGCCATTATTAGTGAGAAATTTTAAAAGAAAATCGCTAAAAATTATTACAAAATTTTTTTTAATTAAAAAGTAGCTTTTCATAAAAATATTTTATTAGAATTTGGATCCGGAACAAAAGTCGCAAGTTTTTCGTGCTGCAATAAGTGCCGGCTATTCCCACATCGATTTGTCCAATGTTCGGATGGGCACCCCATCATTAATCAGTGCCATAATGGATGATCTTGGACATCTTCATACTGATTGTGAAAACCTTTTTTTAACGGTAGATTTTTTATGAATAATTTTAATTTTATCACTTACATGAATACTTTTCAATTAAATTCCTTCTGCAGGTATACAATTTTTATTCCTACAAATTTAGGCCAAGTTGGTGGCTGAAGATGATTTGGATGGAATGAAACAAAAATTTGCGGATTTATTAAATTGTCTTCATACAGATCATATAAATTTGTTAATGATTGGTTTCTCAGAGTGTGGCAGAAGGGATAGACAAGACAAAAAGGTGATTTAAATGTACTTATAAGCAGGGCTGTCGCGAGAGAGATTTTTTTTTGAAATCGAAAGGTTCACTAAATGAAGTGAATTTATTAATTTTTAGAGTAGAATTAATAATTGTCATATCGTTAAGGATAAAAAAAAATTCTATACACCCCCAAATTTGCATACATATTTAACCATTTTAGGTACATATTTTGACGTTTTTAAGCACATAAAAACATCAGCGGTACAGATTCAAGTTCAAAATAAAGGGACAGTATACATGTACAAGATTTTTGAAGACTTCTAACTCTACTTTTACCCGTAAAATAAATACTTGATGAAATCATAGATTCTTCAATTAGTGAAATCTTTGAACATTTTTAAAGGGCATCATCAACAACAACACTATGCCAACAAACATATTGGAAGACCAGCTTGAGCAAGGACAACAAGGTCGAACAGCAGCAGCAAAGCACATCGATACGTTGATGAAAGCATGGCATGTTGCGGAGCAGCTGTACATGGAGGGCAAAGTGAAGGCATTGGGTGTAAGCCGGACGGACATCAAGTTAGTCAAGCAGCTTTGCGAACGGGCCCAAATCCGACCACATTGTTGGCAGGTGGGCAGAAGAATCGAGGATTTTTTAGGGACACGCAAAAACGAGGTTATGATTTTATAGAAATAAAAAAAATACGAAATTTCTTAAAATTGTGACAATTCTAAAAAAATTTCATTGCCTTGTGATTAGCAGCAAGCACTTTCTTTCACATCATCAGATCGACTTGGCGCCATTGATGGCGAACTTTGATGACGTGTTAGAATTGAGCAAGCATCAAAAATTGACACCAATTATTCGTGCAAATGCGATGGGCGCCAGCAGCAAATTTGGCTCACAACAACAACGCGGCTTCTACCACACACTGCTGCGCGAGATGGCCAACAAGTACGCCAAGTCCGCAACGCAGGTGGGGAGAAAATTAAAATCTTTTGTTGTCATAGAGATTCTATGACAAATTAATCATTCTTTTGTTTCAAAATTCTTGAAATTTGCCCAATTCCCGATTTGTGATTTGATATGTAATTACAGGTGCTGTGCCGTTGGCTGTACCAGCGTGACATGGCGGTTGTGTGTAGTTGCGCAACAGCTAATCGAATCGGCGACCAGACGAACATTTTCGACTTTCGAATCAGCCCTGAGGATATGCGACGCCTCAACGGCCTCTACAACAGAAACAGCATACCCAGTCCATACCAGTATAATCAGCGTTTTAAAATAAATTAACAATTAAAATTTCCTCAATTTTTGTTATTAAAACGAGTTTAAATAAAAATAATTTAATTTTCCATTAACAAGCATTTGATTGAGGTCAGAATTTGTTTAAATAATTTGCATCATATTATTTAATAACGGCAGCCAATAGCAACCGGTCTTATTGCTATCGCAATGCATTTAGGAAGTAAGATTAAGCCTTTCCCTACATTGGAGCGTATGCTTTCCTTTCCGGTTAATAATAAAAAATTTTTATAAATATTTTTTTTATTATGTTAAAAACTTCAAGCAGCAATTTTTGTAAATTTTGGACATTGAGGTACATATAGTTTTAAAATAATTTTTTTATTGAAATACTTTAAATTTGTTTTAAGCTTATTTATAATCTTATGTAAAATGCCTACATTAAATTTAAAATTTCCATTACCTTTTTCCAGGCTTCCCCAGAAGGCCTCCACATCTGAGCGCAGTCGGCACCTGATCTACGCGTGCCGACATAGCGCCGAGTTGGCACTTACATTTGCATTGCTTGGCATTACGTTCATGATCTTGGCCATGGAATTTGGATTTGCAAAGTGGTCAAAACTTGATGAGCTAGCAAGGTGCGCAGTAGCAGCAACTACTGCAGCGTTGCTAGGGTTTACCGTACGCTATCATGTGCTGCATACAAAAGTAAAATTTTAGAAAATTTCTATTAAAAGTATCATAACAGCAGTTTGGAAGTAATTTTTCAAAAAACATTTTCATTAAAACACCATTCGCCATCAAATTGTCTTTTTTTAATAGAATACCGTATATATATATAAACTAGTCCAACGTACAATAATCTACTTACAGTATCACATGCATGTCAATGCAATCGGGTGTTGGCGCAGCGCGCTTCATGTTCGACAACGTCTGCAGGTACTGCTCGAACTTATCGTGTGCGCTCTGACGCCGGTGCCACTGCTCCGCTTTCCGTCCGGAGGCGAAGCGTTCGCGTGCGCACTGATGTTCTTGAGACTGTATTGGCTGCCTCGCGTACTGCACCTGCGTTCACGCCTTTGTACGGACGCGGCAGCCAAGTCCATAGCGGGTCTGAACCGCGTGAAGACGGACACGCGTTTCATGCTGAAACTCATGCTGTTCCTTCACCCAGGCGAGGCATTTTTTTAAATTTAAATAAAACCAACTATCTTCTACAGTTATATATATTTTTAAATGAAATAGTATTGGTCTATTTATTATTGAATATTCGTAATTTTATTTTTTGGTTTCTTTAAAATCATAAATTGAAAAAGTTTAGGTCCCACTCTTTCTACATTTGTGGTTAGTTTAACAAAAAAAAAAAATTATTTTATAAAAAACAATTTAAAATTTCAGTTCTGTTTTTGGTTAGTCGGTGCGTATATTCTTCGTTTATGTGAAAGGTTTTAGCAGATTTTTTTTTACTTTTAACAAATTTTTTAAGCAATATTGAAGATAACAAATTGCTTACTTATTACAACACGTTGTGGATGATGTGTGTCACATTTCTTACAATTGGATACGGTAATAGTTAGCCGTTGTGGCTAGAGACCGGCCGGAAGGGTCGGTCGCTATTTTTCATTAAAGTACCGGTACCGAAAAAACTGTCGGTACTTTTTCAGTTTTCGATATTAAAATTTTTTAAATTAACTTTTCAACAAAATCGTTATTTCGGAAATCTGATAAATGCTCCTTATTTTTCCCTATTTTTTGACACCAATTTTATTTTGCTTAAGCAAAAAGCAAAAAATTGAAAAAAAAATTCTAAATTACCTCCCACAAAATATTTTAAAAATCTGAAATATTTTTTAAAATTTTTCCTTTATCATTCAAGTTAAATGAAAGCAGGGCTCCGATATCTGCGGATTTTTCCTTTTTATTTTGAAATGCGTAATTTACCATGATAATTAAATTGTTTAATTAAAAGGTGACATTTATCCGGTGACCACTTGCGGACGTCTGATGGCCATTGTGACGGGCATTGTTGGTGTCTGTGTGGCCAGCATGATTGTAGCAGTGATTGTGCAGAAAATATCGTTGAGTCAAGCGGAAGAACGCGTTCACAAATTTATGGCCAAAACAAAGTTTGCCAAAAGTGTAAGTGCTCAGCAAAAAATGTCAAATTTTTTGAAGGTTAGGTTTAGATTTAGATTTTTGTTAAAGAAATTTAATCACAGACAGTTGAATAAAGACTGTTTATTAATATTAATTTAAGTTGAAAGTCACTGCCGCCCAAGTTTTGAAAGAGAGTTGGTTTGTCTACAAAAATCGGCAAAATCTGGTTAATAAGAATTAATTTGTCTTATTAAGAAGTCATTTAAATTCATTAAGGACAAATTAAAATATCACCAGCGCCGTCAGAGTGCTGCAATTTGTGCGTTACGAAAATTACGCAAGGAACAGCGTGTGTTTCAGGAAGACGATTGCGCATCTATTGACGATGTTGCCAAGGCGCGAGTTTTTTTTTTGGTTATTTTATTTTTTGAAATTGTTTTTTTCAGACAATTTTGAACGCGATTGAACTGATTCGTGCACAGGGGTGTGCCCAACTGAGCGCCAATGATCGGCTTAATACATTGGAACAGAAATTGAATGGCATTCAAGAAGGAATTAATGCTTTACCCGAACTGTTGGCCAAAACATTTATTGATCAAAAATAAAAAAATTTAATCAAAGTTTCTATGTATATTCCGGTCATATTCTTCCCTTTTTCTCCATATTCCGGGTTTTTTGATTATTTTTTAAATTCAATATAAAAAGACAATATTTGATCAATGGAGGCAAAATGCATTAACAATAAAAAGTCACCTCCGATCGAAGAAAATTCTAAACTAGTTTGGGCATGATTGATTTATTTTCATTGTTAAGAAACTTTTACTTTTTCGTAATTTTTCCCAATTGTCTAAATTGAAATTTATAGAAAATATTTGTAGTGTTGATAATATAATAAAAACTTTTTTTTTGTTTAAATATCTTTATTTATCCGGTGTCGAGGTGCCAACCATAAGTTATAGTAAAAATTAATTAATAATTATTTAATAACAATGTTCAACAAATTTTTTTTAATCTTATTATTCACCCATGTGATGTTGTCGCCATTGATTAAAGGACGTAAGAATAAATAAATTTATTTTATTTACCTTAATTTTTAATTAATTACAAATTTAGGTATATTTTTCAAAAATTTGGTCTTATTTTCAAGATTTTTAGATAAATTTTTGTTTGCGTTATATTACTCTCTATTTTTGATTTTATTTTCATATATTTTAATTAATTAAATCAATCTTTTGCTCTTTTTGTGTAGGTCCCTTCGAAACAGTGAATGAAACTGAGGAAACCTCATCATCAGAAGAAAATGGTGGCCACGAGGAGCATGAACATGAAGTTGAATTCGAAGTACACCAAGAGGAAGAGCATTAGGAGGCCGAAGACATACATTTTATAATTTTGATTTGTTATTTTAAAAGCAAAGTTTGATTGTAACTCAAAACAGACCCGTTCCGAGCATATGCGTTTCAACTCTGCCGCCTCTCGTGCGTCCTCCGCTAATTCCGTCAAATTTATTGCGTCCATTCCACCGGTACTCTTCAGAGGTCTGAACCACCAGTATTCGGGCGAAATGTCGATGAATTCGAATAAAATTTTGCAAAACATTGTTGAATTTATGCCACCAAACTGATATTCTTTATTCTGCACAATTCAAATCAAAAAAATTGAATGGGAAAATGCGAGAAAAAGTTTTTTTCAAGAAATTCTTCGAATTCGGGTTTCGAAATCAGTCAAAAGCCCGACCCCTAAAAACGCCTTTTTATTGACCAAAAGTTTTTGTTGCTTTTTTTTAAATACCATTTACCCTTTGTTTTGCTTCATTATGCACATCATCCTTTAAGTTGATCAGTTTAAGTTCATTTTTACTGGTTCTGAAAATGATTGTCTGCTAATTTTTACATTATCGCTCTGAACAGTTAAATCAAAATAATTTTAATTATTTTTGCAATTATTTTTTTGCGATACCGTAGAGAAATTTGAGTGTTGTTTCTCCATGGTTGCTTCCAGCGCGTCCAGCAATATCGACGATGTAAATTCCTAAAATTTAGATAAATTTTAATACTTAAATTTTCTGGATTTTTGAAAATATGAACAAATTTTGAATTATTTTCATTTATTTAAAAAAAACATTTTTACCGTCGATTTTTGCAAATTTTTCTCGTCTTCATTATGTTTAGGCTCCTCGCTATTATTGTTTCGGAAAATGGTTGTTGATACCGTAGACTCGATCTCCGAGAGGGATGAATACCGTACTCCTTCCAATTCATGTGTTACTGTTAGTTCGCTACTAGCATATTGTTCCTATTTAAATTTTTAAAAGTCATTTTTTATAAGCTAAAAATAATTTACGATTTTTGGCGATTCTTCGTGAGTTTGGTCATATTGCGGGTGCATTGGATGACATTTCAAAATAGTGCCAAAAATATTTTTGTTGTCCAAATTCTCTGCTTTTGGCTTTGAATGTATGATGACAATTCCTCCAATTGTTTCCACATTAATTTCATCCGTTGTTTTTGGCTTCCTTGACGCGGTCTCTTTGATATTTAAGTAATGCTGAAAATTGGCATCTAATAATTTTTAGTTTATTAATTTTGTACTAGTTATGATTAAAATTATTATTAAAAAAGTAATTAAAGCGCCTGTTTTAATTACCTGATTTTCGTTTTTGGCAAATTCTTTTTCAGTTAATGGGGCCAATATAATTTGATCAGTGTTTTGGCGTTTGGTGGCCGTCCTAGTACCGGGCCATTTGTTCAAATTTAAATTTCTTTCATCCTCAGCACTTGCTTAGACATTAACGATTGTATCGGTTTTTAAAAGATTTAATAAAAAATTTATTTATTCTTATTACTTACCATTAGCATCTCTCGCATTACCGGCAACTGTCGTCGGTGCCAATCTTTGCTGGGGCCCTTTTGTTTGACAACAAATAGCAATAATTGCACCAATCATTAAAATTATTACAAACGAAGCAAAAGAAATGATCAAACCCTCAAAAATTGGGAATTGCATTTTTTGCTTAATTTAATTAAATTTTTAGAAATAATAGAATCACAGTTGTTTATTGCAACTTTAAAAAAATTTTTAACAGTATATTTTAATAAAAACTTTAATCTCAAAAAAATTTGCAATTTATTGTTAATTTTCGAAGAATTTAGTTTGTGGCGTACTTCATTTTGTTTATGTTGCTCAGGAAAAGCAAAAAAAAAAAAAATTATTGCTCACACCTTATGCCTACTTTCCTCAGGGGCCAAACCAGTGGGCAATAATTCTTTACGCCCCCTTTTGGGAAATTATTTTCCGGACATATTTGGGAGACTTTTTTTTGTTAGAATGAGTCCGTTTTGCTGGGCTTTTGCACGCATTATAAATTCTTTGAAAGTGTATAGTGGGGTGGAGTGAAAACACTATGTTAAAATTTTGGAACGTCGGTATTAATGAATAAAAATTTTGAATATTAAATACTTTTATTGAAATAACATTTTTCCGTAAAGTTTTAATATGCGAATTTTTCTAATTAATTAATTAATTTATTATAAATTAAACACCTGATAATTATGTTATAAAACATTTTGTTCGAATTTATATTTCAATTAAATTTTCAGCTATTTTTTAACAAAAACACTGAAGTATCTATAAAATTACTTTTAATAAAATAAATAGACTCTTTATTTTGAGGTAACACTTACCCTTTTATTATTCAAAAAAATGTTTTATTATTACCCCTTTTACTATTCAAAAATAAATGTTTTATTTATCAATAATATTTTTTTAAAATAATTTTCTCAGCAACGATATAATCATTTTAATTTAAAAAATCAATGCCAATAAAATATTTTTTAGATTTTTTTTTTCATCACAACCGCTTTTCCCGCAGTTTCCGCTCAACTCAAATGCGTCTCAAGATTCCTCGAACTCTTGTCGTCCGTCGTCTTAACCAACCCACCGGCAGCTGGTGTGCACCCTGACGAAAACCCCCCCCCCCCGTCCCCGTCCCCCGTTCACCCACACAAACACTCACAAATCCATCATCCACAAATATCTGCTTTTTCTCTTCTCATGATGAGTGGATATGCTTGCTCAAGGGTAGTAAAAACTCAACTCGCTACTTTTTAGACTTCCTTTTATTTTCTGCTCTCTTATAGACTAACACTATCTCACTTTTTTGCATTTCTCTATTTAACACACGGGGTAGCGAGTTGGGACTTGCTCAAGGTGTACTTACTGCAACTGATGGGTTGAAAGGACACGAGCATCGCCACCAGGGTTGCAGCGGATTGATTACCCGAAACTCGGTCTTTTTTCGCTACCCGATACCTCCCGACCCAAAGTTTGTTCGACCTAACTGATCCAACTTTTTTCCCTACCCGCTGCACCCTAATCCGTAAGCTATTTATTGGCCCTAATTGGATTACAATTCTGGAAAGTTTAGTTTAGAATTAAGCTTTTGCTTGAGTTTCTAGTTTTAAAAACTTAGAAATTTTTTTTTTGAATTTTTAAACTGAACTCTCCGAGCTGAGATTGAGCAGGTGTGGAACGATAATTCAAAAAAAAATGTTGGGTTTTTAATATCTTCTTTTATAAATACAGAAAAAGAAGTATTCATAAAAATCAAGATAAACAACCACTTAAAATTTTAGTGAAGAGGTAAAGCCACTTAAAAAAGCGGTGGAAACTGTAGCGCATTAAAGAGAAGTTCTTTTTCTACGTTTTTTAGAAATAAATTGTCAACTAAAAATAATATTTTCAAACATTAATATTGGGCTTATCGTAAAATTCTTTAAATTCTTGTTCTTAGTCGCCATCGAATTTCAAATTGCGACATGTGTTCACAATTTGCTGATGAAGCAAACCACTTTGCTGAATTCGGGTCAGTAAAGCTAACACAGCTTGGCCTGGTCGGAGTTTGTCTTAAGATCAATCACTTTCCCTGTCCCGATCGATCGGCGATGAGATCGATCGCCATCGGCGGGTGTGAGATGGCCATTAGTAATCCTCGCTGTCCTCTGTTTATTCAGGAACCCAACTTTCACAATATGGAGCCAACAAAAAATCATTTATTATTTATTTTACTTGTTTATCGACAGGCATAATTTTCATAATTTAATTTAAGGCTTTATTTTCTACAAAATAAAAATGGAGAATGTGTTAAGCACAAAGGTGAAAATCGGGAAAAGGCTATTGTTACAGAAATTATTACCTAATTAATTGTAAATTTTGAAATTTTGATTTTTAGGCTCCCGAAGAAAAGAAAGCCGAATCAGGCGAAGTTTTAGTTGAATGCAAGCAGGATGTTGGGCTGATCGCAGATAAATCAATTGATAAGTCCAAGAATCAGGAAAAAATTGAAGCCGAAACAGAAAAATTTGCCGAGTTGAAATTGACCAAACCTGAAGATACAACAGATGAGTTAAAAGTAAATTTTGTTTGTTAATTTTACTATCAAAAATACATAAATTTACGAAGCTCTTCAAATTAAACTTTAAATTACTTCTGAAATTGTTTTGTTTAAAAAAATCTTAATAAGAAATACAGTAACTAAATTTTTTGAAGGAAGTTGGCTGTTCATCTGATCACCAAAAAAATTTGATCGAGCAAGATATGGAAGAAGAAGCCCCTCCCATGTCAGCCAGCGGATGTCGTAGCATAAAATGGGTTGATGATGCGCAGGTGTGTTAAAGAAAACAGCTTTAATTGAGTAGAAGATATGTTTTAACAAGGTTCCAGCGGTTTAACGCATTCAAATTGCGAAAATTTGAGACTTTCAGAGTTTTCCAAACTTTTCTGCGTATCATTAAACTTTAAGAGCTTTCTAATGGTACAAATATTGTTTGATTTTGTTTAATTTGAGAAGAGTTATACATAGAACTTCAAACTTTGTAATGAGATGAGTTGGGGGTATGGATGAGATAAGTGGGAGCCAGAAAACATAGAAAAAAAATGAAAACTAGTGCGTGAAAAATGGTTTAAAAAAGCTTTATTAAAAAAGAAAAAAAAAGAAATATTAATGTTCCAGGAAATTTCGCTTCTTTTATTTTTTTTAAATCTATAGCTTTTAAAAACAAAAATTATTAGGGATTTTTCTCTTCATTTTAGTATACATTTTGAATCAATTAATAATGCTGTTTTCATGTTAAAGTCAGATAAAGGTGAGCATCAGCCGGTGGAACAATCGACGTGCAAAACGCAAAAAGTCCGATCAGACTCATGCAAAGATCAGAATGGGTTTACTTACTACAAATGTCGGTTCTGCGGACTCACTTTCAACTTTATGGTAAATTTTGTTTTATTTTTCATGGGTTTAACAAAATTAAATTAATAAAAAAGGGAAAAGTTCGCGCAAAAAAAAATTGTGTGTTAGAAAATAAATTGAGATTTGCTGACTTGTTAATTTGTTTTTTTCTTTAGACAACGCTAAAGGCTCATGAACGAGTACACGATATAACTCAGGTGAATAAAATGAAGTATCCAAATTTTATTTTTTGTTATAAAAATGGATAAAGTCGTAAAAGAAAAAATTCATCTCCTTTATTTAAGCCATATTTATGCAATAAATGTGGCGAATCGTTTCACTACATGTGTGAGCTTGAGTATCATGCAAAAACACATCTTCGTGAGTTTTTTTAATCATTTTAAAAAGAAAATTTAAATTTGAATTCAGAACAAAAGGGCTACAAATGTGAGTGCGGGCGCACATTCTTTCAGGTGTCGAATTTCAAATTTTTTACTTTCATTAAATATTTCATTATTATAATTTTTTAACAGTCCAAAACCGTTTTTTCGTGGACCAGTTTTTGAGAAAAAAATCAAATTAAGAGAGAATAATTCATTTTTTATATGAATATGATTTTAATAATTTCAAAATTCTATTTTTTAAAACTAGTTAAGGGTTTAAATTTCATTATTAAAATAATTTTTTAACAGTCCAAATCGTCTAGTTTTGTGGTTTAAATTTTTATTAAATAATTTTTTAAACAGCCCAAAATGTTTTGACGTGGGCCAGGTTTAATAAAAAAAAAAATTAAAGAGAAATTATAAATTAATTCATTTTTTGTATGAATATGATTTTTAATATTTCAAAATTCTTTTTTTTAAAAAATCCAATACATATTACATAATTCACTTTATATAATTTCTGTTTAAAATGTAAGAATATTTTAAAAAAATTCAGTACACCGATCTGCTCTACCATAAGCATCCCGGGGAGGACGAGCCGTACCCGTCGGTACCAGTACCGTCCGCTTCTGTGACCGACATTAGCCCGCTGGTCACTTCCAGCCCGTCCATTCATCCGGCCGAATTTCCGACACCCGAATTTGCTGAACAAGGATTTGAGCCCAAGTATCAGTTGAAGCGTGGACTGTCCGATGTGCGCTCCAAACCGTACATATGCCAGTACTGCTCAAAAAGCTATGCTGACAGCCGGTATGAAATATATTTGAACAATTCATCACATAAATTTTGATCATAGGAACAGAATTCAAATTTTTAAAATGAAACTCTCATGATTCCAGCGGCCTCGCCTATCACATGTACAGCCATCGTGGTGAGCGCGTGTTCAACCCGCGTGCCTCGCGTTATTTGATGTGTCGCAACGACAATTCCTACATTTCACCGGGCCTTGATCTGCGCGATGCCTGAGCAGGGCCAAATAATCTGATCAGAATGAAATTAATAATTTAGATTTTTTACCTAGCGATCATGTTTTTTGACGTTTGGATCAGGATCAGATCGTTTTTAGCAGAACTATCCAATCTGTCAAACTAAAAACACTTACCTTTCAAAATCTGTTAAAATGTGGCAAAAATGTTCGAACGATCGACCAAAATTTGTTTATTTAAAAAGAGTTCGAGCCAAATGCACAATATTTATTGAAATATTGCTAATTTAATGGAGTGTTACATTTATTTACCGTGTTTCCTAAAATAGTGTATCTTGCAATGCATAAACCATGGAAATTAAAATTTCTCCAATTTAAATATTAATGTTTTTGATATATCTGAAAGTTTAAGTTTTTGCTAAAATAATGTTACACTATGTAATTTTCTGCTTTCAAATTCTTTAGATTCCCTAAAACTTCACAAATCTTAAACATTTGTAATGCTATGCAAGTTAGGAAAAACAATTTTGTTGGTGATTGTTCACAGTTGTTCTTCAGCTACTGCTTCAACTTCTGCCCCAGTGTTTGCCACCCGATGCTTCTGCTCTTCAATAAACTGGAGGATGTTGGACGGACTGGTCGCACCTGAATGTGCAGTGGACTTGGCTACCATTGCGGAGAGTTCGGCCAACGACTCGGTGCCGTCTGCTAGAGATGAAATCAGTTCTTCATTTTCCTTTTAAGTGTTGCTTTTTCTGCCTACCAATGCTTGAATTGTCTGCGCCATCATCAAAATCATCGTTAGTGCAGTTTACTAAAATGAGACAGTTAAACTCCTTAGACCCTCTTAATTAATTTAATCATGTTTTGTTGATCAAGATTGGTTTTCAACTATTATAAGTATCAGTCCAACGTGATTAACTCAAATACAATATCCAACAGGGCGGCACGCTCCCAAGCATTTCGGTCGGTTCCGGTCCCCGACTAGCCGTCTCCGCCTTAACCCCCCCCCCCCCCCCCCCCCCCCCCCCCCGCCCGAGTTGGGGTTTCGATCCCCGACATTTTTGTGCCAAGAGGCCGGGCTCCAAGCCATACTCTTAAGTTTGTGGGTGCCTCACTACACCTGAAGACGTTCGTGAGTCCAACATTTCGCCCAGCTTTAGCAAGCGACTCTTGCTTTGTTGGCGCAACACGGTTGCAGCTGCATGATGTTTGCCGCCACGCTTCGTCTTCTTGCGCGTTGTCAAAGAGTCCGAGTCGCGCAGCATAATCGGGTTGCTGAACGCGTCCGTTGGCGGTTGTGCAGCTCTTAAAATAGGTTTAGAGGAGGATGCCCATTTTAAGTCGTTTCCACACCAACTTGATCATCTCCTCTAAGTCCTCGGCTTCCTCGTCGTTCATAAACCTGGGCGGTTCCTCCTGGATGGCCAGCTCGGCTTCTGAGTCCACGTCCTCGTACTTGTGTGCCAAAAAGCTCTCTGTTGGCACGTCCATACTCTCCATTGCCGGCACGTCCAATGAAGAGTAGTGGAACAGCAGCTTCTTGCCCGCCCGTTTGTCCCACCCCGTCTTGTCCTGCTCGTCCATGAACACCGGCGATGGCAGTTGAATGTCCGTGTAGTCTTCGCTGATCTTTCGACGTGCAGAAGCTGAAAGAAGACTAATGAATCGCAAATCTAGGCCTGCTTAACTTTTTTTTGTGGATTAAAAAATTCTCAAGAAGTTGGACATTACCTATAAAGTTTTAAACAGTTTTTTAAATTTTTGCTGTCACAACCAATTATGTCGTCCAAAGTGACAGAGACGGACAGTGGCCCATTCTGCCGAGTTGCCAAACTGCCGGCTGGACTTGGAGTGTTTGAATATGGGAATGGAGAAGCCGGAAGTGCCAAAGAAAGTGCACGATCAGCCGATGGGTTACTGATGAATATTATTAAAAAATTCGCCAATTTTTTTTTAAATTTCAACTTTAAACTAACATGGTGCCTTGCAGCGGAAGGCTAGTAGCAACCACTGTCAATTTTGGTGGCTCATTTTGTCCTGAATGGTTTTTTATCAATTTAATTTTTTAGGGGGTTAAATATTTTAAAAAATTGTGGATTAAATGTTTACAAAAAATAATTTACTAAATTTTAAAAAATTTCACTTAAAATCTTTTAAGCATGAAATTATTAACTTTTGCATATTTTGGATAATTTCTGGAAAAAAAAAACCATATTTTTTATAAACTTTCAAATTTGTTAATTAGTGTCGAAAATAATTTCACTCACTGTTTCCATGGTTCAGTAAGGCAGCCTTTTCAATTGCGTCCACATTGGCACTCACTTCACTATTTGTGCCATTGTTTTGCAACTTGCGACGATGGAATCTTCCGCAATCAAAGTCACACCAGTCGCCTCGTATACAGTAGATTTGGAGCTGAACAAAATTAGTTGAATTTAAAGCCCATCTCAGGGTCAGGAACGAAGTCCCGAACGAGAATGAATCCCAATCTCAGCGGGTATTCAGAAAAATTCCGCTTTTAGAATTACTCCGACCAAGAATTACCCAATTTGTGATGTCTACAAATGAAATTTAAAACCGCACAATTGCGATCAGAACGTTATTACATGGTTGTGTTGCAACAGCTGTCGGTACATTTGATGGGTTATGCCCACGATAATTTGCTCAAAACTTTATATAAAATGATTATAATACGAAACTAGGTAATATTAAAAAATATAGAGAAATCTACTCACGAAATTATAATAAATGCTCCATTTGAAATCAGGCATTAAAAGCTAAATAGGGAGTAGCATAAAACGGAATATTTTAAATTTTTTGGCATTTTGACGGGAGACGGCGCTAATGCGTCGTTAAGCTAACTCGGCTTTTGCCATTGCGTCAGAGATTTTGAGAAAGTGAAGCGGATTTGCAAATGCCATGTTTTAAGGGCATGGCCATTAGCTTTAATCAGTTCTTACCATAATTTTTTTAATTAATTGTACATTTTTTGCCAAAAATAAATTTTACTTGGTTTGTACAAAGAGACTGGTTAAATTTAAAATTTAGGCTTCATTGCTTACAAGTTCAATTGTTAAAAAATATTATACTCTCACAAAGTAAAAGAGAACTGAAGACAGCAACATGAAGGTGTACTTTTAATGTATTTTATAAAATATTTAAATCTTGCGAGCATGAAAATGGGGGGATGGAAGAGGGGGCCGACGGGCACATTAATGCTTTATTGATATATTTGAAACGGATAAATTCTTTATGGCGCTCGAGGCGACGTCAGCCGTCTCTTCTCTCTTAAATCCTCCCTAGTATTTGTATAGCCTCGGACAGCTTAATGCCATCTCTTCATTCCCCGGGCGATGCCGATGGCTAAAGGCTTGCGCAACGTTCGCTGCTGGACTACACGCGCGCGGGATGTCGGCACGGGTCAAAACAGATTCGCTTGCCATGAAATTGACCAAAATGGAAAACTTAATTTTTTATATATACTGTTAAAAATTAGATTGATGAAATGTCGTACAAGATAAATAACACATTGATTATTATAAAAACAATTTTCTTTGATTGTTTAAATTTGGAATTTGCTGTTTCACCAAATTTGGCAAATACTTTTTAGTTGACGGCTTCAAATTGTGTGTAATAAAATCAAACCTATTCATCCATTTTGGCCAAAGTGCTTGCCATTTTTGCTGGTGCAATCTTCTTACATATTATTTTTTGAATTTTAAATCTTTAAAAAATTCTTACGGTTTGTACCGCCAATGTCTTGTCCGACAAATGTCCCAAGGAAAAAGTGAAAACAACAGTGAAAGGCGTATTTTGTGCTTTTGTTTTATTGAAAATAAAATTTTTTTACTTTAAAAAAATTTGTTCATTTTCGTTGTGAATAAAGGATGTCAGGTATTTTGCATATGAAAAGGTATTGGATAAAATGAATGATCATTTAACGGTATCAGATTTATTTTTTCATTTTTTTTTCCAGAAATGTACGGGCGGAAGATAGTGTGAATATTGTTTAATTTTGTTATATGATATTTAATTAAATGAAATCTTTTTAAACTTACTAAAACAACAAGTAATGGAATGCAATTCCAACATAAATCATTAAAAATATAATTTAAATATATTCATTTATTATAGGCAGCGGATTTTATGGTTATACCTTTTTGCCTATAAAATATTTAAGATTTTTTAGAACCTATTTTATCTAAAACTCAGTTTTTTTAGCATCTAAAAATCCGCGTCCCACTCATTAATATAATAAAAATTCCATTTTTTCTAATGAATCACCATCCCACCACACCCATCTCATCCATTTTCATCCCTTCACCCCATCCGATCACAAAAAATTGTTATTTCCCAGAACAACCATCATCGTCATATATCACCCCCCATTAAATTACACTTCATCATTTATTCAGTAGAAAATAGCCAATATTTTGCTTTTACAGTACGATCCAGATGCTTAGGAGATGTGTTATTTGAGTCCCTTTTTATGATCAGATTGTGATTTTCTATTTTATACCAAAAAATCAGCACCAGAACATGGACTGATCATGTTAAGCTGGATAAACGGCTCTTGTTTTCAAATTTGTTTTAATTCTTTTTGTTACTTTTTTCATTTTATGTAAAAAAATGCGCTTAATATTGATATTGAGCATTTTTTTCTTGCTTTTCACATTCATCAACAGTCAATGCTCTACAAAACCGTAAGGGATTTTTGTAATTTCCGGGAAAACAAATTTTTTTTAGAATTTGGCTGACTGCTGGTGAGATAAAAAATTCCATCGAATACAATTCATTGGCCCAATGTTCGCCATGCATGAAGAATCCGGAGCATGCCAAAACGTTTGGACTTTCATTTCGTCTACCGACAGATGGACAGTGTGACGATGGGTGAACGAAATTTACATTTTTAAATTCTTAGAATGGACCAATTTGGCCTTTTTGAGACTGTTGATCTGCTATCCGAGCACGTTGCATGGCATCATTGGTGGTGATGGGCCAAACATTGCTGCTGTAAAGGGGCAGTTCAAAGTCGGCAACAAAAAGGTCAGGCATTAGATTGATGCTCTACTTATGTTTTATGCTAAGGGCAAATTTGGCACTAATTTTTGATTTTTAATAAATCAGGAAATCAGTACAAAAGCTATTTTATGAATAGTTGATTAAAAATAATTAAAATATATCCAATTATACTAAGCCATTTAAACGATTCTTCAGTATAACAATGTGACACGGGACTGCGCAAAACATTGGAAAAACGATGGCAAAGACAGCGGATCAGTTTGGCATGGCATCTTTCTGTACACGAAGCGGGTTGATGGGAAACGTCACACAATGATGAACATGTCCATTTCATCGAAAGAGTTTGTAAAAAATCAACATAAATATTTTTTATTAAAATTTAAATTTTTGGTGCCATTTATAATGCCAAGGTTTGCTAGGTTGAGTTTATCAAGACTTGAGTTCGATTGGCCAATTAATGAGTACAAATTTTAGATACGACTTTGGTCTCAACCGGAGACAATTCTCCATCCATTTTGGTAACCAAAGCAAATTTCTTACATATCCAACTGTCGGAAATGGTATAAATTGGGTAACGTTTACGATTTGAACAAATGCTTTTACAGAACAACATGTCAGTGGAATTGATGATGAATTTATCGGCATAAGCTTCTTGGAGGATGTTCAGAAGGGTGCTTTTTTGAGAGAATATGTCGGACTTTGGATGTTGGGTCTGGACATGCTGGCGCCGAGCTTGCAGCTGAACATCAACCTGTTCATCTACCGTGGTTGCAACTGTACCATGGAAGCTTGGGTATAATTCAATAGATATTACCAAAAAGTGATGGGTTCCGGTTGTATCGTATTGATCGGATTGAGATCCTAAATGAATATCAAAGTGGAAAATAAACATACCCTAAGTTCACCCAACCGACGGATTCGGAAGCTCCGATTGATCGGGAGATCGCAGCTGGATCAGTTAATTGTATCAAAACTATCAATGGAACTGCCCAACTCGGCAACATCGGTAAGGGCGAATCGGCCGTCAACATAATGGGTCTGACCGATAAAAAGGCGGACAACATTGTTGTGGAACTTTTGCGGTCAAGCGCAGGTGAATTTCTCAATATTTTTTAAAATAAAAATACCTAATTAAAAATTGTTTAACATTTGCAGACAAAGATGACAAGTCTCTGATAAGCTTTTCTCTTTGGGGACATAAAACGCCTGAGCTCACTTTGGATGGGGTAAAGAAATATTAATTGTTGATAACGTAAAGATTTGATGCTCACGTTGCACCCCGTCATCCCCCGTCCCAAATTCCCGACATTTTTGGGCCGCGCCCTTGGGTCGCGGAATCTCAACGAGCAACTATTCAACCCCGCGTGATTGATTTTCGACCCCCTAAAATTGGCCAAAATTCTGCAGTTGTTGGACCAATTTTATTAACATAGTTAGGCAAAATTTTAAAATTTCCTTGGCGGCGCCTATCGGCACCG
This sequence comes from Globodera rostochiensis, assembly GCA_018350325.1. Classification (NCBI taxonomy): domain Eukaryota; kingdom Metazoa; phylum Nematoda; class Chromadorea; order Rhabditida; family Heteroderidae; genus Globodera; species Globodera rostochiensis. Next base: position 3,501,999 of record JAEVLN010000006.1, read on the forward strand.
CCGACCACTCGAAGGACTAAAACGGTCGCTAAGCAAAACAAAAAAAAAATTTAACAAATAACTATTTTTAATTGGTTTTCTTGTTTTGTTGATTCACAACTAAATCAAAATAATGCTATCCAATTTTTTGATCTAAATATTTTTTTTACGAATAAATGACGTCCTAAAATATTCACCCTTTTCGGTGTCAACTGGAAACGTGCAAATGCCGCTCCCTTTGAAGAAAGGAAGCAAACAGAAATTTCAAATTTTGATTCACGGATACAGCTTCACCATTTGGATTAACGGAAAAATTTTGGGAGAACAACGATATTGGCCAGCAGGCTGGTGGAACGGAATAAATGGCAATGTCAAAGTAAAGGTAAGAAGATTGCTCAAATAAAACAGTTGTTTTTTATACAAAATTAATTATTGATTACAATCCAAAAAACTGATCTGATCAGGGTAGGAGTGTTGAGCTGCTCTGACACCATGTGGAACTTGGTTCTTTTGTGTGGGTGATATAATTCTAATCCTGATCGACAGAACCAGGGATGATGAAACTGATCAAACTTTTTGTTAGAATGAAGTCAAATAATGATCGAAAATATTAGGGGGAATTTTTGTTTCTTCTGATGTGCTTCACACCTTATACTTAAGTCTTGATCAGAGCTTGAGCATGAATCAAATCACGGATATATGACATTCATATTCAGGAATTTTCAAATACTACCCAGGATTTGATTTCAAAAAATTCTAAAATCCTCAAAAATGGCTACAAATCAAATCTAAATTTTAACCATTCTTATTAAAAGCGATTTTAAGTTGACCGGCCAAATGATGTTGCTTGAGGATCCATCATTGGATAAGATCAGTGACGAACTTGATGTAAATGAAAATATATTTAATATGTTTTAATAAAGAAAAATATTTTTCAGTCAATTGTGCTTCCATTTGTCAAAAAATTGCGAAAAGTTGTTTTTAACGGAACAACATTTACCTTCCGTGTCCAGCTGGGCGACCAAAAAGATTTCAACATTCTTTTGTTGCACGATCGACCGGATTTTCACGAATACAGTAATAATTGCAAAAATTACAAATAAAAATAGTTTTATAATTTACCAATCATTTTTGGACTGTTAGATTAACAAAATTTTGTTTTTTACAGTTGGCGCAACGATATTGCAAATGAAGATTAATTCGACAAAAGTTGTCTTTGAAGTTTTTTACGTAAGTTTTTCTTTTTGAAAAATAAACAGCTTTTTAGTAAATAAACATTTTTTTATTTTCAACCCTTTCAATGGTCTGATTTTAAAAATACCTGATTATTGAAAATTGACTACATTACCTGATCAGATTAAACCTTCTTGTTAAATAATTTAAATGGGCGTTTCGGGGATTGTGTCCCCGATTTTTGAACATTGGGTATTTCGGGCATACCCACCCACCCCTTCAGTATAAGTCCTCAACGTTGATTTTTAGAACAATTTATGTTTTTTATAAAACGGTTTCATCGAATTTTGAGTATATTTTTAGTTATTTGAAAAGAATTAGTGATTTCAATTTGTTTTTTTTAATATTTAGTACGGTAAATTACAACTCAATGAATCGGCTTCCGAAAATTATTCCTTTAATGCCGGCCAGGCCTACGAGTTTCGTATCGACATTTTTGACAAGGAATATCAAGTCAAAGTGAATGGAGAAAGCTTTAAAAATTATTCGAATTCGATGCCCATTTGGACCATCAATTTTCTCCGGGTAAAAAATATGCAAAAAAAATGAGACAACTTTGATTTTAGGTCCAAGGGAATGTCACTCTGTTGGTAGAACCTGAAATAAATTTTGGGGTACGTTTTTGAAGATTTAAACGCGTATAATTTGTAAATTTGAACAAATTTGCTTAGTTCTTTAGGCCCAACAAAAAGCCGGATTCTCCAAACGGTTGGAAAGGGTACTGAACTACGGTGACAATGTCCGGATTTTCTTCAAAGTGCCAGAAAATGCCAAGAAATTCCAAATTTACTTTATGCACGAATCATCAGAGTTCAATAAAATGAGTAAGTTAAATCTTATATTAAAAAAGTGCATCTGACCAAAAAATTTTGCAAAACGATTCGGTTTGACAAGCTACAGTTTTACATCTACAGTACCCTTTCTTGAATGACTGATACAATATGCCTAATTAGCCAATAATTACAGTTGGTGATGTTGTGCTCAAATTGGAATTTGATTTAAATTCTCACAAAGTGCTGTGCTCTCATTATTTGCACATGGTAAGTCCACTTACAAATTTTCAACGATTGGTCTGGCTGGTTGGGGCTGCCGTTTGAGTCTGGAGACGTTTGATAGCTTAAAAACGGCATTTCATTTCTGACACAAATATTTACTAAGAAGGCAACGCAGCGGCCCACCAATAGCGAGCATGCGATGACGGAGTTAAAGGCGCCCGAGCTTAACTGGTCAGACTCAATCGGCCAGACTCAAACGTCCACTACCCTTAACGCTTACCACCCCATCCTCCGCCGGTGGGACTCGAACCCATAACCTTTGCCACCGAACTATTGGCGCCCCGCAAATTCTAAACTTTAGGAAAGCGTGTTCAAGCCATGTAAGAACACTTCCTACACAACACAAAAGTTTAAAAAGGGACAAAGTTTCACTTTGCAAATTTTGGCGGCAGCGGACGGCTACTACGGTCACGTAGACGAAAAGTCTCCACAAAAGTTTGGCCAACATTTCAAGCCGATCAACCAAAGCGTTGCCAGCAAACCAATTCCGCCATGGGCCATTGATCATATCCGAGTAAAGCATAGGGGGCTTGTTCATACGTTGACAAAATGTCCAGTCACACAAGGACAAAATGTTAAGAAAACAAAAACGGACAAAATCACCAACAAACAAAAGTCCAGAAAATTATCATAAAAGGCCTAATATGCCATTTTCCAACGGACATTTTTGTCGTTTTTTCAACTATCCGAGGACCCATTGATATGGATCAGGGATGTCTACCGTGTCAAAGAAAAAAAACGGAACACAGAACTGCGAAATTAAAACGGAATTCAAAAAAAAAACGTAATTTTACGAAATACGGAACGGAAGACATCCCTGATATGGATGTAACCTGATACCACTTTCGTAATTCTTGCTTCTAAACCCACGGAATTTCCAGTTTTTTGGTATTCAAAATTAAGTATTTTATACTGATGGGCCTGATCGCTGATCAGATTCATAGAAATCATCTCATGGGAAGGACTTTTTGATTATATTTCCATAATTGATCACGAAGAGGAAATTTGTTTGTCTAAAGACTATTGGAAAAGTAACTGATCAACATTTTTCTGGTCATCATTTTAGTTTGATGGTGACGCGGAAGTGCGTGCTATTGATGTGATTGGCGCAACCAAGCAGAACTCAAAAAACAACATTATCACTTGGGATCGCATCCAATTCACGCAAATAAACGACACTAATGGCCATTTGAAAGTCGGGGAACGCATATTTATACTTTTCAAGCTGAAAATGGCACTCGGGACTCATTTTAACATAACAATCAACTTGTTCAACGAGGCCCTCCAGTTTCACGACCTCAGTGAGTGACAAGAGCTATATAAATTTTCGAATAATCCTTAATTTAATAAAAATAACTTTTTTAGAATAAAACTTTCGTAACTTTGTGAAAATGCAAAAATAAAATTCGAAACTCATAGTTTAATTTAAGTTGGAAAAACTGTCATGAAGGTGGAGCTTTGCGACAATATTCTCCAATTCAACTCTTACTATGTGAGTTTAATTAAAATATTGAGATTTGATTATAATAAAAAAGTAAATCAGTTATAGGGGACAGTACTGGGTGAAAGTTAGTCAAAAAATCTCAAGAAAAATCAATTTATGGCCATATAACACTGTAATAAAATATGAACAATTTCTCAAAATGAAAAAAATGCGTTAATGTTCAAATTTTTTAATCTTTGGGAGCGAATTTGACCATACCATTTTGAGAAAAGTAAAAAAAGTTTTAAGAGTGCTTTTGTCCTTCAATTTTAAATTAATATAGTCATAAAAATCCTTTCTTAGAAATGAATGGGCCGTTTCTGTCCAATAATTCTTGACGAGATACAAACAAAAAGTGAATTTTTAACAAACAGAATAAGCATTGGATGGTGCCGGACCCGGCTAGGAATACAAGCTTCACGTTCACGATGAATTTGGCAAAATCACTGACTGAATTGAAGTTCGAAATCACTGCAATGGACGCTGGCTTCGGATTGTCATTGGAAGGCAAAGACGAGGATGTAAACGGCAAAAAGCTTTTTTACCCGGGAAACACTCCCACTTGGGCCGTCCAGTACATTACGGTAAATACTGCAAAAATTCGTGCTGGGTCGTTTCTTAAATTGCGCCACCTTGGGCGGTTTTTATTAAATTCGCCAGGGCGTTTCTTAAATCCGCCACATTATTTAATGGTCGGGGGTCAGTGCGGCGCCATTATTTTGGGCCATTTGCATTTTGGGAAATTTTTAAATGCAATAAACGGAAAATTTATCCCTAAAAACCGAACAATTTTTCGAAAACGCCTTATCAAAAACGCAATAAAAAGTGAAAAATACACCCCCTAAAAACCATCTTTGCTTTTAAACCGATTATTTTTAGTCAAAATTAAGATAAAAATCACCAGATTTGGTCTAAAATTGACTTTATCGTAGAAAACTATGACAATTAAAAGTAATTCAAAATGACAAAAGCTAGACGGCTAAAATCTCAACTAAACGATAATTTAGGTACCCCGCCTTTTTTTTCTCTGGCACTAGCTACGTTGTCGGGAATGGGGTTAAAAAACATCCTTCCACAGCATTTTTAAAATTTATAATTATTAACCAAAAAAATATTTTTTTCTATCCGATACCAGACCTTTTTTTAATTTTCCAATATACTTTTTTAATTAAACACGTATCCGACTTTTTTGTGTATCCGGTGCAACCCTGCTACACATTGACGGTTTGATCAGAAAAAATTATTTTGATCCAATTTTAAGTTTAAGAGCTAATTTATTTTCAAAATCTTTTTCAGGTCGATTACCGCAACATTACATTGGAAGAGGAGCCGAAGGTGACGTGCAAGCCAGAAGAGCGTTGCAAGTAAAAGATAGTTAATTGTGAGATCGGTATGTATATAAAAAAAATCATCCGGAAAACTCGTGATTTATCATTTTTTATTTTAATGTATACAACCTGCATAAATATAACAATTAAGCGGCACAAAAATTAGTAAAATAATAAGCGCACTTGCGCAATCAATAATGAATGAATAAATATGATGTATACCAGGGATGGGTTGACGAATTTTGCAGGACGCATAAATTGACTGATTTAGTCAGTTGTGTCCATATGGAGATAGTATATTTCACGTTTTTTAGTGAATTAAGTCCCAGCCCTAGTTATGGGTCCCGAAGCTAAGGCTCATTTCATTGATTTACATTATTTCCGGAACAATACCTCTACGCCTTAAGTCCCAAGTTTTTAAGAAATGTTTTGATCTCGTTTTGTTATCTACTCAACAAATGTAATTCTGAAGCAACTATGCTTTTAAAATTGAACCGGTTTAAATGCTCGTCCCAATTGTTTTCAGCCCTAAGGAAAACTTTAAATGTGGTTTTGGGGATTTTGACTCTGACTCATATGAAACATAATTTACCAAATACAGAAACAATGGCAGAACATAAAAAACAAACAAAACAGAGATCGCAAAAATTGAAAAATCGCATACCAAAATTCAAAATTGATAACCCTTTTTTACTAAGCATAGTATGCCATCTTTAACATGGCACCAGATTAAACGGGGATTTTTTCTTCTTAAAAATGATCATATAAATATTCCAAAAAAATTTTCATGCCAAAATTTCCTTGTCTAAATGCAGCTGAACATAAGCAGCAAAAAAGCTGCGTTCCTCTGCCATTGCGTCTGAATTGGCTAGGAAATTGTGGTTGCGAAAGAACGGATGTTCCTTAAATTTTATAAATAATTTTTTTTTTAATCTTTAAAATTAAAAATTTACCATCAATTTGGCATATTTTGGCCTCTGTTCCATGTCTTTTATCAGACTTAAAAAAAAAATATACTGTTTTTTAACAAGAAATTTGAATTTTTTTACCATTGGTTGACGAATTCCACAAGCTCATAGGAATAGTGAGCATCGATGCTCAAAAATGGCGGGTCACCGTGAACAACAGCCAAAAATTAAATAATAATTTTTGAAAAATAGCAAATCTTTAAAAAATAAATTTTTTTTTGGGTTTGAGAAGCGTAGCGAGTAAAATCAATTTGGTTACTTATGTGTTAATTATGTGTTAAAAGTCGATAGGTATTTTGGTGGCAAAAATCTGAATCAAGTTCATTTATGGCAACAAAAATGGTTACTCAAAAATTATAAATTTGCAAAATTTCATCAAATTCAGTGATTTCGACTATTGCTAATGGAAGAAGCGAAAAAAAAATCTGAAAATTGTTCGAATTCAGGTCCGGGGTTTGAAATAGGTCGAAATGGAGGTCGGAAATTACGCCAAAACATTTAGAAACCTAAAAAACAAAAAATAAAAACTGTCCCCACCTGGAATTGATCAAACACAGAGTTCAACCCAACGTAAGGGAAGTGGCCAATGCAAATTTCAACCTTTACAATATTAAAAATGATCTCAAAATTTGCAAACAAACAAAAAAAAGTACGAGCGATATGCCAAGAGACCAAACATCCGAGCGAATGTCGTAACGCTTCCCGTCAGTCAACCGCTCGGGCTAAAAAAAAATCGAAGCATTTAATTTTTAATTAAAATAAAATGACCAGTCCCATCAGTGTAATGTTTGTAACCCGTAATTACGCTGACCAACGTAAACATTTAAAAAACAATGTGAAAATCGCTTCGAAGTTTCAAAAAATAAACAATAAAGTGATTTCTATTTAAAGAAAATTTGAGAAGATTCATTCAAAAAAAAATTACAGCCATGTAAAATTGGCATCCAACGTCCTGAGTTTCCGCAATGGAGTTCACCAGATAGCCGGAAATACCAAAGTCACACAGTTTAACAGAGCCTCGCTTATCCAGCAGAATGTTTGATGGCTTAACGTCTTAGGAAAAAAATTTTTTACTAAAAAAAACAATCGATAAATATCAGCAAGTTAGTTTTATGAATTTTAATAAACAAAATTTTGGATTCTACCAAAAATAAAGCAGCTACTAAATATCTATAATATTATACCCAACCAACCTCTGTGAATAATGTTTAGCACTTGCTTTAAGTAATTCAGAGCCCGAACAACCTAAATTTCAGCATTTTAATTTTTTTTAACGTCTTATGGGCTATGAAAATGTTTCAATCTTTTTAAGAGAAATTCCGAGTGCTAACATATTAAAGATTTTACCTTGAAGGGGGATGGATATCTCAAGTCAAAGTCGGTTTTTAGGGGAGGTTTTTGGATTTTATTGCATTTTCTTAAAAGAATTTTTTCAAAGAAAAAATTTTCTCTAATAATCTTAGGGGTCAAAAAATAATTTAAAACCGAAAAATTAATAGTTTACAGCGGCTGTCACGAATCCGACAACCCGTTGGGGAAGATGTTCGCCACTCGCAAAAACGAGCGGATACATTTTTTCCAGAGAACAGTCCATCAATTCCATGCAAATCCAACAATCACCCTAAATTTTAAACAAAATTTTGAAAAGCAATTTTTTTTCAATTCTATAGTAAAAGAGCAGAAAAAAATTATGTTTTTGCCAACTTTTTCAAAAATTTTCAAATTTATATAAATTTACATACATTTTGAAACAGTGCGCCGTAGAAACGGACAATGTCCTCGCAGCCCTGAGACTGTATGATCATTCTCAAAACAAAAAATTGTTTTTCAAAAACTCAATGAAAACCTAAGCTCGCTCAATGCTTTATCACGGACATCCTTCACAACTTCATGCGCTCGGATCCTCTAAAAATTAAAGAAATATTTTTAATTCAAAGCATCTCAAATTGAACAAATTCCATAGATTGGCCATTGCCACAGCATTTTCATAATTGATCATCAGATTTCATTCTTCTTATAGTAGACAAAAATATTTGGGGGATGGGGTTGTAGGGGAGGGAGAACAAATCACAAAGACTTGAAAATTTTAGTGGCCTTTTTTAGCTTTTGAGCAAGTCCATCGGCGTCATTAATAATAAAATGCAAAAATTATGCCGAGAAAAAAATGCGGAAATTTTTGAAGATTTTTAAAGAGATTTGTAAAGAAAATTGGTCTAAAAATGATCAATTTTGCAAAACAATAGGGTCCTCCCTATGGATTTTTTTTACAAATTTCATTTCGGGAGGGAGGGGGGGGGGGGGGGGGGGGCTGCAGCCCCCTCAGTCCCCCCGGCTACGCCCTTGTCCCTATGCCAAATTCTCGCAGGAATTTTTGGAAAATACGAACAAGACCTTAACGGCCATTTCGCGGCCTGTTTGTTTGTGAACCATTCGGTTCACCACTCCACCAAACGTTCCAAATCCAATGCAATCGCCCTGTTCTAGGCTGGCCGCCGTGAAGTTGAACCTTTATTTTGGAAATTGGCATAAACTTGAACTTAGGGCCGCAAATACAAATTTTTTTTTGAATTTTGGCCCATTTTGCTTCATTGTTGCAAAAAAATGGTACTATTTTGTACCAAATTTCTTAGCTAAAATGATCAAATTTTTTGATTGAGTAACCGCGAGTTCATTCCCTAATTTTCTAAGCAATTGCTTTCTTACAAATTAGTCGAAATATTCAAATTCGATTTATTCGTCCAGAAGAGAAATTTTAAAAAAAAATTTACTGGTTGCTGTCGTCTGGAAATTGCAGTATGCCAGGCTTCGGGTCAGACCTTGAGTTGTTTTTTATTTTTACATTTTTTTCACTTACTGATCAATTTTTGAGGGCCCAATCTGGTCCAAATCAAGACGCAAGGACCTCTGTCGTCGAAACGGCGATCCCATTTCAAAAAACAATTTAATTTAATTAAATAAAAAAATTCTGAAGTGCATTATTGGTAATCAGAATTGTTAAAATGTATCTCGAAATCTTCTTCCTCCGCCCTCCGTCTCGTCTCACTAACACGAAACAAAAAAAAAGCATTTTCGCCCAGCTTTGACCCGGAATGGGGAATGAATGATACTGTTAGAAAGCCCATAAAAAATGTTACAAAAAATAGAAACAATGCGACTAAACATATGTACCTATTTTGTTTTTAAAATATACGTACAACTCATAAAAATGGACGAAGAATTTAATACTCCGTCTTGAAGAATAAAAATGTTTTAATCAGGCGGCGAGATGGCCGAGCGGTCTAAGGCGCTGGTTTAAGGCACCAGTCTCTTCGGAGGCGTGGGTTCGAATCCCACTCTCGTCACAAATTTTTTTTCCTTCTTTTATATTTAATTGATTCGCTCAAAATTAATTGGTACATTATATCCAATCCCTAAAAATTTTGTTATTTCTATTATGTATAATTTTGTTTTTTTAATCATTTTTTGAAACAAAAATTGAAATGTCAACTCAACCATCCATTCATCCGAAAGAGGAGCATAAAGAAGAAAACGGCTTAGATGACAAAGACAACAACATTAAAGCGGAGACTGAAGATGTGTGGTGATTTTTAAAAACTTTAAAATTGTTTTTAAACATTTTTTAGCAAAAAAAGAAAGCAGCGAAGCCTAAGAAACGCCGGAAGCGAAGACGCGCCTCATCATCTGAAGCCGCGAGAGATGAATTTGACATGTGGCAGACGGTTCAGCAACGTTATGGGACCAAAAAGGCATGTTTTTTTGCATGGGTTTTTTAGCTGCTTTTATTTTTTTCTAGTTTTAAAAATTGGAAATTTGTTAGGAATTTGGTTAACAAAAAAATGGATTTTTGAAAATTCATGGTGGATATTTTCGATTCTTAATTTCTTCCAAATTTTAGGTTCACAACGAAATTAAAGAGGCAATGTTCGATCCGACCACCGGCAAAATTTTCCATCCATCCAGCTATGAACGGATGATGGCACGCTCGGTCGAGGCCCATCTTAATCGAATGTTGCAGGTGAAAAATGCTCCTCCTAAAGTTTTGTTACTTTTCCTGGCTGGGTTTTATTTTTTGTTTATGCACAAAAAGTTCAAAGCTTTAACAAGCATTAACTCGTCAAGAGAAGGCACCACTGAAAAAAGGGAATTTTTTGAACCTTTTTAAATTGGGTGGGTCGGGGCCTTTGGTAAGGAAAAAGCCCCCCCCCCCTATGGTTTTAACCGCTAGTCCTATTTAAAACAAAATTGTTAAAATTGAAAAAATGTGGTTTTCCCTTAACAGTTTTTAATTTTTCGGTGATGGACCCCCCCCTCGTTACGGTCGCTTGAAAGAACCCAAGATTTATTAAAATGAATTTTTGGTATTTTAAATCGAATTCTACGCCCAATAAACCCAGAAGAAACTTTTCCCGACTTTATTCTTAATAATGAGAGGACCAGCTTTAGCATTACCAAACTCAAAAACTTGAAAAAAATTTTTCACTAAAAAATAATGCCTAAATTTTAGCCCGAATCGCCAGAGGATTTGGTCGATAGCAAATGGCTTTGCGCTTTCTGTTTCAAGCCTACATGCGCAAATGATCAGGTGAGTGGATCAGTCGAACTCTTTTTGTTTTTTGTGATCAGCTGAGAATGTTCCGCCTTCAAATAAGCGTCTGACATGATCAGTTTCAAAATCGCATACTTAATTTGGATTATAGAAGGATTAAATCTAATTAATATGTGCTGCTACAACAAAAAAAATTTTTGTTCTAAATGTTATTTAAGGGTGAGCTGTATGGGCCATATTTCATCCGACTCTCAACGGACTGTCAACCACCGGACGAGTTGCTTCTGACAAAATCTGTTACATTAGAGGTGGCCAATTTTTGGCACCAACAAAAAACCCGCCGAATTTTGCAATTTAAATTTCTATTCTGATTCTTCTAAATTTTAGTCAACTTCAGCTGCGCGATGCCGTTCTAATTTCGCGCAGGAAGAGGCCGTCAACTCAAAAAAATTCGGTAGTTCGCCAAAACATCCATCGCCGACAACAATGGAAGGCTCCTTGGATATTTGGCTTCATGGCGATGTAAAATTTAAAGCACAAGTCATGGAATTTGTCCAAAATCCATTATCGAATTTTGGTATTTCTGACTTACTTACCGAATCAATCGCAAGACGATACCGAAAGCGTATCGTAATTAGTTTTTATTTTAAAAGCATAAAATTCAAATGCAATAAATTTAAAAAAAACATTTAAGTGTGCTTTGTGGGCGCCAGAATTGTTCTTGGTGGGAGGACGCTTGCCGACTCTTCAATTTCATATTCACCGATATTGGAAGCAGGTGGCTTTTTTCGTTGCCCTTCAAAGTTTAGAGAAAATTAATAATTTTTACTAAAAAAAAATACGAAAAGATGCTTGCGTGGGGATGGAATGAAATGTTTCTCAAATAAACATTTCATTTTTCTTCGTCTTGCAGCCCCAATTTTATGTGGTTATCCCTTATTGAAAATCATTGAGCGAAAATAATTATAAAAAAATGTGCAATAGAGAGGAATTCTCAATTAGTAAAAACAAAAATTGTGTGTGCAATTATGAGAAATAGAGTAAAAAGGGTTCAATCAAATATTCAACATTGTGTTGTCCGTCACTAAAAAATCCTCACAAAACGAAGAAGTACTCTGACAAATGAGCACAAAAATTATCCAACAAATCAAAGCTCTGCCCCGTAATTGCGCGACATGGCAACCAAAAATTCGATGATGTTGTTCGGATTCTGCGCAGGCCGGGCAGCGTATTGGTGAGCGTTTGGGGCCGGAGGGCTGTTGATGGCCACATAGCTTTGGACAAGGCGCAGAATGCGCTCATCGGCGTTCAAATTCTTGCGCGGCCGCGACGGCGGTTCTTCACCGGCCACAAAGCGCGCAAACTCAGCGTCAACAACTTTCTGCTCCTTGCGTACCATGTCGATAAAGCGCCACAGAGTCTAAGGCATTGAAATAGTGGTCATTTAGTTGAACTCCCCCCTTATTTTACCTGACTAATGCATCCGGTTGCCAAACGGCCTTGCAACCGTCGATGGAATGTGATGATGTAATTGTTGGACCAGTCAATAGACTCCAAGACACGCTGATGAACACTCCATTCTTCGGGTGGAAATGTGGGCTGTGAGCGGGAACCATCGAAGCGTGGACGGCCAACGTAATTGATCACGAACCTGCAAATTAAAATTATTGACCGAAAGCGATTTCGATTAGAAAAAATCGAAAATTTGAGCTAATTCGTAGTGATTGATACATTGACTCACCAGTCAAGTACGCCCTGAAGTGGGTCCGGCAGATAGGACTCCAGCGCGGCCAAGGCTGGCATCAGATCTTCGACCGGGACGAAAGCCAGCGATGTGATTGTTCGAGCAGTCTCTGCAAACACTGCGTCCGTCTTGTACATCTGCATTTTAATGTCTTAGAAATGGCCAATAAAATTAAAAACCATTCTTTGTTAAGAATCCACCTGGAGAAGATTTTGTTCGGCGAGTTGCTTTTTCATACTGCGCACCACATGAAATAGGCCGAAATGGATGCTGCACTGCGGGTGCCTGTCCATCAAGGCGCCGACCATGGCCTGCTCGCAGTCGATGGATGCAGTGCGCGGTTTGAATGTTGGCCAACACCGCTGCAGCAAATCGAACATGCGTTCGTAGGTCGTTTGAGTCTTTGTAGTGAGCAGCACGTAGCAGACCGGGAAAACCCACTCACCATGTCTTAAACAATATGTAAAAAAGAAATAAAAGGAAATTAACGAGACCATATAATTGGTATCATTTGAGCTCAGAAGTGCCGAATGTAATAAACTTTAATTCAATCCGATATGTAAAGCTTGAGAAAAGTTATGACCTGAAAAGTTCGAAAAATAAAAAATTAATGTTTTTTTGGCAAACTTTTGATCATAACTTTTTTCAAGTTTGAAATTTTGAATTAAATTTATTTATTTGGCACTTCTGAGCTCAAATGATACTATATTTGGTTTGTTTCATTTTGAAAAAATTAACGGTTCACAGTTGGAGGTGATGAGATTGGGGAGACCCCTCGAAAAAAACTAGGTTTGTTGGCTTACCTTGACAAGAACACGTATAGCTGCGTGAAGAAAGGCTGTGAAATGGAAAACGTGCCATCCGCGTAGATATGCTGCATTTGGTCGCACCATTCCGCCGAAGACGATCGGCCAAAGACCAAAATTCTTAAAATTTAAACTACTTTAAAAAAAAAAATTTCAAAAAAAACAATTTTTTCTTAAGTTTTTGAAAAATAACCGTTGATCAGCGGTAATTCCTTCCTCTTTGTACACGCCGGAATCGGCCAACAAAAACTGCTCCTCGTTGTCCTCACTGTGCTTGTAGATCTGCGCACGATTTAAAATTTAAAAGTGAGCCGCTTAATCCTCTCTTTTCCTTACCTGGTATGCCTTGGGAATTTCCAACTGACTCAGCTCGTTGGGGACCGCTGGAGCTTCACAAATTTCATGACGAGCACGCTGGATCAACTGCAAAATATATTTTATAGATAGAAATAAAAATGTTTTCCTAGACTCCCCCTCCTCCAAGATTTTGTCTGAAAATCAACAAAAAAAAATTGTATTTATTCGGAATCAAACCCCACCTTTTTGGTGGCACTTTTGCTTGGCATAGCCGCCAACACGGTGTCCGACACGTTCATAAGCTCCTGCGCGCGGATGGTCGCCGCGTCTTCGCCAGTGTTAAGTGCACGCTTGCGAATATTGCTGACAATGCGCAAGCGCTCCACGCGTGCCGCGCTAGACGAGCACGTGTGTTCGCCGAGCACGCGCAGCGGCGTGTTGTTGTGATCGGTGTGTAGACGTCCTTAAAAAGCATTTATTTTGGAAGGGGGGGGGTCTGGAGATTTTTTGTGCCTATTTCAACATTTTTTGAAATCTTAAGAAAATACTAGTAAATCGAAAAGTCCCCGCAAAAATTTCTGGAACAAAAATCACTTTTTGATAAAAAAAAAAGCCCGAAAACCTATCGCCAAATGCATAACGTCCGATTTGACGTGAGGGGTTGGTTGGTTAACTTACCCATCCCCCTACCATAAAAAATTGAATTTAAAATTAAAATTTTTTTTTCGCAATTCTAAAGGAACTGAAAAATTCTACCCCTGCATTTGACGATGCGCGAATTGAAGAACTCGCAACGCCAAAATTTGATCTCTTTGCTCGTACTGAGTTTGTGTCGAACATACAGCATTCCTTCATGCAGCAATTTCGGCTTCTGCCTTTGCGTTGCAATCACTTGAGTTTGGTCCATCTTGAGAAATCAAAAACAAGATTTAGCTAAAAAACAAAATTCAGTTAAATTTCGGATTTGTTTTTTTATTATTGACTTTTCTCATCAGTTTTTTTTTCTTAAGGTTCAAACAAGTACTTAAATGCTTAGTACTCAAAACTTGACTCTTGTTGGTACATAATCCACTAACTGGCAAGAATTGTCGGTGAGTACCGAATTGTTTCGGTTCTAATTGACTCTGCGCGCAAAAATATGTTTCAAAGAAAACAAGGATTCATACCTAATTCATACTGAAATATAGAGTGGTTTTTTAATTTGTTTGTTTTGTTTTTAATGCAAAAAAGGGAGGGTTGGAATAGGCCGAATTGTTGTGTACATAGAACTCAAATGGCGAAGTCGTATGTTCACTTTGGTTGTATGGATGCTCTCAATTGGCGGCGCTGACACCACATAAAAATCAATACAAAAAAGAGAGTAGGAAATGTGGGGAGAGACAGCGATAGAAACGAGATGTTCTCCTGCTAATGTAAAGGAGGCGAGGGTTTCAGAAGAGTCGGAAGGGAAAAGAAAAAGAAATGAAAGATATAAGTAAGAAGTGAGACGAGAGAGACTATAGAGGAGAGAGAGAGAAGGAGAAAAGTACGAAAAAAGAGAGCGATACAGAGAAAGAGTCGGTGTATAGGCAGGCAGAAAATGAGACGTGTGAAGCCGGAGAGCAATTAATAAAACAATAATAAAATAATAAAAATATTTTAAACGCAATTTTTAACGAGGCGGGCCACTCGCGTCTGGCCATCGCGTCTCAGGATTAACAGCTCATAACTTTTTTCAAGACTGATAACATCGAGCCGGTTCGATGCACTATTAAAAAGTTATAAATGAAAAAGTCTAAAAATCGGACTTTATCATCGTTTTCTGGTCATAACTTAGTTCAGTTTTATCCAATGCTTTTTCGAGTGCTTACAAATAGCTTCTTCTTATTACGGCCTTTTGAATGATATATGAAGATTGATCAGTCTTGAAAAAAGTTATGAGCTGTTAAACGTTCCTGAGACGCGAGTGGCCAGGCGCGAGTGACCCCTACCCAATTTTTAATCACCGAACCCATTAAAAATACCTTCAAATTTTTATATATTTTTACTAAATTGAAACAGTCTATTATTTGTAAGCAAAAAAGAAAAGCGCTGTTCAATTTATAAGGTAATAAAATTTTTATTAGAAATGCTTTGTCTGTTCTGGCATTGGCGCAACAATTCCGATCACATATCCACAAACTAATCCAATGGCGACATCAAATAAAGGTTAACAAAATTCGCATAACAAATTTTATTTTTTAATTTTTTATTGTTCATTTCATTACAGCATCCAACAGAAGCAAAACAGGAAGCGGGGAAATTGTTGCGAAACAGCACTTTTTACACTACAAATGTGCGGTGGATAATGGTGTGAATAATTTTTAAAATTTTTTGATCATTTTTTGGAATTTTCGAGAGTTTTAGCAATTTAACAGAACGAAAATAACTTTTTCGGCTCCTTTATTCTGATAAACTTTGTTTTATTTTCAGGATATCGCTTGAACTCGTTGATTTATGTGTGCCATCCGCCCTAAAGTCTGAAAGCTAAACTGATCGGACATTAGCGGATTGTTGCAGAAATCGGTCTTTTTAGTTGTGTGGCTTTACGTGCATTATGATTAAAATATGCTTTTTCATCATTTCGATTTTTAAATTAAAGTGTGTTTAAATGCCAAATGTTGGATTTTAATTAAAGGCTTAACGCAGTCGATTTTAAAATGTTTTTTCTGTAGACGAACGACATAGAACCATTTTAAATGAATAAAATAAGATTATATCATAATATGTTATCAATGTCTAGAAATCGGGATTCGGGCTCTAAAAAAATGTCCGGAATCCGGCATAGGATCAAAAAACGTGTACCCGTATCTGTGCTCTGTACCTTGGAATCAGTCAGGGTCGTTTTGGCGCGGCCAGTTTTAAAGCGGATCTTTTAAACATCCGAATTATTTACACCCGTTTTGTCGAATTCCGAATCGAATTGAAAAACAAAAAACAAATTGATTTTGGCATAAATATGTTTTATACCTTGCGAAACTTTTTAATTCAAAAGGCCTAAATGAGCTTAGGCTTAGGCCTAAATCTAAGCTAGAGCTTAGGCCTAGGCTTACGCCTAGAAATAAAAGCTAAATGAAGGGATGATCTGCAATTGTGCTGGAATTATACGCTGTTAAATTTCTAGGCAGGAAAATTTTATTTAGACATTTAACGGAAGTTTTTATGCTTAAGGTTGAATTGGCGATATTTTATTTTAGTGAACAAATATTTAGGCTTATTTTTGTGCTGCTGATTACTTTTTTTTGGCGTTTTGTCTTTGCAAATTGAAAATCGCCTCTAAAAACCTGTACCCGTCTTGACATCTTTACTAGTGATGCACGAGACCCAAAATTTACCGAGACTCGAGGCCGAGACTTGACCCCGAGACTCGAGACCGAGACTTGACCCCGAGACTCGAGACCGAGACCCCGAGACTTTTCTCTAGTCGAGACCCGATTTCGGTTCGGCCGACCGCCAACAACCCTAAGAAATATTCAAAAAATTTAAAATCTTTTCTTGCGGATTCTGCTTTACTTTGGCGGGGGGGGAGGGGGGGGGGGGTCGGCGGTGCCAATAGGCGCCACCGAAAAAATGTTGAATTTTTTGACTCAATTTGTTAATAAATTTGCAACCAAATTTTAAAAATGTGGTAATTTTTTTTGAAGCTTTTTAGGAAGAGGAATGGTCCGACGGTGCCGCCAGGAAAAAATGAAGTTTTATTGAATTCAATTAGGAAAATTTGCCTAAAATTTGCAAAAAAAAAAAGCATTTTATTTCGTTTTATGAGAGATTATTTTTGTTTTCCGACTAAGAATCAGGAAAAAGAGTATGTAAAATTAAAGAATAAAATGGATTTTTACTCGGGGAGAAGAACTCCGATAACTATGTAGTACCCCGGAATGTGGTCTGTGTACCTGTTCAATTTTAATATTTAAAAAATGAAAGTTTCTTCAATTTATACAAATCAATACAAAAATGAAATAGGAAACTAAGAATCTTAATGTCAAATGAGAAATTATTGCAGACGGTTCGCTTCATTCAAAACACATTAATTTGGTGATCGTCTAGCAACTCTTCCGATAATCTTGAGTAAAAGTCGATAAATAAATTGAATTTTTATTAAAACCATTGGTAATTTGGGTTCGTAATTCAAAATTTATCAAAAAATTTAATTTAAATTCAAGGTCCGACATCGACGGGACCAATTCTTGGTCTGTGGGGTACATATATTTTCTTTAATGCAGCAGGACCGAGAGTCTTATTGAAAACCAGAATTTCTAACCATGGTTAATTTATTTAGATTTTATTTTTTAAAGATGCAATTCACGCTGCATAATTATAATATTATTAAAAATAAAAATTTATTAAATAAAATTATTAGTCCATATCAGGGATGGGCGGAATTTCGATTTTCGATATTTTTTGGGTTTAATTTCGAATTCCCTAAAAAATGATCAATTTTACAAATTTAGCCACAGCCCGTTGGTGCCCTTAATAATCACATACCCCCTGGGTAAAATTGGCAATGCCAAAATCACAAAATAATGCCAAAGTGCATTGACACAGACCCGTTGGTGCCCTCAACCCCATGAGAAGAATTGGCTATGCCAAATCACAAAATAATGCCAAAGTGCATTGCCACAGAGACCCATTGGTGCCCTCAACCCCATGAGAAGAATTGGCTATGCCAAATCACAAAATAATGCCAAAGTGCATTGCCACAGACCCGTTGGTGCCCTCAACCCCATGAGAAGAATTGGCAATGCCAAATCATAAGCCAAAGTGCATTGCCACAGACCCGTTGGTGCTCACAATAGTCACATACCCCAATGGGAGGTAACTAAAATAGAATTGGCAATGCTAATAATGCCAAGTGCATTGCCACAGATTGAGGGTCTGCATAATCTTATGTTTTATGTCTGAATTTAATTGATTGATCAATTGAAAAATTCTTGGCTATAAATAAGGCTAGGAATTAAGCACATTCAAGCGGCACTTTATTCAAGGCAGTAACAATTTTCTTACCCATAAAATGAAAAATAGTTTTATTTGCAAAATACTTTCAACTAAACCCATAAAATGGTTTTTTCTAAAGTTTTGATTAAAAACGGGTCTAATATTCAAAATATTTGCAAAAAATTTCCTAAAAAAAAATATTCCAGCTTTGTTAAAAAATGAACCGCTTGACCATTTTTATGAGCGTTTTCTTTGCCGGATTGTTATTTGCAAGCGGCTTGCCCAACTTCCTCAAACCAAAAGGAGGCAAAAAACCAAAACAAGGAGCAGCACGCGAAGAAAGACAAGAAGCACCAGCGTACCAAGGAGCACCATCGTACCAAGGAGCACCATCGTACCAAGGAGCACCATCGTACCAAGGAGCACCATCGTACCAAGGAGCAGCAGCGCACTATCACCAAGGAGCGCCAGCGTACCATGGAGCAGCAGCGTACCAAGAAAGACCAGCGCCAATTGAAGGAATACAGTGTGAGTGTGATTTTTGTAAAATTGGACTGAACTCCTAGAATCGGCTATCTTTTGAAAATTAAAATGCCAAGTTCTGACTGGGTCACTAACAAATCTGCAAAACAGATCATCGCGTAAAAACATTAATTTTTATGTTATTGCAACAACTCCCGATTTGGAGCGTGAATTCTCGGCCCCGTTCACTTCTTGGTTTTTGTAATCACAAGGTTATTCAGGGCCCGAAGGCATTGGTTTGAAAAAAGGCCGATACAAAAAAGCAATTTGACTAAATGATCAATTAATATTTAAAAAAATCCTCTGAACATTTTCATTGTCCTAATTTTTAATATAATTTAATAGATGCGGGAAATTATCAAGCACACAACAACATAGATTTTGTGGAACGCAACCAAATGATAAATCAGCCGGCCTTTCAACAAGGCTCAGAACCTCCTTCAGAATGTACGTGAGATCCGTGTTTATTGATTTTTTGAGTCGGAAGACCAAAAACATACTTTTTGAATCCGAGCTATTTATTGTAAATGCAATATTATTTTTAACTTTTGATTTTAGTGTTTGATTATGGCAAGCCAAACTACAATTATGACACGTACATATACAGCCAATATTATCAAAAATGAGCGATGTGGAAAGTGGTGAAAAGCACAACAGTTTATGCATGCATCTATTTTTGTTCATTTTGTAGTATTTAGTTTGTAGTATTTAGAAAAAAATCTTTATTGTTTGGAGTTTCAAGAGTATTAACCACGGTTTTCAACTATGGCTAATAGTTTTAGGCAATTGAAGTTTTTAGAGCCCTATTTCGTTTATGGAATTTATTAAGACAAAAGGTAATAAATACCGAATGCACAGCTGAAGCAATTTGTTTCAACATCCTAAAGCCGAAAGTGCCCAAAACTCTGACAAATCTGAAAATAATTCAGAACTGAAAAGAATTTAACGTCATGATAGATTAAAATTGGCGTTGGCATCCCGACCCCGATACCCAACAGTACCGTCCCCGACAAGACTCCGATAATTTGAAATGCACCAAATTGAGTTACTTCATATTTCTGCACTGTTTTCATCTTTTTGAGCAAGTCTGGGCGAGAAAGAAAAAGATCACAGTTTTTATAGAATTTTTGTTAAGCAATTTTTTCAAAAAATGTTCCATTTTTAGGGGTACATCGGTAAATTTTTTAGAATTTTTACACAAAAAAATTGTAAATTTCGAAGAATTTGCCAATTCGATTTTTAAAATTTTTTGGTAATTCTGCTACTTCTGCTGGGGGCAGGTGGATCGGCGGTGCCGATAGGCGCCGCCTAACCCCTCAAATTTTGAAAAACCATAGAGGGGATCCTTTTGATCAAAATTTTTATTGACTATTTTTCACACATTTTGATCAAAAGTGCCCCCCCCCGATGAGAGGAATTGATTTTTGACGTAAATTCAATTATTAAATTTTGACAGTTTTATGCAATTTTAAACAAAAATAGCTACAATTCATAAAAAGAATTTTTGTTGCTTGGAATTCCGTCTGAAGAATGGAGAGGAGGGGAAAGGCTCATTATATTCAAGAGAAAGATTTTGGGTGTAAAAAATCGCAGAACTCGCACAATTTTCCATGAATTGTGATGAAAAATAAAATGAAAACAAAACAGCAAAAAATTCGATGGAAAAAGTTATTATTTTATACAGAAATGTGAAAAGGTGTCAGCTGATTACTGTTATCTGGGCTCATTGGTTCTGTGTTTTGACTATTTTTTTAAAAAATAGTTGTTTTTATAAAATAGTTTTAAACGATCAAATTACTAAACAGTTGCCAATCCAAAAAACAGTTAACTCATACAAATACTCCTTATATTCTCATCACTAGCTGATGGTTTCCTTCATACGGTAGCTCAACAGCTACCATAATTGCTGCTAACCAGCAGATCCGTCATCATGTTCATGTTATCTCCGCCTCTGCGCTTCCTGGACATTCCCAAAGCGCTGCTGGTCAGTGTCAATGTACAACATTGGCACCGAAGCATCCGAGAAGGTGATCGATCAAAGGCGATCACGTCACTTATGCCGTCTGCGGAGACTGAACGGACGGACGATCATTGAACACACTTTTTTGTCGTCTTTCGACATCGTTGTGTTTCCTACCCGCCACTGCTGCTGCGCACTGATTGCTGTTGGTGTTTTGAACATGCTGTCCAAAAAGGTGCCGAACGTGTTGAACATGTTGTGCATTATCGTGGCATGGTGCTGTCTTTCTTTCTTCATGAAACATTCAGCACAGAAAATTTGTTGAAAATTGCCAATGTATAATATTGACGAGATTTGCGCATATGTTTGTTTACTGGCGCCATTCACATTTAAAGTGTTATGCAGTTTTGGCACTGTTGCTGTTGTTATTATTGTTTTGGAGGGATTTTGCGAATTTTGACGACGGACGCACGGGAGGAATTCAATTTTACAATGAGTTTTTCAATATGTATGAGGTAGCTTATAGCAGCAGAAGCAGAAGCAGCAGCACATTCAACGATGATGATGATGATGGAATATTGGAGCCTAAATTTTATGTTTTTTAGATGTTTTCCCTCAAATTCTTAGCTTAAACCCAATAACTACCTGTTGGCCTCCTCCGCTGTTCTCGGGCTGTACTTGGGCAAGACCGCCAAGACTTGATTCCGGAAAGGAGTGAGCCAACATTGCGGCAACTGCTGATGAATCCTACAAAAAAATATTCAACTATATTTTTACACTGAATTTGGTGCACAGATACTTTTCGAGCCATTCTCTAAGTTTATACACTTTAAAAATCGCAAAAATTGAATTTCAAAATGTCCTGGACGCGTGCCTCCTCCTGCCCGACCCGACCTGTTGCTGCGGGACTTGCTGCTGTTGCTGTTGCAGATTGCTCCAAATCGGTTGTGCGCCGCGACTTGCGGATGCGCCTGGGATGTTGGCGACAAGTGTTGAGGCGTACGCTGCAACAATTGCGGGCGCCGAGGCGGACGACGCGTTCAGACTGCCGGCAGCCGTCGCTACGGGCTGTTGCTGACCAATTAGCGGAAATGCGGCGGCGGCTGGCATACTGCAAACACAAAATTTTTTAAAAAAAATGTTTAATGGATCTAAATTCTAAAATTAAGCGTTTGGGGTCTTTTATCACGTTTTTAAAGCTGGCACGTTTTTCACGTTTTGGGGTTTTTTGTCAAGTTTTTTCAAGATTTGGCCTTAACGCCTCTTTTGAATGCCTTGTTTCTATCAAGTCCAACTCCGATTTGTCTCGTCCTCAAGCCCATAATTACTTCCTTTCTCAGCCAAATTTGCTCAAAATGGTGAAAAGTGGTAATAAATAAGATAGTTAATGATTGTTCGAGCAATTTTACATTAAATTACAAGCTTAAAAATTTCCCACTTTTTTGACACAAATTTTGCCACGTTCTGAACTCGTGTGCCACGTTTTTGGGTTTTGCCGATAGACCCTGGCCCAAGTTTTTATCAAAACGTCTGCTATTTCTTACACAAATCCGCTTAAAGCAGCCGATGCCATTCCGCCGTTTCCATCAACAAAATTGCCTGCTGCGGCACCGCTGGCGTAAAAACTTTGCGTTTGCGGCACATCGCGCGCACTGCGTTGTTGCGCCACACGGTGCGACAACGAACTGTCGCCAATGTCCATGCCAGTGCCAGCGGCGGAGGATGTGCCCCAGGCGACCGGATCCAGCACGTGCTGCTGTTGCTGCTCTACAACTGTTTGCTGGCCCATCAGCTGAAGAAGTCAAAAATAAAATTCACCAAATTATTTATGCTTAAAATTGGGAAAAAAATTTTAATTTGCTGGCACTGAAATATGTTACACCGATTTTTTTGTTGTATATTGCTATTTAAATCACCGATCGAGTAACTGAGTCCCAATAAAAAAATATTTCGCGTTTTAGTGGGACAATTGAAGTTTCTGTATACCTTTAGGCCCAATTTGGTAAACACTATTTCTATAGGTAAAAAATTTGATTTTTTCGGTTTGAATTTATTTATTTGATTAAATAATTTATTATGTAGTACGGTTTTATGCTTGTTTTACAAAGTTTGGCACGGTTTGATGCTGCTGCTGCTGGTAGGACGGGTGCTGCTGCTGGCGCGCAGATAGGGACACGGATGACTGCGAGCGATTTGGTTGCGTGCCTGCGCTTGCGACTGCGTTCTGCTGCTGTTGCTCCTCGCCCGGGTTGCACTTGCGCAAGAATGGATGCCGCACCGCGTAGTACGGCTGCAATCTCTTGGCCGGGTCCAGCTCCAGCATGCGCTGGATGAGGTCCTGCAATATTATAACAAATAAATATTGAAATTTTTTGATTTGAAGTTTGCTTTTCGATTAAACCATATTTTAAAGGGTTTGTCAGCTCTATCCAATTTCGCATTTCGTTGGTAAAAGATCAGAATTTCTCAATTTATTATGATAATCAAATTCCGATAAGATAGAAAATAGAGCGAGGACGATCGAGTCTCGTCGAGATTTTTTCGAGATTCTCGACCGACGAAATTTTATCGAGCGTCCAGGTTCGAGTTTCTCAATATCGGTCCTCAAGTCCTTGCTCTACTAGAAAGGATTAGGTAATGTTATAGTATTCAAAAAATTTCAAATTTGCCCAAAAGCATTTTCAACAAATAGTTTGAATTGCAATAAATTCACCTTAAACTTCATGTAGTCCTCCGCGGTGTGGCCAGCCTCGCCAAATCGGCGTCCAAACGGTCCGCCCGTGTGAACACCCAAAACGTCGGACAGACGCCGCGCACCGGGCGCCTTGTAAGATTTTGTGTCCCGCGCTTTTTTGCAGCGCCATTGGCCATCTGATTATTTATAAAATATAAATTATCTTTTTTACATCAAATAATTCTAAAATGAAAAAAAATTAAAAAATATAACAATGTAATTATTATGCCGTCAGCAACGAGGAATTTCATTTGTTTTTCATCAAAAAATTTCTGCTCATCAGTTTCATCATTCGGCAACTTATTTTGAATTTTTATTTAATTATTAATTAAATCTTTTTTGTTTAATTGTTTTTACTTTCGTCCAATTCGAAGAATTTGTTGGCTTTCGATGCCGAGTTGAGCAATTGACTTGACGGGATGCCGAGCACCTCCACAATTTTCATCATCTGATCAAATTCGGAGTGTCCGGGAAACAGGGGCTCGCCCGTGTGCATTTCAACCAAAATGCAGCCTTTAAATTTTTTTTTTCAATTTAATTCAATTATTCAAAATATTTCTGTGAAAAATCCATCAAAAATTTGATTAAACATAAATAGACTTTTCAGTTAATAAATCAAAAAATTTAAAAAAAATATTAAGAATTCAATTTGTAAATTGTATTAAAAAGTTGCACAGACCAAGCGACCACATGTCAATTTGGGTATCGTAGGAAACACCCAGCAGCACTTCTGGAGAACGGTAGAAGCGCGATTGGATGTAATGGTAGATGCGACTGTCGTACTGACAAGACGAGCCAAAATCGATGATCTGAAAATTACAGTAGCCTCAAGGTGTCCCCTTCTGTACTTTAAAATCAAAATAGAAAAATGCCTGAACCCCTTTTATTATTGGATTTTTAAAATTATATGAATATAGAAATTCGAATGCCGTGTAAAGAATGCTTCAAAAGATTATTTAAAAAATGAGTAAACTAATTAAATTTATTTTATTTAATTTATTAGTGGAGAATATAAAAATATACTTTAATTGTTGAGCGTTTAGGATTGCAGAGCAGCACATTTTCCGGCTTCAAATCGCTTAAAAAATCAAAAATTTTAAAATAACAATTTTTTAAATGTTTCTTTTCACCAGTGTATGATGTTCAAGTCGGGCTGGGAGAGGAACAACAACGTTGCAGCCAATTGTTGCCCAAATTTGCGAGTCAAATTCAACGAAACGCCATGGAAATTGGTGTTCCGCAACAAATCGTACCTGAAAATTTTAAAAAATATATAAAAAAAATTGTTTAATAAATAAATAAAAACTCACAAATTGTATGAAAGCAATTCAAACACGAGGCAAAGATGACGACGCCACACAAAATGGTTTCGCAGCTGAACAACGTAATAACGCCCCTCCGAGTTGTGGCTGTTCATCAGCTCCAGCAGACGAATTTCAATTTGTGCCTAAATTTATTTAAAAAATGTATTTAATTTACAAAAAAAAATTTTGTTTGACTTGGTCATAGAAGGCCTTCTTGTTCTTGATGATCTTGATGGCCACCATCTCTTCCTCCACCATGTCGAACGCCTTGGCCACCTGGCCGAACGAGCCTTTGCCAATGCTGGACTCGATACGGTAGCGGTAGTTGAACACTTCGCCGATGCGGATGATGTAATCGTTGTTCTCATCATCGCACTGCTCATCGTCCAGCTCCAACTGTTGCTGCTGCTGAACTGCTGCTTGGGCCTGCTGAATTGTTTTAGGCAAAGTTTTCTTCATTATAAAATTTAAGCCCACCGCTTGTGCTGCTTGAATTTGCTGAGCCTTGGCTCGTGACGGGTTTTTGTGCTTGGCAGCCCCTGTCGTCGTCGGATATGCAATTGGTCTCCGATGCAACGCGTTGTTCTCCATCTTATTGTGCACTTCTTGCAGGAACTGTTGGCCAACACCTCCGGGCTGCGGAGCCGGACCAGCCGTTGATGAACATGGGACCATAGAAATCTCCTGAACAATTTTAAATAAAAAAAAAATTTAATTTAAAATTATTCAACCACCTGAATGTCGACCAAAAAATTGGCCTGCTTATGCTGCTGTGGATGCTGCTGCTGCGGATGCTGCTGCTGTTGAATGCCGGGAACGGCCAAAATTGTGCTCAGATGATTGTTGCTGCTGCTTCCGATGGTTGCGGCTGCGACGAGAGCATTGGCATTGTTACTAGCGCTCAGCATTGGCGGCTGTTGCTGATCATCATTTTGACGCCGACGAGCCTTGCGATTGTAGTAATTCTGAAAAAAAAATTTGTATTTAAAACAAAAAGAACGAATTTTTTAAACCAATATTTAATTTTCTCTGATGGTCATGACCAGAAAGAAAAAAAGGGATCCCTCCTCTCCCCTACCCCCGGAATGAACAGTTTTTTCGCGACCGGAAATTGTCCCACGCTAAATTAGCTAAATCTTGCAATTTTTGGCCTTTAACATTTGAAATTTTCCACCCTTACCCCGGCGGCGCCTATCGGAAGATCGGACCAATCCAGGCCTTGGTTAACTATCGGGATTTCAGTGCAATTTGTTTGGAATAACATTAAAATTTATTGGATTCCTATCCCTTAATCTGAATCGACTATGTGATTCAATAAAAAATATTATTTTTTGATTGGTGAGTGAGAAATCCAATCAGAATATCAAAAAACTTTTGTGCAATTTAATCCTAATCATAAATTATATCAGGAATTGGACAACACTTTTTACCACCTCGTTGATGTTCTTGTACGTCTTGATCAGCTCGGCGGTCAATTTGTTGATCGGTCGCACAGACTGGTCTCTCATCTGTCGAACATTTGCTGTGACTGCCGATGTTGTTGCCATCATCTGTTGTTGTGCAATTTGTTGCTGTCGCAGCTGCTCAATCTGATGTTGCTGAAGACCTCCGGTTGGAGGCTGAATTTCGGGTTTTTTGTATTTTATTAGAAAATTTTGCAATTTTTAATTATATTTTAAACAAATTATATGTAAATTAACCACCTGTTGTCCGGCAGTGCCCAACATTTGCTGCATCAGTACCAGTGGAAACGCGGTGGGCTGTTGTTCAGCTCCATAGCCACCGGCTCCAGCAACAAGTCCATGCCCTGAGGCTGTCATTGCTAATTTAAAAAAATAATCATTAAAATTATTAAATAAAACAGTTACCTATTCTTTATAATTAAATAAATCAAAATTTATTGGAAATGCAGAAAGATTAATCTCGAATTTTTTGATAAATAAAAAATCGAATAAATTTAGCAAGAAAAACTAGTGCAAATTGATATTTGCGCAAAACTCCCGCAAAAATTCACAACGGGACAATTGATGGTGAAGGAATGCGACAAATTGAATAGTTTAAACAAAAATTAATCGGATTAAAAGTGTTGGACAACAGGTTTTAAGCACCAAAAAGAGTAGGACCATTTTGGTGTTGACGAATGACAATGTTATCCATAACAACAATTTTTTGAAAGATTTGAATTTAATAAAAAAAACTAGATACCTATTTGTATATAATCATTTAATAAAAATCATCGTTTGGTATCCCAAAAAGCCAATTCAAAAAGCATTCAAAAAAAATTTGACTGCGTTCGAAGAAAGTTAAAACAAAATTGTTTTTGGACTATTCACCTTCGGATCGGTCGGTAGCCAATATTTTGTCCAAAAAAGAATGGGTGCAGGAATTGTATTTATTAAATATAACTAAATAAATAGAGTATTTTCCAATTTAATTTTTTTTATTAAACACCTCCGTGATGCTGCTGATTGCCTCCGGCAAACGGTTGCTGAACAGGTTGCAGTTGATGATGATGTTGTGCAGCTGCAGTGGAACGCAAATGAGCAGTGAATGCATGTTGTGGATGCTAAATATTTTTTAAATAAGAATTTGTCACCAGAGCCATGACGTCATTATTTTCTTGGCAAAAAATATAAGCATTAAATATCCAAAACAAAATTCTAAAATTATCAGTACAATATTTTTGAATAAGAAAACATTCGTATTTTTAGTGCCAGATTTTCCAGAAATTAGAGTGCCGTCATTTGCCTGTTTGAAAAGCATTTGTGTCGCAGCATCGCCCGACGGTATCGGGCACACAATGCCACCAGCCGTGTTCTGATGATGGCCACCCGGGCCTGCTCCAATTTGTGCGCTTGCCTCACTTGACGGTGCCCAACAGTTTGCGGAGGTTGTCGAAGAAAACTAAAATATTTTTATATAAAAGTTTTAACATTAAAAATAAATTATTAATTTAAAATTTTTGTTTTCAAATTTTTTAAAGAAATTGACAGCGCCACCGTAAAATTTTACCTGGGCCATCATTGTCTTTTGTTGAATTATATGGAGCGTTGAAGTTAAGCAAAGAAGCTCTCAGCGGAGGTCAATTAGGTAAAAATTTTGAATTCCCAAAATTTTCAGCAGTCTTGTCTCAAAATGTCCAGCACAGGCGAAGCAAATTCAGCTGCTTGTCCTTCTGTTTCTCGGCAGCAGATGGGGCCCCCCGTTAACTGTACAGTCCAAGCAGTACAGAAGTTCTGCGCAAAAATTGTTTTCCGGCAAAATTCCGGAAATTTCACTCCAAATTTTTATTGGAGTGGACGACGACGACTATGCAATATGCAGCACTGGGTGAGTTGGTGAATCACGCGGTCGACCGATCGTTGATTTTGCTGCTGCTGCTGCTGATGGTGGTGGTGGTGTTTTTTCCGCAAAATATACACAAAAAATGGTGACGAATGTGTGGTGGGTGGGTGGTTGGGGGTTCGTCCGTTGTCCGTCCGTCCGTCAACGATTGAGGGGACTCTCTCTTTCACACAGTGCACTACTACTACTACTGCCTGCTGCTGCTGCTGCTGCTGCTGCTGCTGCTGCTGCTGCTGCTGCTGCTGCTGCTGCTGCTGCTGATGAGTGTGATTGTTTGCTGGTGATGATGATTGGTGAGATGTGTTATGTGATGATGCTGATGAGTGTGTGCCCGATTAGGGGCCGAGCCGAATTTGTGTGGATTGATGACGCTCTTCTGACTGCTGCCTGGAAGAAGTTGAAGGAGGAGGAGGAAGAGGGGGGCAATGGAACAATTTTTGTGTTGTCGGTCGGGGGCTTAGAGTTGGGAGTTTTGAAACAAAAAATATATGTGCAATTTGACACAACGCCCACACCTGAAGAAGAATGAAACTTACATATTTAGCCATTTAAATATTGGACATTGAAAGTTGGATTTTGGAAGATTAAAATGATAATTTGGGAAATTTTGGGTGGGCTAAAGTTAGAATAAAATTCATACATATCTTAAACTCTAAAAAATTCTGGGAATTTTACGACAAAATTCTTTGCAACATTTTTTTCTCGTTTTAGTATAAATGATGGATGGGGGATGACCTCAATAACGCAGAAGTGCGCATTTCACGAGTTTTACGTAATAAAATAAAACGTTGAATGATAATTCATTCAATCAATTGAACACACGTAAATTGGTTGTAGAGAAAATTCCAAAAATTGGATTTCGGTAATGAAATTTAAGGTTTGGAGTTGGGGGGAGGCAGCAAAACCATTTATTTAGAAAATAAAAAAGGATGGGAGGTAAAAGTTCCACTAAAACAGGTTTAATTTTCTGTCGTCTGAATATTTCTTAAATAAACTAGGTATCGGGGGATCTGTAGACAAATTTGCACGGAATCGGGAATTCCAAATTTTTATAAATAGAAAAATCATTTATTTGCCATATTACTACAACTAAATAAAAGCATCAAAATGTATGTGTCACACAACACATGCGCTCGCGGGAAAGGTGTGCTAAACACGCGGACGACCGGAATTTTCTTCTCGAAAATGCGCACACATCGTCGGAAGGATGGAGGAGCCCACCCAAACACCATTGTTGTGCTTAATGGGTGTTAACCACGTGCACAAACAAACACAAAAATATTGAAAAAGCAAAAAACGCAACCCCCTGGGGGATGGATTATGGGATTCCCTGAGGGATGGATTATGGGATTGGATTCCTCGGGAGATTATTATGTGGCACTGACATAGGGGTTTGGCGCAAACAGGGCTAACGATTCGGTAAGTATTTTAGGAATCCAGAATCCGAAAATGGACAATTTGGAAATTTTGTTGGAAATTTCAGCCGATTTCCCCGATCTGAATTCCAGAACGGTTAAAAATTAAAAAAAAATGAAATAACAAATAGGACTTAAAAGTATCGGATTTTTTTGCGACTGTCCTAACTGAAAATTTTGGTGATTTATAAACATTTGCATATTCAAAAACTGTACAATTATAATAAAATTGTACCAAATATGCAAATCGCAAAAAACCGCCTCCATCCCTACAACAAAAACTAAGTGCTAACAAACGGCTGCCTGCCCCGTCTGTCTGTCAGCAGCCGGTGCGCGTGCTCAACAAATTGTCCGACTTTTGCTCTTGCGTCCCTTAATGACTTTTTGGGTCTGGGACACACACAAGTGGATGGTGGGTGGGTGGGTGGGGTGGGTGGGTTGGTGAGTGGTACTTGAGCGTGAAGAGATGATGATAGTGCTGATGAAGAGGAGAGTTCGCAACATCCATCGGATAGAATTTTGTGAGGACCCCGGGATAGAATGTGGGGATCGGGGGGGAGGGGAAAGGGGAGGGGGAGCTGGAGAGTAGTGAACCTTGCGCAAATATTTGATGAGATGTGTAAAACACGACAATATCCCCCCGGGGGGAGCGGAGGGGGGGGCAGGGACAGACGACGGCGGGTGGATAGGATGGGCAAGGAAAGGATCACACTAATAGCCAAGGAAAAACAACAATGATTGTTGTTGACTATATTTGATGTAGCAAGAGAATAAAACAAAGTCTTGACTAGGGAATGAATGGATTTAGGTATATGTTTTTATAAATTTTTTTCCTGTTTTGGGGGTTAGCACATAAAATATGTTTTTATTACATATTTCGGCACTTTTGCAAAAAAAATCTTAATTAGGGCAAGAAAGTTTCTAAAAAAATTGTGACTGAGAAATCTTGCTAAAATTCGGAATTTTCAATAAGAAATCCCAACTATTTAAGAGTGAATTATAACGGAAATACGAAAAGCCATCTGACTTGAAAATTTTTATAAATACATACATAAAAAGACCACATTTGAATGATATTGCAGAAGTGCTTCGCAAAAATTTGTTTAGCTGTTATTGGATCAGCAAAAATGTATTAAAAAATTCAGGAAAATTTAGAAAAGAATTTTTTTTTGTTTCTGCCAATTAGTAACAAATTCCGGATTTTGAATACCTATGTACGCAGGAAAATTCAGTTGGAATGAGGTCGGGTACCACCAATTACTAACAAAAACAAATAAAAATCAAAAACCAAAACATTGTTGCGGATTAATCATATATTCAATTTCCTCGTACAATTTTTAGTAAAAATGCAATAAACAATCAAAAACCACCGTCATGATAAGAGTGATTGGTGAACTCTTGAGTAAATAATTTTCCAAAAACGGCACAGTTAAAAAGATCAATGAGCAGAGTGAGAAAATATTTTCTTTACAGCAAGAGCAGTTGCAGCACCAAATGACAATTTTGATTTTAAAAGCAGATAAACTTTGTTTTGCTGCTAAATGATTAAAATAATATCACAAAATTAATAAAAAATATAATCGCTTTTGACAAATATCCAACGTTTTCCATGGGGACTTAGAATTTTGAAAAGTATAAAATCAAAGCTCAGTATGGATGGGTATGGTAAAATGGTAGTTTACTGTAGGCCTACGATACAAGTATTGTCAAACAAAAAAAAACTGCTGATTGGAATTACATGCTTTTTAATGAGGTGGCATTAAATATTTCCATAATAAATCGTTAACACAAAATTTTTTTTCCAGACAATAATGTAGGTATGTATGTACATATTTTAGTGGATGAAAATGGAAGCTCAGAATGAGCTTCCCCACACTAAACGAAACATTTTGGCCAAAATTGATCGAAACAAATCAATTAAGATGGTGAGGCAAAAGCTGGAGCATTGTAAAATTCTTTATAAAAATCTAATGATTATTGTATATTTTTTAGTTAGATTTTTAAATAAAATTCAGGGGATTTTTCGCGAACGTAAATTCCAGCTAAATTGGTCTTTAAAATTCATCAAAATATGATGGATTTGCTAAGATTAAGGATAATCCCCATCACAGAGGAATGTTGCAAATAACTCGCGAAGGAATCCATGTTTGATCTTGGCCTTTTGCTTTTAGTGAACCTAGCATAAGGTGCAAGAATGAAGGTAAATAAAAATAGAAAAATTTAAAAAACGCAATTACCCCTTCCCTCCAAAAAACGGTGTCAAGTTGCAATAAAATTGGCAAAAAAAAATCGTGAGCTTAATTCAGGAAAAAATGCTCTGAAACCACTTTTTGCATTTAATGAACCTTGCGTTTTTTCTGTTTATTTTATTTTCGTTTCAAACCTTAATTATTTGGAAGTTGGCCTAAACGAGAGAGAGAGAGAAAGCAAACTAAGGATGGGACAAGAAAAGACAGGCCATATTGTCCGGGATGACTCAACCGACGAACAAAAAAAAATTGGCAATTTGGGGGGAAAAATTGGCTAAACGTAAAGCCAAAAAGATTGATCGGATCTCTGAGGGTGTGATCTCAACAAAAGTGAGTGACTACGGAAAGGCATATGCTTTTCCGGTCGAGATCGGGATCGCCTGAGGGGCGGTTGTGGACCAATAAGCCTGGAGGCAAAAATAATATTAGACAAATGAATCAATTTGTCCGCAGGAATTTTTTGCTAAAAAACAAAAATGTTTGGTTGATGAGTAAGCTGAATTCGGCTAATCTATTATTAGTTAGAGCTTTTTTCAAAATGGCGACCAGGGTGGCCATAGTACCTGCTTTAGCAGACATTTGCCTACTTTTTGATTAAAATTTTCGGAATTTTTGCTTAAAAATCTCAAAAATGATATTTGCTTATCGTCCAATTCTCTAGAGCAATTTCTTGACAAACCTTGTTAAAATCTTCAGTTTTTTCGGCGGCGCCTATTGACACCACCGATCTCCTCCCCCCCCCCCCCCTCTCAAAAAAAGTTAAAATTTTTGGAAGAAATTTCGCTTTTGCAAGTTCTTTATGATGCTGAGTTATTGGACACTAAGTCTCAAATACGGTGAAAAATATCTCGTTAATAAAGTCTTTGTATGTTTCTTGCCATATTTAGTGCTTTTTTTTGCAAAACCTGCTTTTTGGGTTTTGACGATGGTCACTCGATGGGGAGGGCGGAAACAAAGAACGGGGACTGGGAAACAAAGAACGGGGAAGCTATCTGAAGTGGAAACGGGGACGGGGGCGCGGGAAAACTATCCAAGAGGGATAGGCGATGAAACGGGGTAAATAGTCGAGAAATGACGGGGATGTAGGGAATAATCGGAGAAGTGGAGGATAGTCGGGGAGAGAGTAATCGGGGACAGTGCGATAACGTAAAGAATAATCGGGGACCGGAAGAAATAGTTTGGGACAGGGAAGGCAGGGAGCTCAGGTCAACTTCGAGAAATGGAAAATTTGCAAAATCCAAAAAATTATGGCATTTGCCATAAAAATAGGGCATTGAGCTCTCTGGTAATGAGGGAAGGGGAGAATTTGTTGAAGACGGGGAGAATGGTCAGGGGAGGGAAGCGGGGGGGGGGGAGTTGATGTGGCGAAACTGCGTGGTAGATCAGAGGACGGGGACTCACAAAGTATGGACGTGGGTGTTGATGATGATGAGGTGACGGATGGACGGCGGAGAGTTGCTCCCCGCAACCCGCCGGCACGCGTTAATACAAAGTCTGATCGACGACACCCGCCCATCCGCAAAACGACGCTGCGCGGGAGACGACGGATTGGAATGATTTATGTGAGAAGTTTTTGGTGTCGGTGGAATGTTTGCGCTCTTCCCCCGCAAGGGACATATTTAGTAGGACGAGGGATTGGAAACGGACAAACGTCAGCAGGTCCTTGGAAAGTTTAGGAGAGGCATCTTTTCTTGGCTGAGAATGAATACGAGCCATTTCAATATTTCGTGGAAACAAACAAAAGTCGTGCCAATTGTCCAACAGAAAGAATCTTACAAAATAATCATATTTGCAGTCCATAACTGAAGCAAAATTTTGAAAAAATTAATTGTGCAAAATTGAAATCTCATAATTTATATTAGAAATGTTGCCAACAGTCCAATTTATATAACAAATACGACAGTTTTTCACGGTTAGTAATACGCAGTTTGAGAAATCAAACAATGTTTACAAAAAATGAATAAAACTTCTATAATATTTATGTAACCAAATAAGATAAAAAGTGCAATGTCTGTTAAATCATTAATGAATAAGGCAAAAACAAAATTTTAATCAAAACATTAAAAAAACAAAACATTTGTTCCTGGCTGTCCGAGTTTTTGATCACTGAGCTGGAAAAATCCGGGTCCGGCTTTTTCAAATTTTATGGTGTCCAAATTAACTTTTTAAAATTTTTTGAATTTATTATTTTAAGTGCCAGAAGTATGACGCGAATTTGAATATTTAAAGCATTTACGGGACCGCCAGCAAATTTGCCCGTTACACATTCACATACGCAAAAACAAATATTTGTGCTCATTGGAAAGCACACATTCTTCGCTCCGTCAAAAATGGCTGAAATGTATGCGAATGTTTCGGGGTCCATGTTGCGTAGGCGGAACACCAACAATTTATAAAATGTGTGGCAATTGGGGCTCTGGAATTGAAAAACGATACTCACTTAACATAATTGTTTTTAAGGATACGAAGACCAGAAATCTGGCATGTTACTCAACTTCCAACAACAGGCTAGTAAATGTGGAACAAAAAAATTCCAGCAAGCCATACATTATAAAAATGCCAAATATGGCATAGGTAATTAATGCCAAATATGGCATAGGTAATTAATGCCAAATATGGCACATGTAATTAATGCCAAATCGGGATGTCCTCTCGAAAGGCGCAGGTGCATTTTAAATAAAAGAGCGCGCTTACATATGTAATACGTACATATAATGCAGGTCGTATCTGATAAGCATTGTTGATGGAATGGAGGGCGGCCCCCCCCCTATTCCTAAAAAGCTTCCAAAAATTGCGCTTTTTTTTTTTAAATTTTGTGCGAATTTCTTATCAAAATTTTCTCGGTGGCGCCTAGGCAGTGCCGACCCCCCCCCCCCTCTTCCCCAGAAGTAAAGCATAGCTCAAAAATTGCATTTTTGAAAAATTTGAATCGACAAAATTTTCGAAATTTTTAGATCAACAAAAATGTTTAATTTAAAAAATTTACTGAATTGCGAATCGTAAAAGACAAAAATAATAGACGATTTGAGTTCAAACCGGAGATAGAATTAAGCCAGGGGTTGTATCGAAAACTTTCAAATCAGTACATTGGAACCAAAATATCAGATTAGGTAGGGCCAAAAATCATACAATTTACAAAATGTTTATTTATTGTTTCGCATGAAATGTGCTCATTTGTTAAGTTGCAACCAGAATTTTAAGAACGCGGTCATTTTAAAGGTAGGAATGGGAGGGGTCCGGGGGGGGGAGGGGGAGTTCAAGTTTGACCCTGATTAAAAAAAAGTTTAGTTAGGAGGAACAGGATAGAGTGTTGAGGCGGCGCTGAGTAATCGGGGATCCCCGCAATTTGTGGACAGTTTCCATCCCCGAAATGACAGCAATCCCCGTCCCCGTTGAGGCAAAAAAAAAAAGCTCCCCCCCCCCCCTTCAACAACATAAGCGAGGGTGGTGGGCGACGGGAACACACACGGACCGCGTGGGTTAAGCGGATGTTTGAAATGTATGTGTGTGTGTGTAGTGTACGAATGAATACATCATGTGTATGATGTGAGGGAATGTGAAGGCAAAAAAAAAGAGCTGCTGTCTGCGCCCCCCTACTTTCGCTGCACTGTTTTCCTGAACACAGACAGCGAAAAATAGTGTGTCATACATGGAGACGGGAAAAGATGCAGATTTTTTATGTACTAATGCATAAGAGTGTGCGGCGTGTCGTCGCCATTAAAATGTGTGTCATTGCTGCAAAATTTATAGGGAAAGGAAGAGAGGGAGAAAGAACTGAAGAAGCGAGCGAGAATCAATGAATAAGAAGGAGGGGAAAAAGAAAGAGAGCTCCCGGAGGGAAAAGGGCAGAGAAAGCACATTGGTAGAGAAAGAGATAAAAATAGCTGCTAATGAAGAAAAAAGAATTCTTAGAGAGAAAGAGGAAAAACATGGCTGATGCAAGCGTGAAGGCAGAGAGAGAGAGAGAGAGTTCTTGCGAGAAGTAGGGAAAAAAGAAAATAGCAGTGTTGGAAGAGAAAAAGAGATGAGCGAGAGCATACGCAACTCATTTTTTATGATGGCGGATTTTGGTCAGCGTTTCTTTCTATGACTTTCAGGCACTTCTTCCCTTTCTCTTTCTCTCTGCTCTGGTCCATTGGTCAATGGGAGAAGAAGCGAAGAAGCATACACGCGCCCGCGGTGTCTGTCGCTCTCTGCTTCTTGTAGAGAGAAAGAAACACACACACACACACACACACACATTTACGCACAGAGAGAGAGAGAGAGAGGGAGAGAGCGATTAGTGTTGAAGAGAGTGGACAGAGAGACAGAGAAATTAATGGCGCCGTCACACATTTTGGTTTGTGTGGTGCGACGCGGCACCGGTTGACACCGCTCGCCACCCCGCCGCCGGCGATGGACGAATGTGTGCGATGCGGGACAGCAGGCAGAGACGCATACAAATGCGCTACGCTTTTTTCTTTTTTCTCTTCAGCTTGCACACTATTCCATCCAATTCCTGCCTCTCTGCTGTTTGCACGCATTACAAAGGATGGGGGGGGGGAATTCAAATTTTCCCGTGAGCGCCCATTTTTCTCTCAACAGCGATCGGACGGAGGCACTGGCTGAACGGAAGGAAAGGCGAAGCGATTGTGAAACAAATGGATGAATCCCCCCCCCCCCCCCCCCCCCCCCGGCGAAGGGAAGAAAGATCGGGGGACCATCTGCCATTAAAATTTATATGTATTCGATTATGTATGTATTATGGACGAAGCGATTTAACCCGCCGCGGTTTTTTACGATGTGCAAAAAAGTGATAAAAAACGATCCGTGTGGAGCCATTAATTTTTTACGATTTGAAAAATGATCAAATCGCTTAGTGAGAAGGGTATAGTATTACTTTTTTTGAAAATAAAATTAAACATACATAAATTGCTGAAATTTAATTAGGTAAGTTAAAATTATATTTTGAATTTTATGACCATTTCGGTATATTGAATAACATATGTGTTTTACCTTGTAGATATGTACTATATATTTTTTCAATAATAGTGAGTTGTTAAATATTTTTTTTTATTCGTGAAAAGAAAAATGTGAACATACCTACTCGGGAACATTATGGGGTTTAAAAACAACCACAAAGTTGCGTAATTTGCCATTTAACTAAATTTTACATAACATAAAAATATCACTAAAAATGTTAATTTTCTGGAAAGTTATCAAAATGAAAATTAAACAAGTATTTCTCAAGATGCAGCCTATAAAGTTATTGAAAACACAGTTTTGAACTTATCTTACATACCATATAATCAGGGATGCTACTTTTAGGTAAATACCTATTTTTTCTGCGAACTTGGCACGCTGAGTTAAGCACAAAAAACACATTTTTAGCTCAATTTGAAGCTCCTAGAATGGACTTTATAATAACTATTTTTACCTATTTCGGCTTTTTTCTACCTATTACCTAGGTACCTATTTTTCTACCTATTTCGACCTTTGTTACCTATTTTCAGGTTTTTGAATTTTTTTAATATAATTTTGCTGAAAATGCCAAAAAAAAGCCAAAATGTGCACCAAAAATACCGAAAAATGGCAATTCCGGTAGTTTTAAACGCCAGGTCAACTCATCACTCTGGCCATTTCGGCTCCAGCGCCATTTGGGCGCGGCCTTTTCAGCGCCGAATTTGTTTCCTTATTTTTATGCGAGTTTTATGGATTTTTTTCGAAAATGACTAAAAGGCTATCGTTAAATATGAATTATTTTTTAAAAACAGTCAGAAATCGATGAAAAATGCCAAAATATGCTCGAAACCCCAAAATATGCTTTTATTTATAATCCCTTTTTTTGTTTGGTGTTTAAAAATTTTCGGTAAAATTTTTTACTTACCTATTTTTGTACCTATTTCATGGTTTTTGTACCTATTTAGTACCTATTTTGGCATTTTTTCTCACCTATTTAGGTACCTATTCTCCAATTTTTCTTACCTAAAAGTAGCATCCCTGCATATAATTAATTTTTAAATTGCAATGATCATTGATCAGTCGGTGTCTAAACTAAATATTCAAATGGGCTTGGCTTTTTGTTTTTGTTTATTGATACCCTGGAGGACCGTAATGTTCTGTTAAACAAACAAATTCAAATGCTTGTTAATTATGATTCTGTTTTACGTGTGTGGCAGTGTGACTGTGTGCATTTGGTGGTTCCATTCTAACAAAAAATTGTGCTGAGCCAGCAACATTTTTTTTTCTACCGTCCATCACTGATAAGCGGAGTGGCCAGATGATATATTTTTGGTAATTACTTACGTGATCCTCTGATAAAGCTCTAAACGATGCGTTTGAGCACAAAAAACGTAAAAACGGAGAAAAAATTGCACAAAAACTGTGTTAAATTTGTCTTAAAAAATTCTGTAGAATTGTTTAAACATTAAATACGAGATTTTAAATTCAAGCATTATTTTTTATATATTAAAGAACTCTGATTAAAATATGCAATTTTGTTGATATTTCTGAAACAGCACTTTAGAAGTTTTGATATTCAGATACTCTAAACATTTGTAAAAATAAAAATGCAAAGTTGAATCAAAAGAAAACCATTTTATAAAAAAAAAGAGAAATCGAAGGGGCTTCAAAATGAGGGGCGGGGGGGGGGGGGTGGCTTCTATTTTTCAACGTATATTTTTCGAGAATTTTTAAATATTTGAATTTGAACCGAAATAATTTCTGTAATAACAAAAAAGCATTATAACAAATTTATTATTTGATAAAAAATTCAATTCGACCGATCCATCGCTTACAAATCCGTTTTCATAAGCTTTGACATCAATTTGATACCATTATTTTGACTTTAATGAAGTGGAAAATATTTAAAATTATTCCCGATTTTTTGAATTCTGTGGATAGAAAGAACTTTGCATTCAGCACGAATTATAGTCTGATTTTGAGATTCCAAACAAAAGGGGGGGGGATTCCATTTTGGGTTTAATGGAAAATTTTGTGACCAAATTAAATCAAAATGACTTTATTTTGAGTTCAAATGATGTGGAAAATGCAAAA
The DNA here is from genome assembly GCA_018350325.1 of Globodera rostochiensis. Classification (NCBI taxonomy): domain Eukaryota; kingdom Metazoa; phylum Nematoda; class Chromadorea; order Rhabditida; family Heteroderidae; genus Globodera; species Globodera rostochiensis. The sequence continues at coordinate 3,540,955 of JAEVLN010000006.1, forward strand.
TAAAATGATTGCCGTGGAGAAAGACCCCAAAATTTATTTTGACGTAGATGTACTTTGTTCAGAAAATTTTTGTTGCCACCCTGTCCTTAGTGATGCATTTTGATTTTAATTCAATATTAGGTCTTTTTATTTTTGTCGCTTCTAGTCGGGACTGGCACCGAGAATGCCGTCCCGGTTTCGCAAGCGAAATTGACCAAAACCGGGGTCATTCATTAACTATACTCAAAGGCAAGTCAAACCCCAAAAAATATAATCGAAATTGTAATCAGTGAATTTTTGCTAACTTAGAAAATTGAGGTAGCGAAACTGCAAACTTTTGAAAAAAACCTTCTTTTAATTAGGCTCAATAAGCAACAATTACCTATATTTAAAACAGCAAAGTACGACCAAATGTGCCAAGATTGTGCATACTGTTTTATTTTTATAGTCATCTCTTCTCATCAACAGCGTTGAAGTACAGTTGTTCTATCAGAATTTTATTTTTTTACCCCTGCAGTCGATGTATTCCCCGCATGATTAGCTTTCATCCCAGCAATGATCTTATCGTGGTGCCATTTACAAACCGCTTAATTTTGGAAAATAAACAAAAAAATCATCATATTATAGAATGTTTGTTGTCCGTTATTCTAGGGTTGTTCACCACCCGTACTGGACATAACCGACATACCGTAGGCATCACACCCCGGCATGCCATCCCAAAAGAATCCCATCCCCGACATTTTTTTCCTCACCCACAAGCACGACATGCTTGCCGTTCTCTTAGGCTTACCAAAAATGTTTTCCAAATTCTTTAAACTAGAAAACTACGGATATTTGAAATTTTTGATATCTATGATAACATTTCCTTACACCCGATCGGGGTCTTTGATAAAGTTGGCCGACACCGACCTCCGTGTCCCCGACGGTCTCCGAATAAGCCATCACCCTTCCATTAGATTAACTTATTATTTTCAAAAAGAATTTATTATTTTTTGAAAACACTAAATAAATTACAAATTTGTGCCCTACGTATTCCGATGTGCATTAGTAGACCAAAGGTTTCCAGGATGTATTTGGCCTCATCTTTTTGCAGTGCATGAGCAACGTATTTTTGCAGGGGTTGAGCAACGTTTTTTTGCATGGGTCTTTTTTGCATGGGTTTCAGATGCGGGTCTCCTGGCGGTTCGCCAAACAGATCCGGCATCACTATAGCATCCTTTTTAACCATGTTAAATGCACAAAAATATTCTTCTTCCGATCCTTTGAACGTGTGCGCCTTGAAACGCGTGTGCGAGTCTGCCCACTTGTTTACCAGCTCGTTCAAATGCCCTTGGCACACAAAATTGTTCTTCAAAAACTGCTGCAGGTCAAACTTTGCTTCTGAAAATAGGTTGATATTTGCGCAACAAAGTTTGGCCACCCAGAAATGCCAGATGTTATATAACTAAGCCTAAGCCGATTCTTACTATGCCATGCCACGGCACTATATTACACCTATAACATTCAAACAATTAAAAAAACTTTTTTTATTTTATAAAATTTTATAAAATTTACTACCTTCAGCTTGTTGTTGTTGTTGTTGTTGTACTTGGTGTTGGTGTTCACCATCTTCATGTTGTGCATTTGATTGTTTACGCTTTGCAATTTCTTCTAAGTGCCATTGCTGCCGCTCTATCATCTCTTTTGATGGTGCCGTGCGCCAATCAAACAACCCTTGGCCCCGGGCAAAAATTAGTGCCAAAATTGAGTCTGCACCGTGTAGATTTTTGACAGCATTGCTAACAATCCCATCCGGGTCCGTGCTGTTTGAGGACTTGATGTTTGATTTGTCGACAGATTTGACGTCTAGCGCGTCAAACCTGCGATAAAATTGCTTCATAATATAACAGAAAATAATCATTAAATCAATGTCGATCTCATTATGTTAACATTTTGGGACCAGATTATTAAAAACGCCCAAATATGCGCTAGTCAATATAATACAACATAAAAATAATATGTAAATATTTATATTTATTCTTTTTGAAACGCTACCGGAACTTTTTGCCAAAGCAATTTCCGGACACAAAAGAAAAGGCTAGCCTGTTCTGGGTTCCTTTTTCATATTCAGTCGTTCGGTAATGGTAGAAATAGCAGAGTTCGTGTTCGGATTCGTCTGCAAAATTTGGTAGGAATAATGCAGCGATGAGCATAAAAACGAAATAAAAAAATGATGTCATTTTATGTTGCTTTAAATGAATAAGAATTGTTAACGCATCATCACACTGACTTTATTACAAAGAATGAGTTTTTTGAATGTTTAAGCTTTATGTTAACAAATAAATATTATATTTTAAATAAAAATAGATATTTTATGAAAAGATTTTTGCAATATAAGAAAATAAAAAATAGGGGATAGTTTTTAATTGAAAATATTACTGCCCGTCTGCATTAAATTTCATTTTTTTCACGATTTTTACAGCTGAATTAATTTTATGTCTGGGAATAAAAAATTAAATATATGCTAGTTTGACAAGTTTATGTAATATTTTGGCAACATAAAATGATTTTCATTTGACTGATTTGAAAATATTTATGAATAACTGGAGAATATTGATTCGATTCTTGGGCATTTGTCAACTCAATGATTTACTTCAAAATTACATTAACAAATAATAATAATATTTTTAAAAATATTTCTACGGAAGTTAAATTGTTTTGCCAAAAATTTTTCCAAAAAGGGCCGTTTTTGCCACAAAATTTAAGCTGGAGCAAAATTTGAAGTCCAAAACATCAAATTACACTAACCATAAGGGTTGATTTTTAAGAGTTTCAAGCGGCAACCTTGCTCCACAATTTTAAAGTAGGGTAAGCACAAGACCGGTTAAAACCCCAATTACCTTGGTTTTTTCTAAAACCCGGTTAACGGTTTCGGTTTTTTATTTAGGCTTAAGTTTACCAATGCCGTCAGAGCATTTTAAAAAGTGAGATGTATCAAAATCAGATAGCCAATTCTGGAATTTGCGATTTCTCAAAAATTTTAATACGTTCATAATCGTTTTAGTTCGTTGTGATGTAATGACAAAAATAAAGTTAAAATAACAAATAAAACAAAAATTATAAAGGGATTAAAGAAATGATATGATTTTGAAATATTTAGACAAACACATTAATTGTTTTGAACAGTTTTTTTTCTTCATATAATAAAATTTAAAAAGAAAATGGAAATAAATTTTTTCTCATTTAAAATTGAAATTCATTAAAAAATAAGAAATTTTTTTGAAACAAAAATTTGAGTTCATTTCTTACGCCTCGTACTGAACTCATACCCTCTAATCTCTATTTGATTTTATTAACCTTTTTTTTTATCGTGGTGTTAGCTTTTTATGGGGAATAAACTTTTCTAAAATTTATTAAAAATAAATAGAAAAGTCAAATTTTGATTTGATTTTGTCTAAATGTCAAACAAAAAGTCAAAAAAGTCGACCCAACTAAATCTCTGATATGCAAACATTGTGTTCCTTGCTTTCTCCACCGTTTCAAATTGATCCGGGTTTTGGATGTTCATTACTCAACGACCATTCTTCCAGCTCAGTGGCTATTTACTTTCAAAACCAACACTTTCACATCACTCTCGGGTCCGATCAGGATTTGTGAGAATGGGCTGAGCAGACTGATGTGATCGAATCAATAGTGACCAAGGCCCAGATCACTGCACTCCACAAGTCAGTTGCTTCTTCGTCTTCATGTGTTGTATGTACTTTAGCTTTAGCTGATGCATACATATGCTTTTATGACTCATAACTCGTTTAATGGGACACTTTGTCAGGTGTTCAGGTGCAAAATAATAAAATTTGGAGGTTTTTAAAATGTTCAGACCCCAAACTCATTTTCCACTGACACACTTAAGATGATCTCCAAAAAATTATTTTCGATTTACACAAATTAAAAAATAAAATTTGCCAATACAAAAATTATAGAAAATTTTTGATAAATTGTTAATTTTGTGTAAATCACAAAAAAGCAAAAATTAATTCCGAATCAATTTTTTTTGTAAAAATCGCGTCCTGAAAATAGCAAGAAGACATTACACATCCCATTTCCCGCAACACATTGGGAATTTTTATCTCTATAACGAATCTTTTTAAATGTTAAGTTTTGTTTTTTATTTGATTTACGATTGAAAAAAATACAAAAAAAAATTTTTTTTTTGTTTTCAAGGCCTTCCTTTTTTTAAGTAAGTCTAATCCCCCGCATACAATGTCTTTGTTCCGTCTTCAACTGCTGATGTGCGGTGGTGGCGGGTTGGTTGGGCCTGGGAGTGTGAAAAGCTCGAAGAAAATGCGGAGGCGGGCGCACCGATCGATTGGAATGGCGGCTGTGTGAAGCCATTGCTTGCCTCGTTCGATCCCCCCCCCCCCCCCCCCCGTCCATTCATTTGCCCTCGGGCGACACAAAACCCTCAATTTCTCCGCCAGGCATTCCCTTCCCATTCCATTCATTCTCGAGAAAAATAACAAAATGCACATCAGTGATCGATGGGCTAACCTACCTAACCGCAGGCACAACATTTAGATTTTCTCTTTTTTAATAGAAAATTTAAATGTTTTTTGTAAGTCTAAAATTCGACCAATTTTAGCGACAATTCCAATGATATAGTAATAAACGCTAACAGTGATCAATCTTAAAAACCACATGTAAGGTAAAAATCGCCAACATTAAGTTTGGGGTCTAAACCTTTTTCATTGCTTCTCCAGTAAGCCATTTTAATCGAGATTTATTTGATAATTCAAGAATCAAATCGAGAATGAAGCGTATAAAATTGTGAATTTATTATTTTTAAAAAATATCGAATTTCTTCCCGCTAATCTTCGAAGGCATCCATTTGAACCCATTTATATCAAATTTCAAGGGCTTAAAACCAAATTATGGGTCAGTGTGAACGAAAAGTAAAATCTTCGCATCAATAATCTGTTTTTTATAATGTGAAAAGCAAATTTTGTTTATCTGTATTTTATTTATTGACAAATAAATTTTAAATTAAGCTGTTTTGATATTAATTTTGTAATGTCTTGGCAAGATCTTGTCAACAACAATCTTATTGGTGAGAGTTGTTAATTTTTAATATGCTAATGCCAAATTAAATATTATAGGCACTGGCCATGTGTCCAAAGCGGCCATTTGCGGTCTGGACGGCTCAATTTGGGGAAAATCGGACAATTTTAAGGTGAATTATTTTACATTTAATTTATTCAATAATTTAAAAAATTATGTGTGGAAAAAAATCATTCAAAAATGATTTTTAAAATATATTTATCATTTTGAAATTTTTTTGTAATGAATTTTAAATATTTAAACAATTGATTAAGTTGGATGCCACGGAAGTAACTGCTGCAATGAACGGACTCAAACAGGTTGTTTATTCTTAAACTTTCCTTTTTTTTCATTAGTCATTTTTCAATAAAAAATTAATCAGAGAAAATGTTTTTACTTTGATTTTGAAAATCTTCAAAGTTTTTTTGTTGTAAACTTTAAAAAATTACTTTAAGCCGGATGCTGTGCTTGCCTCGGGACTTCGTTTTGAAGGGGAAAAGTCAGTAATTTTAGCATTATCTTAAAATTTTTAAAACAATTTAAATGTTTTTTTAGGTTTTTTGTTTTGCAAGCTGACACGGAACGGATCATGGGTCAGCTAAAAATATTCCTACTGACTTTTTTAACAAAATTTTTAAGGCAAGAAAACGGCCAACGGGTTCTTCATCTACAAAACGGGCAAAGGTAATTTTTAAAATTCTGTGATTTTTTTAACAAAAATATGATATTTACATTATTAATATTTTGACTCTTTGAAATTTATAACAAATTTTGTATTTTAAAGCTTTCATCATTTCAATCTATGAAAGCGGTGTTCAGCCCGAAATGTTTGGCCATTTTTTGTTTTTTGGCAAATTTCAAATTTTAGGTGTTCAAAAACAACTGGTGCCTTGGCGGACTATTTCCGAAGCATTAGCTACTGAACATTGAATGTTTTTAGTGCCTGAAAATTCGTGTAACACACCGAATAGCCAGCCTTAATTGATGCAATTAAAACTAATGATCTAATTAAACTTAATTATGCTTTTTGAATGCTATCGAACGTTGTTAAATAAATGTTTTAAAATTGCTAATGCATCAATTAAATTTATTTAAACCAGCCAAAATAATTTTGGAAAATGTTTAACTTTTTAATTATTTTAATTTAAAACGAGTTTGATTGAAATATAAAATCTAAGTTTCGAAATTTTAAATAAAAAACAAAAACTTGGAAGATTTTTTTTCAAATTACAATGGATATGTATGTGTGATTGGACAATAAATATTATCTATAACAGTATGGATGCCCGCCCACACGTAAAAAATTATTGTTTCCGAAATAAGATTTTATTTTTTATCAAAAAAAGGTAATTACATTTTTTAATCGGTGGCATCCTGGTGTCAAGGCTACAATAATTGGCCGTATACATAGCACTATTACTAATGTATTGATGTTCAGTGTGTGTGCTTCTCGAGGAGCACTGACTCCAATTCTTTTATGCTGGTCTGATAAGCTTCTTCGGCACGTTTTTTTTCTTCATCTTCGTTATCCATTTTTGCTTTTCCTTTTTCCATCGTTTTCTTTTCAATGCCTTCTTTGTGTTCCGCTTCTTTTTCTTCTTTCTCCTCTTTTTTCTCCTTGTTCTCTTCCATTTTGTCTGCTTCTTTTGTCAGCTTTCCTCGGCTGTTCACTCTTTCCATCCGCTTCTCCTCTGCTCCAGTGATGTCCTTGATCATCTCCTCAATCCACAGATCGTCCCGGTCGACTGTGATGAATCTGGCCACCTGGCCGCGGAAGGGTCGTCGATTACCGCTTGAGCGGAAGCCGCGCCGCATGTAATATCTGGTTAAGAGATTCTATGAATTAAAATTTCCAATAAATTTCACAAATTTATGATGGTTTTAAAGAGTTGATTGGGACGGGATTGGATTCCTGCTAACACAACATTCGTGTTCTTGATCAGGATTTTTTTTCAAGGTTTTTATCCAATTCATTTTACCTCTGCAATCGACCCATGCCATCCCTTAGCTCCTCCAAAGATCCAGCCACATCCAAATACATCTCGTCACTTCCCCACGTGATTCGCGCATAGCTTTCAGCGATTGTCAACAATCGCTTGCCGAGGCCGGTCTTTTGGAAAAACGGGTGCACTGCAAACATGCCAAAGTAAGCCTTAAGATGGAGCATTGATCGTATGAAAATGCCATTTATCATTGCTGATTAAATCAATGTTCTGATCAATGTTGAACTGGAGATCAGGAAACAATGAACCAAAGTTAGACTAACAGCTTAATAACATTTCGAGCACACAACCTACCGCTGTTTTGCTTTGTTTGTAGAGCTGGAAGCAGGAGATCAACCGTTTCCTCCCGGTTTTGTCCCGCACCTCACCGACCAGAATCACTCTGAAGCCGTCGAACAGGCTGAGCAGCATTGCTTTACACTTATTATACTCCGTTTTCTGCACTTCGGTAAGATTGGTTCCAGCAACAAGGTCAGCACGCAGCGGGTCGCGCGTGTACGCGGGCTGGGCAAACGAAATCATCTCTTCCACATCGGATGGCCGAGCATGTCGGATCACAATTGGTGGTACACCTTCCATTCTCAGAGTGCCGAGATAGCCTAGGAAAGGTATTTTTTATGTTTTGAAGTAGGCAAAAATGGTTGTCATTTACCTGCTTCTGGGCCGTTTGGACTATCTGGACCCCGTGGGCTAGCTTCTCGAGCAGGACTCGCTGTTCCTGTACTCGTTTGTGCCCTCGGACTCGCTTGACCTCTTGGACTCGTTAATGTCCTCGGACTAGCTTGGGCTTTTTGTCCAGAAAATGCCCTTGGGCTCGCCCTGGCTCTAGGACTTGCTTGGGCATCGATGTCATTTATGCGTCGGTTTGTAACAGTTTTAATTCTAAGTCCACCACTATTTTTTTCAGCTTTTGTTTCATGTTGATCATTTATCAATTGACCAGAATTCGATCCTTCCGCTTCTTGTGCTGCAATATTTTATGTTATTTTATGGATAAATTTTTATTATTTCGCTCGATTTTTTATTAATTTTAACAGAATTTTTTATTTTAACAAAACATGTTTTTAATAACACACCAATCTGGCCATTAAATGATTTCATTTGTTGTTCACCAGCTGGTCCAGAATCACTATTGGCTTCAATTGAAGGTGAGACAATCAAAATGCAATGAATCGAAAAAACAGTGAACAAAAACATGTGGAAGTTGAAGAAATTTATGAATTAATAATAACTAAAAGGAAAAAATTGAATTAAAAAATTTAAAATACCGGTAGGTAACTAATTTTAATATCAAAAAATGATAAAGTATGCTGAATCAGGTGTTCATTTTGAAAACCTAAATTGGGTTTTCTGAAAAACTTTCGCAAATGCAGAGAAATTTCATGTCCATAGTGCTGAATGAATTAGAAGTGCCTGAAGTTAAATAAGGAATTATAAAAATAAATAGACAATATTTGAATGATTAAATAATAAAATACTTTTATTATTATATGAATGAATGAATAAGTTTCCATCATTAAGCCGCTTGCTTATTTATAATAATGTTGTTTGTAAAATTAATACGCACGCCATGGCACGAAATGTGAATGCGTACGTTCAGCATTGAATTTAATGAATTTATATTTACCTGACACTGAATTACAAACTTCCGGTTATAGGCATAGTGATCGTGCCACGTTTAATGGCCAAGCAAAAATATTTTTTGTTTTTTAAAATTAACACAAATATTTGCCAAAAAAACTATTGATGGATATGTTTTGAAAGGCACAAAATGATATTTTAAAGAAAAATCAAAAAAGTTTTAAGTTTAAGTTTAACTTTTTTTTTTTGTCCTTTTTAAAATAAATGTCCAAATTTATTAAAATTTTTTAATTTTGTCAACAGGAAATCTCGTCAGTACAATGCGAAATCCTCAGAAATTAGTTGTCTCGTCAAATTTATATTTGCATTTTAGATTACTAAACCTTTTGCGGAGATTTGCAGCAAAATTTCTCAATTCCGGCCAACCGGAAGTCGAATTCACGTTCTTGAATGACAAATGTGCGCATATCAGAAAGGATGTGTTCCTAAGTTGCTAGATTTGTTCGAGAATGTTTCCTGCCACCGACTTCGGCATTTTTCATCGGCATTGGAGGAGGGCGCCTGTAAAATTGAAATTGTTTATTGCTCGGTCAACCAGCGGTCGAATACCATCCAATTGTTGTTTGGCAATTAATTGGTCATCTTGGTGAAAAATCGTTTTTCGTCCATGTACAACTCTACCTCCTTCGGATGCGCCAGGCCCTCCCAGACAAGACGACACCGCATGTCTTTCGTGATTGGTTGAGTTTTGTCCGGTCACCAATTTATGTGACAATTAATTTATTAAGCATTTAATTATTTATTGAGGATATTAATGAACAGGGATTCCACTTTTAGGCAAATGCCTACACATTTTTTCTGCAACTTGGCACAGTGAGTTATGAGCTTTATTTGAGCTTCTAGCGTGGACTTAATAATGCCTATTTGAGGTTTTTGTGCCTAATGACTATTTGTGCCTACGACATTTTTGTGCCTATTCATGCCTATTTCGACATTATTTTAAAAAACGGTGTTGCGTGGCGAACATGTTCAAACTCGTTTGCCACCGGACGTCATCGCAATGTTGAAATATGCGTCAATTATGTCAAGTGAAGTGGAGCGTTCGTTTTCGGCATACAAAAACATTTTGGCAGACAATCGGATGCGCTTAAGCCGAAAAATATCGAAATTTTTTGATTTGTAACTGCAATAAGCAGAAATGAGCGCTTATTTTTTCTTTTTTTGTTTGTTAAAACCTTTGGTAAAAAATTTTATTTGCCTATTTTTGTGCCTATTTGAGGATTTTTGTGCCAATTTCAAGGCTATTTTAGAACTTTTTTGTGCCTATTTAGGCGCCTATTTTGCAATTTTTCATGCCTAATAGTGGAATGAATCCCTGTTAATGAAAGTGAAAAAATAAAAATATTCGGATACCTAAATTAATTTGTAGAAAGAAACTTCAATCGCGAAGTGCCCTTGTTAAAAACTTCTAGGGTAAAAAGTAGGGTCGGTTAACCGAACCGAAATCGGCTTTTTTGGTCCAAAGCGGTTGTAAAAATAAAAAAATACACCATTAATGATGGAGTTTATAGGAGTTTGCTGACAAAATTAAAAAATGTCAGACATTTGCTTCAGTGATGTTTTAGTCGGGCCCTCCAGGCACAATTTGATTCACTTGTTTCAGAGTTGCATCTTCGTGATGTTTTGGGTCGGGCCCTCCAGGCACAACTCGATTCTCTTGTTTAAGAGTTGTATCATCGTGATGTTTTGGGTCGGGTCCTCCAGGCACAACTCGATTCTCTTGTTTAAGAGTTGTATCATCGTGATGTTTTGGGTCGGGTCCTCCAGGCACAACTCGATTCTCTTGTTTAAGAGTTGTATCATCGTGATGTTTTGGGTCGGGCCCTCCAGGCACAACTCGATTCTCTTGTTTCAGAGTTGCATCTTCGTGATGTTTTCGTCGGGACCTCCTGGCACAACTTGCTTCACTTGTTTCAGAGTTGCATCTTCGTGATGTTTTGGGTCGGGCCCTCCTGGCACAACTTGCTTCACTTGTTTCAGAGTTGCATCTTCGTGTGTTTTGGGTCGGGCCCTCCTGGCACAACTTGCTTCACTTGTTTCAGAGTTGCATCTTCGTGATGTTTTAGGTCGGGCCCTCCTGGCACAACTTGCTTCACTTGTTTCAGAGTTGCATCTTCGTGTGTTTTGGGTCGGGCCCTCCTGGCACAACTTGATTTACTTGTTTCAGAGTTGCTTCTTTGTGATGTTTTAGGTCGGGCCCTCCTGGCACAACTTGCTTCACTTGTTTCAGAGTTGCATCTTCGTGATGTTTTGGATCGGGCCCTCCAGGCACAACTTGATTCTCTTGTTTAAGAGTTGCGAGGCTTGAAAAGACCATTTTGATTTCAATTTCTTGTTGTTATTTGGATTAGAAACTTGACCGGTTGCCAGTCTCCATAAAAGGAGAGGTTTATAATTTAGCAATAAAATTGGAAAAACTGATCTATTTTTCAATAAGCGAGGCATGAAAAGACCATTTTGATTTCAATTTCTTGTTGTTATTTGGATTAGAAACTTGACCGGTTGCCAGTCTCCATAAAAGGAGAGGTTTATTATTTAGCAATAAAATTGGAAAAACTGATCTATTTTTCAATAAGCGAGGCATGAAAAGACCATTTTGATTTCAATTTCTTGTTGTTATTTGGATTAGAAACTTGACCGGTTGCCAGTCTCCATAAAAGGAGAGGTTTATTATTTAGCAATAAAATTGGAAAAACTGATCTATTTTTCAATAAGCGAGGCATGAAAAGACCATTTTGATTTCAATTTCTTGTTGTTATTTGGATTAGAAACTTGACCGGTTGCCAGTCTCCATAAAAGGAGAGGTTTATTATTTAGCAATAAAATTGGAAAAACTGATCTATTTTTCAATAAGCGAGGCATGAAAAGACCATTTTGATTTCAATTTCTTGTTGTTATTTGGATTAGAAACTTGACCGGTTGCCAGTCTCCATAAAAGGAGAGGTTTATTATTTAGCAATAAAATTGGAAAAACTGATCTATTTTTCAATAAGCGAGGCATGAAAAGACCATTTTGATTTCAATTTCTTGTTGTTATTTGGATTAGAAACTTGACCGGTTGCCAGTCTCCATAAAAGGAGAGGTTTATTATTTAGCAATAAAATTGGAAAAACTGATCTATTTTTCAATAAGCGAGGCATGAAAAGACCATTTTGATTTCAATTTCTTGTTGTTATTTGGATTAGAAACTTGACCGGTTGCCAGTCTCCATAAAAGGAGAGGTTTATTATTTAGCAATAAAATTGGAAAAACTGATCTATTTTTCAATAAGCGAGGCATGAAAAGACCATTTTGATTTCAATTTCTTGTTGTTATTTGGATTAGAAACTTGACCGGTTGCCAGTCTCCATAAAAGGAGAGGTTTATTATTTAGCAATAAAATTGGAAAAACTGATCTATTTTTCAATAAGCGAGGCATGAAAAGACCATTTTGATTTCAATTTCTTGTTGTTATTTGGATTAGAAACTTGACCGGTTGCCAGTCTCCATAAAAGGAGAGGTTTATTATTTAGCAATAAAATTGGAAAAACTGATCTATTTTTCAATAAGCGAGGCATGAAAAGACCATTTTGATTTCAATTTCTTGTTGTTATTTGGATTAGAAACTTGACCGGTTGCCAGTCTCCATAAAAGGAGAGGTTTATTATTTAGCAATAAAATTGGAAAAACTGATCTATTTTTCAATAAGCGAGGCATGAAAAGACCATTTTGATTTCAATTTCTTGTTGTTATTTGGATTAGAAACTTGACCGGTTGCCAGTCTCCATAAAAGGAGAGGTTTATTATTTAGCAATAAAATTGGAAAAACTGATCTATTTTTCAATAAGCGAGGCATGAAAAGACCATTTTGATTTCAATTTCTTGTTGTTATTTGGATTAGAAACTTGACCGGTTGCCAGTCTCCATAAAAGGAGAGGTTTATTATTTAGCAATAAAATTGGAAAAACTGATCTATTTTTCAATAAGCGAGGCATGAAAAGACCATTTTGATTTCAATTTCTTGTTGTTATTTGGATTAGAAACTTGACCGGTTGCCAGTCTCCATAAAAGGAGAGGTTTATTATTTAGCAATAAAATTGGAAAAACTGATCTATTTTTCAATAAGCGAGGCATGAAAAGACCATTTTGATTTCAATTTCTTGTTGTTATTTGGATTAGAAACTTGACCGGTTGCCAGTCTCCATAAAAGGAGAGGTTTATTATTTAGCAATAAAATTGGAAAAACTGATCTATTTTTCAATAAGCGAGGCATGAAAAGACCATTTTGATTTCAATTTCTTGTTGTTATTTGGATTAGAAACTTGACCGGTTGCCAGTCTCCATAAAAGGAGAGGTTTATTATTTAGCAATAAAATTGGAAAAACTGATCTATTTTTCAATAAGCGAGGCATGAAAAGACCATTTTGATTTCAATTTCTTGTTGTTATTTGGATTAGAAACTTGACCGGTTGCCAGTCTCCATAAAAGGAGAGGTTTATTATTTAGCAATAAAATTGGAAAAACTGATCTATTTTTCAATAAGCGAGGCATGAAAAGACCATTTTGATTTCAATTTCTTGTTGTTATTTGGATTAGAAACTTGACCGGTTGCCAGTCTCCATAAAAGGAGAGGTTTATTATTTAGCAATAAAATTGGAAAAACTGATCTATTTTTCAATAAGCGAGGCATGAAAAGACCATTTTGATTTCAATTTCTTGTTGTTATTTGGATTAGAAACTTGACCGGTTGCCAGTCTCCATAAAAGGAGAGGTTTATTATTTAGCAATAAAATTGGAAAAACTGATCTATTTTTCAATAAGCGAGGCATGAAAAGACCATTTTGATTTCAATTTCTTGTTGTTATTTGGATTAGAAACTTGACCGGTTGCCAGTCTCCATAAAAGGAGAGGTTTATTATTTAGCAATAAAATTGGAAAAACTGATCTATTTTTCAATAAGCGAGGCATGAAAAGACCATTTTGATTTCAATTTCTTGTTGTTATTTGGATTAGAAACTTGACCGGTTGCCAGTCTCCATAAAAGGAGAGGTTTATTATTTAGCAATAAAATTGGAAAAACTGATCTATTTTTCAATAAGCGAGGCATGAAAAGACCATTTTGATTTCAATTTCTTGTTGTTATTTGGATTAGAAACTTGACCGGTTGCCAGTCTCCATAAAAGGAGAGGTTTATTATTTAGCAATAAAATTGGAAAAACTGATCTATTTTTCAATAAGCGAGGCATGAAAAGACCATTTTGATTTCAATTTCTTGTTGTTATTTGGATTAGAAACTTGACCGGTTGCCAGTCTCCATAAAAGGAGAGGTTTATTATTTAGCAATAAAATTGGAAAAACTGATCTATTTTTCAATAAGCGAGGCATGAAAAGACCATTTTGATTTCAATTTCTTGTTGTTATTTGGATTAGAAACTTGACCGGTTGCCAGTCTCCATAAAAGGAGAGGTTTATTATTTAGCAATAAAATTGGAAAAACTGATCTATTTTTCAATAAGCGAGGCATGAAAAGACCATTTTGATTTCAATTTCTTGTTGTTATTTGGATTAGAAACTTGACCGGTTGCCAGTCTCCATAAAAGGAGAGGTTTATTATTTAGCAATAAAATTGGAAAAACTGATCTATTTTTCAATAAGCGAGGCATGAAAAGACCATTTTGATTTCAATTTCTTGTTGTTATTTGGATTAGAAACTTGACCGGTTGCCAGTCTCCATAAAAGGAGAGGTTTATTATTTAGCAATAAAATTGGAAAAACTGATCTATTTTTCAATAAGCGAGGCATGAAAAGACCATTTTGATTTCAATTTCTTGTTGTTATTTGGATTAGAAACTTGACCGGTTGCCAGTCTCCATAAAAGGAGAGGTTTATTATTTAGCAATAAAATTGGAAAAACTGATCTATTTTTCAATAAGCGAGGCATGAAAAGACCATTTTGATTTCAATTTCTTGTTGTTATTTGGATTAGAAACTTGACCGGTTGCCAGTCTCCATAAAAGGAGAGGTTTATTATTTAGCAATAAAATTGGAAAAACTGATCTATTTTTCAATAAGCGAGGCATGAAAAGACCATTTTGATTTCAATTTCTTGTTGTTATTTGGATTAGAAACTTGACCGGTTGCCAGTCTCCATAAAAGGAGAGGTTTATTATTTAGCAATAAAATTGGAAAAACTGATCTATTTTTCAATAAGCGAGGCATGAAAAGACCATTTTGATTTCAATTTCTTGTTGTTATTTGGATTAGAAACTTGACCGGTTGCCAGTCTCCATAAAAGGAGAGGTTTATTATTTAGCAATAAAATTGGAAAAACTGATCTATTTTTCAATAAGCGAGGCATGAAAAGACCATTTTGATTTCAATTTCTTGTTGTTATTTGGATTAGAAACTTGACCGGTTGCCAGTCTCCATAAAAGGAGAGGTTTATTATTTAGCAATAAAATTGGAAAAACTGATCTATTTTTCAATAAGCGAGGCATGAAAAGACCATTTTGATTTCAATTTCTTGTTGTTATTTGGATTAGAAACTTGACCGGTTGCCAGTCTCCATAAAAGGAGAGGTTTATTATTTAGCAATAAAATTGGAAAAACTGATCTATTTTTCAATAAGCGAGGCATGAAAAGACCATTTTGATTTCAATTTCTTGTTGTTATTTGGATTAGAAACTTGACCGGTTGCCAGTCTCCATAAAAGGAGAGGTTTATTATTTAGCAATAAAATTGGAAAAACTGATCTATTTTTCAATAAGCGAGGCATGAAAAGACCATTTTGATTTCAATTTCTTGTTGTTATTTGGATTAGAAACTTGACCGGTTGCCAGTCTCCATAAAAGGAGAGGTTTATTATTTAGCAATAAAATTGGAAAAACTGATCTATTTTTCAATAAGCGAGGCATGAAAAGACCATTTTGATTTCAATTTCTTGTTGTTATTTGGATTAGAAACTTGACCGGTTGCCAGTCTCCATAAAAGGAGAGGTTTATTATTTAGCAATAAAATTGGAAAAACTGATCTATTTTTCAATAAGCGAGGCATGAAAAGACCATTTTGATTTCAATTTCTTGTTGTTATTTGGATTAGAAACTTGACCGGTTGCCAGTCTCCATAAAAGGAGAGGTTTATTATTTAGCAATAAAATTGGAAAAACTGATCTATTTTTCAATAAGCGAGGCATGAAAAGACCATTTTGATTTCAATTTCTTGTTGTTATTTGGATTAGAAAATTGACCGGTTGCCAGTCTCCATAAAAGGAGAGGTTTATTATTTAGCAATAAAATTGGAAAAACTGATCTATTTTTCAACAAGCGAGGCATGAAAAGACCATTTTGATTTCAATTTCTTGTTGTTATTTGGATTAGAAACTTGACCGGTTGCCAGTCTCCATAAAAGGAGAGGTTTATTATTTAGCAATAAAATTGGAAAAACTGATCTATTTTTCAATAAGCGAGGCATGAAAAGACCATTTTGATTTCAATTTCTTGTTGTTATTTGGATTAGAAACTTGACCGGTTGCCAGTCTCCATAAAAGGAGAGGTTTATTATTTAGCAATAAAATTGGAAAAACTGATCTATTTTTCAATAAGCGAGGCATGAAAAGACCATTTTGATTTCAATTTCTTGTTGTTATTTGGATTAGAAACTTGACCGGTTGCCAGTCTCCATAAAAGGAGAGGTTTATTATTTAGCAATAAAATTGGAAAAACTGATCTATTTTTCAATAAGCGAGGCATGAAAAGACCATTTTGATTTCAATTTCTTGTTGTTATTTGGATTAGAAACTTGACCGGTTGCCAGTCTCCATAAAAGGAGAGGTTTATTATTTAGCAATAAAATTGGAAAAACTGATCTATTTTTCAATAAGCGAGGCATGAAAAGACCATTTTGATTTCAATTTCTTGTTGTTATTTGGATTAGAAACTTGACCGGTTGCCAGTCTCCATAAAAGGAGAGGTTTATTATTTAGCAATAAAATTGGAAAAACTGATCTATTTTTCAATAAGCGAGGCATGAAAAGACCATTTTGATTTCAATTTCTTGTTGTTATTTGGATTAGAAACTTGACCGGTTGCCAGTCTCCATAAAAGGAGAGGTTTATTATTTAGCAATAAAATTGGAAAAACTGATCTATTTTTCAATAAGCGAGGCATGAAAAGACCATTTTGATTTCAATTTCTTGTTGTTATTTGGATTAGAAACTTGACCGGTTGCCAGTCTCCATAAAAGGAGAGGTTTATTATTTAGCAATAAAATTGGAAAAACTGATCTATTTTTCAATAAGCGAGGCATGAAAAGACCATTTTGATTTCAATTTCTTGTTGTTATTTGGATTAGAAACTTGACCGGTTGCCAGTCTCCATAAAAGGAGAGGTTTATTATTTAGCAATAAAATTGGAAAAACTGATCTATTTTTCAATAAGCGAGGCATGAAAAGACCATTTTGATTTCAATTTCTTGTTGTTATTTGGATTAGAAACTTGACCGGTTGCCAGTCTCCATAAAAGGAGAGGTTTATTATTTAGCAATAAAATTGGAAAAACTGATCTATTTTTCAATAAGCGAGGCATGAAAAGACCATTTTGATTTCAATTTCTTGTTGTTATTTGGATTAGAAACTTGACCGGTTGCCAGTCTCCATAAAAGGAGAGGTTTATTATTTAGCAATAAAATTGGAAAAACTGATCTATTTTTCAATAAGCGAGGCATGAAAAGACCATTTTGATTTCAATTTCTTGTTGTTATTTGGATTAGAAACTTGACCGGTTGCCAGTCTCCATAAAAGGAGAGGTTTATTATTTAGCAATAAAATTGGAAAAACTGATCTATTTTTCAATAAGCGAGGCATGAAAAGACCATTTTGATTTCAATTTCTTGTTGTTATTTGGATTAGAAACTTGACCGGTTGCCAGTCTCCATAAAAGGAGAGGTTTATTATTTAGCAATAAAATTGGAAAAACTGATCTATTTTTCAATAAGCGAGGCATGAAAAGACCATTTTGATTTCAATTTCTTGTTGTTATTTGGATTAGAAACTTGACCGGTTGCCAGTCTCCATAAAAGGAGAGGTTTATTATTTAGCAATAAAATTGGAAAAACTGATCTATTTTTCAATAAGCGAGGCATGAAAAGACCATTTTGATTTCAATTTCTTGTTGTTATTTGGATTAGAAACTTGACCGGTTGCCAGTCTCCATAAAAGGAGAGGTTTATTATTTAGCAATAAAATTGGAAAAACTGATCTATTTTTCAATAAGCGAGGCATGAAAAGACCATTTTGATTTCAATTTCTTGTTGTTATTTGGATTAGAAACTTGACCGGTTGCCAGTCTCCATAAAAGGAGAGGTTTATTATTTAGCAATAAAATTGGAAAAACTGATCTATTTTTCAATAAGCGAGGCATGAAAAGACCATTTTGATTTCAATTTCTTGTTGTTATTTGGATTAGAAACTTGACCGGTTGCCAGTCTCCATAAAAGGAGAGGTTTATTATTTAGCAATAAAATTGGAAAAACTGATCTATTTTTCAATAAGCGAGGCATGAAAAGACCATTTTGATTTCAATTTCTTGTTGTTATTTGGATTAGAAACTTGACCGGTTGCCAGTCTCCATAAAAGGAGAGGTTTATTATTTAGCAATAAAATTGGAAAAACTGATCTATTTTTCAATAAGCGAGGCATGAAAAGACCATTTTGATTTCAATTTCTTGTTGTTATTTGGATTAGAAAATTGACCGGTTGCCAGTCTCCATAAAAGGAGAGGTTTATTATTTAGCAATAAAATTGGAAAAACTGATCTATTTTTCAACAAGCGAGGCATGAAAAGACCATTTTGATTTCAATTTCTTGTTGTTATTTGGATTAGAAACTTGACCGGTTGCCAGTCTCCATAAAAGGAGAGGTTTATTATTTAGCAATAAAATTGGAAAAACTGATCTATTTTTCAATAAGCGAGGCATGAAAAGACCATTTTGATTTCAATTTCTTGTTGTTATTTGGATTAGAAACTTGACCGGTTGCCAGTCTCCATAAAAGGAGAGGTTTATTATTTAGCAATAAAATTGGAAAAACTGATCTATTTTTCAACAAGCGAGGCATGAAAAGACCATTTTGATTTCAATTTCTTGTTGTTATTTGGATTAGAAACTTGACCGGTTGCCAGTCTCCATAAAAGGAGAGGTTTATTATTTAGCAATAAAATTGGAAAAACTGATCTATTTTTCAATAAGCGAGGCATGAAAAGACCATTTTGATTTCAATTTCTTGTTGTTATTTGGATTAGAAACTTGACCGGTTGCCAGTCTCCATAAAAGGAGAGGTTTATTATTTAGCAATAAAATTGGAAAAACTGATCTATTTTTCAACAAGCGAGGCATGAAAAGACCATTTTGATTTCAATTTCTTGTTGTTATTTGGATTAGAAACTTGACCGGTTGCCAGTCTCCATAAAAGGAGAGGTTTATTATTTAGCAATAAAATTGGAAAAACTGATCTATTTTTCAATAAGCGAGGCATGAAAAGACCATTTTGATTTCAATTTCTTCTTGTTATTTGGATTAGAAACTTGACCGGTTGCCAGTCTCCATAAAAGGAGAGGTTTATTATTTAGCAATAAAATTGGAAAAACTGATCTATTTTTCAATAAGCGAGGCATGAAAAGACCATTTTGATTTCAATTTCTTGTTGTTATTTGGATTAGAAACTTGACCGGTTGCCAGTCTCCATAAAAGGAGAAGTTTATTATTTAGCAATAAAATCGGAAAAACTGATCTTTTTTTCAATAAGCGAGGCATGAAAAGACCATTTTGATTTCAATTTCTTGTTGTTATTTGGATTAGAAAATTGACCGGTTGCCAGTCTCCATAAAAGGAGAGGTTTATTATTTAGCAATAAAATTGGAAAAACTGATCTATTTTTCAACAAACGAGGCATGAAAAGACCATTTTGATTTCAATTTCTTGTTGTTATTTGGATTAGAAACTTGACCGGTTGCCAGTCTCCATAAAAGGAGAGGTTTAATTTTAAATCGATTTTTTTATATTTCATTTTCACAAATAATTTTCACGTTTTACCCGGAAATATTTTCCTATTTTTTTTCTTTATATAATATCGCATGGCTTTTTCCTGTTCCGATTCTTTTTTGCTCATTGGCCGGCCATTGCTAGAGTTTCTTTAAAAAATTATGGTAAAACATTTGGCTATAATGAGATTGTTTGTAGATAATGTTGGGCATGATTTCATTCATCATCAAAAGACATCATTCCAACTTAAAAATTACTCTATTTCTAGAAAATCTAATGTTTTCATTGGAATAATTAGCAAGATTCTTTACTTTTAATTGCACCCGAACGGTTACACTCAGCAAGTTGCAGTCGGCTAACGTCCTCAGCGGCAATTTTTTGAGCGTCGGCAAAACATAAACCACCCCCACCACCAAAGTAATGTTTAAAGTTTCTTTTTGTATAATTAATTTGTTGGCAAAAGCATTCGCAGCTCAAGCATGACGGGCCCGTACACTTCAGTGCCGCCGTTTCACTGCTGCAACTTCAGGCCCGCGCAATTTCAGTGTCCGTTTTAGTGCTGTCACTTCAGTGCCGGTTATATGCGTTACTTTTGTGCCATGAATAAATAAAACATTAAATTGCAAATTAATTAAAATTCAGCCGCCAATGCCTCTTTTCTAGTTTGGACCAAAAAGCTCGGTTATGGTTAAACGAGAATAATAGCGAGCCTGCGAGCGTCGGGGCCAATGCGTCCCACCCAAAAAAAGTTTTTTCCTTTTGGTGGGTTTATAATTTGAAAAATATAATTCCATAACAATTCATATTATTCGTTCATCGAATAGCCAATTATAGATTATTCGCTAGCTTAGGTTTATGCATGAGCTTAAGCTCATTAAAAATACATATTGTGTGAAAACCTCTAGACCGGTTTTTTTTGCACTTTCATCCCATTAAAAAGGCAAAAAAATTGGAGGTATTTTTTGCTGGCGGCCTTGAAACGGCGCCGCGCTGCAGTGGCGGTACTGAAAACTGAAACATACCGGACCCAGGGATAATGCCGCCCGCAGTCCGTGCTGAGTCATTTCGCAAAATCCGCCAGTATGGGCGTTTTGCAAAATCCGCCATTTATTTAATTTAAACCAATTTTTCAATATTTATTTACTACAAAAATTAAAGGTTAAACGAAAGATTAAACTGTATCTTATCAATCATAAATATATCAATCAATGATTTTTAAATGAACCAATTTTACAAATACTAAAATACAATTAATGCATACACCTTAGTACCCATACTGAAAATTTTTAATTATTATTAAGAATTATTATAAATATTAAACTTTTAGTTTAAGCTATAAATTTACAATACAATAATGTGGAAGGCTTTTATACAAAGTAAAAAAACATGGCCAAGAATGCAATGTTTTACCTGGCGATTTTGAGCGTTATTCTCACTCTCGTATTTGCTACAAATGAAAAAAAGGGTCAGTTTTCCCGACAAAAACGTTTATGACCACCCACTAAAAAATAAATTTTAAAAAATTTTTTTGGCATTTTAATAGACCTAAAAATTGTATTGGACTTTTCTTATATTTTAACCTAAAATTGGCATAAAGATAATTTAGAAACGGAGAACCAATCAACCGGCATTTTTGGAAAGGTCGGACGATTTGTGACCGTGGCACTTGCGATGTCGTCTCGTCTGGGAGGGGCTGGCGCATCCCGAGGAGGTGGAACTGTACATGGAGGAAGCTTGAAATCCAATCAATTGCCAAACAACAATTGGATGGTATCCGACCTACTGGTTGACCAAACAAAAAACAATTGTAATTTTACAGGCGCTTCCTCCTTCAATGAAGATAAAAAGTGCCGAAGTTGATGGCATACTGGTTGAACAGGCGCCTCCTCCTCCAAAGCAGATGAACTGCCGAAGTCGATGGCATACTGGTTGAACAGGCGCCTCCTCCTCCAATGTCGATGAAAAGTGCCGAATTCAATGTCAGAAATCCTTCTCGAAGAAACCTAGCAAAAACTGCTGAATATCTTGAAAACCTCGCTCAAAAAGTTCGCAAACTAAGCGACCTAAAACTTCAGCGGGAGGTGCCAGGAGGGCCCGGCCCAAAACATCACGAAGATGCAACTCTAAAACAAGTAAATCAAGTTTTGCCAGGAGGGCCCGACCCAAAACATCACGAAGAAGCAACTCTGAAACAAGTGAAGCAAGTTGTGCCTGGAGGGCCCGACCCAAAACATCACGAAGAAACAACTCTTAAACAAGAGAATCGAGTTGTGCCTGGAGGGCCCGACCCAAAAGATCACGAAGAAACAACTCTGAAACAAGCAAATCAAGTTGTGCCTGGAGGGCCCGACCCCAAACATCACGAAGAAGCAACTCTGAAACAAGTGAAGCAAGTTGTGCCTGGAGGGCCCGACCCAAAACATCACGAAGATGCAACTCTGAAACAAGTGAAGCAAGTTGTGCCTGGAGGGCCCGACCCAAAACATCACGATGATACAACTCTTAAACAAGAGAATCGAGTTGTGCCTGGAGGGCCCGACCCAAAACATCACGATGATACAACTCTTAAACAAGAGAATCGAGTTGTGCCTGGAGGGCCCGACCCAAAACATCACGATGATACAACTCTTAAACAAGAGAATCGAGTTGTGCCTGGAGGGCCCGACCCAAAACATCACGAAGATGCAACTCTTAAACAAGAGAATCGAGTTGTGCCTGGAGGGCCCGACCCAAAACATCACGATGATACAACTCTTAAACAAGAGAATCGAGTTGTGCCTGGAGGACCCGACCCAAAACATCACGAAGATACAACTCTTAAACAAGTGAATCAAATTGTGCCTGGAGGGCCCGACCCAAAACATCACTGAAGCAATATCAAAAGAGTGAAAGGAAATCGGCGGATGTCTTTGTAATTTCAATTTTTTCCTATCTTTCTTTTTCTGAAGACCAAATATCGGTGATGTCACTCATTTTCGGAAAACATTCTTTCTAATACTCGAACCCGACTTTTGTTTTGACCAAATTCGAACACGAGAGTTCAAACATTTATTCGAAAAATAAAACTTTTTAGTGACATTTAGACTACCTATGTTAACATTGACGTTTTTACGATATTTTTTATCTGACAATTTTGATTGTTGGCATTTTAGTTCTGGAAATTTTTAAATAGCGTGATTTCGTCAAGTACTGTATCTTTGAGTTGGAATTGATAACTGTTGAATCTAAGTTTTGAATTTTTGACTCAATTTGTTAAGATTTGCAATCCAAATTTTAAAATACGGTAATTTTTTGAATCCATCGGTGCCGATCGGCACTTCCGAGAAGATCTGTTTTCGTGAAAAAATTTATCCAAAAATTCATAATTTTCTCTTAAGGCTTGAAAATGTTTAAAACCGGCGGAGTCTATCAGACCGCCGGACCTCTTATGAGACCAATTTTCGGCAAGAAACACAATTACTTTTTGCAATTTTTGGTGTAAAAAAAAGTCACCTAACGTAAGTTCTTGCAAACTAAATTATAAAAAGGATGTGGCGGAAATGCCCAAAATAATTAAAGACTGGGGGGTTTTTGAACACTTCGGGTTTTACACCAAAGGTTCGACCGAGACTTCCTCTCGGACCGAGATCACTTTCTCGGAATTGACCTGAAGAGAACGAAGGGGAAGGGGGGAAGGGTTTCGGGAGGAGTCGAACCCTTTGAATTTTGACCGAGAAATCTCGGGACCAAACAACCAACTCTTTGCTAAAAGCGATAGAGTTTATTCAAAAAGAGCAAAGAGAAAAAAAGGTGATCGAAATGGATGGATCCAAATCGGTTAAAGGGTCGAATGATTGGTGAGTGGTGTGATCGGTATGAATGGTTGGATTAATGGTTGAATGGTACAAAAGTGATCAAATCCCCTCTTTTTATAGGTTAAAAAAGGGGCGTGGCATGGGGGCACAAATTTTTAAGTGATCAAAGATCACGGAAAAAAAAGGAAAAGAAATCACTGAATCGATGGAAATCAATTTCCCTCTGTCGCTTTGGCGACAGGCTCCGGCCAGCACGAAGTCAGCGGTGACGGGCCCTCTTTTTGCAACAGTGCTCCGGACATGAAGAGTTTGAGCTGGAAGATATTCGCCGCTTTCGTCGACGGCGTCCCAGGGGTTCGGAATTACCTCCTGTTAGCACAGGAGGAATTATTTTCTCCAGTCTTCCAATGGCCGCCTCCAAGGCGGCCTGCTGCAGACGAATTGTTTCCTGAAGGGACTTGATCCCCTTCAAGACTTCTTGAGCGGACAGAGAATGTCCGCTGGAGGTGCCGGACGGACCGGGAAGATCAGAATCTTCCGGTCTCTTGCTGGACTCAGTGGTTGGGCCGGTTGGTCCAACCACCTTGCTCAGGGAAACGCTCGAGGGCATGAAAATTGTTTTCATCCCAGCGCGCTCATCTTTTGCTGGGGCCATCTGGACCTTAAGGGGACCTTTGTTCGGGGAAGGCGGACGAATCCGTTCCTTTTCTGGTGCCTGTTCCACGGGAAGTCTGTCCTTCCCGTAGAAGGGGCACTTTCTTGTCCCTCTTCTGTGCCCGATGATTTTGCAAAGTTGGCACGTGGGGGGTCTTCGTTTACCCCCCACTTCCTCCCCCACCGGTCTCTCCCGGGCCTCTTGGTCAATAAAGTCCTCAACCCTGGCCTGAGCCGGGTCAAATTTCCGTGAAAGGGGAGGAGGACCTCCTCCCTCTTTTCCTGAAGCATCACTCACCTCCTTTGAGGCGTCCTCCAAATCCACACTGGGATCGGATAATTCTCCTTCCGAAGAGGAGGAAGAAGACATTTTTTCAGGGATGAAGAAAGGAAAAGGAGGAGTAGCTTTTCGGAGGGGTTTAAGTACCTCCCAAAAAACAGCAAGTCGTACTGACTCATCGTTTTGGGCACTTCCCCAAATATGATCAACCCCCTCAAAAAGGTCATTTTTCGAAATGACCTTTTCCCTTTTCATATTTTGCAAAAAAATGCAAATGTTATTCCATTCCATATTTTTTTGTGATGGACCGATCATTTCCAAATTTGGTGAAGGGCAAAATGCTTCTATTTTTGTGAGAAACAAAAGCAGAAAGATCATTGCTCTTGCTAATGATCTAAAAAATGGGGGCCTTTCTTGAAGGCCTGCTCCCACATTTTGTACCTGGCAAATTTCAATGACTTCCAGTGGGTAAAAGTTTACATGAATCCGGTTTCCCCCGGGGTTGTAACCACCGTAATCCATCAAGCATGGAGTACGAGGGTTTATGGGGATCCTTCTTCTTAAGAATTGATGGAAGACGGTCCATCCAGGCCGGAATTGGATCCCGGACGCCCCATATTGAGAAAAGCCATCAAAGTTCAATTGAACTTGATTGTTTTGGAGGTGGACTGTTCTGAGAACAGCCCCGTCGTTTTCAATTAATCTACGCAATTTCTTTTCAATTGCGCGGCGATCGTTTGGGTCTTTATACCAGGATTGTCCGCCATGTCCTTGACGGTTTATCCAGTCAATCAATCTTTCGGTTCTTTCAAGGGGATTTCCTCCCCCGACTCTTACTTCTTGGGGTGGGGGACGGTTAGGCCGTCTGTAAAAAATACCAGGTGCCACCTGGACAGGTTCTCTCCCATTTGGGAGGACTGGCTCTTCAAAGGCCAGGTTTGAAAACTCTTCCTCTACAGAGGAAGCAACTGAACTGGTGGAACCAAAGTTCAACCGTCTTTGCAAAGGAACCGGCATTGTTTGAAAACAGGGGGGAAGTGACTGAAACAGATTCATCAGCTCCCTTTTATATTGGTTTCGGGGGGCGTGTCCCCAGCCAACTTTTTTGTTTGGCATTTTTTCCATAGGATCACTGGTCGAAGACCAAAGATCAGGATGACTAATTTTGGTACAGAAGCTGCTGGTAAAGCAACTCGTAACCAAAATTAACTGAAGGAGAACTCCCATCAAGGAGTTTCCTCCATTGTTTCTCCCCCTTTGGGTCAGAGCTTCATCGTTTTCTCTTTGATGACAGAGGTCAATGACCTCCAAGGGATAATAGGTATTTCTTCTGGGATCAAATCCCGTCAGAACAACTGGGAGAACCGAATCAACGTTGATTCCGTACCCATTAAATTGGTTTAACACTGAAAGACCCGAACGTATCATCATTTGAGATGCCTCTCGTTCTGAGAGGCCTAGGAAACCAACTGTTTCCTCAGAGTTTAAGTGGTTTGTACGGAGCGAGAAAGCCTCATTCGTCAGGATATCCTGAAGAAGTGCTTCCGCCGATCTCCGTCCCCTTTCGTACCATTGTGGTCCACAGACCCGTGTGAACCATTCATTCAAAGGTTCACGCTCATTAAGAGGCCAAACATGGGGAGGCGGATTCCAATTCTGACCAACGGGACTTGGAGTCCGTTCCTCCAGCCCTCCTCTTTGGTCTGGAGAAGGATCCAGGCGTTCCTCCGTGGGCTCTAACCAATTTTCCAAATCCTCAATCGGGAATTCTCCCATTTCTGGGGTGGGAGAAACATTAAAAACTTGAAAAGCTTCTTCGTCTTCCGGTAATTCCTCCGGAGGATTTTCGAAACTTTCGAAAAAAATCTGGTTTTCGACTGGATCGACATTCTCTCGTTCCCAAGGATTGGGTAAACGATTATTTGGACGTCTCCTTTCAGGACGGTTTGCAGCATTATCTGTAATTTCTCTAAGGGGAGAACGACGCATTTTGGGTTGAGGGTTTGAATCGAAGTTAAGGTTTTTCCGCAGTGGGTAGGTAGGTAAATGAGAAGGGTTGGGTCCGTCTTTTATACCCCCTTTGAACATCACGTGACTCATGCCTTGCGTGGCAAAATTTTTCCGGAGGGTGAATCCATATCCGAAGGATCCTCCCCCCAACAAAAATAGCACGGCCATCTGAGTCACCTTTGTTGACCTTTGGTTAATCAAGACACCTGATATGAACTTCCATGTTCTAAAAACAGGTGAAATTTTAATAAAGATTGTAAGGCAAATGATGCCTACAACCATTATCATTAAAAAAATGAGGCTTGTTCGCAAGCCCATCAAAGACCAAAGACTAGCCTTCCAGTCGAAATCCAAATCCAACCATCCTGCGTGGACTGAATTAAAAAGTTTTTCGGACTTTCTAGGGCCGAAATCCTCCTGCTGGCGAAGGGATAAGTAATTCAAAGTTCCTTCAAGAAGGAACTTTGTCTTTCCTGCTAAGCAATCCACTTGACAAGTAGTGTCAATCATGGCCCTTACAAAGGGCAATGTCACACGGCTGTGTGAGAAATTGTGGTTTGATTGACACTTAGTTGAGAAATGAGTGCCATCCTCGCAGTTAATTTCAGCAATAGCATTGCCTAACGAAGTTATGCAGTCGAAATTGAATTCTGCTCCTGTTGAGCATTTGTAACACCCGGTTAGATTTTTCGGCACAATTGTGCAGAGGTTTTGAGTAAGTACCAAAGCCAACTGTAATCCTTCAATTTGAAGGTGTAATTGAATTGGACTGAAACCGGTAAGGGCAAAGACTCTTCGCCCCACATTTCGAATTTGATGATTGACAATGTCCAACGGGAGTCTTCGCTCGGGACTTTCCATCATTTTCTCGAGATTTAGAGAACGGCAATTGCAGTTCACTGAACCACCTGAATGGTCAGGTATACAATCTGAACATGCTTCCATGCCCAGTGTACAATTAAAATCCAGGGCCTCCTGTTGGTCCCTGCAATGGAAATCGTCGGTTAAGGTCTCTCTGGCGAGAGCCATATTGGTTCCATCGAAAATGAAATCCGAATTGAGGATAGGTGCGGGTGGAAAAGTCACTCCAATCGGAGTAATACTAATATTATTCCACTTTAATGTCCGTCCGGGTCGGAGGTATGTGTTGATGGACACTGGTTCTGCCAATGTGTCCAATTTAATAGAAGCATGTATCACGAATTCCCATGAGTTACAGCCTAAGAATTCATAGGCGACTCTGGATTTGGGTTTCGCGTACCAACGGTAAAAGAGGCAAGCACTTCCCGCCAAGAAGCATTTGTTGCCCCAAAAGGCTGTGCTATCCACACAAAAAGAATTGCCGGGATGCTCGTTCGCATCCCGTAGCTCCGGTATCCGGGTATTAGACTGGACTTGGCTGCAATAGGTTCCAACGCAAGAACCCATTTTCGGGCACCTCTTGTCGGACAACAGTCCGACAGAGTAAGACCGTAGCCAAGCCCTTGTAAAGCTTAGACACTCTAAAGCCAAAGCTTTGAGAACGATTTTAATTGAACCGAGGGCAATTCCCTCTTCTGTTTTTAACAGAAGGGTATTTGTTTGCCCTGCTGGCAAAAGGGCCAGTGTAGCCGTGTTTTCCACGGTACATTTCAAATCCGTAGCCGTTTTGAGGCAACTGTTTGATTGTGCCATTATGGCCACGGTTTCTGCCCCTCCCTGGACCAGGGGGAGCAGAAATTCTCCGAGGATCACAACGAATGCCGCGGACCGAAAAATGCGACGCGAAGTCCAATTTTGAGAGGCCGAATTTCGGGTAGAGTTCCTGCTTCTACGGAAGAAGGGTCGTCTTTCCGTGTCTTCCCTTGAATGGGAAACTTGGTTCTGGAAGACAAAATTGATAATCGGGGTAAAGAGTTGAGTTATCAACCAGATGACCATTCTGACAGCCGAAAAAAGGATTTTTAAGGATGAAAGGATCAAAAGGCCCATGCTTAACAAAGAAAGGCAAAGTCCTCCCGCAAGCATGGAAGCAATCAATGGATTGCAAGTCGGGTTGGCTAGTTGTTCCACGCACAAGGTACAATCGATGAGTACACACTCATTGACTGGCGGACATGAAATCTCTTTTTTAAACATGTGTTTGGAGTCCACCCAAAAATGTCCCTGACATTGGTAACTATTTACGAGTACCTCAACCGGTAAGTCATAAATCAGTTTGCGGACATTTTTGTGGATGTAACACTGTTCCGCACAGCAAAGTTCAATTTTCTTGACTTCGGGTGGGACGAGTAACGCAACCCCTCGAGGGCTGCATGATAACCCACATTCTTCACAATGGTCCATTGGATAGGCCAAGGAAGAAAGGGTGCCGATCATAGTCAAAGCCATTATGATTAGAGGGATTGGAGGGACGTTAGCCCACAATTTCCCTTTGGTGAATGCTCTGAAGCTTTCTTCCCTGGGTTGGGGCGTGTCCTCCACTGCTTTCGAGGGTGGATCCTTGGCCCAAACCCTTCCTTTGGTAAGTGCCTGATATTCTTGTGCTGTGGTTTGGGAAGACGACACTTCCGCTGGTTCGGCCATCTCTTCCACCTCCAGTACCGGTGGAGGGTCTTCTTCTAGTAGTTCGATTTCTGGACTAACCTCCAACGGGATTATCCGACTGACGGGTCGTGTTAACACGGTCCGCCGGGGAAGGTCTCTGAACCTTCTTTTTTCCGAACCACGGACCGGAATTTCCACTTTAACGCTCCGGATAGCGCCGGGCTGTCCGTGAAGTTCAATGATTTTTCCCATTGACCATTGATTCCGGGGGACAAAGTCTTCAGCTATGAGGACAATCATCCCTTCCTTAGGTTCTTCCCGGGTTTGAAGTCGGGGGCCTTTGTGCTCCCACTTTGATCTTTCCCGAAGGAGAAGCAAATACGAACTGTACCACTTCTCCCAAAAGGAGTTGTGTGCCTCCCTTAAGGTTTGAAAACGGGCGGCAAGTCGCTGCTGGGTGGATGCTCCTCTTTCAGGAACATTGATTTCCGAGGTTGTAGTTGGCCAATCAATTTGGACTTCCGGTTGAAGAAAATCCACTGGCCGAAGCGGTTGTGGCCCATCGTCCGCATCCGAAATGGATGTAATGGGACGATGGTTGAGCGTGGCCTCCACCTCAGCGACGAAAGAATTCATTTCATCGTAGCCAAGGATTTTTCGTCCTAACGTTCGCTTGAAACAATTTTTGCACACCTGGACGAGGCGTTCATAAAACCCGCCTGCCCAAGGACTTATTTGTGCAATAAATTTCCACCGAATTTTACTGAGGGCTAGAAATTCTTCTACTTCCTGGCCCGGTCCTGGGGTGGACAATAGTTCCAGAGTTTTCTCGGCCAATTTGAATGAAGTTGCATTGTCACTCCAGATTATTTCTGGTTTGCCCCTCCGACTAATAAATCGTCGGAAGACATTCAAAAGTGATTCGGCTGTCGTATCCAGCATTGCTTCTAGATATACAGCTCGCGTTGCGAGACATGTTATTAGTATTATCCATGACTTGACTTTCTCCCCGGCCAAACGGACTTCGGTTGGACCTAAGAAATCAATGCCAATGGATTGAAAAGGTGCGTGCCGTCGCACTCTTTCCTTTGGTAATTGTGGCATTGTTGGCAATGCCAATGGATAAGCGTTGATTCTTCGACATCTTCGGCACTCTTTCAAGACTCGTTTTACTGCCGAACGAGCTTGAGGTGCCCAATGCTCACTTAGGAACTCAGTGAGGGTGGTGTCAACCCCCAAATGATGGCGCCTTTGATGGCATTTGAGGATGATAAGTTTGAGGATGGCTGAATGTTTGCTGAGGAGAATGGGGTGAGCGAACCCGTAGGGTTGGTCACTCCTTTCTACCCTGGTTTTCAACCGAAGGATTCCCTCTTCATCAATGGAGGAAGGAAATTTTTGGAGGTTTTCAGCATCATCCATTTGGTCCATGCGGATAACGAGTTGTTCCGCTAGAAGAACGTCTTCTGCTGTAAAGGAGCCTTCCCGCGAAATGCGGGCGACTGCCTTTCGGCGATTTTGAATGTTAGCTGGACAAAGCTTCCCTGATTTGATAAATCTCAAGCTCAAAAATCTGAGGATCGTCATCATGATCCGAACAGTGTGAGTCCAAGAACTGAATCTTGAGACTTCAAAAAGGGGTATTTCCTGAGGGTTTTGGGTATGAGTTAGGGCTAAGAAGTTAACTTCTTTTGCCGTCTCTTGTCCGTTCCCTGGATTGTCGGGAGGTTCTCCCTCCTTACATTCAAAGGAAAGTTCATCTGGCCATTGGGTTTCGGGTTTGGAAAGCCAGGGAGGTCCTTCCCACCAAAGTAAATTTTGGTGAAGTTCCTCCGGAATAGCTCCCCTCGTGGCAATATCCGCCGGATTTTCAGCCGTGCGGACGAAATGAAAGGTGCAATCCGCCTTTCCCCGAATTTCTTTGAGCCTTCGCTCAATAAATTGTGGGTGGGTTTCCTTTGAGGCGACCCAACTCAGGGCAATTTGAGAATCGCTCCACAAGTGTGAACTTACAATTGGCCTTTGTAATTGCTCTCCTACGAATTTTAACGCTCGAGACCCTATGAGAATGGCCAAAAGTTCCATTCTTGGGATTGTCAGCGCTTTTGAAGCATTTTTTGGTTTAAGACGGTTCTTCGAGAAAATAAGCCAGGACTGGACCTTGTCCGTGGTTTCTACACGAAGATAGATTGCCGTTGCAAACGTGTGTTTTGAAGCATCCGCAAATGCATGTAACTGAAGGAGGCCTTCTCCTTTCAACATGGTCCTTCGCGGTATGCGGAGGACTTGATTTTTCCAATTTTCTTGGAGGATAATCCATCGGGTTTTGTCCTCCTCCGGGAGGGTATCGTCCCACCCCTTTTTCTCTTCCCAAAGAGTTTGGAAAAAGAGTTTGAAAGGCTGGATGCATGGACCCATTATTCCCAAAGGGTCAAATAAAGACGCGAGGAAACTCAACACAAACCGGCGAGTGATAGGCTTAGATAAATCAATTGAAGGGAATTCAAAAACTATTTCGTCTTTATGAATGTCCCAAATAAGACCAAGGACTTTGACTTTGGGTTTGTCCAATCGGTCTTCCAATGGAATTTTCTCCATTACTTCTTCGGAGTTAGTGATAAACTCTCGAAGATTGAAACAACCTTCCTTTAAGATTGCTTTTGATTCTCGATATTTGGACATAGCTTCTTCGGGTGTTTCACACCCAAGGAGGGCATTGTCCACATAAAGCGATTCGGCCAATTCTTTGGCCGTTGCTGAATCATAACTTTTCAGGTGATGCTGAAGTGTAGCCGCCAAAATGAATGGCGAGCTTATTACCCCAAAAGCTACCCGACAAAATCTGAATATCTTCAGATTTTCCGGACTTGGAGGCTTATTAATGTCCTTGAGCCACAAAAACTTTGTGACCTCTCTGTCCTCCGGCTCCAACGATATCTGGAGAAAAGCCGCTTGGATATCGCAAAGAAGCGGTAAGGTGGGGCATCGGAATTTCAATAACATACCCATGAGGTCGGGTAATATGACTGGGCCCCGGAATAAGCAATTATTGAGACTGTTTGTTCCTCGGGTGTGGGCACTTGCATCGTAAACGACGCGAAGTTTTTTACCCTTTGCCAACACTCCCTGATGGGGGATGAAGTGTTCTAAGGTACCTGGCCCTTTTTCAGCTTTTTCAATTATCCCTTTGGACAATTGCTCTTGGATTGTGGTATCATATTGTACCATGAGCTCCGGGGAATTTCGGAGTTTATTGACCGTAGACATTAACCGAGAAAATGCCATTCGGAAATTAGAAGGAAGGTCCGGGACCTCCTCTTTCCATGGCCATTTCACGGAATATCGTCCGTCTTTTTCCCGACGGATCGATTTTTGGAACAATTGCATGGCGGTTTGGTCATCATCCTCATTTGGATCGTCTTTAATTCCCAAAGACTCCAAATTAAAGAAATATTCAATTTCTTTTGTGTTAGGCATTTGGTCGACGTTGCTTTCGTGGATGGCCATCATTGATAGCCCTGGTTTTGGCCCTTCGGGTCCAAAATCTGATTCTCCGTTCACGAGAGGTCCCAGGGTTGTTTGAATGACGAACAATCCTGGGGAAACCTCTTTTTTCCCTTGGAAAAATTGCCAAAAGTGGCGGGCACTGATTAGGATTTCTGGTTCCTCCCGTGAGAACGTTAATGCTTGACTTATGTCCCGTTCCTCGGGATTGAAATCTTCCGAATTCCATTCTACCATTTTGAATGGGGAAGCAATTTGTTCCGTGCGGTTGAGAAGGATTTCTTCCCATTTGTTATCGGCTCTTTTGAGCTGAATAGAAAAGACTGGGGAATGAAACCTCATAGGTCCATTTCTGTCTCCTCCAAACCCGAAGACTTCCATTTCCTCGGAGGTTACTTTATGCGGTTTAAGCTTGCGGATTAAGGAATCCGAAATGTAAGAAGTCTGACTTCCCGGATCAAAAAGAACAGGGACTTCAAACCAAGCTCGACGGTTTCGTTTTGACGTGACCGTCAACCTGCGCGTCATTAAAAACGCGTGAGGTTTTTTGACGACATTTGTCAAGACATTGGTACCGATTTCTGGTATCGGGGATTTTTCCAACGGTTCCTCCCGTTGGGTGACCACGTGGTTTTGTGACGTTTTCGTCTCTTTTATCTTTGATGCCGTTGGCCCTTTTTGGTTGGGACCCTGACGGGATATATTTGCTTTTGCTTCATGATAACAAATCATAAAGTGGTGAGTTTCTCCACATAAACTGCATTTTCTCTGTGACGTACATTGCTGAGAATTATGGCCGGTTTGAAGGCAATTAAAACATCTTTGTTGCTCAGTGAGCCGTTTTCTTCGGGCTCCTGGAGTTGAGTACTTTGGACACCGGCTCGGGGGGTGTCCTTTGCCTTCACAGAGCGAACACACCCTATTAAACGCCTTCTCTCTACGGGGAGGTTGAGACTGGTGGTTAATCGTGGAAAACGATCGGTTTTGTTGTGAGGGCATTACCCCACTTTCACTTCTCTGGTTGGGTCTCCATGGGTGTCTTGATTGAGACTGGTTGGAAACCGAGAGTTCATGACTTTTACCGGGAAATTCCTTCCCTGGTTTGGTGAAGGAGATAAGAAAGCCTTAGCTTTTTCTTCTCCCCGGAAGATTTGTGCACATCTCTGCACTTCTTCCTTTACTTCCACAATGGAAGTAATTGCTTGGCGTAGATCGGAACAACTGAACGTTCCTCCTGAAGCCATCTCCTTCTCAATCACCTGGGTGAGAAGGTTGAATGGAAGCTTGGACTTGATGGTAGAGGCCATGAACTTGTTTTGTTCATTCTCTCCAAAGTCCAAAAGCTGGTGACAGAGCCTTTCAACGGCCTCTGAAAACGTTCTTAAAGACTGAGTTGAATCAGTTGGCTTGGGTAGATGGAGAAGCTCAGCCTGGAGCGACTCTATCATCGTTTTTTCATCCCCAAACCTTTTCTTCAGAATATCTACTACCCGAGGGTAATTTTCATCTGACGGTGGGTATAGATCTATCGCCCGACGGGCGATGGATCTTTCTGGGAGACATCCCAACAGATAAATGTGTTTTTTGAAATCTTCAATCTGAAGACTTTCAACGGAACTCTCGAAGAGCTTCCAAAAGAGAGGCCACTCTCTGGATTCTCCCGAAAACTTCGGAAGAGTGATTGGGGGAAGTGTCACATCATGGCGAGGATATGACACTTGCTGGTTAACATTTGACTGCGTTGGGGGTTGCGGAATTGGTCCGCCATCCCCAATTTCGGAGAGGCCTAAGGCCCCTTCGATGGTGTCCACCAGCCCTCTGGCTTGGTCAGTCCAGCTCATGAAGGGTTTCCCTTCCGGCTGGAATTCTCTGTAAGCCACCTGTTCATCGATCAGGACTTGGCCTTTGATGCGTAGGAAGACTGCTTCCCACTTATCATTGTATTTCTCTAGAAGAGAAATCGCTTTGCGGAGGTTTTGTCTTTCCGCTAATAGATCCGCCCGAACACTTTGTTCCTCCAGGTCCTTGCCCAAATTCTCTTGGGCTGTCTCAATGTACAGCTTGAGTCGCACGATGATTGGTGCGATGCTGATTCGGTAGAGCTCACTCATTGCTCTCGCCGATCTTTTGGTTTGGAGGGTCGTGCTTACGACTGGAAGCTGACCCCTACGGGGCTCCAAATTTTGTGGCGGAAATGCCCAAAATAATTAAAGACTGGGGGGTTTTTGAACACTTCGGGTTTTACACCAAAGGTTCGACCGAGACTTCCTCTCGGACCGAGATCACTTTCTCGGAATTGACCTGAAGAGAACGAAGGGGAAGGGGGGAAGGGTTTCGGGAGGAGTCGAACCCTTTGAATTTTGACCGAGAAATCTCGGGACCAAACAACCAACTCTTTGCTAAAAGCGATAGAGTTTATTCAAAAAGAGCAAAGAGAAAAAAAGGTGATCGAAATGGATGGATCCAAATCGGTTAAAGGGTCGAATGATTGGTGAGTGGTGTGATCGGTATGAATGGTTGGATTAATGGTTGAATGGTACAAAAGTGATCAAATCCCCTCTTTTTATAGGTTAAAAAAGGGGCGTGGCATGGGGGCACAAATTTTTAAGTGAT
The DNA here is from genome assembly GCA_018350325.1 of Globodera rostochiensis. Lineage (NCBI taxonomy): Eukaryota > Metazoa > Nematoda > Chromadorea > Rhabditida > Heteroderidae > Globodera > Globodera rostochiensis. The sequence goes on from JAEVLN010000006.1 coordinate 3,576,045, forward strand.
CAAAGATCACGGAAAAAAAAGGAAAAGAAATCACTGAATCGATGGAAATCAATTTCCCTCTGTCGCTTTGGCGACAAAGGATCTTTTTTTGTAAAATGTCTGACATTTTTTAATTTTGTCAACAAACTCCTATAAACTCCATCATTAGTGGTGTATTTTTTTATTTTTACAACCGCTTTGGACAAAAAAGTCGATTTCGGTTCGGTTAACCGACCCTACTTTTTACCCTCGAAGTTTTTAACAAGGGCACTTCGCGATTGAAGTTTCTTTCTACAAATTAATTTAGGTATCCGAATTTTTATTTTTTCACTTTCATTAACAGGGATTCATTCCTTCCACTATTAGGCATGAAAAATTGCAAAATAGGCGCCTAAATAGGCACAAAAAAGTTCTAAAATAGCCTTGAAATTGGCACAAAAATCCTCAAATAGGCACAAAAATAGGCAAATAACATTTTTTACCAAAGGTTTTAACAAACAAAAAAAAGAAAAAAAAAGCGCTCATTTCTGCTTATTGCAGTTACAAATCAAAAATTTTCGATATTTTTCGGCTTAAAGCGCATCCGATTGTCTGCCAAAATGTTTTTGTATGCCGAAAACGAACGCTCCACTTCACTTGACATAATTGACGCATATTTCAACATTGCGATGACGTCCGGTGGCAAACGAGTTTGAACATGTTCGCCACGCAACACCGTTTTTTAAATAGCGCGGTTTTTCACTAACTTTCAACGAGTTATTTTAAATATTAAACTTTTAGTTAAGCTATAAATTTACAATACAATAATGTGGGATTAACTGGGGCTTTTATACTAGGTTAATCAGACAAAAATAATATTACATCAACAGAAGTATCCATTTTTCACAAACAAACATGGAAGTAATGGATATTTACCTGACATATATTTATTTCTTAATTATGCAGATTACCTATATTTATTTTTATATACTTTTTCAATATTGAAAATTTAATAATCTTTTTAGTGATTTTGCGAAACGCTCAAAGTGGCGGATTTTACGAAACGTCCAAGTGGCGGATTTTGCGAAACGACCTAGCACCCCCGCAGTCATAGTTTTTATTTTTTTTAAAAAACTATTAGGGCTTTTTGGAAAATTCCTTAAGAAAAAGGCAATAAAAGCGAAAAATACACCCCTAAAGAACGACTGACAACATTTTTTGAATAAGGTACCCCTAAAAATTAACTTTTTTTCGGTCAAAAAAGTGACAAAAGTAAAACATAAAAAAGCAAGTTGTGACTGACGAATTGCATCAGAATCGGAGGGGTCACCTAATAATCGCAACGACTTGCCTTTATTTTTGGCATTTTTTGCAAAATATTTCAAAATCCTGAAAAAAGACTAAGGCACAAAACCCCAAGCTGGCGACGGTTGGGCAACCATCCGGTGCTACCAGTAAAGAATAGGCAAAATGTTAGCCCCGGGTGGGACTGGAACCCACGTCCTCCACCCAATCCGTGGGCAGCTCTTCCAACTGAGCTACCGGGGCGTCCCATTAGCCTGCTTCTTTATGGATGATCTTTTGCCCCCGCCATAGGCGTTTTAACCGTCTCGTCCAACCAGCGGAATTCTCTCTCATCCTTACACTACAAACAATCTCATTATAGCCAAATGTTTTACCATAATTTTTTAAAGAAACTCTAGCAATGGCCGGCCAATGAGCAAAAATGAATCGGAACAGGAAAAAGCCATGCGATATTATATAAAAAAAAAAAAATAGGAAAATATTTCCGGGTAAAACGTGAAAATTATTTGGGAAAATGAAATATAAAAAAATCGATTTAAAATTTTTTTACAGAAAGCGATGGCACATAACGACTATAAATACAGCTCATTAGTGCAAGAAAAGCCATCACATTCCCATAAAATCCCAATAAAAACTTCCCCAATAAAGTGAAAAAACATGGCCAAGAATGCAATGTTTTACCTGGCGATTTTGAGCGTTATTCTCACTCTCGTATTTGCTACAAATGAAAAAAAGGGTCAGTTTTCCCGACAAAAACGTTTATGACCACCCACTAAAAAATAAATTTAAAAAATTTTTTTTGGCATTTTAATAGACCTAAAAATTGTATTGGACTTTTCTTATATTTTAACCTAAAATTGGCATAAAGATAATTTAGAAACGGAGAACCAATCAACCGGCATTTTTGGAAAGGTCGGACGATTTGTGACCGTGGCACTTGCGATGTCGTCTCGTCTGGGAGGGGCTGGCGCATCCCGAGGAGGTGGAACTGTACATGGAGGAAGCTTGAAATCCAATCAATTGCCAAACAACAATTGGATGGTATCCGAGCTAGTGGTTGACCAAACAAAAAACAATTGCAATTTTACAGGCGCTTCCTCCTCCAATGCCGATGAAAAGTGCCGAAGTCGATGGCATACTGGTTGAACAGGCACCTCCTCCTCCAATGCCGATGAAAAGTGCCGGATTCAATGGCATACTGGTTGAACAGGCGCTTCCTCCTCCAATGCCGATGAAAAGTGCCGAATTCAAAGTCAGAAAACCTTCTCGAAGAAACCTAGCAAAAACTGCTGAATATCTTGAAAACCTCGCTCAACAAGTTCGCAAACTAACCGACCTAAAACTTCAGCGGGAGGTGCCAGGAGGGCCCGACCCAAAACATCACGAAGAAGCAACTCTGAAACAAGTGAATCAAGTTGTGCCTGGAGGGCCCGACCCAAAACATCACGAAGAAGCAACTCTGAAACAAGTGAATCAAGTTGTGCCTGGAGGGCCCGACCCAAAACATCACGAAGATGCAACTCTGAAACAAGTGAATCAAGTTGTGCCTGGAGGGCCCGACCCAAAACATCACGAAGAAGCAACTCTGAAACAAGTGAATCAAGTTGTGCCTGGAGGGCCCGACCCAAAACATCACGAAGAAGCAACTCTGAAACAAGTGAATCAAGTTGTGCCTGGAGGGCCCGACCCAAAACATCACGAAGATGCAACTCTGAAACAAGTGAATCAAGTTGTGCCTGGAGGGCCCGACCCAAAACATCACGAAGAAGCAACTCTTAAACAAGTAAATCAAGTTGTGCCTGGAGGGCCCGACCCAAAACATCACGAAGAAGCAACTCTGAAACAAGTGAATCAAGTTGTGCCTGGAGGGCCCGACCCAAAACATCACGAAGAAGCAACTCTGAAACAAGTGAATCAAGTTGTGCCTGGAGGGCCCGACCCAAAACATCACGAAGAAGCAACTCTGAAACAAGTGAATCAAGTTGTGCCTGGAGGGCCCGACCCAAAACATCACGAAGATGCAACTCTGAAACAAGTGAATCAAGTTGTGCCTGGAGGGCCCGACCCAAAACATCACGAAGAAGCAACTCTGAAACAAGAGAATCGAATTGTGCCTGGAGGGCCCGACCCAAAACATCACGAAGAAGCAACTCTGAAACAAGAGAATCGAATTGTGCCTGGAGGGCCCGACCCAAAACATCACGAAGAAGCAACTCTGAAACAAGAGAATCGAATTGTGCCTGGAGGGCCCGACCCAAAACATCACGAAGATGCAACTCTTAAACAAGAGAATCGAGTTGTGCCTGGAGGGCCCGACCCAAAACATCACGAAGATGCAACTCTTAAACAAGAGAATCGAGTTGTGCCTGGAGGGCCCGACCCAAAACATCACGATGATACAACTCTTAAACAAGAGAATCGAGTTGTGCCTGGAGGGCCCGACCCAAAACATCACGAAGATGCAACTCTGAAACAAGTGAATCAAGTTGTGCCTGGAGGGCCCGACCCAAAACATCACGAAGAAGCAACTCTGAAACAAGAGAATCGAATTGTGCCTGGAGGGCCCGACCCAAAACATCACTGAAGCAATATCAAAAGAGTGAAAGGAAATCGGCGGATGTCTTTGTAATTTCAATTTTTCCTATCTTTCTCTTTCTGAAGACCAAATATCGATGATGTCACTCATTTGTTCGGAAAACATTCTTTCTGATACACGAACCCGACTTGTGTTTTGACCAATTTTGAACACGAGAGTTCAAACATTTTTATTCAAAAAATAAAAATTTTTTAGTGACATTACCTATGTTAACTATTTTGATGTTTTTAAGATATTTTTTATCCGACAATTTTGATTGTTGGCTTCGGGGCAATAGTATTTATCCTTAAAGAACTTTGCCGAAACAAAAAAAAATGAAAAAAATTTTAAAAATTAGGTTTTCTTACTTTATATTAAATTTAACAAAATTTTTGAAAGCGTGAAAAATTAAAATTCTTCTTTTTAAATTTTGTAAATATTTATAAAAAGCTTCAGAATGTTACTGATCCAAGCTTGTTCAAAAATCACACGTGATCTCGGTCGTAAATTTTTTAGGTTCAATAAATTTGTGCGCAATTTTCTTAAATAGCATTAATGTTTTATTTTTTTCTTTTATTTATCATTTAAATAAAATTTTTACACTTTAATAAAAGGCGAATCATCTTCAAAAACTGATCGAAATGTTGCGCGTTCTGAATACTTTCGATGCCTTGGCACCAACGGCTGTGGCACAGTTGGTAAACTTGCTGACTGTTGCATGGGTTGAAGTTCGGTGCTTGTCGGTGGCCGTTGATAACGACGTACATTCGGATAGTCCTGACAATACAGCATATAACATCGGAACAAAAGCACTGTTGAAATCTTAAAAATTATTATTGGAATACCTAATTATGTTAATAAAGATTAAACAAATTATTTTTAATTTTATAAAATTTCAAGTTGTTGTAAATTTGAAATTTATAATAATGGGAATGGAATTTGCCTCTACGTAAAACTCGAATTTCTGAGGAAAACGGAAACAAGTCGACGCTTATCACAAAACAAACAATTAATGTAATAAATTTATTACATATTTATAAATGATTAAAGCAATGATAAAAATTTTAATTTAAATAAACTGACCAAAATAATGGAAATTAGTGCAATTATGATGAGCGCAACAATTAATTGATGCACTGCTTCTGTGTGTTGTTGGTTCCCAAGAATGGACTCCAATTCCAACTCCCATAATGAGTCCACAATTCGTTTCCCTTGGCCAGTCTGGTTGCTTAGCTGATATTCTGCCTTAGTAAAATGTTTGTTTCAATTTTTAAGAAATAAAAGAATATTAAAATTATTGCCTAAATTCTTTTCAATTTTAAAATTAAATTTTCTACTTTAACCTATAGTTAAAATCCGACTTGGAATTTCATTCCAGTAGCTTAATTGAATTCAGATCAATTTTAATGCACTAATTTTTTAAAAAGAATTAAAAAAAATCTAACATTGGAGGATGTGATGGAAGTTGTTGTTGGCGTGGTCGAAGAAATATTTTGTCGGGAATCATGAGATATGGAGGGTGTTGCCGAAGCGTTGGAAATGAATTTATTGTTACGCATTGATAATTATAAAATATGAAATTTTCAAATTTTTATAATAAAATCAATCAATATTTTGAATTTAACACAGTCTGAATGGTTAATAAAAATAATATTAATATAAAAAAAACAAAAATACGAATCAATATAGACTTTTTAAAAAAAAATAAAATATATAAGTATTTCAAAACAGAGGCGCAAATATATCAAAAATTAATTGGAATGTACACATGGCTGACCAGATCACTCTAGTCATTTATATTAATGCTCACCGCCAAAATCGATCAATTACTTATCGAATATCGACATCAAAAGGGTAAAAATATTCCATTTATTTCAGCGGAGTTCTTGGAGATAAAGTAAAAAGTAATAGCACAAAATGAATCCAACAAATTGAAACAAAAAATTTTCTAAAAATTGTCAAAATTCATTCTATCGTTTTTTCGGAAGTTAAACTGAATTTTAATCGTCTTTACTTAGCAATTTTATATTGAAGAAGGATTAGAAAATTCATAATAAATTCTAAAGGATTTTACATCCATCGACGACATAATATAAATAAATTTTTATAAAATTTATTCATAAGTTCGGTATATTTGTACGGTGTACGGAAAATTGGCACTGGAAAGGTTATCAAAGATTTCGGAAAATTGGGCGCCATGGAAAATTGGTCGAGATCTGAAAAAACCTCAAAAAAAAATTTCATCGATGAGTTCGCTCGAGATCACTGAAAAATCAAAAATCTCAAAAAATAGGATCGGAAAATTTTTTACGAGAATCTTGATCGTCCGAGCACTAATATAATTCACCCAAAAACAAATTAATTAACCAAAATACCCTTCTTAGGGTACATATTTTTCCGTTTTTATGATGTCTTAAAACTATTTCATAAAATATATGTGGCGGAATTTAAGAAACGACCTAGCACCTTCCGCAATCACAGAGTTATGGCGTATTAAATACAAACAAAATATTTTATTTCATCATTAACACAATGTTTTATGACGCTTTTTGTAATCATCCAATTAGGTAGGGTTGGACAAAACCGGATATTATCCGGGTCCCCCGGATACCGGATAGCTCAAAAACACCCGGGATATCGGTCCGGATACCGGGTAATTTGGCTGGGGTTGGTCCAAGACCCGGATAATTTTACTCCTAAAATTTCCAAAAACACCCGGATACCGGTCCCGGATAACCCGGGTTTGTCCAACCCTACAATTAGAGTTTGGCAAAATCTCACAAGGCTCACCCAAAAAGACGACATTAATGAAACAAAAATATTTTCGGAACACAAATTAAAAAAGCGTAAGCTAACCAGATACAACGTATTAATAATTAGTAGACCCCCTTCCCTCATCCATTTGAAGCATAGCTGGACGTGATTTAAAAAAACCCGTGAGGCGTGATCCGTGCTTTCGGCCTCCCAAAAATGGCGGGATCCGTGATTCAAAAAGTTTCTAAAAATTGACCATACAAGAACAGCTTTTTAATCAAAAAAAACGAACAAAAAAAAAGAATTAAAAGAAAAAATACAGCTCACAGATTTGCTGCCGGTAAGTAACATTAAAATCCTAGTTTCGACTTTTTTGTTTTGTTTTGTTAATCTTAATTACAACAACCTGATTTGACTCGATTTATAAAAATAAAATAAAACAATAGATAGGTACATCAAATAATCAATGATAGTTGGATTACAAATGTTTTCAATTTTTTAATACAAATTCTACGGATTTCAAGATTAGTCTTGGTATCATTAGTTCCAAAAATTTTATCTTTTTAAGGAAATCGATGCCAAGACTCGAGTACTAAAATAAGGATCACAAATTTTTGGGAAAGTGCAGTCTCATTAGTAAAGCGTCTCTAAAAATGTTTGTTGATCTTATGATTAAATGGGCGGACGATTGGCCAAGTATCTGATTCGGAAAGCCATGTAGCAAGCACAACGATGGTAAATGAATGACCCGATTGCGGCAAATAGAAGCAGCAATGCCATGACAAAAAGTGCCACAAATTTTGGCGCTGGGTCTCCGTAGAACACATAATTGAACGGGTACATCATAATAACGAGTGCAATGGCACCGACCGCCGTAAAAAAGGCGCAAACCAAAGGAGTGCACGGCGTGTAAGTGTGTATCGACGGTGCTTCACCACCAACTTGCTCAATGTCGAAAGTGGTGGGACGTTCCATACGCTTACGGCGTCGTCTTCGTTGAATTAAAAACTTTGCATTGTCAACATTTTGGCGTTGAGTACAGAAAGAATCATCCTTTTCGGCTAAAAAAGTAAAGATTAAATACAATTAATTAATTAAGTGTATTTCAAAGCTTTCTGCTTTTTTTCAAAATGTTCTGTTATTTTTTCGTCAAAAAATAAAAAAAAATTCAATAAAAATTGACAACGAAAAAAATTTATTTTAGAATGAATTTTTTAACTTTAAAAAGTTCAACAATCTTTTACCTGTTCCTGTAAGTGCATCAAAAAATGTTTTGAGTTCAAGATCAAAGTTTTTCACGAGTTTTTCAATTTTTAATTTGCTCAAAAAACCGTAGAATACATTTTTAACGTCTTTTTGAATAGTTTGGCCATTTATTTGAACAAATTTTTGCATTGCTATTTTTGTTTTTTGGTCATTGCCAAAATATTCCAAAACATTTATTGTCAAATTTTCAACCTTTTTTGCTGCTTTTTCCATGCCTTTTCCGTTGTTAAATTCTTGGCACAAATTGTTTCGAATTGTTTTAAAATTTTCGAAAAATTTACCATCCAAAATATCATTTTGTCCATCTTTTTCAATCTTTTCGTCAAAATTTTCGCTGCACATAACGCCTGAGTATTTATAAAGCCAATTTGTGATAGAAATCCCTTCAATGCCATTGGCCACTAAATTGTTTTCAAAAATGGCATTTGGTGCCGACTCCAACATTTCGTGTGCCGTCTTGAAAAATTCTGAAAAAACAAATAGTTTTTCATAATTGCGTGAAGTTTTGCTTGATTCAAAATTTACCTATTTGGGATTGTGATTTTGGCGACGTTGGTTGACAAAAATTACAAAATAAAATAAACAACACGAATTTAAATAGGTTTTGATTAGAATTAAATGAAATCATCGCTTAATTTAAAAATGAATTCGCTTTTTATTTTTATTGCTTATTCAATTGATTTAAATATTTAATGAGATGAAGTGCCAACATCATCCGTCAGCCATAGTCGTAAAAAGGAAACTTTCTTGAATAATTGATTTAATAACTAATAAAATTTATTTGTTCAAATCGATTTATTCATGTGTATGGCACGCCATGTATACACGCACGCATTATTGGGATTACGCCAAATGCAAATTATTTTAATTTAAATTAATGTTTATTAAAGCTGAAATTTATATGTTTTTAGCATATTTTACCGGGGCTAACTAAATTCTTAACTGGCTGCGATCATGCGATTTTTTATATGCTAATTTAGCAAATTTTGTTTTAATTTAAAAATGGATTTTTTTACGTGCTCCTTCGCCTCCTTATTTAATTGAAAATAGCGCAAAAAAAATTACATTTAACTCAAAATTTGATCGATATATTCGCAATCTTTTTGAAGCTTCTTTAGCGGCTACGCGTGTCCAGTCTAGAATGGCCCGATGCAGAATTCGTTGTAATACCTATTTAATAAAAAAAGATGATCACTTCCATTGTCTTCTCTAATGTTAAAATATGTATTGTTTTTTTACAAAATTGAGTCCATGGCAAATCTGAGACTTCTTAGCATCTGCCGATCAGATCATTGAAAAAACCCGAATCAAAAAAACACTAATCAACACCATTTGCGCCGGCTGCTGCAGCCTGCGCAGCCACAAGTTGAGCTTGTGCCGCCAGCTGTGCCGCATAATTTTGCGCACTAGTAACCGTCGTCGGTGCCACAGAAGAAGAGCATTGCTGTTGGAGCACTAAATATACAAAAAATAGTGTTAATTTTGATAAATAAATTGTTTCGCTAGTGTCTCAATAAAAGGATTTTACATTTCAATTTAAAAAAGTTTTACAAAAATAACAACATCCATCACACTCACCACTATAAATACCGGGCATTCCATAACCGGCAGCCAATGAGGCGGCCACACTCTGCGGATTGTTGGCAGCTGCTGCGGCCAGCAACAGCTGGTGGTAGTCCAGATACGGGTTGGCACCGCCGCCAGTTGCTGCGCTCACCGCTGCTGCTGCAGCTGCTGCATTCGGTTGTTGCTGATGATGGTGCTGTTGAAACAGTGCGGCTGCAGCAGCCGGATTTGCAGCCGCAATCGCAGCTGAACAAATTACAAAATTTTTAGCGATTTTTTTTTGTAATTTAAAAATGTTTGTTTAAAAAAAAATTATACTCAACACTAGGGTATACTGAAATGTTCTGTTTTAATCAGCGTTTAAAAAGGTTATGATCAAGAAAACCACGAAAAAGCCCGATTTTTTAGCAATTTTACATTATAATTTTTTGAACTTTTTCAAACCACTTTGGCTTTGCTGTAATGCTTTTTCTACTCATTAAGAGCTTTCCAATGGTATAGGTTTAACTGATTTAGTGTGGCGTTAATAAAATGTCTAAAACTAATTCATAAAATATATGTATGTGGCGGAATTTAAGAGAAACGACCTAGCCCGGTTTTTACCAATCAAATTTTTTTTGTCCCTTAGTCGCGGTTTTCCAGTCCCGGTCACGGGTTTTTCACAAAATCCCGGTCCCGTACAACCCTACTTAATACCCTTGCTGTGTCCTTTAGTCACGGTTTTCCAGTCCCGGTCACGAGGTTTTCACAAAATCCCGGTCCCGCACAACCCTAACCCTTGCTGTGTCCTTTAGTCACGGTTTTCCAGTCCCGGTCACGGAGTTTTCACAAAATCCCGGTCCCGTACAACCCTACTTAATACCCTTGCTGTGTCCTTTAGTCACGGTTTTCCAGTCCCGGTCACGAGGTTTTCACAAAATCCCGGTCCCGCACAACCCTACTTAATACCCTTGCTGTGTCCTTTAGTCACGGTTTTCCAGTCCCGGTCACGGAGTTTTCACAAAATCCCGGTCCCGTACAACCCTACTTAATACCCTTGCTGTGTCCTTTAGTCTCGGTTTTCCAGTCCCGGTCACGGGTTTTTCACAAAATCCCGGTCCCGTAAACCCTACTTAATACCCTTGCTGTGTCTTTAGTCTCGGTTTTCCAGTCCCGGTCACGAGTTTTTCACAAAATCCCGGTCCCGCACAACCCTACTTAGCACACCTTGCTGTGCCGCCACTGCAGCAAGCGTGTTCGGCTGAGCCTGTGACGCGACAGCAGCGAACTGCACTGCAGCCAATGGGTTCACTGTGGCTGCCGCTGCCAACTGTTGCCCAATCGTGTTGCCCTGCAGGTACAGCTGATGATTAAGCCTAAAAATTTTAATTTTTTTGTAAAATTTTAAAATTGAGAAATTTTGTGCCACCAAAGCGCTTCAGCCCCCAAAAAAATGTACGAGGGGCACACCCATCCAAAATTTCTACTCTGTTAGTTCTTCAATTTTTTCTAATCAAACTCCTATGAAGGTCAAATCACTTCACTTCTGATCAGTCTCGTTTGGTCTTGACAAGAAGAATTAGGATCAGGATCCAAATATTTAATCCAAAGTGATCTGGCTAATTTTAAAATCGAAAATTTGATTTTGACATTTTGGGACAAAAAGTCATCATTTTCTATTTTTTAAATTTCATGGCAAAGTAAAATTGACACTATATGGTAATCTTCACAAAAATATCCAGACCAAATGCATTATGTAAACACTATTATCACCATCACAACCACCGGTTTTAACGAAAAATGCCATGTCAAGCTTGATGATTTATAATTATAATTTTAATTGTTTCCGTGCCCCGTAAATAATTTAGGTTTATTAAGTGAGTGGCACACGGCAAATACTCGCATCATATTTTTGTTTCTCGTAAAACACTTATCAAAATATTCAGGCCAATCATCCAAAATATCAGAGGTAGGCTGGCATTCAGGGTAATAATTTTTTGTTAAAAATTTATTTAAAAATCCTCAAAACAAAAGCATGCCGGCTTATTGATCAGGGCTTGATCGAAACCATTGAATATTTAGCTGAATATGAAAACAATATACTAGTCCATATACTGTTCAAAATTTTTTTATAAAAACCATGAAAAAAACCCATGCTTCTAAAAAACAAAAAATTTTAGGTTCCCTCTTGCCAGCGACCCCAATCCACCCAACATCCATTTCATGCATTCACATCACTTTAAACTAGAGATGAGCGCGATCGAAATTGAGACTGAAATGTCCCTTTATAGGACTGAAAATCTATTTACATGATGTCGTTTTTTTTAATTTACAAATTTTTATTTTTGTCCGTTAGTCCCGGGTTTTGTCAAAGACTTGAACTAATCCCATTTTTCCTTAAAATCTCGATCCCGCTCAACTCTACTTTAAACTACCTTCATAGCAATTTTGCTTGGATAGCCCATCAAACTCTGAAAAGATTTATGAAAAATATTTTCTAACAAAATTATGAAAATAATTTTCACTCCAACACAAATCAAACATACCCAATACGTCCGCCAAGTTGTTGTTGTTGTTGTTGCTGCTGCTGCTGTTGTTGGAGTTGGATAACAGCTTGGAGTTGGGCAGCCTAAAAAGATATTAATTAAACCATTAAAAATTTTATATTAAGCAAAATTTATTATAATCTTTCCATATTTCTATTAATAAAAAATCTCTATTTATTCTTATCTAATTAACACTTACTTAACTTTAATAAAAAAATACTAAGTATTTAAACAAAACAAAAAAATGCCTGTAATTGTGGAAATTGATTTAATGTGCTGGACAAAGCCGCTAGATGCGAATTGTTTCGCGGTTTTGCACCCAAATAAGCCAAGTTCACATTGGCTTTGCGCCCATCAATGATCGGATTTGGATCTCTTAACATTAAATATGGAAAAGTATATGATCGTAGTTATTTGTAAACATTATATTTTTTGATAGATATTTTTTTAAATTTACCAGACTTTATGATTTAAATAGGCTTCACCTGCATGCTTTTTCAGCATCAATACGTTCTTTCATCGTCACAAAGCCATAGCCACGACTTTTTTGTGTTTGCCGATCGGTGATGACAACAGCCTTAAATTCAACCAAATTTAATTTAACCACTATTTAAGCTTTTAAAAGGGTTATCTCGTTATCTCGTTATTTTTTATTTCTTTTTTTCTATTAAAATAGATTTTAAATAATTTATAAAATTAATCCCGATGGGTCCCGATTCCATCCGGCCTCTAGTCCTCAACGCACCTCTTCAATGTCGCCAAACTGTTGGAAATAATCGTGCAGTGTTTGATCAGTCGTGTGATATGGCAATCCGCCAACAAATATTTTCGTATGGGTTGTATCACGACTTCCTTGGCAAGGAAAATTTGGTAAAATAATTTTTTTTTTTCAAATAAAATAAATTTACCGGTGGCCGCTGTTTCAGTGCCCGTTGAAATTGCCGAACCTAACGATTGTTGGGTCGCAAACGCTGCCAAAATGTTTGGGTCATTCAGCGCAGCCAACTGATTGTACAACGGAACGGCGGGTAACATCGCCTAAAATAGTTGGGGAGATTAATTTTTAAAGAAATTTAATTTTTAGTATATACAAATATTTTTTTAAATAAATTCAATTTTAAAAAATCAACAATTGATGGCCCTATAAGAAGGCTGAATTCTGCTCCAAAAACAACAGTTGGATTGGTATTGAAAAAATTATAAGGATCAAGTAATTCTCAAAGAAAAAAGGAGATATATATTAAAGAAATTAGTCACATTTTGGTAAAAAAGAAATTAATCAAAATGTAAACATAATAATTTAAATTTTTAAATGTCCAATAAATAATTTTGCTCTAAAAGACACCAATTGGCTTCGAACAGAGGCTATAGATCCCCCCATTCAGCTTAGAAATATAAGGTTTAAACATTGCTTGCCGGGATATTTCTTGACTGGGTAAAAGCCCCAGGCACGAAAGAAACTCGAGAGTCTCGAGAAATGTCCTCTGCCAAATCGCTCTCACAGCTGGTGGGCGGCAATGTGTTGACTGGGTGGGTTTAGAGGCTTAAGCCCCCGAAGGGGTCCAAGAGTGAAAAAGAATTGGGCCAAGTCGAGAGAAGACAATTGTCGCCTCAAGACTAGGGACATTTTTGAAGGCTCAAAATTGAAAGAATTTTTAATGACAAAAAAAATAAGGGGAAATCCTGAGGGACTGAAACTAGTAGCTTTTAAACTTATTTCATATAAATATTTTATTTATGTTTACTGGTGGTGCATAATTTGCAAAAAGTGTCAAAATATTATTTTTAGAAAATTTAGTTACTCTCCGACCTACCGAATGTTATGTTAAGGCGACGACCGATCGATGTGTAAAAATGGGACCAAAACTGCAATAAAATTTGGCCAATTAAAGGATTTCTTTAATTAACTCTTTATTTATTAATAATTTAACGAATAAGTATGCAGAGTTAATGAATAATTTTTAAATAGGTATTTGAAATTTACCTCAAAACAACTGATACTAAACTCCCAACAAACACTGCAATACGCCAAAAATAAGTACGAAGAAAACACTGAAAATTAATTCTTTTACTAATAAAATAAAATTAGTATTATATTTCCAAGATCTTCCAAAAATAGAAAAATTTGCACTTAAAATTTTAAATTTTACCAGCAAAGAAAACGTCGCAAGTCCACAAGAAAAAATTCACAGCACAAGAATGGAAAACTGCTTGGAAAATTTCTGCTAAATTTAAAATAATTAAAAATTTCCATTTAAAATCAAAACAATCTCAGCAATCCACACCAAGAGTATGGACACGGCAAAATAAATGAAGGAATTATAAGCAAAATGTACAGCAAAAAATTGTCAAATTCATTTTGCAAAAATATTTAAAAATACCAAAACCTTGTCAATTGTGCAATTTTAAAATTTTTAAAATTCACTTTAATAAACAAACGTTTTTACATATTTAATTCTGTAAGCAATAAAATAGTTTAACGGTCTCCAACAAAATTTTGAATAAATTTTATATATTTTTATTCAAAAAAACATAAATAAAATGGGGTAGCTCCCCGACCCCGACTTTTTTTGGTCGGGGTTTTCGTCCCCGATTTTTAAATTTTTCGGGTTTTTGCTGGGAAACCCCCGAACCACGACTTTTTTAGTCGGGGTTTTTGTCCCCGACCTCCGACCTTTCCTATCCCCGAGGGGTTGGGGAGCAACCCTGGACTAAATTAACGAAGCAGCACATTTTTAAAATTGCTTCAAGCAAAAATATTTTTTATGGTTGTAAAAAAATTGTCATTGGCCTTCTGTTGGACGGATAAGTGGGGATCGATTGGTGAAGAAGGGTTATATTATATGCATCGGCCACATCTCCCCACAAATCCGCCAAATGGATCTCATTCTCCAGGAGGAGATAAATGGCTTTTACGAGTTCCAGGCCAGAACTTGGAGAGAAATCAATCGATTTTAGTAAAAAAAAAATTATATTAAAAGTAATTTAAATTGTTAAAACTTTTAAAGCATTTATAAACTATTTTTTAAAAGCAAATAAGCATCCATTAATTCTTTAAAAAAATAAACATTCTATTTTTGGTATTTTTAAAAAAAATGTTAACCGTTTGGAGAATAATGAATTTTGCCAAAACAAATTTGCCAAAGGCAAATTGTCCTCAGAGGAGCCAGAAAAGACGCATTTCGGGCCCCCAAAATTTTTTTTGGTTGCTCCCCTCCGAAGAAAATGAGCCGGATAAAGTAAAGAGATTTCCCACACATAGGAAATCCGTCCCATTTCAAGACTGAAAATGTAACCACGCAATTGAAAATTTAAAAAAATATAGAAAATTTTATTAAGATTATTCGAAAAAATATGTTAAAAAGTAAGGGGGTTCACGGTCGGTTAACCTACCCGAAACCCGGCTTTTTTGGCCCAAAAAACGAAACTAATCGAGAAAACCGGCCTAACGGAAGACCGGTACCTCCGGTTTCGGTTGTAAAAAAAATGATTGAATTTTTATGGGAGTTTGTTAAGAAAATTAAAAATTGTGTCAGACATTTTGCCAAAAAATATTCTTCAATTTGAAACCGGGACCTGGGTTTAAAACCGACCGTAAACAACCTTATTAAAAAAAATGAAAAGAAAAAAATGGATAAAAAAGAAAAAGATATAATTTTTTTGTGAGATTTTTCTTGATAATTAAAGAAAATTGTGCGAATGTGAGTAAAAATATTGTTTATAATGAAAATTTATGTAAATGTTATTGTCTTCACGATGCGAATGAGAGATAAATTGTGTAAGTGACAATTGGCAATATTTAATTTTCTTATTTAAAGGAATTTTTTTATTAATTCTTTAAGCTAAAAAAGTTGAAAAAGTTTTAAAGAAAATTTAGTGACGCTAATTTGATTAACACAATACTTCCTCTCTGTTGACATCATAATCGAATTAGCGATTACGAGGATGTTGGTAAAATCTCGAATTTATGATGAAAATTTTAATAATAAAAAACCTTTTTATGAAAAAGAAAATAAATTTTCTTGATTAATTAACTGCAAAAAATAGAATTCATTCGGGAATTTGATTAGAAAGCTCAAACTAAGATTTTTTTACATCACAAAGTTCACACAAAAGCGCAAAGTAATTAATTATTTAATAAATTATAGTTAGTAAAAATTAAAATAATTTTTTTCATTGATTATCGGAATTTTGAATCAATTGTTGAAAAAAATTAATTAATTAATTAAATTAAATAAATAAATATATTCAATATTAAAAAAACAATATATTTATTAATTAATAAAAATTTTTTTTGCAAGGCATGTGCGCAAAACTCACGTCATCGCAGAAACATTTAGAAAAAAATGGCAAAAAATTTAAAAAAAACCGCATCGCACTGCATACGCAACGGTATCATCATATACCTCCGGGTACGGTAAATATTGGAACTCGACAACGTCATCGTTCGAGTTTATGTTCCAGTCTCCGGACCCACACAAATTGGGCGCCAAAAAGGCAAGCCAAGCCAATTAAATCACATTTTGAAAGAAATAGTTGAATCTATAAAATATATAATGATTACATTAAAAAAAGATTGAAAATAATTTGTGGGTTAAAATAAAAAATTCAATTCAAACGCAATTCGAATTGTTGGAAGCATTAAACAATTTGGTCATATTATTGTTGAAATATACAAAATAAAATGATTTATTGTTACAAAAAAAAAGTATAAATTGTGAAATCGTTAAAATATTAAAATAAAAATCATTTTTCAATGCACGTTATGGCCAAAGTGTTTGTGTAAAATGGGTGTAACCTATGCACATTAATTGCAATGTCGGAACAATAAAAATGTAAAATGGAACGAATGAAAGGATGAATATGATATGATCGAATGAGCAATTTTCCAACGAATTTGGAGAGACAAATGGGAGAAAAAAATTGTGGCATTACGCAAATGGAAATTGAATGAATGGTGAAGGCAACTGAAAATTTGCGGTTGGCAAAATTTGCTCTATAAATTTTGAATTTGTTTTAAATGCTCAAAATTAGCTGAAGCATTTTATGTTTGGATAGTTTTGCCACTGTTAAACATTTCCATTATTCGTTAAAATTTTACCTTATTTTTTTTTAAATCTCTAAAAGAAATACATTTTTTTGTGACAATGAATCCAATATTTATTTTAATTGCAGATTTATGAATTTTTTATATTAGGAAAATAATATTTTTATTTTACCCTTACTCTAAAAGTTTTCAGACAATTTTGTATGTTTAGAAATTAGCTTTTCAATTAAAAAAAATTTTTTGTTTAAAAGCTCCCGACCGAAGCCTGAATTGAAAAATCTTTTTGTTTCAATCGATTTCCCCAATGTCTGATCAGTAAGCAAAAGCAAATGGGAATAAGAGAAGCAAAGAAGCATTTTGGCTTAAAATAAACACAAGGACTGGGTGTCTGAAAATGCAAAGAATCACCGCGCAGAATTTGGAGTGGAATGAATGGGATGGAATCGTGGGGGGGGGGGGAGGAGGGTAGGGAATCAACTCGAGAGTCTCGAGAAAAGCGGTAGAGGGCGGGGGCTGGCAAGAGTTAGCCAATGAAAGCTGTAAAACAAACATTGCAATGTTTTGTTGGCCGGAGATTAGCTTTTTTAGCTTTTTTATTTTAGCAATTCCTTTTTGTTAGGGCATAGGTTTTTCTGCTAATTGTAAATTTAGATTTTCATTGAATTAAGTTCATTTGTTTTACGAAAATTTTATACAGTTCGAACTTCTTTGATTCAGTGTAATGAAGTACAATTTTTTGATTAAGAGTATTGAAATATGCTTATCATTTTTGATAATTTGTTGAAATTAAATTATTCTTTTATGGGTTTGCCACTTTTTTAATATTTGTTATGTTTGTGGCACAAAAAATGTGTAAGAAGGAGAAGGTTACCCATTCAAAAGTAATTGAATTGTTGAAGAATTCTTTCGAGAAGTGGGGAGTGGGGCATGGACGACGACCGGAAATTCAATAGAAATTTGTTTTCTTAGGTTCTAAAAATAAAAAAACTCTCCACATTTTATATTTAAAGTAAATTTTGTTTAAAATTTATGTTATGTTAATTTTATTTTGGTAATGATTATGTTTAATAAAAATCCGATAAATTTCCTTAAAAAGAGTATAACGAAATCGTTGTTGGGTTTTGGTTAAAATATTGCGTGAATGTGGCGGTGAATGGGACCCCCCAATTCAATGGGAATTCTGTGTGGACGAATGAGACAGGTGAATTGGGGAGGGGCGAATGAAATTGTGGACGAAAGAAGAAAACCTGTTGTTTTTTGATGATGTTGTTGTTGTTCAGCCATTGAATACAACGCATTTTAAGGCATTAATTTGGTTTAAATTTTTTGAAATTTTTATTTTCCGTTTAATAACTTATTAATTAGGAACTTTTGAACATTAATCATCAAATATAAAAAATTCTTTTATCATTTGCAAGTAATTTCCAATGCCCCCATAAAAGGCAAATTTTTGTTTTTTAACTTCGACATAAATGTTCTAAAAATGCCAAATTGTCCCCAAACTCCAGACTGAACTGGGAGCTGAATGAGCACCCGTGGTAATAGTTATTTAGTTGATGGGGAGAGTGCGTGAGACGGGCCGAAAACCTGTTGTACTTTTGCGTCAGGTCGGCTCGGCTGGTCCCAACTCTGCTGATCAGCTGCTGCCAGCCGATCAACCAGCCAGCCACTAATGAAAAAGGTTTTTGCTGGAGGGGGGGGGGTCTGTCGCGACTGGGGAAATAATAATGAGGCATCAAATGGCGGTGCGCGGCTGGATGGGCGAGCGTGGACATAGTTTTATATAATAATGAGCAAAAATGTTGTTGCTTGTTTTATTATGGGTTGCAAAACAAAACAAAAAAAACTTGAATGGTCTCAGACTGAGAGGAGCCAGAACCACAAATATTTTTACAACAAATTTGTTACTATGATTATTATTATAAAGCAAAAGGAAATGGTAATTATTCCATAAATGCATTTATATAATAAATTTTAATTAAGTTAATAAATTTGTACTCAAAATGAGCTTAAATTTTGGTGAAAGAATTTTTTATGAATAGAATCGGTAATATAGATAAAATAAATAATTAAAATTCTTAAATGCAAAACCCAAAATAGGTACGTGCTATAAATTAAAGCAAAATAAAAAAATGATAAACCAAGTGTTTTAAGGAATTCCCAAAAAAAATTGTCAAAACATTACAAATAATTGCAAATTGATATTAAAAAAGCGACAAATAAAACAATTTTGCGAATGCTATATAAATTTAAAAATATATTTTTTTTTTGTTTAAAGTGGACCGCAAAATTTAATTTGTAACGGCACTAACACCATCGCGAGGGTCCTTATTTGCCTGCACCTAATTATTTTTCACCAAAACACACACTTCACACTTAGCTGAATTGGGCAACCCCTAAGGCGGTCGATTCCTTAGTAAATTTATATCCTTCGAGGGAAAAATGGGCAGAAAATGCCCCGGAGGGCAAACAAAACAATTTGGGCGAGGAAGAAAATTGAAATTGATTTCCCTCGGGGGCCAAGTGTGACACAATGGGGGGATATGTTGCAGCAAATTTTAGCAATTTAGCGCATGCTCTTTTTAATTTTTCAAAAATTAATACCCCCAAATTCTAAAAATATATTTCACCAAATGAATAAAAATATTCGTTTTATTAACCCGCTAAAGTAAATCTCAAAAATTAAATGTCGTTTCTTAAAATAGGTGAAATGGAGGTAAAAACTCGTTTTGCCATAGGGACGGACGGGCGTTATTCATTCTTTTTCGTCATTTCATCAATTTTATTTTGTTTTGTTTAAACTTTTAATTCTTTCAGGTAATTAAACATTGTTTTAGGGTCTTCTGATCAAACTACAAACAAAAATCGAACAAAAAAAAAGTGTTCTTCAAGAAATTCGGTATAAAATTTCGATAATAAATATTCCTTTAATATTTAAATCTTTATTTCTGCTATCATTTATTTTTCTGCTAATAATAAATTATTTTGACATTGGCCATCAACATTTACATTTCTATGATGATATTTCAAATGGAATTTTTATTTTCATGAATTCCAAACACTCATCAGACACGTGGCGTGCCAAAGTAAATGCCCATAGTTTCGATTCGGCAATCGTTGGTGCCCCGGGCAATTTGGAACACCCCCTGTTGGCCCCAGTTGGTGTTCCAAGAGTTGACTGCCAACCAGTAGTCCTGGCTGGTCCCGTCCGTGCATGTCCGTGTCCCCCAACCGATCAGCCGAATTGCGTGCCCACCGATGTAGTTGTTGCTGACGCGCTGTTACGAAATTTTTGATGGCAATAAAATTGGCAATTTTGACAAGGTTTTCATGCGAAGCCACGACATTATGCCAAAAAAATTTGTTTGTTGTAAATTTGTTTAAATTTAAAAATTCTAATTTACGTACAATCTTGAATTCAAAAACTTTTTTTATTGATCAGCTTTTTAACCAATCATACTTTACGAACCCACATTTAAGTGAATTCGAATTCAAAATTTGACTCAGAAATATTCGTTTTGAAACTATGAGAATTATTTGAAAACCATGGAGGATTTGAGATTTAGAGGAATTTCAAACTTTCTCACCCTGTAGACACCCGTTGAATAATAGAAGAAGTCATCATAAATGTCCATAGCAGCAACCACCGTGCCGTTATGGCGAAGCTCGTTTTGGATAGAGGCCACAATTCCATTACCGTACAACGATCCCACCCACGTGGCTGCAAATTTTGCATTAAACACTTTCGATAAAATCATTACCCATCCATCTTCACTGTACGGTATTCCACCCAACTTACCGTATTTTTTGTCTGCACTGTAATTGCTTGACCATCTCGAATTTGTGCATGAGCTTGCACAGGCTGGCGTGTTGTAGTTCTTGTTGCTGTGGGGTGGGAACGGGTACGGCTTGCACCCGGAGCTTGTCGTGTAGTCAGTTCCTGAAGTCACTCCGTTGTACTTGATCCATCGCCATGCTTGATCCGGAAAGCCGCCGTTACAGCCGTACGAGTTGGGCGAGCAGGACAGCACGTCCAGCGAGGAGAAATGATTGTTTGGCGTACTGGCACTGGTGGACTGAACCAAAAAAATCATGTTTGAATATTAACTGGGCGTGAATACTTGGCCACGTTTGGCTCGCTCAATGCAGTAGCGGTCGGTGAATGCCGAAGCGGTGGACACTGCCCAACAACTGGCACATGTCGTCTGGTCGTGCACCTTGTTGACAATGTCTGCGCAGCTAGGCCACTGGGTGCGCACGTCAAATGCCACCCGGTTGGTGCAGGTGGCACCAAGCCGATGACGTCGCGTAGTCCCAAGGTTGGCATGGACAGGGACAGGCGGCGGTGGCTTGACCCCACGCAGTCCGGTCATACGCCTGGCATTGGAAATTTGCAGAATTCACAATTGACGATTAAATATAAAGTTCAAGATTTTCAAGGCCATTTCCAATTAAAATTTAAAATTAAATAGATTTAAAGTGCGTTTTAGATAGAATTTTTAGACGACTTTTTTCCAGGTATGTCTAACTTACCGCTTTTCATTGATGTTCATGCTTGCAAAACGTCTGTTCAACACGGGCGTCCACAGGCCATTGGTCCTCAGGTTCAGATCGGACACCAACTTTTTGGCAATCGCCAAATTTACTACTTGCGGCAACGATGCAGTACAACCAACATAAATGGCCATGATTGCCATTGACAGCAAGTACTGCTTGGATTTGATGTCCGACGTTGTCATGTTTTCTTCAGATTTTGGATTATTACGGAGGAAATTAGTGCTGGATAGTTGAGTCTGGAGAGGTTGCCAAGCTATTTATAACACGGTCAGTTCCGTTGCAAATCCTGTATCTTTATTATCCCCTCGGGGGATATCATCGACCATTTCAGCGTGAAACATCCGATCAAAGAAGAGATATCCATCGAGACATCAGCGACTGATTTTTTTTTTTGTTTACCAATGGAAAATGTTGCTTTCTTCATGGCGTGAGACGCCGGACTGGATCAAGCGCAATTTAATTAGTTAATTAATTTTGACGAAAATCGTTGATCACCCAATCATCTCGCAATCCTGGCGGCGTTCGTCGACAATTAACTTTTAATCACCGCTCTTAATCATTTTTGTCACGCAGGAACGGGATCAGCGAGAAAAAAAGGAAATTATCAAGATTTGTTTGATGGATTGGTAAAAGAATGCAGACACTACTCACAATAACGATTAATGATTTAATAAATAAATCATTTTTAAAAATTTAATTTATAAAATAACAGTAATAACCTATCAAAAAATATGTATTTACAAAAATACAGTATACACACAACTACATTTATTACAAAAATTGAATTTTCCAAAAATCTTTGTCTAAGCCTTTGGACAATTTCCTCTTCAGACGAATGTGAACACAACATGACCGAAGGCAAGCAACAATCCGTACTTGACCTGCTTGCCAACCTCCGAAGTCATCAGCTTGGCCCTGTTCAGCATTGCATTCCGCGCTTGTTCCAGTGAACTCAAAAATTTCTGATTGTTGTCGACATGTTGATCAGCTGCATAATGGAGGACAGTGTCAATCCCGTTCAGCAACTTCCTGAAAATGTTTGACCAATACATTCTCAAAGATTGCTAAAGTTGATAAATCATTCAGTAAACAAAAATGTTTTAATTATATTGAGATTAACTTCCAATTCTAAGCTAATTAGTTCAGGATTTTAGCTGTTGTTAAAGAAAACTAAAAAATTTAAAAATTTTGTATTATTTTTGTCTTAAGAATTTTTTGAAAAGGCTCTATACCATTAAGGCTTTATCTTTTAACAGATCCAACTATTTTTGAATTTTTTTAGCCGTTTTAAAATTTTGAATTTTTTAAAATTCATTTTGGCATACTGTGTTTCGGTCCTCAATTTTTCGCTTAATCGAGCGTCCAATTCCGCCAAAGCCTGCTTTAATGTTGCCAAAATTTGTTCTGGTGTCGGAATGTTTTTGCGACGTTCCAATTCCTCTTTTAGGGCAGAAAAAGTGGGGAATTCAAACACTTTTTGTTCCGTTAAATCCAATGCGAAATATTTGGTGAAATCGATAGATTTTCCTTCGTTGGGTGCTTCTACAACGAATGAATGCACTGTTTTCTAAACAAAACTTTTTTTAAATTAAAATAGCTAATATAACAAAAATTATTTGTTCTTTTTTGTGATGGGTTTGCAATTTTTTTCTGTTTGGAATTTTTTTTTTTCAAAAAAGGAAAAAAAGTCCTTTAATTTTCAACAATTTTTGATAATAATTTTAAATAGACCGCTGAAATTCGTTACCCTTTTTCCTATTTTTTATAATTTATTTAAATTAAATTGCTAAATTACCTTTGTTGTACGGTATCCTACAGATGCGCCAGTTACCATTTGATTGATATCCACTTGAAGCTGAAAAATTATTTTATTAAAACTTTATAAAAAAACTTTTAATTTTTTCTTACCACGGGTGTATTGTGTTTTAACTTTAAAAACAACATAAATTGCTTCTCGTCCTTCCATTCGAGCTCCGATTCGAGCACTTGGAATTCCACGTCATCGCCGACAACTTCAATGCCGTATTGGTCCATTGCTTCATTGTTTTCCCAAATTTGGCCTCTGAAGTAGCGCTTAAGTGTTGTTGGGGCTGAAAATATAAAAAGTGCGTTTTGAATGCATCATAAAAAAATTAAAAATTGGAAATCCACAAAGAGTTAGGGTCCCTGATTCCGACAAGCGCCCCCGGCGTTATTAACGCTTTAAGATTGAACAATGTTTAAAAAATGCTCTTTTTTTAAGGGTTTCTGGCCATAACTTTTTTGTTTTTTGTCCAATCAATTAATTCTTTTAAGAAAGATAGATTCTATTCATCATGAGCATTTGGTATAATTTTCTACCTAATTAGTTCAGCATCAATTATAAAGCATTCAACATTCCAACCCTTTTTGACGTTAGGACCGTATCCATGTCCATGACCGTAATCCCTGGGTAAACAACATTTGACCCCCCGACCATTATACCTCAGACCGGGCCCGGCGGGTCTAATACCCTACAACCAATTTTGATTTATGCCATGCCCGATCAGTCCGGGGTGCCGTTTTCCGATATGCCGCCCCCAAAGGGTTTAGATAAACTCTATTAAAAGCTCGAATGGCTAATTTATGCATTTTACATGAAACTTACGTTCTCTGTAAAGGCGTTCATTCCACCCGAAATCGAACAGTTTCAAAAATATTAGAAGAAATGCATTTAGAAAAAATGAATTGAAACTTTTCATTGGGAACAAACTTATTTTTAAATTGCTAAAAAAAATCAAATTTAAATAGAATAGTAGAGTCGTTATTGATACCTTTTTTTCATCGAATTTTCGTTAATAACATATACATGAAAATTTTGAAATACTAAGCCTAAATATTAATGTTGTGGCATATCGATTTATGCATTGGAAAAGTATGTTCCGGTCGAGTAAAATAAATTTTTTTAAACATAAAAACATGTACAATAAAATCATAATGAAAATTTTCATTTTTATTTTTCGACTTTTTTTTTTAAAGTCAAGGTATTGATGTTTTAAAGCTTTATAAATTTTAAGACATTTATACAAATATTTAATTATTCCAATTATGACAATCATTAAAATTATATGCTTTAGCTAACAATTTTTTTAAATAATGCAAACAAATTATTTTCATATGAACACACACGTCATTTATATGCAAAATCTTTGTTTGTCTGTCTAATTTTTTTTTTGTAGGTTGCTTGAAAACAATTTCCGGCGCCAAGACACGACGAATAAAATATGCAGGGGATGATGCCCAATATAAAATAAAATGTTTTTCAATTCAAATAATAAAAAGTTATAATAGCTAATAACTAGGGATGGGATTTATATGCATTTGCAATTTTTAAATCCAAAAGTTTCGATCAAAAAAGGTGTTGTAACGCCTCTTTTTCTTTTTTGACCCTTTTGAAAATGCATATTTTGGCACTTTTTGACTTAAAATTCTATGACAAAAATGCAATTCAGAAAAAAAAAATTCATTTTTGGTGCATATAAATCCTAGCTCTAGTTGTAGCATAACGAAATTTTGATTTATTTAAACAATTATCAAATGAATTCTTTAAGACGCAAAATTAAACATATAAATTAAGTAAATTTACAAAAATTGACTTAAATTTTAAATTATTAATATATCATTTAATTTAATCGAATCGAATAAAACTATTTTTTAGTAATTCTAACTTACAATCCAACGGCCTAAGAATATGATAAAAAATAAATTATTGTAATTTTAATTTAGGAATTATGGCTTCTCCCATTTCAAAAAATTTGACGTTAATTCTTGTAATCTGTTTGATTCACTTTTGCATTTCGATGATTGGCGATATTCCTGCTCAAAAAAGTGTGATAAAATCGCCAACAGCAGGTTAAAAACAAAACAAAAAAAAATTGTTAAAAAAGTTTTTTTTAGAATTTATTCTAAACAAAAATGTTGGGAAATTATCCACATTTCCAACAAGACGAAACTCATTCAACTCATTAAGAACATATGGTCATAACAGTCTTTTGTATAATTTTCAAACTTATAACGGTAAAATTAAATATTCGATTTTAATACGATTTTTTGTTTTGTTTTAGAGGACTTAAAATACCCGAAAAATCGGAAAATAATTAAAATTTCAAGTCAAATGTCGTCAAACTCGAAGGATTTTTTCTCAAATGGCAAAAAAATTCGCTTTAATTACGGAAATCAGTTGAAAATCATGTTGGAAAATTGTGTTGCATATGAGAACAAACGGAAATTTTTATCCCTAGAGATTTTAGGCACAATTGGGCAACAATCAGTTTTGATTTTTAAATAATAAATTTAATAATAACATTTATTTGCATTTTTATTATAGTATTTAAAAAAAATCACAATATAAATGATTTAATAAATTAAAAATTTTTTTTAACAGCCTGGCCAAGGTTACAATATGTTGGCACTGAAAGCTGCTGTCGAGAAAGAAGAAGAAATTTTGATGGGTCCCAAAATAGGCGGTGTTAAACATATATTAAAAATTGCCACTGCAATGTGGGCTGCCATCAAGCAGGTCAACGCTGCAGCAGTTGGCAGGGTATAGAAAAAAAATGGCAGGAAATTTGAATTCAATTACCTAATCAAGGATGCAACCTTTTTGTTGTTATATTAAGAAAGGTAGGGATCTCAGAGATTTAACCGGATTCTGGTGTCCAGATTGCGTACAAAAATTGGCAAGATTTTTTATAGGGTTTAAATCAGTTTGGGGACGGATCGGCGCTGCCGATAAGCGACGCCGAAAAAATTCTTTAGTTTTGATGAAAGTTTTTAAGAAAAATGGTCCAAAAACTGCATCGCGGAAGGGCAAAAATACCAGAAAATTAGGGGAAAACCCAAATTTTTGAGATTTAAATTTCCCAGACTTTTTTTATTTAAGAGTCAGAATTTGGCGTCCGGTTACATCATTGGTAGAGATCAGAGCTGTTCGTGAGTCTCGGTCTCGGTTCTCGAGTCGATTCTCGGTTTTTTTGGTCTTGTTCTCGGTCTCGAGTCTTGGGGTCATTTCTTGATCTCGGTCTCGGTTCTCGGTGTCATTTCTCGGTCTCGGTTCTCGATTCTCGGTAAATTTTAAGTCTCGAACAGCTCTAGTAGAGATATTTAAAAATTTTAATTCTCATTTTGAGCAGATTCCAAATGGGGTGGCCGAAGAGCAGATGCGCTTCATCGGGCTTGTGCTGGCTCATTTGGTGTTCCGTGACGACCCAATCGTCGACCCGGAAACCGGCGATTATGTGTTCTTCGCGCAGATGGAGCCCGCCATTGATCCGATTGATCCACACGTTTGGAGACAAATGCAAAAAGAATTGGACACACAGGTAATAATAATACAATGACTGATCATTTCAGAGCATTAGCATTATGAATTTAGCGTTAAAAATGTTCGTAAATTTGGGATAAATTTTAATCAGATTTACTTAGAGTTAGTCGGGATCAGGATTTTTTGGGGAAAACCGGGACCGGGATTGAGAAATTAAAAAACCGGAATTTATAAGAGAGAAAATTCATCAAATTTCGTTCAAAAAAAACCGGGACTAATGGTCAAAAAAAACAAAGATTTGTAATTTTGAAAAACCCCCGATTTTATAAGGGAGATCAGTCCCAAAATTGGAGACTTATTTGAGACGATTTGAAAATTCGAGTGAATTCTAATCCAAAATATAAACAATTTTTAAACAAATTTAAATACAATTTATTGCCTTAAAGCTTCGAGCCCAATTGGCATGCCAAGAAATTTTGGTGGAAGAAAAAGATGTTGGCAATGTTTTGGCGGAAAAAGAATTGCATGAAATATTGAAGAACAAAATTTCGCGTGGCATTTCAACTAGAGCGGAATGGGCAAAATGGCTTGAGTTGGAGGAGAAATTTCGACTGATCTCACTGAATCATCACAAAGTGCCGCACTTCAACCTTATTTTTAGAACATTCATCGCCTTCGGCGACGAGGCACCCAAACTTATACTTCTTGTCCGAGCAAGTTTTTTTTACATATTATTTAGTATTGAAATTTTATAGGTATATGTGTCGGCCTATATTTTATATAATCCCAGTATTTGAATATTTTCAAATAATACTAGGAATTCTAACCTAATATTCAAATAATACTCCGACGTGTGGATAAGAAAAAAAACCAAAAAATCATTTTAATTAATTGTGGGTTAAAGCGTCATGAGAAAATGAATTCGAAATCGTAACACAAAGCCTAAAATGTGCTTATTTAAATAAAAATATGTTTTTACTCAATTTCTACAAAATTGATGCCTTTCAATTTCGTCGTATTCATTTTCAGTGCTGAGTTAAATCGTAATTTCAGTTCAGGTCCAATTCCGAGCCAGAGCTGGTCTAAATTTGGAGTTTCGTATTTCGATTTTTAGAAATTTGTTTTTTTCGCTTAAAATTTTCGTGCTTTATTTCGACTTTTGCTCAGCGTTTGTTCCGGGTTCCGACTTTTTAAAAAAGTCAACTCCGGTCCAGAGCTGGAGCCGGAGCTTTTATCCAACACCAAAAAGAAAATCTTTCAAAAATTTTTTTTTGGGTTTACTTTAATTTAGGTTGTAATATTTTGTCAACTTTCAAAACAAATACAAATGCCTAATTAATTTTGATAATTACAGGTGTTGTTAGAGGGCACGATTGATGAACATCAATTTGATAAATATTTGGAAACGGGTTCAGGAGATGAATTGCTGAAATTTATTCATCATCATCCCAGCGAAATGATGTCAAAACAATTGAAATCTCTCGCCAAACAATTCGGATTTTCTTAAAAATTTTTTTTCCAATGCTTAGAAAGAAAACATTAATTAAATTTTGTAATAGGATAGTGCCCTTTATTCTTTTTTCGAATTACGTATGAGTTTGTCAATAAAAGACACGCAATTTTTACGTGGAATCTTTATATGTTTAGCTAATTCATTTTTATTAGCATTAATACATTGATTTTATTTAATATTAATTTAATTGTAATAATTCTATTCAAAAGTATTTTTATTTGTTTAGAATATGATTTTTATACATTAACGGAAGTTAAAACTATTCAAAATCAATTTAAAATAAATGAATTTAAGATTTAGAAATAGCAAAAATGAGAAAAATTGACTTTATTATGTTGATTTTTGGCTTATTTTGCGCTGAGAGCCGAGCAAGTACAGAAAATGACAAAAAAAATATTGCTAAACTTGATAGAACTCTAAGTTTTAATGTTTATTTGCAAAACGAAAAAGGACAACGACAAACGCCCTCTCTTTCAGAATTTGTCAACAAAAACGGCACTGGTGAAAAGAAGAAAAGTATTTTTTATTTAAAAAATTCATTAATATTATTTTTAATTCTTATAGACAAAACCAAGGCAATGGAAGCAGGTAAAAAAGTTTTAAAATTAAATTTTTATTATATTTTCGAGTTATTATGCAAACTTTACATGCTTTAAAAATTACAATAAATTTTAAGAAAGGAGAAAGGAAGGAGTATATGTCAGGGCTGCGATCGGGTAAAGTCAATTCCCAAGTACAAGCATGTTGATTTTCAAGTACATAATGGGCCAATTTTACGAAATCAAGTACACTCAAAAAAAAAAACCAACTTGGGGTCAATTTTTGGTCTACCCTAGACCGGCACCGTATTTAGCCTTGGATTTTGTTGTAGGTGGGTCCGACGGCGATGCCGATAGGCACCGTTGAGAATGTTCTACTATTAACATTTTTTGTTAAGAAAATTGCGAACAAACTTCAAAAATTTGCGATTTTAATTTTTCAAAAAAAAAAATTTTTTTTTGTGAATTCTGCTTTACACGGGAAGGGAGGGGGTCGGCGGTGCCGATAGGCGCCGCCGAGAAAATTTGAATTTTTGATCCAAGTTGTTAAGAGATTTTCAAAAATTTTTTTAAATCTGATTTTTTTGATGTTTTTTTAAGGATGGGGTCGGCGGTGCCGACAGGCGCTGCATTTTTTTTTGGAAATTTTGATGAATCTTGTTAAAGAAATTGAACAAAAAATATGCGGGAAAATAGCAAATAGAAGAATCAAAAAGTCCAATGTTTTGAAAAGCGCATTTTTGATAAAAAATTGAAAATTTTGAAACAATGCCAAAACAAAAATATTCCCATTAAAATCCCTAAATTTTCAACACTCCCGCCAGATTCTCATTTTTCAAGTACATTCTTGAAAATAAGCACATTTTTAATTTTTAAGTACGAGGGTCCATTTTCAAGCACTGTACTTGCCATTCAAGTACGAATCGCAGCCCTGGTATATGTTCTTCGTTTTAAGGCTTAAAGGCTAAACCTTTTGATTTAATTTTTGGAATTTTTAAATCAAAAAAAAAGATTCAGAAAAACATTAAAATAAATTTAAAATTATTTGCTAATTAAAATATTTATTATTTCGTGGTATATTTTATAACTTCAGAGCATAAAAATAAAGACATCAATGATGACTTTGAATTTTCAATGCAAGACAATCAAATCGAAGTGAAGACGAAATTTCCTTTATTTTTCAAGGCAGTGAAAAAATTTAGCTTTTCAACTACTAAACACTCTGATGGTAATTTAATTTTTTAATATATTGAAAAAGAGCTATCATTAAAAATAAAGTAATATAAATTCAGAATAATTTGTATAGAAATAGTAAAAGATAGGCAAAAATAGTAGGCCCGGGCAGGAATCAAGCCCCACGACCCTCGGCACGGTGATCACTAGGGATGCAAAAAATATGCACATAAAATCTTGAAATATGCGCATAAAATATGCACCAAAAATTGCAAAATATGCATATAAAATGAAAAAATATGCACATAATTTTTCCAAATTCAATATAAATTCCCCAAATCACGAAAAAGTCAATTTTTAGGGGTGCATTTTTTGAAATTTTTAAAAAGTCTATTTTTAGAGGTGCATTTTTTGAAAATTTTGAAAAAGTCGATCTTTAGGGGTATATTTTTCGTTTTTATTGCATTTTGTTATTTTTGAAAAATGGCGAAATATGATAAAAATGGCGAAAATGCCAAAATATGCACATAAATAGCAAAATATGCGCATGGAAATGCGTTCTAGAAGCTTCAAACCAAGCTGAAAACAAGTTTTTCGTGCGTTTCAGGCTGTTACCAGTTCAGGAAAAAAATATTCATGTGCATATATTTTGCATCCCTAGTGATCACCTTCACAAACAGGGAGCGGCGGGACACATTCTCCCATAAAGTGAACGTGTTGGGCCCGTTGCCAAGAAATCCTCTCGATTTTCTCCTCGCCTCTGGCTATACCCTTTTCCCGGGGAAAAAGGCAAACAACGCCCGGGAACGATCCGGAGTCTTCTAAAGTTACAATAAAAAATCGATTAATGTAATATATAAATTAGATACTGCTTCAACTTCTGTGGATTGGCCATCAAAGAAGACTTGAAATGGAATAGAAAGAAAAGGTGGAATTAATTATTAATACAAAAATTAATTTAATCTATTTTTTTTTTAAGATCAGAGAGAAGTGATTTGTTAGACTAGTTCAACTTGAAGAGGAAAACATTTTGGATGATCATGATCACAGTCATCATTTCAACTTGTTATTTTTAGCGGATTTTTGAGTTTAGCAAATACTATGGTTGTACAAGACTTTTAAACACGAGATTACATTTTTCAAAAACCATTGATAGTTGCTTTAATTTTGGTATTTTCTTTCTATAATTTATTTTCTTATTCTTTCTACCACCCTAGGGCTCAGGGAGCCGCCCCCTGGTAGAGGTGACAGCGTGAGCTTCAACATAAATGTTATAAATCTATATTTATAAAATCAGAAATGTATGTATGTATAGTAAATATGTAAATTTTAAAAAAACCCTTATTCTGGGTTTGGGAAGAGCGGGTTGAACCGCCCCGCGTGTGGGTATTGGACAGAGAGAGGGGGGGGGGGCAGTTTTGTTGCGTTTTCTAAAATCGGCTCCGGAATCGATTCCGTTTTGGTCCGGTTCTAGTTCATGAAAAATTTAAAAAACTCATTTTTGGCAGGCATTGCCTGGAAAGACTCATTTTCGGCTTATTGGAGGTTTCGGATTTTAAAGTTTAGATCTTTAAAGCCCAAGGTTTGGGGGTATCGGATCTTAAGGCTATTTGTAAATGATCGCCTTAAAATAAATTATTTCATCAAATCTTTAAATGTTATCCTCTCATTCATTTTATAGTGTAAATGTATACCTAATATGTGATTATAAAATTTTTTTCAAAAAAATCCAGCCATGCATAATAATGTCTACAATCTATGGTGGCACGGGACCGGGACCAGTACTGAAATGGTCAATTTTTTACATTTTGTACTGAAATTTTAGTCCCGGTTTTTCAAAATTTCTTTAAAGTCCCCTTATAATGGTCCCGGTTTTTTACCAACCATTTTTTTTTGCCCAGTAGTCCCGGTTTTTTTGACCGGGACCAAATTTGTCCCGGTTCCGGTTTTTCCAAAAGTCCCGGTGCCGTGCCACCCCCTACTACAAACAATAGAATCTTTTTAGTAATTTTTTTCGGACTCGGATTTTTCGCGCACAATTCGCAATTCTTCCAATGTCTTTTGTGCCAAAAATTCAGGCTTTTCAGTGACGTCAACCAAAAGTTCCATTAATTTTTGTGCTTTTTCTATATCATTTAAAGGATCACCCAAAATTTGATTAACATCTTGTTTGGCGTTCTCAATATTCTTGGTTGAAAATTTTGTAAAAATTTCTAAATAATTTCGATTATTTTAAAAAAAAGCCTTAAACATGCAAATAAATAATAAAAACGGGATTTTCAGACACTTTTTGCGAATTTTTTTTCTTTATCAAATTGATTCTTATAATCAAAAATTTCAAATTTAATGAAAATCTTTGATTATATTTTTATCTTTTAGCATCTAAACAAATACTAATTATTACTCAAAAAAGTATTTATAGCTAACTTTAACTAAAACAAATATATTTGAATTTGAATAAAATAAATAAATAAATAAACTTTTAGTGCCTATTTTGGACGTTTAAAAGTTTCGCAATTTTATCACTTAAAAATCAATAAATCAGAGCATTTAACTAACCTTTTTTGTTTAGTTTAAGTTCATAAGCAAGTTGCTTAATTTCCTTAAATAGAATTTGTTGGTTTTTATTTATTTTTTGCATTGTGAACTTTGCTTGTCTTTTGGCAAAATTTGTGTATTGATAATTTTTACTATTGGCAATTTGATCAATCCGCGAAAAAGCGTTGAACGTCAAATTTACTTCGGTAAAGCACGGCTCAAGTTTAATTACCTAATTAAAGTTACAAATAACCCATTAATTATAATTTTATTATTATTTTGCAAAATAAAAAATTTTATAAAATTTTTGGGACCGGTTCGTTTTGAACAACCCTATTTTATACCTTTGTTGCAACAACTTCCACAATGCATTTGGGACAAAATTCTCCGTGCGAAAGAATCCTAAACTTTAAAATTAGCATTTTTTTTGTGCAAAAATAAATAATACCAATTTTGGATGCAAGACGAATGAATGAAATGCTAAAATATTTAAAACAAATATTTAAATTAATTTAAGAAAAATAAATGTTACCTTTTCATGAAATTTTGAAATTTTTTGTTTTTCCATAAATGAATTAAAGCAACTTGGACAATTGCCAAGTTCCCGCTTTTCTTTGTCATTTATGGCGTAAGTCTAAATTTATTACTTTTTAATTTTTTTTTAAATTTTAACCATACTTTTAATCGAAATAAATTAACAGTCAATCCAAATATTTCGTGCCCGTAAAAATGGTTTAATTCAACAGAAATGGGTTGCGTATAATTTGGCTAAATGCGATTAAAATATATAATTTTATGAAATAAGGTTGTTGAAAAACATTTAGTTTAAATCTTTATTAATTAAACGTTTTTTTATATATAAAATTTGCAAATTTTAAAGCATTAACTCTTTGACAAAAGCGTGTGCCCAATTTTGTTTGAACCCTTGAAATAACATCGCAACTCAATGGATAAAATGGCATCATTAAATTTATATTTGATAAAAATTCATTGGCATTTTCATTACTATTGAGTGGCACATCGACAAACATTACAACAGCCTCGTCTTCCCTGGTATTTTCGTCAGAATTAAATTTTCCGCTGAATGAAATGTTTGAATGTCCAGTTTGGCCCAAGTTTAGCTCATAAATTTTTTCAAAATTTGGCACGTAAATATCCAAATTGATCTTTCGTGAAAAAGTAGCATTTGAAATAGTTTTGCTTAGTCCCCGACTCGTCCACTCAATTTTGACAGTGAGCATTTGGGCCAGCTTTGCTTCGGGGCCAAGTTCAACCTTAAGCACATGGAAAAATGGGTTTTTTTATTGGAATTTTGTATAAATTTTGGCGTTTTGTAAAACGCCTAGGGCGAGGGCAAAAGATCATCCATAAAGATGAACACAACTGGGACCAGGGTTGTATCGAATTCGATTTTCCACGCTTTTTCCCTTCGATTTCGAACTTTTTAATTTCGATTTTTGACTTCAACATTTTTTAAATTTCGACACGGCCCTGATCACGCGGGATTACCATTTTGCTTATCTTTACTATTAAATACACTAATTACTCTCAAAATTGACCTGAAAAACGCGATCAATCGGAGCCTTGCTTATAGTTGGCATAGAAATTGTTTTGCGCATATCCATAAAGTGATTGTCCGGAACATCAAGTACTTTATATTCATAACTGATCAGTAGATCAAATTGCTCCGTTAGTACGTCATTTTGATTCTCATTTTTGGAATGGAAGAAACTTTTATTGGTTAAAATTCGCATTTTTAAAAGCATTCCATTCAAACTAATCCAAAAAGATGACAGAAGAATTGCAATCAAAAGCATAATGGCAAATTCTAAATAATTTGTATTATTTATATTAAAACATTTTTTTTATATATTATGATTTTTTTTATAAGTCTATAAAATTGGCCTTATTATTTTTTAAATTTTATTAAGAAAAACCCTAAAAAAGCATATAATAACTACGAAGAAATGGAAATCTTTAATAATTTCTCTTATTTAAAAACTGACTTGTTTGGAAATAAATTGGACAAACATTATTTATAAACTAAATAAAGCAGTGACACTCAGTAATACGAATATTTAAGCCTGCCGGCTAATAATAATAAAAATGTTGAGGTGAACAAAGAAAATTGCTAATAAGTAAATCAATAATCAAACATCAAATTTATACGTATAGAATTTTACAAATCTTATTATTAATAAAATTTGCTTACAAAATCTTTTTTAATATTTGTACAGTTTGCAAGACTTTACGATTTTGCAAAAAAAAATCTGATCTGCTTTACCGGAAAAGCTAAAATTAAAGCCATAAACTGTATGGAATTTAAAGCAATTATTATTTTTTTAACAATCTGCAACAGGTTTGGGCTGCAAAAATTTATCAACAATTATTTCAAGCCGGTCAACTAAAAACTAATTTAAAATGTTAAATGTTAATTAATATAACTAATTTATAAGTAAATGTTGCGGCAAAGAGGAGACCATAAAATCGAATGTTATTTGGATCATTTTTCACAACTTATCGTTCAAAACGTTAACATATTTTTCTAGCTAACTGTAATTTCTAAACGCTAACTATTTAAATAATCCGATTATCGTAATAATAATTAATTAAATATTTATTGAGTCTTAAAAATAATTAATTAAACGATTGATCTTTAATAAAAATAAACCGTTTAAATTTGAACGACGGTTGGTGTTTTAAAGCATTAATGAAAAACATCCCACCAATTGTTTTTTATTAAACATTATGTTTGGGGAATTTGATGACATTTTTCATCTAAATGTTATAACTTTTTTTTTAATCAGAAAATTAAAAAAAACAACCAATTTTGGTATTACCGTAATCGTATACCGACCAAAAAAATTCGGTAAATGCTAAAGGTGTCGTTTCTTGGTTTATTTTATAATTAATCAAACACATAATCCCATCAACTCCTATCAGATTGAAGAGGTTTTTCAAAATTTGGACTTTTTACCATAACAATGCACACAGAATGAATTAATTAATGGTTAAATTCTACAGAAACTTTCTTGAATTCTTCAGTGAAGGCGCTCTTCTTTTTTTGTGCTTCATCATTTCGAAATTTGTTCCGCCTTCAGAAATTTGTCGATTGAAGCGATGGCCTTTATGGAAAAGTTAATTTTACAAAAAACATTTAAAAGATACTTTTTCTTTCTGCTTGGGTGTGATATACATAGCAAATGAAAGTTTTGTTGTTTTCATTTTGGTTGGATCCTTGCCCATAGTTTGCATTACTAAATATTTTTAAATATTTAACAAAAATTTTAAATGAATTTTAAAATTTAAATATTAAATTTAAAGATAGATAAAATTATTAAAATTACTTAAACATATTTAATTTTAATAATAATTTTTTTTTAAAGAATTAAACTTTAAGATTGATAAAATTGAAGCATTAATTTTTAAATTTAAAATAGAATATATTATTAATATTGCTTGTCGATCAAATTTGAAAATATAATACCTAATTACTAAATATTTTTAAATATTAAACAAAAACTTAACTTATTTTATGAATTTTAAAATTTAAATATTAAATTTAAAAATTGATAAAATTATATAAGTAATATCACTTAATAATTTAAATAATACTTATTTTAAAAAAAAATTAAACTTTAAAATTGATTTGAAAATTGAAATATCATTAAATAATTTAAATTTAAAAATAGTATATTATTAATATTGCTTGTAGATCGAATTTTGAAATTAATATTTATTTTAAATACATTTCAAAAACTGTTCATTTTTGTTTAGGTTTTCTGCAATATGTTCGGGAACATTCTCATTGCCAGACAAAGCTTGAGCAACGGACCCAACTGTACAATTCTCAACAAAATTGGCAACCAATTCTTGCGTAGACATCCATTCTGCCCGGATCCAAGATTCCTCATCAATATATCCTTAAAATAAAACAAATAAAAAGAAAGAAATTCAAATTAAATAAAATAAATAAAAATACATAAAGTAATTTGTACAACAAACTGTTTAGTAAATTTGATTAAAAATATAAAAAAATAGCGATTTCAAATTGTTGCTCTGGTTGTCCGGGCTCTAACAATTTATTAAATTTTCTAACCTTTACTTTTTTGTGATTTAATTTCTTAACAATTTTTAGGCTAAATTTAATTTTAATAAATTCGGCAATTGGCACCGTCGTTTTGATTAGTGTTAGGCAAATCGGGTTTTTCGGTATTCGGTATTTCGGTATAATACCGATACCGAGGAATACCGAAAGTCCAAAAAATTCTTCGGTACGGTATTTCGGTAAAAATAGCGACAAAAATACCGATACCGAAAAATACCGACCAAAAAAAATTCGGTATACCGACCGGTATTCGGTATTTTTTTGAATTCAATTTAAAATGAACAAAAATTTTATTCAATACTTTATAATGATTATTGGCAATGTTTTGTTGAGAAAAATAAGCATTTCAGCGTTTCCGGGTTCATTTCAACTGAATTTGAAGAGAAAAATTTTCGATGAAATCCCAAAAGGGTCTCCCCTTTAGGAAAATTTAATTTTGACAAAAGATTGAAACTATTTTAAATTTTTTAAATGGAGAAAAAACATCTCAAGAAGAAAAATGATTAATTTTTCTTCATTTTAAACTTTTATTTCCTTTAAATCTCAACTTTACGTTGGGATTTGCATTCTTTAAAAATTTACTAATTTTGCTGAGCAATGAAAATTCCAAAATTCGTAAATGTTGCCGAAATATTTTAAAAATCTGAAATATTTTTTAAATTTTTAGAAATTGTTTTCTTCACCATATAATGCTTACAGAAATTGAGAAAAAAATTACCCGATGCGGATCCGAACCAGGGATAGTCGGAATTCCGATTTCCGACTTTTTTGGGGTCGGAATTCCGATTTCCGAAATTTTTTTAGGCCTCGGAATTTCGATTTCCGAAATTCTTTGATGTCGTCGGCTCCCATCCCTGATCCGAACCACCACCTGAATCCCCAACAGACCCTCCACTCACCAATACACCACACTAGTGTAGATTTGTGGAAAATTGTTCAAAAATGCCCATTTTTCAATACCGATATACCGAAAAATACCGCGGTAATACCGTACCGTGTCTAACACTAGTTTTGATGCTTTTTTTCACCTTGCCAATCAACAAAGTACAGTCGATCACCCTTTCCGTAGCTATACATCGCCAAAATTTTTTCCACAGAATAAACTTGACTGTTTTCATTTTCTATTTTTTGCTTTTCGGTGGTCAAACGACTCGGTTTAGTCTGCAAAGAAAGGTATTTTTACTAACCTTTTTGGGTCAGAGGTCTGGTCGTGGATAAACGTTGTTAAAAAAATTAAAATTTTTAAAGAAATTTTACTTAATTTTAATAATGAATGTACAAAAGGTTCCACCAACAAAATGTCCCCGTTCAAAGGGTCTCACGGACAAAATGTCCCATAACGATGTTCGAAATGTCCCTAACGAAAATCGTTCTATGGGGGGGGGCATTTTGAACAATTTTCTGTTATGGAACATTATGGCACTTTTTTTGATAGCGTGCCAATAATAAACCGATTATTTAATTATTTAATTATTTTGAATATATAAATTACCGTTTTTGCTTTTTTTCCTTTAAGATTTTTCTCACTATTGGTACTGAATTGGTCCGTCGAACTGCTGCTGCGCTCAATATATTTACGGCGTCCTGACGCCGTCTGGGAAGTTGAAGAACCTTCTTGGCTTTTTAGCTCCAATTTTTCATTTGTCCGACTTTGTTGTCCGTCTTGAGTTGTTTTTCCAATAACAGAGCTAAACAGCTACTTTTATTTATTTTTAATTAATAACATAATAAATAAAAATAATTATTACAATGCCTTATAAAATTTATTTAAATCATATCGGTAACATCAATTAATAAGCAAATATTTTTTATATAGTATGACCAAATGAATTTTATTTATTTCATAAAATTAACTGAAAAATCGCAAAAAAAGCCGTTCAGCAACAATTAGGGGCAGTTGTATTAAACAAATTTAATAATTAAAAAGTTTTATTTGAAAATCGTTGAAATTATTATTAATTTTACTTTTCAATGTTGTGTGTATTCTTGTCATCCGCTCCTCTGCGTTTGCGATGTCTTGCTTCAGGCGGCATTTCTTGTCCAATGCCATCCTTGGAAGTGCCATTCTTGGAAGATGAGGCACAAGATGGCACTATTTTTTGCCTGTTTTGGCTATTTGTTTTATTATATGGTCTTTTTGACCTTTGTTTTCTCGGAATTTTTTGATTTTTATCAATTTGAAGGAGGCTATATTTTTTGCTGAGTTTCTTGACTTGAATTGTTGGCCTAGGTCGTTTTGTTCGTTGTTTTCTCGGAATTTTTTTTTTGTCAGTCTCACTGAGCGGGTCAATATTTTGGGCTTCATCATGCTTATCGTCAGAGTTTTTTTCTGCAACATTTTTATAAATAATTTTTTAGCAGTTTTGTAAAGAAATAATTCGGAGTTTTTTGATTTGAAAAATTTTTAAGGAAATTTCAATGTTTTTTTAGAAACGACCTGTTGTTATCGTACTGTATTCCAACTGCGCTTTTTCACTCGGATTTGGTTGTTCAATATCTTTTTGATTGCTTGAGCTTGCTAATGCATTCATATTTTGATATTCCTTTTCATCTTGCGGTGCGAGTTCATCTTTAAAATAAATTTAAAAAACTTAATTTTAT
This sequence comes from Globodera rostochiensis, assembly GCA_018350325.1. NCBI lineage: Eukaryota > Metazoa > Nematoda > Chromadorea > Rhabditida > Heteroderidae > Globodera > Globodera rostochiensis. Next base: position 3,615,351 of record JAEVLN010000006.1, read on the forward strand.
TTAAAAACTTAATTTTCAATACCCTCAGCTTTTTCTTCATCTTGCGCTGCTGCTAGTTCATCGGTAAAAATTGAAAAATAATAATTTAGAATTTAAAAAATTTAATTTTTTTTAATAACCTCACCTTCGTCATCTTGCGGTGCGGGTTCATCTTTAAAATAAAATGAATATTTAGAATTTAAAAAAACTTTTATCAATAACCTCACCTTTTTCTTCATCTAGCGGTGCTGCTGGTTCATCTGTTAAAAATTGGAAAAAAAATTATAAGTTCTTTTTTTAGTCTTTAATTTACGTAAATTATATTTTTTTTATATCAATACTTAGATCAAAAAGAATTTTTGCTGTGTCCAAAATATCGTTGTTCATATTTTGATATTCCTTCTCATCTTGCGGTGCGAGTTCATCTTTAAAATAAATTTAATAAATTAATTTTATTTAAAAACTTAATTTTCAATAACCTCACCTTTTTCTTCGTCTTGCGCTGCTGCTAGTTGACCGGTAAAAATTGAAAAAATAATAATTTAGAATTTTAAAAATTTAATTTGCAATAAATAACCTCACCTTTGTCATCTTTCGGTGCGGGTTCATCTTTAAAATAAAATATAATTTAGAATTTAAAAAACTTTTTTCAATAACCTCACCTTTTTCTTCATCTAGCGGTGCTGCTGGTTCATCTGTTAAAAATTTAAAAAAAAAATTATAAGTTCTTTTTTTAGTCTTTAATTACGTAAATTATATTTTTTATATCAATACTTAGATCAAAAAGAATTTTTGCTGTCTCCAAAATATCGTTGTCATTCTGTTGCTCAACCCATGGTTCGTTCAAATCAAAATCATGCTAAATTGCATTAATATTTTTAGGTAGGCGCATAAATTTTTATGAATTTTCAAATAATTTATTCGAAAATCCGAACAATCTTATCTGCCGATCTAATGAAGCAGATTTAAAAGATAAATTAATCAAAATAATTGGGTTTGTTAGCATCAAAATACTTCTGGTTCTTCGGACACAATAATTTCTTCCTTTTTTTGTGTTCCACTTGTGCCTAAGCAATGTTGTGCAACTGACAAAAATAAAAGAAGAATTTTTAATACCATCATCTGTACAAAAATTTATCAGCAACAATCATCATTTTTTAAAAATTTCTTTAATTTTATATTTTTATCGCATTTTGACTAAAGGAATTTTTAATGAATAAAAGTCTGGTTCCGATGATTATATAATATTTTAGAAAATCTTAAAATTTTTAGCTCTTTATTAACGTAATAATATCTTACTAATAAATGTTTTATGCTATATTATGTATAGATTTTGGCAATAATTTATGAATATAATCACTATTAACGTCATATAAAAATTATAAAGCGATGAGATGTGTTTAATCTTTAAACAAATCAATAGAATTTATAAAATAAACAATAATATAATATATAGCTAATCAATATTTTAAAAAAAAACATAAAATGCGCAATAGAAAAGCTTCAAATTACGTAATATTTTTCGACATACAAAAATATTTTTTAACTTTTAAAATTATACATTGCACAAATCCGGCTATTTGTTGTTAGCAAAACTTATGTAAATAACTAATAAAACAAATTTTTATTTTATTTTAACAAGCAAAAAGATAGAAAATTGGTGTTACGCAACAACATTGTACCCATGAGTGTCAGTGACATAGTAAAGGGCTTGTCTTCCAGTTATTGTGTGCCAAACCAAAATTTCTTTCGTATCATCACCAAAAACTTGGCATTCCGATGGTAAAAGTTTAAATTGGCTCAAGAAACAATCTTCAGGAAAATTGCAATGGGCGTGAAATGAAGCGCTGAATGTTTTGTTTAAATTAAAATATTTAATAAATTTAAATTGAGAAAAAAAACAAACTTGCTACTCAAAAAAAAGTTTAAATTAACGGCAAATCCGGCCATGTCGATGCCAAATTGCCTTTCAGGACCATTGTATACAAACCAGCCAACAATTGTATTATTTTTGACTTTAGGTGCCTCGACATACGATTTTCCGGATAGACCTTGGAATTATGAGAATAAATTTGAACAATATTTAATGTTTATTAACTAAACACATATTTATCCTTTTATTATCAGATAAATATGTTTATTTTTAAAGAAATTAATGCATATAAGAAAACGAAAATATTTTTTAAATAAATCACTTACCAACCGCCCAAAGTCCGATCGATTTCACTTTCGGGAGATAATCATGAAAAATTCTCAGATCGTAACTGTTGTCATCGTCCAGAAAATATAAAACGGCATTTTTTGAATTTGCGTACCTTGTGCCATACAATTGCCTAACATATTCTAATGCTGTATTCCGTGGAGCCCATGCTTTACCTTAATAATTATTGAGCATTATTCAATGCTTAAAGACCATCTGATATATTGTAATATTGTAATTTAAATATAAAAAACATTTATTTTATTTTAAAGCACCAAAAGTTTTTTACATTTTTCAAAATTGACCTTTATAAATTGGGTTTATTTTCTTGGCCATTTCGTGAAATTCGCTGCCATTTTTGGCCAAATAAGTGTGCTCAATGCCGGACCGAATTAAAAGTCGCTTAATTGGCGCAACTGGTGCGTCACCGTCTTCTATAACAATCCAATGCACATTTTTGACGTGCATTAATGTCTGGGACAATCTTAATAAGAAAGAATTGCTTTAAAACAAAGCGTTTTTTAATAAATTTAAATATGCTCACTAAACTTTTATAACAATCCTTTTAATAATGAATTAAGTAAGTTTTAAATTGAAAATAATGTAGGCATTAATTACCTTGTCATATCTGCAAGTCGTGAGGGCCTCAGCATTGTTGGAGTTATCAAAATTAATTTCACATTTGGATTCAAATTTTCAGAAAATTTATTGAAATAAATAATGAAGAAAATGATGCATATAGTCCAAAAAGTGAAAAACAATAAATTCCGTAAAATCCAACTTGCCATTTTTTACAAAATTATAAAAATCTGCAAATAAATTTAAACATTATTTATTAATATTTAAATTAAATGATTTAAAAGAAATATTTTAAACGAACACAGAATAAATGTTTTAAATAAAAGACATTGGTTGAACCAGCCAAAAGTCCCAGTCCCATAACTATCTTGAATGTTCATCCGACTGGAACTATTTAAACTGCGTGAGATTTGTTAACTGATTAATTAACGGGTAATTTATTTTGGTGTCATTATGTAAACTGGTTGATTTTGAAACGTAAAACAATTACTTTCAATTGGTAATGAGAAAATCAATTGTTATCAAATTCTTGCTCAAAAAATTGTTCAGAAAGTTAATTTAAGTTAATATTATAGAAAATTTAAATGTATCGCCTTATTACAGGGCTCCCATTCGAGTAATGACAATTTTCAAGTATAAACATTTTGATTTCCAAGTACATAACGGGCCATGGCTATTTTCAACTACATCTTGAAAGGAAGTACATTTTAATTTTAAAGTACGAGGGTCATTTCAAGCACCGTACTTGCCATTCAAGTACGTATGGGAGCCCTGCCTTATTATAATCATAAGGGTAACATATTTAAGCTATGTTTAAGTACACTCATGTTGATTTTCAAGTACATATGGGGTTAATTTTGCGAAATTTAAGTACACTAACCATTTTTTTATTTTATCAAAACAAAAAACCATCATTATATACTTATAAATACGACGAAACGGCCTGATGCTCAGCGTTTTTTTCCCAGCTGCCCAGCATGATCCTCAATTATGCCATTGCGCTTCCAGCTGATGCAGTCAACGGCATTCGTGCCGTTGCAAACAAAAACAAGCAAAAAAAAAACTCGAAAAAATTTGCTACGCATCGAAAAGAACATCGAGGGCATTTCAACCAAAGGCGATTGGTTTTACCGTCACATATGCGTCATTATTTATTTTTTGCTGTTTTTTTTTTCGGGATGCTTATTTATTTGTCATTATTTTATTTGGTGCATTTTGGGTGCTTTTTGGTTTTATCACGAACTATTTTTTCTATGGGCTTAAAATTTTGGTTGAAGGCGGTAAACGAGGTAATAAAATGTTGCTGAATTTTTGCAAATTAATGAATAATAAACGAAAAAACTTGTCAATGTTAAAAAATTATTTTTTTTTTAAATTATATATTCATAGCATTGTTAATTTAAATTAAATTTAACAAATTGTGTATACTAAATTTCTAATAGCCACATAGATATAAATAAACTTTTAAAAAACATAATGTTTTTATAATTCCGGTCCGCCAGACCTCTTCATTCTTAAGCAGAAATAAACCGAAAAAATTTGCAGTCTCAATAATAGACATTTCTCATTAATTTGATAAAAAATAAAACTTCAAGACATGATGCCAACCTTGGTTTCAAAAGTACTGATTTACACACTCCAAACTTTTTTGACTGGGCTAATTATATTCTGATTTTGAATAAATTTAAATGCTCAATTAATATAAAATTTGAAATTTAAATATTTGGTCAAAGTTTGCTTTTATTTGGATGTTTGTTATTATTTTGCACATTAAGACGATTTCCTTCAAAAAATCCTATAAAAAATGTCGTCGATTAATGAAAACTATAAATGATCGGCGGTGAACAATGCTGTCGCGTTTCGGGAGATGAACTGACCCGTTAACCGAGATCCATTCCATAAATCCAAATCTAAAACCAAAAGAACCACTCAATAGACAATTTCGCGCAAATTTACTCCGAATCGATGTTTTGTTTTTCATAAATATTTAAAGTAAATTACTTTAATATTTAAAATATTTTAATTAATCTTTATTAAATTACAGTAATTGTCAGTGCATTTGTTTTTAATTTTGCCAATTTTAAAGTTTTTAAGTTAATTTTTTTATATCTTTTTGTGCATGAATCTTACGGATCTGTGAGTTTTGTAATTGCTTTCCAACCCTGCCCATCAGTGGAAGCCCTCCCTCTGTTACTACATAATAGCGTTTCTGATCAAATATCTGGTTCGGTCGGCATTAAACGCCACGGGAGGGCTGATCAACCACACTTTGGGCAGAGTCTGATCAGCTTAATCATTAATCTCGCCATGCAAAACTGCGCACGTTTGTGCTGTGTGATTGGTGGTAAAAAGCACACAGCCAATTGTGCGCTTTACATTGCCGGAGGCGACAAATAGCGATCAGCGGCATAATAATGTGAATTATTGCGTCGTTTTTGGGCATGGACCTCCCCCGTGTTAAAAAACAATGCAATGGAACTTGTGGCGATCAGTGAGTGAGTGTTTGATGATCCTGCTCTGAATGATTTGATCAATCCCGATCTGTTAAAATTCAAGTTTTTTTTGTTCTGACCGTTTATGTCCAAAATTTTATATCAGGATCACAGGCATGATCAAAGATTTAACAAATTGACGTACCTAAACACCGATAATAGTATCTTGCAAAAAAAAGCTTGTTTGATAGCGATGATCAATGCTTTAATGATTAATCGAAAATATTTTAGCTGAGTGATCAATTTTCACTTGACAGGTCTGACTACAACATTCAAAACAAATCACAAAACATTACGCCACAACAAACATTTTTTTTTAAAGAATTCCGCTTTTGGTCTGATCCCCCCCCCTCGCCCGAATCTCCCCACAGGCAAAACTTCCCGAATCCCCTCAACGTCTTAGGCTAAGCCTAAGCGTGGTCTAAGCTAGGCTTAGGCTAGCTTAGGCTTAATATTAGCTTCAGCACGGGACTGAATCAGCCATCGTGGGGGGATCCAGCCCGGTAGCCTAGAATTCAGTTATAAATCATCGTTGTTTTTTTAATTCAAAAATTTTTGATAGAAATTGCTGTTGCCTCTGGATCAAAATCAGAGAGAATCGGTGGTTGACCGATTTCACTTCTTCATTTTCTTTCATTCAGCTTTCTTCGACGCGCTTCAACTATCCATCCATTCACTCAATGACCTGGAATTTTTAATGCGTTGCAAAAATTCCACAAATTGCACTTTTCATTATCCATTTATTCAAATATTATTATAATAGCAATTTTAATTACCTACATATTTAATTAATAAAAATATTTTAAGAAAAAATGCATTCTACAATAATTTTATTGTTTCATTTGCTGCCTACCGTAATCTCACTGGCTTCCGTTCTGATTTCGTCACCATTCGACAATTTCCGTATTGAATGCCCACAGTCATCGGGAGCACAACGCTTGGCAATTCGTATGGTGGAATCACAAGGCCAGAAGCGTCAGGATACTGTATTCGTGTTGAGTTGTCAACACATTCAGGAGGTACTGTAATCGCGCGCGGTTTTGGAAGCTAAAATCGTAAATTGAATAACAATAAAAAACAATTCGTGGCATTAATCCAATAAAAAATTGGGTTTGTGCGGCACAATATGATAAATTCGTATCGCGCTAAATTTTTTTGATAATGATCGTGATCTATCGATCAAAAAAATTTAGTACTTCGATCATTTTTCGATAACAATACTTCGAAATATCGTATCGTTTATCGATCAAAACCCTTTAACTGCCTAGAGGTACATTTGAATTCTTGTCGCCAGAAGGATTTCGAAATTTGAAATTCCGGGCCCCTCTAGTTTTAAATTTACCTAACCATTTTGTCTATAGGATTTGTATTTAAGAAAAAAAAATGCAAATAGAAAAACGTTGAGAATGATTTAACATTTATTTTCGCAAAAAATTTTCAAATTTTAAGCGGCAAAACTCGAATACCTATTTTCACTAATCCCGACAAAACCCTGGTCCGACCCCGAGTTTACCAATCCCGGCTAATCCTAATCTCGATTTTTCTTAAAATCCCAATCCAGCTCTACTATTTGAGTCTCTAAATTTTGAAAAACTTTAAAAAATAACGAAATATAAAATTTTTGTTGTATTTTTAGCTTTATCCCTGGCTAGCGATTCCACAGGACATTGCTGATCAGGAGCGTGAAGACTGCCGTTACACGCACCAGTTTGACATGCTTTTGGAGCAGAAATTGAATTGGACATGCAATGAGCGCGAATATTTGGCAGGCATGGCACGCCTGGCCGATACCAGGTCAATTTTTTGATTTGAATTTTTTTATTACTTAGTATGACCCAAAGAATCATTCGCATTTGCCTGAATTGAAAATTAAAAACAAAAAATTTTGGGGTTTTTTGTACAAAAGCAAAATTGTTTCCAAATTTGATCCAAAACTCGAAAATTTAGCTTAACAAAACTTTTGACCAAAAAATTTTTGGATTTTTTTTTTTGTACAAAACCAAAACTTTTATAAATGTTTGGTCAGTTATCGACAGACATTTTTTAAAAAACGTAATTAAAATTTTAAGAATTCAATTGGAATGTTGTCGAATGAGGACTCGTACAGAGACTGCCTGTGTCCATCATGAATATGACAAGCCGTTGGGCAGCGGAGCACGGACCGAAATTGAGTAGGTTATATTCGAATTAAAATATTTTTAAAATATTCAAATTAGAAACTTAAATATAAAAAATATAAATATTAAAATATCTAGTTGTTAATTATTTAATTTTGTTAAATTTTTGTTTTAGGTATCAAGCAAAATTGATCAATGCTATTTCTATCGAAGGCAACATAATTCGAGTTCGTTTTTGCGATTTGTCGCCTCGTCCAATTGGTATAACATTTTTTGCTTACAAAACAAAAAATATATATATACTTTTAAAAAATAGTTTTGATCTATTGTATAATTCAGCTATTTTTCTTGGCGTTCACTAGAGCCTGGATCAATACAAAATATGCGAATTTATATGAACCTAAAAGGTGCCAAAAAAAGCCAAAATATTCACTAAATATGCACCGAAAAATGGCACTTTCGTGCATTATTTTTTATTTCCAACTCATCGCCATCCTGGCCATCTTAGCTCCATACATTGAGCTCGGGGAAATTTCAGCGCTGCCAGTCTCTTTTTTATTTTGCAAAATGCATATAATCCGCACCCTAGCCATCACATATTTAATTTGAATTATTTAAACGAAAATGCTTAACATATTCCCAATTTTTTTATAATAAATCTGATTTACTATTCAGACGACATTATCGATGACTTGGCCAAAACGACAACTCGACGAACAACAACGGCACCGCCCAGCACCTTAGGTTGGTGGCACACCACCCGTTTTGCCATTAATTCATGGCCAGCCACAACAAAGGTTCAATGGCCAACTAATGATGAAGGTCCGATGATTGAAATCAATTTTTCTAAATATTTTAAATATTAGCTTTCAATTTTTGACTATTTTAATAAATTTATAATATATTTGATATTAAATTTATTTAACATTTACTACGTGCATTATTAAATACTAGTAATTACTAAAAGACTAAATTAATATTTCTATAAAAATATTTATTTATTAAATATAAAATTATTATTTTTTTTTAAAGAACTTGCTGTACATCCAATTTTAAATCATCCAAAACTGCGCAAAAAATACCATTGGCCAAGCGATAATGTTCAACCGAATACCATTGGTCAGGCACCAGTGCCAATTCCAACTCAAACTCCACCTCCAACTTTGGCACCTCCAATTCCATCAACCCTTCAAATACAGGCAATTTTTTTTAAATAAAAATATTATTTGTTTTATAAAAAAAATTATTTATATATTTGTAGAGACCGATTTTTATTTTATTTTTTACATTTATTTTATTGCAATAATGCTCAAAACCAGTGTTTTCATCAAGTCCAGGTTTAATATTTGAAATTTTGGCAGGCAAAAAAGCCTAATTTCTGTCTGAAATGTCTCATTTAGCAAATTCTAAACCCATTTTGTTTTTTTGGCTAAATTTCTGGTTACAAAAAATTGAATTGCTCGTTTTTGGCTTCTTGCATGAAGCTTAGACCTTCTCTAGCACAATTTTTAGATAGTAGCTTTCGCACGACTCAAAATTCTTAACAAAAATGAAAATAAAAAACGAAATTTTGACGCATATTTTGCAAACAATTGTTAAAAATAATTTTTAAATTTTAGCATCAAACAATTGGACAACATTCTTCAAGTTCTGAAGATGAATATGAAGACGAACTGCTGATCCCTGAAGAAATCCTTCATGTTGATGAGATTGGCACGCCACAACGAACATTTCGTCCAAGTCCGGTCAAAGTTGCACAAACTCAGCATAATGGCGGAGTTCCGCAACAAGTTATCTCTGTGCAACCATTGCCGTTGACACCGCTGCAATGGAAATTTGGGCAAAATGTAACACAAACTGATGACAAACAATGGGAGGGCGCTGTTGATCCATTCCATCGTCGCCAATCTGTATCTGCAACACCACCACAACAAGGACCACAAGCGCATGGGCATGCTGTAGCATCACAACAACAGCAACAATATAAACCAAATCATCGTAACAGAGATCATGATGTATCTGTAAAACAACGAGATCATCCTGAAAAGCGTAATCAATTTGTACCTCCAACAACACAACAACAAGCAGTACCTGCAACACAACAACAGGCAGTGCCTGAAACACACCAACAAGCAGTACCGGCAACACAACAACAAGCAGTACCTGCAACACACCAACAAGCAGTACCTGCAACACAACAACAGGCAGTGCCTGAAACACACCAACAAGCAGTACCGGCAACACAACAACAAGCAGGAGCTGCAACACACCTAGTAGCTGCAAGACAACAAGTTTATGATCGTGCTGTAATTGAAGGACAAACAAAAAAGCTTCAAAATGATACTCCAGCAGCTGTACAGCAAGTTTTACAAGATCATGTTCAGGTGGTACCTGTACAAGAACATAATTTAATTGCATCTCAACAAGCTCTGCAACGTCAACGACCAATTCAGGAACAATTCCAAAAAGAGCGAGCACAAGTGGAGAGTGAAAAGTCACATCAAGCTCAAGCAGTATCAACAATACAAAAACAACAAACTCAACAACAACAACAAAAAGCTTCTCAACCTGTTATTGTGAAACCGCTCCAAACGCAGCAACAAAGTCAGCCAAATCAACAAATGGAACAAGAGAACATGGATGATCCATTCCACCGTGGCCAAGCAGTACTCGAAACACAACCACAGAAATTACAGAAAACAACATCAACAGACTGACCAGACAAATACATCTACTATTCATGAAGAACAACAACAAAGTCTAGGTCAACGAAGCACTTCGGAACAACAAAAATATAAACAAAAAGATAATCATGATGTTCTTCAATATCAATTGCAGAATTCAAGTTATGTTGATCAACAGGATAAAATGCGGTCTGATCTGAACCAAGAGAAAAGTTCAAGTCAGAATGATCAACATGCCGAAGCTGATAAACAGGTTGCCGAACAACAACAGCTAAAATCTGTTCATCATCAGGCCGTAAAACAACAAACTACAGCCAATCAAGTTCAAGGGGTACAACAACAACCAAACCAACAACAACAACAACAACAACAGTCCGCTACTGTTGAAGTTAAACCGGTTGTGTTAGCTGATGCTCAAGAACAGAAAGACGTTTCGCAAAACAGCAGACAACTGCAATTGAAACATGTTCAAGCTGTACCGCAACAAAATGTTGAAGAACATTTCAACAAATCATACACAAAAACAATGGCAACCCAAGAAATTCCTCACCAACATGAAGATGGTGCAGCATCACAGCAACAGCATAACCAAAATGATCTGTCTTTTCATGTTGTTAAAGGTCTGACATGATTCTGTGAAAACCCAAATCTTTCAAAATTAAAATTGAAAAAATGAATTTTGAATAAAAAATTTCATAAAGGCATCAATAAAAAAATTTTTAAATATTTTAACAGGATTTTCCACTCGTGGAACAAAGTTGTCAATTCCGAGGAGCAGTTTGTTAATTCGTCGTAAGGGCCTACGGGAATTGACTGTGACATTATTGCCGCCAAAGGTTGGCCAACCGATCGGGCCACGAATCAGTGCTGATCGTGAGCGCCAAATGACCGAAATTGCCATCCAAGAACGGGTGGATGCCATCAGAAAAATTGAAAAAGGCATTCAGGTTTAGATGAATTTTTAATTATATTTTTTTTGTATTAATCAGAACATTTTTGAGGTTGATACCAACACAGAAGCACCATTGCCTAATTGGGTGATCCCACTCATGTCAAAAGCAAATGTTTCAAAATCGAATGACGACAATTTCAGCAATATTCAACAACAAAATGTAACTGGGTTTGAAGGCAAACAACAAACTCAAGCTGTACACCAACATTCTGCAGATGAAAAACATCGAAGAGAAGAAGTTCAAACTGTATCAGAACAGTTGGAACATGTATTACTTTAGTTAATGTTTCTATAAATATTTGAAGAATTTTCTTTAAAATTATAAAATTTATTGTAAACAAGAGTTAAATTATAATTGATTTAGGAAAAGCATCAACAACAACAAGACCATCAACCAGAAGTTGGACAAGTTCTAGACAAAAATTCTAAATCAGAAGAACAACACTCAGAACAGGAAACGCTTCAAGCAAAAGGGGCGCAGACAGTGCAACAACCGTCTGTAGATGAACAAAAAACGTCAAATCAAATTTATGAGTCCAAGAGGTCTGATGACTACCAATGATTCAATGCATCAAATTCTGTTTGGAGAGCCACCTCAATCAACGGTGGTTCAACAGCAACCGAAGAACAACAAAACTGGACGAAACCAAGCCTTTAATATTGTACACTCATTGTTGTGGCCAAGTCAGATGAACGAAGATGAAATTAGCGAGACCTTGAGCAAAAATCAACAAGCTCAAGCAGTACAACTACGACAGAATTATTCACATAGCCAAAATGAGGTTCACACGATCGAACTTTTGCGCATGCAACAACAAGAAAATGCAAAGAACACGGGAAAAGCTGAAAATGCTAGCCAACATGAAGGAGCAGTACCAGAAGAACAACAACATAAAAGGGCGCAAACGGCTAACAATGATCCAGAAGTAAACACCTTAAAAGAACATGAACTTCAACCAATGCGAGAAAATAAAAGTCAACATGACGGTGCAGTATCAGTAGAACAACAAGTAGAAGAAGCAGTACAGAAACACCATGTTAAACAACAAAATGACCCAGAACAGCGCTCTCAACCTGAGCAGCAAAACCAAACATTTCAAGAAGTGCCTGACCAAGCCAATCAGTTGCAGCTCGTCATGAGCATGAAAGGAGTCATAAGGAAACCATTACGACGACTGAACATTCAAACAATCCAAAATGGCACAGAAATTCAAACATCGCGTAAAAATTTGTTTATTTCAATTCCTGACGTCAACACAATTTAGTCAACCAAAATGTTGCTTCTGTTGCCACAAATTCAAGCAGTTCAATTGATGAAGTTCCAGCCGTAGCAAATGGCGTAAAAATTTTTAACAAAGACAAGGCGCAAAACAGAAATGTGGAGACAATGTTTCCAATGGCTGAAGAGAATGAATCAGTGAGAAATATTTAAAAATAAATTATATGTTGGCACCTTATTTGAAAATTAGAATTATTCGAATAATCTAATATTATTAGTAGAGCCGAGATTTTTAGGGACTAAAAAACTCCAAATTAAAATTCGGCATTCTTTATTAATTTTTTTCCTCTTACAGTTGTAAATATAATATTTTTCACGTGTTTTGGAAAATTTTATAAAAAATATCAAAAATAAAAAATTTTAGGGAAAATTTCGATCTTTGCTGGTGCATTTTTGATCCAAGAAAAAGTCATTTTTAGGTGTATTTTTGGTTTAAAAATTTGATTTTTGAGAGTGCATATTTCGTTTTTATTGCATTTCTTAAGAAATTTTAGGGAAAAGCGCCTAAAATATTGAATTTCTTCAAGAATTTTCGGGAAAATGCCTAAAATATTGCATTTTTCTTAGAAATTTTTGGGGAAAAGTGGCAAAATAGGGATTAAAAACGCAAAAACGGCGAAAAAGGGATTTTAGGGACCAAAAAGTCGCTCTAATTCAAAAATTTTTCGAAATGAACGCTATTTCTGGGCTTGCTCGTCAAACCCTATCCGCAAAAAAAAAAAAGGTTAAACCCTGAAAATCACGGCTCTAATTAGAAAATATTCAATTAATTTTATTTGAATAGCTTAATGAATTTTAGTAGAACTCGGAATTTTTACTGAGTTTTAAACTATTTTTTACTGAACAAATACTAACTTCTAGTATTATTTGAATATTTTCAAAGAATAATATGATTATTCGAATAATCCTGATATTCAAATAATACACCAACATATATATTTGTAAATTCGCTTAGTAAATAAATATAAAACATTATTTTTTTTTGCTTTTAATTAAAAGACAATTAAAAACAATTAGTGTTCCTTTATTAAAATATATTTATAATTCAAATAATTTTTTCCAAATTAAGGATGTGTCGGAAAACAAAAAATTGCAAGAAAACAAAGAAACAAATGACAAAAACAATCGTGAATTTGCTGCCAGTATGATAAAGTAATATAATTTTATAATTTAAATAAATAAAATTTATATTTTAATAAACAAATTAAAATTATTATAGTGCAATTGAACGCCACGTGGCCGAAACAATGAGTGGAATTAACATAAACCCGGACAGACAGGACAAAATTCTAAATGGTGACAGCAACACATTTGGCCAACCGATTGAAAATGAAAGTAAACATTATTTTAAATAAAAATGTATTATATTTATATATTAATTAACATTTAGAACTGCTTAAACAGCTGAAGCGCGAGCCAAATGACTTGGAAAAAAATGTAATTTTAAAATAAAGCCTTTTATAATTAATAAAATTTAATCTATATTTCTTATTAAATGATAAGTGGTAAATTTATGAATTATTTAAATTGTCATGATTTAATTTAGTTTAATAATGCATTTAGGGCCTTTTAACTATCGATAACAGTACGATATTCACCAAATTACCCAATTCTTCAAATATTGGTACTGTAGAAGGAAAAAACGATCAAAATTCGAATAATAAACAGGCGGAAAAGGACGAAGACAATTCAGATGATAGTGAAAGTGTTGAAAGGGTAAAGTTTATTGAATTTTTATGCAAAATATATTTTTTTGTAACAAATTTTTTTTGAAAATTTAATTTTTTTTTCAAAATGGGGAAAATGTTTCTAGAGGTTTTCCAGGTCGTAAATTTTGAATTTGAGCTTTATTTAGACCGCTTTTTGAACCTTTAAACCGAAATGGAAACTTTTCGAAAATTTAAGCAACGTCTTGTATTTGTCGTTACATTAATTTGGCATTTTAAGCCATTTTATGAGATAAAATCAGGGGTTTTAAATCGGTCGAAATGGAGGTCAGATTCGAATTCTACCACCTGGAAAACATCTAGAACCATGTTTTAACCCATTTAAAAAAATGGGGGGGGGCATCATTAACTAATCCAAAAATTAACCAAAAAATTTAAGAATGCTAAAAAATCAGAAACCAACAACAAAAATTCGAATAATGACGATGAAGATGAATCCAAAATGCTTGAAAAGCGAAATGCACTACGACAAAGTCCAATTGGTGGGAGTCATAAACTGATTTTATTGAAAGATGACGTTGGTGAAACACCAAAACGGCGAAAAAACGGCAAAAAACGTCGCGGACAAAAGAAACACCAAGTGAATTTTTGAAATATTAGGATTAAAAATTTAATATAATATAAAAATTTTAAAAATAAACAATTTAACATTAAATAACTTTATTAATTCTTTAATTTAAAATATTTGTACCCAATTTTCTTATTAAAAAAAAATTAAATATTTTTATTTTTTTAAGCATAATTATTTTAAAAATTGTTTTTGCTAAAAATTATGATTAAATATTTTATAAATTTAGAAAACTGGAATACCAATTCAACAACTGGTTACAACGGAAGACATATTTGGCACCGGAGCCATAAATTTGCCAAAAATTGAACAAGTTGAACCAGCAAATGAGCAAGAAGAAGCAATTGTTGATGAGGAAGTAAAAAATTTAAGGAAATTAATATTTTAAAATGAATTAAAAAATTTTAAAATTATCAATCTTTTAAAACATTTAAAATTTAAAAAAAACAAAATTAATTAAAAAGTTGCCACCTTCTCAATCCGAATTGCCACCATTTGACGCTTTTCCATCTCCTCCGCCTTCAAATCAACGACGAAATTCACAAATTGGCACACAGTTGGCACAATTGCCAGATTATGGAAGGGGTTTTTGAAAATTTAGTTGGCCATAATAAAATTTATTATCTTTAGCACTCAACATGAACTCCATAAAAAATGTCACGACAAAAACAACAACACTAAAACCACCACCGCCACCGTTACCCGCAACAACAACACCAACATCAACAACAATGGCATCAGTGCCAAATGAAGATGATGATCACACAGAAATGATTAGTGGAGAGCGTGAAAGCACAACGACAATGGAAGTGCCGAAACCGACGACATCCAGCAGGGTGCCGAGGTGTTTTGTTTATCGAATCCACAGGAGATGAAAACTTACCTATTTATTGTCTTTAAACATGAAAATTATTCGAATTTTTGAAACTAAAAATTTTGCTTCTTGGAAACGGGGATCCGGCGAGCTCTAGACTCGTTGCTTAAATCCGAACTCAAAAAGAAGCAATATTTTTCGAACCACAAAGTTTGAAGGCCAAGTCCAGGGAAAGTCCAGGTCCAGTAATAATCCAAGGTCGCTGAGGCTCCACTGGACCTGGACTCTGGGTCCAGGAAAAATCCAAGCCTGTACCCAGGTCCAGGACGGGCTCTAGAAATTTTGATAAAAATCCCAAACCATGAGTTTTAAATTTTTTATTGAAACGAATTTCAGACGGCGCCAATTTGAAAAAGTTGTTCCTGTGCCTCGTGAACAACAACAACAACAACAACAACTTGTGCCACCTCGTCGCGTTTTTCCGTCCCGACATGGCCAAACGACAGCCATTCCTGCCGCCGGCGCCGGGCCCATTGGCGGTGGGTTGCCCGATGAGGAGACCGATTCATCGCCATTCGACGCTGAAAGGGCACAATTTTTGGACCACACATGGCACTCAAAACAAGTGAGAAAATTTAATTAGAATTTAAAATTATTTTGTTAAAATTGTTATTGTATATTTTTAAAATTGATATTTTAGCTGGTATTAGCTAGTTTAAAATATTTATCACAATACTCACATTTCTGAATAAAAATTGTTGCAGTATTCAAAATATCAGGTACCCATCGAAATGCAAATAAAAATTGAAAATTGAAATATAAATGATTAATTTGTTAAGATTAACATTTAAAAAAATATATAAAGTCACAATTTAATCCAAATTATTTTTCAAGACTTTTCTGAACAAATTTAAATAAGCCAGAAAAATAATAAAATGTAAATTGCCACATAGAAAATCAAATTTCAACAGGAACCTATCACAAGTCGAAAGCGAGTTTTTGTGGAAACTGAAGAGCAACAAACAACGAGCACAATTGATGAAGACGAAAACACTGAACAAACAACTTCAACAACTCCAATCATAGGCAAATTAAAGAAAACAAAATATTTTTTAATAATTGTTTTATTTTTTATATACAAAATTTGTTTTGTTTTTGAATTTTTTAAAATAAATTAACGATTTCTTTTCCAGCTAATAGTCGCCGTCAAAACCGTGTTGAGAGAATAGAGAGCCGTTTTGAAGCGAAGAGTCCATTTGAAAAAGAAATTCGACGAAAGCCAAGTGAGTCTCTTTTTTTTTGTTAAATAATTTTTTTTGATCGAAAATTTAAATCAGATTTTATAATTAATTTTAGTTATCGATGTATCATTTCCTAAGCAACAATCCAGCGACGACGAAGAAAATAACAGTAATGAAAAATTTGATGATGGCGAAAAAGCGCCAAAGGGTTAATTTTTATTTAAAAATTTATATTTTTAGGTAATTGATAAAAATATTAATCAAAAAAAGGGAAAACAATATAGGCACATAAATAATCATTTAGATAGTGAAATTATACAAAAAGACGGCCTACTAATATATTCACCGCCATACAATCAGCCTATGCCTATGCCAATGCCAGGCAAATTTATTTTTTTGTTGATAAAAAATAAATCAAATAATTTTAAGTGCAAAAAGAAAGTGATATTATGCCAAAGATTGGAGAGAGAAATGATTTGAAAACGGAAGAAAAAGAAGTTGAGCAATCATTGGTGCCAATGGGAGATGATAATTTTGTGGCCAAAACAATATCGGAGGAGGAGCTAAAAGGTGAAATTTTATATAAATAATAATTTTAAATACAAAATTTATTTTCAAGTTGTTTCAATTGAAAATAAATCACCCATTTCTACATCGACGTCTTCTAGCAGTACATTCGAATCTTCAACAATTCAAATTATAATGCCATCACAAAAAGGTATGTTTTGATGTATGGGAATTAATTTTTTTAAAATAAAATAAAATATATTTATTGTAAAATAGAACAATTCAAATTAGCATTTCAACGACGTCAACGAGTTCGGACAAATCGGAGAAGAAACAGTACAACGACGACGACAACAACAACAACATCAACAACCACAACACCTACTACAACAACCACAACACCAACAACTCCAGTGCCACAGCAGTTGAGTACGGAAGTGGAAGAGTTTTGGGCTCCAACAAGAAGTACGGTAGCGCTGGATACTGTAACAACAGCTCGCCATGTAACACCGTATGACATTGCGCATTTTTATCGGATGCCAAGCGGGAGTTCAAGGCACCGTGAAAGTGGTACGGTTGATAAAAGACAAATATTAATTAAATATTTATTTAAAAAGGTATAATCTAGAGACCGGAGCGAGACGAGATCTCGAGACAAAATCTTGACTAATCTCATCTCGACATCTCGTCTCGAATAAAACTGATTTTTCGAGATCCGAGATTCGCTCGAAGCTCAAGTCCGGTCTCTAGTATAAATTTATATAAAAATATTCCAAATGCTATTGGTTTTAATCGTAAACATTCTAAAATTTATTTGTTGTTCAAAATATAATAAATTCGTATAAAAACTATTTTAAACACATTAATACAAATATTTTTTAAAATAAATTTAAATTTAATTTCCTAAAATGTGTTCCAGTGCTCACATTTTGTTCAAAACGTGCCGCAATTCGTGACTCGGCCAACATGGTGATCGCATGTGCTGGCGAAGATGGCCAAGTCTGGACACCGCTGCGATGTCCACCCGGCACCGACTGTTTGCCGGCCGCCGATTCGACATTTCAAATTTGTTGTCCGGTCGCAATTGGCCGCCGAAGATAAAATTCATTATTCATTTTATTCAATTTGCATTTATCAATTTAATTTATTTGAAAAGAATTTCAATGTTATTTCCCATGCATTTTTGTGTCATAAACAACAAAATTAAATTTTATGGCGTTAAGCATATGTATTTATGTTTTTTAAAATTTGTTTTTTTGTTTAAATAAATTAAAAGGTCAGGAATTGTAATTGAAAAAAGCAACAAATAAATATTATATTTTTAATTGTTATATCTGAATTTGGAATAAATAAAAAATGACTCCTCAGTTTCACATTTTTAAAATATATTTGTTTAATTTGGCATATTTTCGTTAAAATAATTTTGGCACAATAAATCCAAAATTTTGGCAATAAGCAATTGTTTATCAGAGCGTATAAGCAGTTTAATCCAGCAAAGTCAATTAATCAATATGCTCTTTGGCGTCTCGTTTCGTTTTTGGTGGGCTTCAACGGCCATCGATCTCCAGGGATCTTTGATCCAGTATCAGATATCCCATCCAATTTCTTCGGATGAAAGCGGGCCATAGATCCCCTCCAGGGATTTTGATTCAGACTCTTCGGATAAGCCATCGTTCGCCTCCAGGGATTTTGATTCAGACTCTTCGGATGAAAGCAGGCCATCGATCACCTCCAGGGATTTTGATCCAGACTTTTCAGATGTGTCATCGATCGTCTCCGAAGATTTTGATTCAGTCTTTTCGGATGAAAGCGTGCCATCGAACGCCTCCAGGGATTTTGATCCAGACTCATCGGATGAAAGCAGGCCATCGATCACCTCCAGGGATTTTGATCCAGACTTTTCGGATGAGTCATCGATCGCCTCCGAGGATTTTGATTCAGTCTTTTCGGATGAAAGCGTGCCATCGAACGCCTCCAGGGATTTTGATCCAGTCTTTTCGGATGAAAGCGTGCCATCGATCGCCAAGGAACTTGATCCAGCATTAAATGAAATCGGCACGCCAACGGTTTTGTCCTCTGCTGACGCGTCTGTAAACAATTACATGCAAATTAAACTAATCAATTTTTTGTTTAATTGCAAGCTGACCTGCACTGCTGTGCTCAGCGGATGTCACTTCAACCAGTCCAAGCGCAAGTGCCCTTTTCTTGCTAATGATAGCAGTGTGGCTATCTTCAGGCTCCTCTGCCGAGTCACTTCGCACAAAAGCAAGCTTGCCTGCAGTCGTGTTTTCGGAATCTGGCAGTTCCGTGTCGGATGCAGGCTCCACCTGTTCAGCACTGGGTTTTACGTTGGGTGCAACTTTTGTTTCAAACGGGAAGAAGTCCTTGTTGCTGAAAAATGGATGAAACGTCAATTTAGATTATAAATCTGAAAAGCCATATTTCCGCGCTGAAATCTTATGGACCAAAAAGTGGACTGCGATGAGCTTCTGATCGAGGTTTTTTTGAGAATTTTGTTCAAATAAATTTCAAAGTCTCGCTAAAAAAATAAATTGAATTTTTCTCGTCAAAGATCTGGTTTGAACACAAATTGCATTCTTAAATTTTACCATGGCGGGACAAAATCCTAACGAACAAAATCCCTAATAAGCCAAAAGCAGACTAATACCAAATTAGTGATTTGGTCCGTTTTTGGCTTTATTAGGCATTTTGTCCGTTAGTGATTTTGTCCTAGCGCCAATTATACCCATCCCTCTACAACCAATTTGATTCCTAACCAATTCGAATTATGGCAGATGATGCAATCGCAATGCAACTTCTTCAAGCCAGTTGTACGCCGAACCCAATCCTGGATGCCGTTGAATGCGTAGCAAGGAGCTTTAAAGAAAAAATATTTGTTTTTAACAAAATGTGTAAAAACCGCGATCCTCTTCACAATCATACACATGGATTGTTGCATTTTGGCCGCCGTGTTCTTAAAAAAAAATTGATTAAACTTTTATTAAATTTCTAAAATTAAATAAAAAACATTTTCTAAAAGCCTGACCATCAGTGCACTTAACGGCATAGCACACATTTTCGCTTTTCAGTTCCGAACAAGTGATCTGACGAAGTTTTCGTGATTCCACATCGGGATGACGGCTGACCAGTCCATTCCAGCACTCAAAGCCTACCGATTTAATTTTAAAAATTTTAAATTCAGTGTATTCAAAAAAAATTGCTAATTTTGAAAATTCTCACATTTTTTTGCTATTATAATAAAAAAATAAAATGAAAAACATATTTATAATAAATATTTTTTACCATTCGCAAAACCGCCGAGCTCGAGTAAAACGATGAAAATGACCAAAAAAATTTGAATATTTGTGGTCATTGTATACTTTATTAATGATTTCTTTTATTTTTATTTAATTGTGTTTTATTTTGAATAAATTTAATAAAACAAAAGAAAATAAAATATAATAAAATGTTGAAAATTTTTGCCTTTTGTATTTTTTTCAATCAGGCAAGTTTTACGCAATTGGATGTCGTGAATTTTTGTTGATACGTTTCATCAAGAAAATGCTAACAGATGACACATAATGAGCAAAATGATTCACTTTCCTGAAATTTTTTTTCTATATTGAGAAGCCCGTTTTGGAGATTATTCATCTTTTGGTGTTCGAGGATACAATCGAAAGCAAAAATGTTTATGAAAAAAACATGAATAATGTGTGATGAAAGTTTTGATTATTTAAGAATATTTAGAAAATCTATTTTTTTTTAATTTTTAAGAATTTTGGGTTTGAATTAGGGTTGTGCCGGTTTTTTACAAAATGTCGGGGACAAGGAGTCGGGGACTCGGGGACTCACGGCATGTCGGGGATAAAGGAGTCGGGGACTCACGGCATGTCGGGGATAAGGGAGTCGGGGACTCGACTAAAGGGGACGGTTAGGGACGACATGTCGGGGACAAGGGAGTCGGGGACTCGACTAAAGGGGACGGTTAGGGACGGCATGTCGGGGACAAGGGAGTCGGGGACTCGACTAAAGGGGACGGTTAGGGACGACATGTCGGGGACAAGGTAGTCGGGGACTCGGCTAAAGGGGACGGTTAGGGACGACATGTCGGGGACAAGGTAGTCGGGGACTCGGGGACAAGAGAGTCGGGGACTCGGGGACAAGGGAGTTCGGGGACTCGGGGACAAGGGAGTCGGGGACTCACGGCATGTCGGGGACAAGGGAGTCGGGGACTAGGGGAGAAGGGAGTCGGAGACTCACGGCATGTCGGGGATAAGGGAGTCGGGGACTAGGGGACAAGGGAGTCGGAGACTCACGGCATGTCGGGGATAAGGGAGTCGGGGACTCGGGGACAAGGGAGTCGGGGACTCGACTAAAGGGGACGGTTAGGGACGACATGTCGGGGACAAGGGAGTCGGGGACTCGACTAAAGGGGACGGTTAGGGACGGCATGTCGGGGACAAGGGAGTCGGGGACTCGACTAAAGGGGACGGTTAGGGACGACATGTCGGGGACAAGGTAGTCGGGGACTCGACTAAAGGGGACGGTTAGGGACGACATGTCGGGGACAAGGTAGTCGGGGACTCGGGGACAAGGGAGTCGGGGACTCGGGGACAAGGGAGTTCGGGGACTCGGGGACAAGGGAGTCGGGGACTCACGGCATGTCGGGGATAAGGGAGTCGGGGACTCACGGCATGTCGGGGACAAGGGAGTCGGGGACTCGGGGACAAGAGAGTCGGGGACTCACGGCATGTCGGGGATAAAGGAGTCGGGGACTCACGGCATGTCGGGGATAAGGGAGTCGGGGACTCACGGCATGTCGGGGACAAGGGAGTCGGGGACTCGGGGACAAGAGAGTCGGGGACTCACGGCATGTCGGGGATAAAGGAGTCGGGGACTCACGGCATGTCGGGGATAAGGGAGTCGGGGACTCACGGCATGTCGGGGACAAGGGAGTCGGGGACTCGGGGACAAGGGAGTCGGGGACTAGGGGAGAAGGGAGTCGGAGACTCACGGCATGTCGGGGATAAGGGAGTCGGGGACTAGGGGACAAGGGAGTCGGAGACTCACGGCATGTCGGGGATAAGGGAGTCGGGGACTCGGGGACAAGGGAGTCGGGGACTCGACTAAAGGGGACGGTTAGGGACGACATGTCGGGGACAAGGGAGTCGGGGACTCGACTAAAGGGGACGGTTAGGGACGGCATGTCGGGGACAAGGGAGTCGGGGACTCGACTAAAGGGGACGGTTAGGGACGACATGTCGGGGACAAGGTAGTCGGGGACTCGACTAAAGAGGACGGTTAGGGACGACATGTCGGGGATAAGGGAGTCGGGGACTAGGGGACAAGGGAGTCGGAGACTCACGGCATGTCGGGGATAAGGGAGTCGGGGACTCGGGGACAAGGGAGTCGGGGACTCGACTAAAGGGGACGGTTAGGGACGACATGTCGGGGACAAGGTAGTCGGGGACTCGGCTAAAGGGGACGGTTAGGGACGACATGTCGGGGACAAGGTAGTCGGGGACTCGGGGACAAGGGAGTCGGGGACTCGGGGACAAGGGAGTTCGGGGACTCGGGGACAAGGGAGTCGGGGACTCACGGCATGTCGGGGACAAGGGAGTCGGGGACTAGGGGAGAAGGGAGTCGGAGACTCACGGCATGTCGGGGATAAGGGAGTCGGGGACTAGGGGACAAGGGAGTCGGAGACTCACGGCATGTCGGGGATAAGGGAGTCGGGGACTCGGGGACAAGGGAGTCGGGGACTCGACTAAAGGGGACGGTTAGGGACGACATGTCGGGGACAAGGGAGTCGGGGACTCGACTAAAGGGGACGGTTAGGGACGGCATGTCGGGGACAAGGGAGTCGGGGACTCGACTTAAGGGGACGGTTAGGGACGGCATGTCGGGGACAAGGGAGTCGGGGACTCGACTAAAGGGGACGGTTAGGGACGACATGTCGGGGACAAGGTAGTCGGGGACTCGACTAAAAGGGACGGTTAGGGACGACATGTCGGGGACAAGGTAGTCGGGGACTCGGGGACAAGGGAGTCGGGGACTCGGGGACAAGGGAGTTCGGGGACTCGGGGACAAGGGAGTCGGGGACTCACGGCATGTCGGGGATAAGGGAGTCGGGGACTCACGGCATGTCGGGGACAAGGGAGTCGGGGACTCGGGGACAAGAGAGTCGGGGACTCACGGCATGTCGGGGATAAAGGAGTCGGGGACTCACGGCATGTCGGGGATAAGGGAGTCGGGGACTCACGGCATGTCGGGGACAAGGGAGTCGGGGACTCGGGGACAAGAGAGTCGGGGACTCACGGCATGTCGGGGATAAAGGAGTCGGGGACTCACGGCATGTCGGGGATAAGGGAGTCGGGGACTCACGGCATGTCGGGGACAAGGGAGTCGGGGACTCGGGGACAAGGGAGTCGGGGACTAGGGGAGAAGGGAGTCGGAGACTCACGGCATGTCGGGGATAAGGGAGTCGGGGACTAGGGGACAAGGGAGTCGGAGACTCACGGCATGTCGGGGATAAGGGAGTCGGGGACTCGGGGACAAGGGAGTCGGGGACTCGACTAAAGGGGACGGTTAGGGACGACATGTCGGGGACAAGGGAGTCGGGGACTCGACTAAAGGGGACGGTTAGGGACGGCATGTCGGGGACAAGGGAGTCGGGGACTCGACTAAAGGGGACGGTTAGGGACGACATGTCGGGGACAAGGTAGTCGGGGACTCGACTAAAGGGGACGGTTAGGGACGACATGTCGGGGACAAGGTAGTCGGGGACTCGGGGACAAGGGAGTCGGGGACTCGGGGACAAGGGAGTTCGGGGACTCGGGGACAAGGGAGTCGGGGACTCACGGCATGTCGGGGATAAGGGAGTCGGAGACTCACGGCATGTCGGGGACAAGGGAGTCGGGGACTCGGGGACAAGAGAGTCGGGGACTCACGGCATGTCGGGGATAAAGGAGTCGGGGACTCACGGCATGTCGGGGATAAGGGAGTCGGGGACTCACGGCATGTCGGGGACAAGGGAGTCGGGGACTCGGGGACAAGAGAGTCGGGGACTCACGGCATGTCGGGGATAAAGGAGTCGGGGACTCACGGCATGTCGGGGATAAGGGAGTCGGGGACTCACGGCATGTCGGGGACAAGGGAGTCGGGGACTCGGGGACAAGAGAGTCGGGGACTCACGGCATGTCGGGGATAAAGGAGTCGGGGACTCACGGCATGTCGGGGACAAGGGAGTCGGGGATCGGGGACAAGGGAGTCGGGGACTCGACTAAAGGGGACGGTTAGGGACGGCATGTCGGAGACAAATGAATCGGCGAGCAACTCTAGTTCTTAGCTGTTATGTATTTTGATTTTTTTTTAATTAATGTTTTTTAACGATAAAATATTCAGTTTTTTCTCACAAAATTCCAAGAAAAATATTATTATAATTAATTTTGAAATTTTTTACTCATATTAACTTCGCTAATTGTAGAAAACCGGAATATGCATATAATAAAATAATAAAACAATTTGCATAATTGCAAAATTATTCGGTGTACAATTTTTATCATTGATTTTTTCACAAGATTTTCACAATTATCTTTTTCCACACATTGTATTGCTGGATTTTACTATACATTGTCATAATGAAGCTACTTATATAATTTGCATTTAATGCAAAATATTATTATATTACAATATAAATATAATAAGTTTACAAATATAATATAATATTAAGCCTAAAACTTGTTTTTGATTATTTATTTATTAGCATACAAATTTATTTATTTCTAATAAATATTATATATAACCTATGGAAATTTTTTAATCTTTAATCAACTTTTTTTTTAAATTATATTTTATAATTTCAGTCAAATCATTCGATGTTTTCAATTGCTAATTTTTTTCTACCCATTTTATTTTCAATTTTATATTTTGTCACACAAAATATGGCGATGAATAACGCCGAACTTTTAAAGAAGTTAACAAATTCATCACAAAATCGACAAAAACCGGCATATCAAATGTCAAAAGAAGATAAAGAATTGTTGGCATTAAGCCAAAAAATTGCCGCTGATCCCTTAGATTACATACTTAAAGTTGTTGATTTTATATTTAATGATTTTAAATAATTATTTATTTTTAAGACAAATTCCAACCACCAAAATGAACCTTCTGAGGTTCAACAAGCAATACATGTTTCTAAAGGATTATTGAAGGATATTGATCAGATGGCAATTGATCGTGAAATTTTTGCTAAAATAATTTCTCTAAAATTTGAAAAAAATATTTTAACTCTAATTTTAAATATTAAATTTTGCATTTTTAGCAAAAAAATCAAAAGGTACTACCGAATCATCCAATGCCAGTACGTCAAGTCGAATTACTGCGGAATTGGATGGAAAAATTGATCAAATTATAAACATATTTGTTCAAAATAGTAACAAAAATCGAATTGTGTTTGAAGGAATTAGACAATCATTAATTAAAAATATAAACATCGAAAAACAAAACGTGTCTTCACAAATGGTATGCCAAGATTTGTTTTTTTTTAAAAAAAACATTCAATTATTTTTGTAGGCTTACTTACTAATCACTAGGGACCGGCTTTATAGTTAAGAAAAATCTCTAAATAGTTAACTAAATAGTGGCGAAAAAGAGCCAAAATAGTGGCCAAAATCCAGGTTCATAAGCGAAAAAACGCAAAATCCTATCTAGAAAAAATACTAATTTTATTAAATTTTTTATAAAAATTTTTCAAAAAATTTGTGATCTTGGCAAGAAAAATTCGAATTTTATTTCATTTAAAAGAAAATTTCTCAAATGCCAAAATAGTGACTAGTGACGAAAAGGCATTTTTTTGCCAAAATAGTTTCGTCACTATTTTAGTGACGAAAACCCCGAAATAGTTTTTAGTTACGAGTAGTGACGTTAAAACGACAAAATTTTCGACTAAAAACATTTTTTTGTGCATAACTCGTCAAAACAGAGCTGCAGAAAAAAAGTTAAATAAATAAATCCGGTCCCTACTAATAACATACCTAATTGATATCGTTAGCAATTAGACGTTTCAAAAAGATAATACATCTTTTTTGGCATTAAAAATTCCTTAATTTTTTTCCCATATTTTGCATAATTGGTAGATCAGGCATATAAACTGGTATTGGATTTTAGATTTGCCTTTAAATTGACAGAGCTGACATAAAAATGTCATTGACCTAAAAGAACAAACAGCACAAATTTGAATTGTAAATTCCGCTGTAAAATGTCTAATTGATTTGAATTTTTTCAATTGATTAAAAATTGGAAATTTTAAAAAGTTCCAATTTTCATTTACCAACTTTAAGAATGCGCATCTTAAACCCTTGCACCTGAAACTCGAAGAAAATAGGGCACGATCAGTAATCAATTTCATAAGAATAGTAGATGCAGCAAATTTTGGCATTGGCATTTCGATGTTTTTGTTGGAAATTCCCGGGCAATTTGACATGGCAAATTGGAGAACTCAAATTCGATGGATTGCATGCAGATTGCTGCACATTGAGCCAATATATGATCAGTTAGTCGTATACACAGATCGCTTTATCCAACGGTTGGTCGCAAGAGGTGGCGAAAACAGTGCAAACTTTAATAACATAAAGGTCCATTTTTTTTAATTTTCAGACCAAATATTTTGTTTAAATCAAAGTATTATATTCCCAAATAAATTTACTTAATTAATTATACAACCATTTATAATACATATGTTTGTTTTGGGCTAGTTTGAAAAGTAATCCTTAGAGATTTTAAAACTAGAAAACGATAATTCTATAAATTTAAATTACGAATTTAAAGAAACAATTATAGAAAAAAAAGATTTAAAACAAAAGAAAATCACTTTGAAACCTTCTTTACAAAAGAGATATTCAAAAAAATGAAAATAAAATTGATCAAATTATTTAACTATTTAATATTTATTTATAATTACCTAAAATAAATATATTAAATTTATTTTATAGTTTACCTGTTTTTTAAAAAACTATAAATAATTGTTAAACAAAATTAGTGTCGGTCAGAGTTTATATAATAAATAGTAGTGCTGCACGAGATCCAAAATTTCTCGATATTCGAGCCCGAGCCCGATACTTTACTTTGTTTAAAAGTTATAAAATTAAGGATTTTTAAATTTGTTTTGTCATTATGCATTTTTCAAATCTTTAAGCTCAGAATTCTGTAAAGAATTCTCACCAAGTAGGCCATTTTAGTGGTGTAAAAAGTCACAAAAATTGACTCTAAATACGCGAGACTCGAGCCCGAGACCCAAAAAACTCGAGACTCTCGAGTCGACACTCGAGACCGAAACTCTTGTGCAGTAGTACTAAGAGATGATCCGATAATTTTCTTCATTCGGCATTGGATTAATGATCAAATGTTAATTCTACTTTTTGTAAAATTGCAAATTAATTGGTAATTTTAAGACCTTTTTAATGAATTTTGAGAATAATGCTAAAATGATGTCAACTAAATCAAACCTTAACATTTATCTGCATTTATATCAACAATTTGATAAAAATTGCAAGGCATTCTATGGTGATCAGTTTTTGAACAGTGATCCGACATTTCATTATTCTATACAAATCCTACAAAGTTTTTTGCATGAAACAATTCAACTATTTGTACAATTCATTCAACATGGGGCTCAAGTTGGAGTTGAGCAGTTGAAGAAAGAACAGTGCCAATTTTGAAGAAAACGCAATTATTTTTTGGCATTTTATTCCTAAACATTTAACCCTTTTTTTCTGCCAATAGTTTTCCAATACTATATGAATAGGGATGTAACCGGATGCTAAAAAGAAAAGTCCGAAATTCCGGCATGTCAGACCCAAAATGCCTAAAAATCCGGGGTCCGACAAAATTTGAAATCTTAGAAATTTGACTAAATTTTTCTGGCATTTTTTCGCCTTCCTAAAGACCCAAAATTTTGATGTAAATTTCAAAATAAAAAAATTTCAAAGCGAATTTATCCCTTTTTTCCTGGCAAAAAATTGGGCAAAAATCTGTGGGGTTTAGACCAATTTTCTTAACAAAAAAATTTTCTTGGCGGCGCCTATAGGCACCGCCCGCATGTGCCGGATTTAATTC
This sequence comes from Globodera rostochiensis, assembly GCA_018350325.1. Lineage (NCBI taxonomy): Eukaryota > Metazoa > Nematoda > Chromadorea > Rhabditida > Heteroderidae > Globodera > Globodera rostochiensis. The sequence continues at coordinate 3,643,605 of JAEVLN010000006.1, forward strand.
CGGATTTTTTGCCAAAAAGTCAACAATCCGGCATCCGGTTACATCCCTGGTATGAATAGGGCGCGCAATTTATATTTTGTTGCATATTTTTAGAGAAATTGTGTTTCGATGAAATTAGTTTGAACTTGTTGAGTAAAGTTTTAAAATCAGAATTTGGATAAAAATGCGCAAATATTGTTACATTTGGACATTTTTTAAGCGAAAATTCAAAAAAGAATGCGAAAAATGCTTGAAAACTAACAAAATTTAGTCAAAAGGCTCCAGAATTTCTTAAATAAAGGACATGTACCCCAATAAAGTACAAATCTTTAAAGATATCGACTCTCAAAAACAGTACAAATCTTAATTTGCCGTGTGTGTTAAAATTTTTGGATTTTAACGGAGAAATCATTATTTGATTGTGTAAAATTTTTTAAATTCCGTTTCCATAACATAAACAAATATTAACTCAAAATGTGGTCCGATTATTTTTTTCACATGGTCCGGCGGTGCACGATAGGCGCTAAACCGTAAATTTAAAAAAAAAATTGGGCCAAAAGTTTTATAATTTGGCCAGTTTTCCATAGAAAAAATCTGAATTTAGTGAAATGTTGTGCGCCCATTCTTTGGCTCGCCAAACATTAGCAACGGAATTTTGTAACGGTTCAATAACCAAGAGAAAATTTAAAATAATTTTTTCTTCTATCGGGGCACGTTGTGTTACTGAGCTTTAGAGAAAAATTAAGAATATGAAGGTGGTGGACATTTGACACATTAGCAATATTCTTGTCCTCTGGGCTTAGATTTTATTTTTCCTTTTTCTGGCAATTTATAATTTTTGATTCAATTTAGGGATGCTCCCCGATCCCGAACCCCGACTTTTTTGAATTTTTCGGGGTTTTTGCTGGGAATACCCCGATCCCCCACTTTTTTAGTCGGGGTTTCAAATTGTCAATTTTTAATTTCTATTTTTTGTATCATTAATGGAGCGATTTTTTATTAAAACAAAAGCGACAGACTCACACCTAAAAATACTAAATTTTTACAACTTTAGTTAAAATTTACTAGTCAAAAAAAGTCCACAGCATTCTACATAGTGCCTAAATTCAGGCGAAAAAATGTAAGACATTTGTTTTTTAAATAAGTGACCTAAAAATCAAAACAAATCTAAAAACCAGGTAATTAAAGTTTAAAATTACTATCTGTTAATTATGTTTATTACATTAGTTTCATTTATGGCATTTATCGTTCAATTTTAATGACCCTTTCTTTGCTGGCTTTTCCATAGGCAAATATTTTTTAGGCCGGAACCGGAATTCATGTGAAATTCTGGTTTCTGTCATTGGGCTTCCTTGCCAGGCATTAAAAACTGTGTTCATTAAAAATAATATTATAAATTGAATAAGAATTATGTCATTTCAATTAAGCCATCTTTATCGACAAATATAAAATCTTTGAAAAATAAATCAAAAAATCATTAGTATTTATTAAATTATTGAGATTTACCAAATAAAATGTCAGCAATAAATGCTTATTTGTTTCTGCAAAAAACTTTCATAACCTTAACATTTTTGTTGGTCCTGGAATGTCAAGTCAGCGCCACTCCTGTTTCGATAAACGGTAAATTTGGAATTTTTATTTTACTTAGAATTTTTTATTAATTTTTCCCCTATTTTTTTAAATGAAAACTTTTTCATGATTTTATTATTTTTGGACAAAACTAAAATTTTAAGAAAAGGGCATCCGGATTAAAGAATTACCAAAAATTTTAGCATGAAAGTTAAAATTTGGATGCATTGTGAGATGTGATTTCGTTCTCATTAACCTGCGATTCTTGCTTAATTTTTATCTTGCCTTAAATAAATTGCAAAATAAAAAGCTCAATTTGGTCATTAATTTGAACATAATTAATTATTGCATCTTGAAAATTTAAGCTTAATTAATTGTTGAATCAATTTAGCCATCCCAGAAAATGTTCTAAACTCCGTGGCAACTCGGGTGAAAGGTGATGAGCAACTGCAAGAGTTGGTTGAGGACGCCGTCGACTGGGCCCACCACATTGGCATGGCATGGCGTGCAGACAAAAAAATTAAAAGGTTTTTTAAACTTTTAAAATTTACCTTTTTTTTTTTGTTAAAATATTGTAAAAGTAAAAATCATTATTTTATTAAAATTTTTATTTTATTTTAAAAATTGATTTTATTTATTGCAGAAGTGATAACTGTGTTTTTGTGCCCTTTACATTGTTCCCGTCTCCGTTTCCACGTGCACTTTACCAACAGGCAGTAGACATACAAACAGTATCAATTTTTTTAATATTTAAACAAATTTTATTAATTATTTATATAAAACCGGGTAAATTAACAAATAATCGTGCATTCATTACTGCCCTAAATTTTTTGTTTATCATAATCTTTCGTATGCTTATATAAATTAAATAACCTAACATAAAATTTGTTTAGATTATTATTTAAGATTAATTAATTAACATTTTACTAAATAATAAATAATTGATTTATCGATATTTTTAAAATTAATTTAAAACTTTTTTTTAGTTTAATTAATTAAGGACATTCAATTGCTGTATTTTCGCGTTTCAAATGACTACGATTTTATGTTTAAAACGCTGGAGCCAGTTGCCAAGACAGATTATGCCATCAACAAATGGTTGAAAGTTTATACTACAATCCACAAAGAGGGAAACCATCAACCGCTCACCTTGCTTTTAACACGATCGGTTTGTGCCCATTTTGTTTTTTTAAAAATTAATTAATATAAATAATGTAATCATTTTTTTAAAATTCAGGATTATATGGGTCATTTGAACAAAAATAATCAAAGAAATGAACAAAATTATGAGCTCAAACAGGTACAAAATCAATTTTGACTCCCATCAGCGTAACAAATTGGTTTTAAGTGTCACAATTAAAATCACTTAAAATATATTTTTTGCAAATTTAAGTTTTTAATTCTTTAAAAATTTACGGTGGCGCCATTTTGCTACATTGCAAATAGCTTAAACATCATTTGATGATGAGTTTTTTGAAAGGCCTAGGATCAAGTCTTACCAGGATCAAAAGATCCTGGTGCTTCGACAAAAATACCAGGATTCCAGATCATAGTCCTGGAAAATGCTGTCCGGAGTCCAGTCCTGTCCGATCTCTACTTTTTAATGAATTTTATACACAACCGACTTCACATAATTTATACAAAATGACTTTATTAGAAATAGCTTTAGATATCGTTTAATGAGTTTATTTACTTTTATCGCAATTCGTTTTTGCTTCGTAAATGCAATTTTTATCGCTTCATTCTGGAGTGATTGATGTTTAAATTTAAATGCGCATTTTTACAGAATTATGTAAAAATTTACCTACAAAAACGCCAACATTTAGTTGTTTTGGGTTTAAATATAACTTTTAAATAATGTGTACATAAAAGCATAATTAGAAAAATGTGCATTTAAAGGTGGAAGTGAACATCGGACAAATAGGAGGTATGGCAATTGCCAACCGTACGACGGATCTTCACCGTCGAATGTTGTCAAAAGTTGGTGACGATAATCTGAACAATCAGTTACCGCCTAACGACGCTGAGGGCATTGTGGCACAGGGACTATACGAGGCTTGGTAAGCAATTTTTGATTTATCTTACAAAAAAAAAAATAGGCGCCGCCAAGAAAATAAATTTGTTTAAAATTAATATTTTTAAAGAAAATCGATCTCTAGGCACCGGCATCATAGGTGCTAGGTCGTTTCGCAAAATCCGCCACTTGGGAATTTTTTTAAATTAAGGAAACCCGACTTTTTTAAAGTAACTCCAAAGCCGTAGAGAATAAGTGGGGAAAATTGGAGACTTAGGGGTTCGTTAAGCTTAGGCCTAAGCCACCCGGGTTCGTTAAGCTTAGGTTTAAACATTCATGTAAACATTAATTTTTGATGTAAATAAATATTGAAAAAAAATTGTTTAAATTAAAATAAATGGCGGATTTTGCGAAACGCCCATAGTGGCGGATTTTGCGAAGCGCCAATAGTGGCGGATTTTGCGAAACGACTCAGCACGAAATTGTTTTGCAATTTGGAAAAAATGAGATAAATTTTCTTTTTCTTTTTTTGTAGATTAATTTGGCAACAAAAAATCCGGACAAACCCCAAAAAATCTTTTGCTTAATATAAATTACAACAAAAAAAAATTCTTTAAATTTTTTAAGGAAAGCATTCGGCATTGATGATGCGATTATCATTGCTGTAGCCGGAAGTACCGGCAGAAACATTGAAAAATTCCAAGTGGGAGTGAGAGTGGAGCAGCTGTCAGGAAACAAAATCAAAATTGTGAAGCTCTCATTGGTGGAATGCGATGATAAGTAATGAACAGGGCTGCTACTTTTAGGCACAAAAAATTGCAAAATAGGCGCCTAAATAGGCACAAAAAAGTTCTAAATAGGTGGCACAAAAATAGGCAAATAAAATTTTTTACCTAAGGTTTTAACAAAAGAAAAAATAAGCGATCATTTCTGCTTATTGCAGTTACAAATCAAAAATTTTTCGATATTTTCCGGCGTAAAGCGCATCCGATTGTCTGCCAAAATGTGTTTGTATGCCGAAAACGAACCTTGAAAATGTGAATTTAAAATAGTGCGGTTTTTCACTAACTTTCAACGAATGTGAGATTGCGTGATTGCAAATTTTTCAATCGCTTCAGGTAAACTGTTAAAATCCAGTAGCTTTTGCCTTTATTTTTGGCATTTTTTGCGAAATATCTCAAAATCCTGAAAAAAGTCGCCAAAAATGCCGAAATAGGCATGAAATAGGCACAAAAATGTCGAAATAGGCACAAATAGGCATTAGGCACAAAACCCCCAAAATAGGCATAAATAGGCATTATAAAGCCCACTCTAGAAGCTCCAAATAAAGCTAAAAACATGTTTTCCGTGCTTAGCCAATTTCGCAGAAAAAAAGCATTTGTCTAAAAGTAGCAGCCCTGGTAATCAAATTTGAGAATAAAAAAATAAATTTTTATATTTAAACAATAATTAATTTGAGATTGGAACTTGACGAAAATGATTATTCATTGCGCTACAAAGGACAATTAATTGCTGTCGTGTTTTATCAAACGACGGTTGAAGCCCCACCAGCTAAATATGTGTCGGCTCGGCTCAAAATTGAAAGATCAACGGCCATTGTATGAACAAAACTCGTTGTTTTAATTAATTATTAAATTATAAAACAATAATAATAATAATAGGTTAAAAATTATTTTTAAACAAAATTTAAGAAAAGTCCAACAATTGGAGTTGAGTTGACCGGCGCTAAAAAAGTTCAACAGGTAAAGCCAATCATCAAATTTAAATTAATTAAAATTAAAAACATACATTTTAAAGGCACTTTCGATGCCCGGAGTGTTGGAACACTTTTTGCCAGAGCCAGAAAATGCTAAAAAGATTGAACGAATTCGTAATACATTTGCAAAAATGTGGGGCCTCGAAAAAAATGATGATGAGACAGAGAAAATTATTAAAGTAAATAATTTTTTTTATAGTGATTTAAATTTATTATCAAAATATTTAAAAAATTAGATTTTATTTAAAGGATGCCATTGCAAATCCGGACAATTATGTGCTAAAGCCTAGCAAAGAGTGCGGTGGGAACAACTTTTGGGGCCAAGAAATTGCTGAAAAATTGCGTACATTTGAACCATCCGAACGGGCAGCTCATATTTTGATGGAACGGCTTAGGCCTCCTGTCGTTAAAGTATGAATAAATGTTAAAATAAAAACTCAATTATTCAAAAATATTGAAAAATGTTAATAAACATTATTTTTAAAATACGTAATTGAATATAAAAGTAAGTAATGTTCAATAGCTTAACTGGGCACAGTACAAATTTTAAACACCAAAAATATCCAAGAACTACATGGTCCGACCAGCCGAAGAGGTTCATGAAATTTCCAACGTTGTCAGTGAGCTGAGCATCTACGGGTACTTGCTGGGCAACTCGACGGACATGAGCGTGTTGCTCAACAAGCGCGAGGGGTACATGGTTCGCAGCAAGGGCGAGAACAGCAACGAGGGCGGAGTCCAAGCTGGAGGAGGTGCACACGACTCGCCCTATCTAGTTTAGGTTTTTGGAAATTGCAAAATTTTCCCGAAATTTTCTGCTCTATAGGAGCCTATTGTATGAGATTCATAATCAAAATACAGATGTATTTTAATTGTTTTACATAAAAATTAAAAGGTATTATACTCTAAGTATTTTATTATTTAGATACCTTAATTTGTAAGTATGTTCTAAAGTGCTATCAAAATATGTGCTAAAATTCCAAAAAAAAAAAAGAAGATAAAATAAGTTCTAAAAATTTTGCATTTACTATAATTAGGTTATGTGGTTAATTATTGACAAAAATGTTATCCTTTCATTCCCCAACAGTCAAACCAAAATCCTTTCTTCAAACAGTTTAGAAGATTTATTGAGTTTTTCAAATTGATTTCTCCAAAATTTAAAGACCCTGTCACCGGGAAATCGTAAGTGAAACAAAATTTTAAACAAAAAAATGAATGGCTAACTCTTTCAATTTTGGCATTAATTTACTGGCATGCCCTCAGGGCTGGCTGGCTCTGTCCACTCACTCAATTCACTCAGCGTTTTGGCTAACCCCTAGGCCATTTTACACTCTCACCCAACCGCTTTCATCCGAGTCCTTACCACAACGGCACATAATAATCAAGTCCGCCATGGCACGGCCCCAACGGCACAATAATAATCGAGTCCGCCATGGCACGGCCCCAACGGCACCATCCCATCCCCAACCCACTCATTATAGCCTCGGGCGACTCATTTTGGCCAAAGCAATGAAGTAAAACTCATCCCCAGGGAAACTATACGATAACTTGAATTCCAACAAATTTTAAAATAATCATTTAAAAAATCATAAATTCAAATTTTAAAATCGTTTTTTTAACCAAATTTTAATTTTAATTAAAAAAAATTTAATTTGTTAAATTTTTAAAGTAAAACATTGTTCATAATGTGACCTTTTTCAAATATATTCTATTTGATTATTAATTTTAAGTATTGAATAGATAAGATATACAGATTATTTTTTAGATTAATATTTTAAACCATATTTATAATTTCATTTTGTCAATGTGTTCATTATTTTTTTTAAATAAATTATTATTGAAAAAATTAGTTTTAAATTACAAGCCTTTTCTTGGCTTCCCATCAATAAATTCGTAATGTCGGTTTGCAACCGCGTGTCAGAACTAAGAGACAATTGGCGGTATGGCATGTGCCGTCCATGGGGCGGAGGGGGAGGGAGGAAGGGGGGGGGGGAAAGCAGATTTGTGTGTGTTTATGCCCTCGAGGGCATTCATTCATTTTGTCGGGGCTTTCCAGTTTGGCCTCCGGGGCTGCCCAGACACTTCCGCCGATTGCTCTAGGGCACAAATGTGCAGAAAATGAAGCATTTTATAGTGCCGACAATTTTTTGCTAAAATTTTTCAACTTTTGTTTTTAAATCAATTTATATTTTTGAAAATTTAGGCAAAATACCAAAACTAGAAAAAACTAAAAAGTAAAAAAATATGTCACATCTCTGTTTTTAATATTTAAAATATTACAAAATTCTGAGGCAAAAAATCTTTGTGTTTGCCCAAAAAATACAATTTTTTGTCCCGCAATTTGAGAATCTCAAAATACTGATACTTGCCAACTTTCGCCTCTAATTTAAAATTATATAAATTCTAAAAAAAATGTTTGTTTTTCCAATTTTAGCTTCATTTAAAATGCGGATGGTTCTTTCCTTTGAAGGCCAAAAATTGAGCCAAAATTTGTCTTTGACGTAACTGGGGGAGGGTATTTTGGTCCCATTCCCAAGACCTTCAAAAATGATTTTTGGACCGGAAGGTAAAGTTATTTATTTTCAAAGACATTTTAAGCATTTTAAATATTTAAAAAAACTTTTCATTTACCCTAGAAAGTTTATGTTTTTTTTTAAATAATTGTTGCATTATTTTAAATTTGACTTTTTTTAAATTTATTTCGCCATTTTAATTTATTAACATAATTTAATTTATTTTTGAACAAAAAATTGACAAACATATTACATTTAATCTTAGCCTTATTTGTATTTAGTTGAGATTTTTTTTTTACTTTTAGTCCTGGGAAAATGATTAAAATGAGAAAATATTTGACTAAAGATACCTTCTACATTTTAATGCACTTTTTGATATATAATTTCATATTTTGGGATAATAAATTTTGTGTATTTCCCGATATTAATAAAGCATTTTGGTTAAATTATTTTCCATTTTAACGAATTTTCATTAAATGCCATTCCTAACTGATTATATATATAGAACAATCTTTAGTTTTTAACATAAAGTTTCCTTCATGTGATATATTGCTGTTTTCACGTGCGTTTTGTATTCCAGCATCAAGTAAATGTCATTTTTTTTTGCTCGCGCACCGTTCCTTATTTGGCAAAGCAAAAATAATTCACCTAAATGCCAAGGGTATGCATAAAATGCCAAGATAATTTTTTTAATATTTTTGGCCAACAGGCAGTTTAAAATCATCTGGCAATTGTTACTAAATTTGCTCAGAAATAATCTACTAAAACATAATCTTATTTCAAGAATTCCTTTAAATTTCTATTTGAATAAGTTAGACCATTCTTTTTTTATATTCACAAAATTTTCAAATTTATAAGTTTAAAAGGAATTTAAAATCCGTTTTTTTAAATATTTTTTGCGCTGACCTGTTTGGGCAGCCGTCGTCGTAGGCCATTTTCTCATTTATGAACTGTAAGTACATATAATAAGGGCGTTTGTGTTGGGTTAGGGGCGCTCAGCTAAAAACACCCCCCGGCGATAAGTCCGTTTTTGGAAATGACATCCCCACGCACAATTGGCTCTAATTTTGCCAACCCAAAATTAATTTTGTTGAGGGTTATTTTATTTTTGGACGAGTTTTGATGATTTTAAATGAAAACAGTTTTTATATTTTTATTAATAATTTTGTTTTAAAAATTATTAATTACAATTTAATGATTGGATTGGACTTGACATGACGTCATTTCTTTAAATTTTAAATATTTTTTGTTATAATCTTTTAAACATGTTTTCTGATTTTAAATGAAAACAATTTTTATATTTTTATTAATAATATATTAAATTACAATTTAATGATTGAGGATTTGACATGACGTCATTTCTTCAAATTTTTTAAATATTTTTTGTTATAATCTTTTAAATATGTTTTCTTTTTATGACAATGACTTCCTTTTCCTCTTCTCCAATTTCAATGACATCATTAGCGCTTTTATTTGAATGCGTGGGCCCTCTCCATTTTGGGTGGTAATGCCAAAAAACATTGGTCAAAAAACTGAGTTACTTCCGCCCTTCCAAATGGCCAATATTTTGTCCATTTTTAAATGTTAAATATATTTCAAACTAAACGAAAAATAATTTAATATATATTTTTTAAATTATACAAAAGATTTTCTTTGCTTTTTTGAACGGTAGAAATTTTGAATAAAAAAGATTTTGCGTTACAAATCTAACATTTTTGTTATAAAAAAAGCAATTAGCTTAAAAATGCTAATTTTTCTATTCAAACATATAAATTTTTAAAAATACTAGTTCTCATATTCAGCCAACATTAAAATACTATAATAAGTATAAAATACAATCTAACAAATTAAAATATAGTTTTAATTTTTATGTTCAACAAAAATCATTTTTGATTTTAATTTTACAGTTGGTCTGATGGCGTCAAAAATTTAGCGCCGCAACAAAAATCAAAAGGACAGAAATTGGCTTTACAAATGTTTCTGATGTCATTTGGTCATTAATCATGAGAATATTTTATATTCAGCGACTACTTTTCGGAGTAAAAAAAAGAAATCGTAGGCGTTATTAATGCCCTTTTTGCCATTGAAAATTGGGGAATAAAAATTTTTGATTAATTGCTTCATAATTTCATATGTGCATTCGCTATAAAGTCATAGGTGCTGTTTGACCAATTTCTCCAAGCAGATGCGTGTAACATTTTCTTTAATTTTTTCTTTCATCAAATATTTGGTCAACCAATTCTCAATCTCTCATTAAAGCACATTTCTGGGTTGGAAGAATGACAAATTTTGATGTTTTAAATAAAAAAAGACAAAATTTGTTGTCCCAAAATGCTCTTTTTAATTAATATTTTAGGATTCAACTTTTTGAGTGAGTTTTTGAGGTTTTATTTATGCTTTACAGTGTTTCTGCGTACAATGAATGCATATTATAACTATTTTTTAGGCGGCAAAATGTTAGAAGAAATGTTAATTTTGAAAATTTTTATTTTAAATTCATTGAAAGTAATTTTCTCAAATAATTATTTTTCATTGATTTGTTACTTTATTGGTTTTTTAGAAAAAAATAGTTCCGCCGGCCAAATTATGCATTTAGTTAAACAAAAATAAAAAATAAATTTAAAAAAGTTTAGAAAACTGTTTTCATCAATATTGTAAATTATTGTAATTTTTTAAATAAATTAATAAATGTTTAAGTCCAAAAATTTGTTCAATACATATTCTAAAAATTGAAATAACTCTTCTAAAAGCACTCAAAGTTATTTTATGCATTTGGTTTTTTAAGAATACGAATTATAAATTATTGACATGCTAATTGTTTTATTTGTTAAATCAATTTTCATCTTTCGGCTAATGTAGCAAAAATCAAAACAAAAAATTGAAAAATGTAAAATTTGGCTTAGTCTCTAAACAAAGTTAGTAAAATTTGGATTGAGACCGAAAATGTCTGCTGTTGGGACAGAAATTCCCCCCTTAATTCCGGTTTTTTCAAATTTCTCTAATCTTAATTAATTGTTGATCCCGGTTTTTTTGACCAATTAATTGAAATTTTTTTTTGTTTACTAATGATCCGCGCTACTTTAGTTTCAACATAAGCTGAAAAGGACGAAATTCCTGTTTACTTTTTATTTTTAACTCTCAATTTCAATGTGCCGAAGAGGCCAAATTCCGCAGATTTGGCCTTAAGCCTTTTAATCTAATTTTTGCAATTTTTGTGTACACAACAACCGGAAATATCCGGGCAAAGAATTTATATCGACGTAATTTCCGCACTCAAACATCTTCTGGGACCTTTCGTCACAATTTCCCGCTTTTATGAGATTTAATCTTTAGAATTTTGGGTTTTTATTTATTTTTAATGCACTAAAATTTTTTGATCAATTTTTGAAATAGTTTTAAAATTTAAAAGTTTTATGCTAAAATCATAATGATGTTTTCATTTTTGTTTTCATTTCTATTAATATTAACAGAATTTCAAAAACTTAAAATAACATTCAATTCTTTTTTTTGTGTGCATGGACTCATTCAATTACCCCTTTAATTTTCAGTAATAAAAGTATAAATTACAATTTTTTATTTTATTAATATGCAAATATTAAATGCTTAAAAAGCAATTAAATCATAATAGATAATAAATTTTGCTTTTTCTTTATTAACCAAAATGTTAGCTAACAATTTTATTCTCCTAAAAATACCTAGGGGACGGCAAAAGTCCTCGGATTAGCGTCATTGTCGCGTGCACACAGACGCAATATTGGTGATGGGTAATCCGGATGTAGAGAATGGCACAAATTGTGTGCCATCATTGACATTATGCTTATGGCGTAATGTTCTCTAAGCTTTGCACTAATGGCCTTCGCATGGCAATTTAACGACGGCTTTCATTCTATAAATATTGCCGCTACTTGTACATAAAGCTATGGGGCAGCAAAAAAAAACATTTTCTGGCAATTCCAATTTTTGCATAAATAACTGCGAATTTATATGCCACCAGCTCCTCAATAAATAAATTGGAATTTTATTGTTAGTTAGAAGTTCAAAAAATATTTGATCAGATTTTAGCAATAAAAAAATATGGCTAAAAATATTTGGTAAATCGGGACAAAGTCTAAAAAAGGAGCAAAAAAGGAGCAAAATTTTTATCCTAGATTTTGTTTATATCTTTCTGTTTTTTATTATAGCTTTTTTATAAAAATGTTCTCTTTTTTGCTGAGCCATTAATGAAATTGAAAATTAAAAAATCGAGAACAAAAATCCGCTTTTTTCATTTTTGAGTGGGTGTTGGTTTTATCTTTAAATGTCCACAATTGTGCCAAAAAGCGTTGGCCACGTCTGAAAGTTCTTTATGTTCATCTTAAATCTGCATATCCGGCTTATGCAAATTTTGGCATTCCGTTCCATTTGCAAAACCTACGCCAAGTTTGGCATTTCGTCCAAATTTGGCATATGACTCTTTTCCTTATTTTTCCGTTTTTGGTGAGTTCTTAATGTTGGATCAATTTAAATAATTTTGTGGACTTCTTATATAACGCAAAAAGTTTTGCAATGAGCTTATTTTTCTCCTGTTTTTCGAAATATTTTGGGTAAATGTAACTTAAAAATGCAAAAAAAAAAAAATCGTTATTGATTTAACACATTTTCCTGCACTAAATGGTGGCATAAATCTTTTAAATAACATTTATCACCCGCGCACATTTCGTGTCATTCAAAGCGACCTAAAGTGAACTATTAATTCATTTAGCTCCCATATTGCCAAGTACATTGCTTCGGAAAATTAAAAAAAATGCCACTTGTCTTGACATTTTTGTCATAACAGAAAATGAAAATCACATTTTGTTTCTTGTCATTTTTTACCCTGATTCTAAGCAATATTTTTGTCTTTAAACTAGGGTTGGGACACCGTTTTGGTGGTGTGTGTTCCCCCGAACCTTGAATTCTCGAAAATTTGTGGATTTTTAGTTGGAAAACTAAGAGACAGGACATTTTAAACCCAAGACATTTTTAGTCGAGGTTTTTCGGACTTAACCCGAAACCAAAAAAAAAATCTATTCAAAAACAACCATTTCTCGGAATATGATATCATAAACATTTCAAGAATTTTATGCGTTTCCGCTGAGACATGACATAATTTGGTGTCACTTTATATCTTGTCATTTTTGTCAAAACCTTTTACTCAAAATGCCATCACCAATTTTGGAAAGATTTTTGAAATGAAGATGTTAAATTAAATAATTTCATTTGAGTATAGTAAAAATTTTTAACACACGGAGTTTTTTTTACGTATTCTATGTAAATAAATAATGATTTTTTTGCACAATTTTTCTGTTTTTTTCTCGTATTTTCCAAATAAAAAATAAATTAATATTGTACTAAAAACTATTAATTTCCATTCACAAAACAGACTTTAGCTGGGCAATTTTGGCTTCAGAATGCCCAAAAATATGCACAAATGAACAGTATATGGAATACCTAAGCAGATTTCACTCTTAAAAGACCAAATCAAGCAGAATTAATTTTGCTCAAAATGCCGGAAGTCTAAATTAGGTAATGCCAAATTGTTAAGGTGCATCAATTTTTGACAACTTATAAAGTAATACCTGAAAAGAATGCCAAAAGGTTTAAAAAAATGCCATATTTGTTTAAATGCTTTAAATGCCAAGATGCGCATAAACCGCTGTTTTCTCTAGATTGACTAATTTAAGTAATAATTTGAAAGCTGATTCAAAGCTAAGTGCGCAAATGCAATTAATTCAAAGTCCTATGCATAATCATCATCAACAACAAAATCGGTCCACTTCCGTGACGCCGCGCCGTCGTTCACGAATGGCATCACCACCAGCGTTCAGCGCTGCTCGTCTGTTTGCCAAACTGTCCGGTCACCAGCAGCAGTCCATTGAGCAAAAGATGGCAGAACTTCGAGCAGTATACTCAACACAACCAACACCACCACCATCAACAATCGCTGCAACACAGTGCAGCAACGGAAGCTGTAACACGTCGGCAAAAGGGTAAATTCACAAGCAATTTAAATATTATTACATTGATCCTAAAATTATACTTTTCAGGCACAAAAATATAAAAATCCAATTTATATAATTTTCCTAATGCATTAAATGGCCACAGAGCGTTAAAAGAGCACACACATGATGGCAACATTCAAAAATATTAAAAAGAACGAAAGTACCAAAATGGACCTTTTTTTAAAATTAAAGCTTAAATGAGAACACTAATTGAAATTAATGTATTCTTTCTTAAATATTTTTCCCTTAAAAATTTCTCGAAATATTTTAAGAACATCATTTGCTCTTGATATTGAAGGATACTTAGATGAACATAAAGGAGTTTTTGAAGCTCTTTGAAATTTAAGAGCACTTTGTGATAAGCGCAAAATTATTTGTTAGTTTTTTGAAAACAAAGAATTTATAAATGCCATTGAAATATTTGGGTTTCAATATGTAGACCATGTAAAATAAAAACCAAAACAACTTTTTAATATTATTTTCTAAATAATTGTGAAAAAAAATGGCCAAAATTATTAAAAAGCGGCAAAATTTGAGTCGGTCAAATGCAATGTGCCAAATTTAACCAAAAAAACAATTTTAGTTCATTTTCGACGCTTACGGCAGCACCACGTCGACCCGGACGAACCTCATTGCCAACACCGTCTCTAGGCGACATGCTTGAGCCTCTGCAATTTGGTTAGTCCTATCTTTTAAATATTAAATGATTTTTGGAGCCGGATTTATATGGAAATTTGCCAAATATGGAACATAAAATATGGACCAAAAATTCATAAATTTGGATAATAAAGAGGCAAAAAAATGATTAAAAATGACGCAAAACAGCCAAAATATTTAATTTTATTTATTTAATGCGAAATAGGTTTTTACTGCCGTTGTGGTACACTTGAAAATCAATACATTCACTCAATTTAAAACAAAATTAAAGTTGATTTTTTGAAATTATCGATACTTAAATTGTGATTTTTTAAAGTTTAAAAATTAAAATTTATTTTATCTATAAAATGCAGAATTTCAGATAATTTTATAGGTTCCCGAAGCTGTGCGTCATCAAGACGAGCCAGCACAGCCACCACATGTTTTCCTGCACCATCCATAATGGAATTGGCATCCTCGGCCGGACTCATGTCGCTATCGCCAAGCGGTACTTTTTGTTCAATTATTAGAATCAAAAATTATATAATCCAAACAATTGTAGATAAATCAGAAAATTTAAAATTGAAAAAATGCCAAATTAGCCAGATAATTTAAACATTCAAATAAGAAAAAGGTTATCAGAAATACTTAAGACTTGGTGTTCGAGTCGTCCGTGCTCGGCATCGCCTACTACGACTTTGTGTTGTCTGTCTGCGAGGTGTCCCCATGCGATGACACTGTCTCGATTGCTGCAGGCGCTGTCGCGCGCAAGAACAAAGCAGCATGCGTTGCCACTTCAACACTTGAACCGCCCGCATCCGCGTGCCCGCGGGGATCATTGACGCCGGCGGCCAAGCGCCGCGTACACGGGACGGGCAGTGACCCGACGCAACCGTCGCCAGCGGCAGTTGTTGTTGCACAACAGCAGCGCAAGACGGGCGCGGTTGGTGGCGTTTTGGCCAAGCTGGCCGAAAGCGGTAAGAAGCGGCCACAAACGGCGGTGTCGTCGTCGTCGACGGGTGGCGCTCCCGGCGATAGAAGTAATAATTTAATGTTTTAAACAATAAATAAAAAAAAGATGTGTTATAAACAATTATGAAAATAAATATGCATATTTATAAAAAGCAAAGAATTTGCTAGAAAATAGATATTTAAAGGGTTTACGAATATAAATTCATATATGAAAAATTAAAGTGTTTTTAATAGACAGAAATTTAAAAAAAATTATAATACCCTAATATTTAAAGTTTCATTGGCTGACAACATTGCACAACTCGCAGAAGAATGTGAAACTAAAATTGGCTTGGATTCTACGGATCAAAATATTACTGCTTACCGTCTACTTTTGGCAAAATTGGACCGAAAAACAAATGTGGAATGGTTCGAGAGCGTTATTGTTCCCGCGGTGATTAATAAAAATATTTTTTTATTTTTTATAATTCTAAAAGTAATATTAAATACATCGAGAAAGTTACAAGTGTAATTGAGTATTTCTCCAAATTAAAATATTAAACTTGGTTCATATTATTTAAAATTGTAACTAAAATGCAATTAATCACTCTTTAAAAACTTTCTCTATTTATTCATTGATAAAATCAGTTTAATCATATTGTATATATTTTAAATAAACATTTGTGCAGGAATTGCTGGAACGGAATGGAATCCCGGTCAGCGAGCTGTCCTTGCTGACCATGGGCATTTTGGTGTGGCGCTGCACGCTGAACAACGCGCGCCTGCTGTGCCTGGTCAACGGCGTCCAGCAGCAACTGCACGAAGACAGCAGCACCATCACGGCGTCATTTGAGGCACTGAAGCGTGCAGCGTGCAAGTACAAGTGCATGCACCACGTGATTACCGTTGGCCAGCGACGGCCGTCCGCTGCGAGCACGCACAGCTCATGCTCAAGTCGCAGGTGCGCAAACGGCATTTATTTATTTAAATTAATTACCTATATTAAATGATCCATATACAATTAGCTTCCTTAATAGGTCATCTCTGTCATCCGGATCTTATGGTCAAAATTATCAGCAGGATTCTGGAATGAAACTCCGGGTCTTGGTATTGATTTTTTTTAAATTTTTATATATGAATTTAAAAAATAAATTTAATTCAGATGTGCCAGTCGCGCAGTGAATTGCAGGAACTTCCAGCTCATGCACTGCGTGATGCCAAATTTTTATTGGCCTCAAACACGAACCCTTTGTTATGCCTTTGTTTTCCGCTTACTTGATTGGTTTACCGTATTATTTCCTGATTTAAAACTTAATATATTCATTGATTTTTTGATTGATCTATTTTTTCTAATTATTTAAAATTCTTTACAAATTATCAGTTCAGAATTTAAATCATCATTATTAATTTGGAAAAGAAATAATGAGTTAGTTAAAACTTAATTCTCTGGGAATCCTCTATCTATTTATTGGTTGTAGCCAAATTTAAACAATGGTCATTATTGTAATTAGAGTATCCACAATTTGTAATTTTTCGGGTTATTATTTCCATAATTATTTTATTTGATAGTAAATTTAATTTTTTCCATAATTCGTCAAGTCGCTGATAAATTAAACTTTATTTAAATCTAAGGAAATGTATTTTCATGACATTTATCAAACATTTCTTCGAAATACTTTATTTGTTGAAAAAAGTATAACTAAAAATTGAATTTATTGGGCCAAAATGCACCCCTAAAGATCGATATTTTCTGAAAAAATATTAATTTTTGAAAATTTTTATTAAATTTTTTAAAAAAAGAATTCCCTAAACTCCGGGATTCAAACTCTCAGCCATCCCCAGGCAAACCCATCACACACCATTACACCACCAAGGCATTCAATTTTAAAGAATAAAAAGGATTTTCACTCGGAAACTTGAACCTTGGGCAAAATAAAATTGCCATCCTTAATTGGACTAAAAATATGCCAAATGCATATAAATCCCATCTCTAGTTATTTCTCTCAAAATACTTTTATATTTAAGTTTAATTATTAATAATGCCAAATAATAAAAGTTTTAATTTGATCAATTACTTCCATAAGTTCTCTTCAATTTTGTAAATAACAGCCATAACTAACACAAGAGAAAAAAAATTTTGATGCAGAAATGAGGAAATAATTGATCGAAACAAGCAACAAAGCAACGTTGAGTGCTCATTTTGTGAGAAGAAATGTGGGGTGATTTACCAGTGTTACAAAGTTCAACTAAAAGCTTTCACGGACTTGGAGACTCTTTCTTTTTCAATTAGAGTTTCTAATTTTATTATTGCTGTTCTTTATATTACCCAGATTTTGTTTAGACTCTATACACTAAATGTACATATAGACAAATAAAAGATTTCATTTTCAAGCAAGCTTGAATGCCTTGAAAGATAAAATACGAATCTTTTGTTAAGGGCGATTGTGGCGGACCGCTGATGGTGGAACGAGGAGGACTATTTTATGCTGCCGGGCTTGCTGTATCCAGTTACAATCCGCCTGCTTTGCGCAACATTTTGCCTGGTCTAACCCAAATTTAAAAATTAGCTCAACACATTAAGTTATAATTTAAAATGTTTTAAAGATTCGTACATAGCGGTGAACGAGCACTGTGATTTCATTGCGCAAAGCACTTTGGGTGAAGCCAAATGCTTGGCGAATGAATACACAGAAAATGAAGTGGAAGCCAAGTGCAGCAACAAATTTCAAAGAATTCTTTACGAAAACTACCAAGCAACTTGTTCATTCCTTGATTCAGACGATGACGAAGAAAATGAAAAGGTGTGCTTGGAAAATGTTCGTCCGCCCCACTTGTTTAATTAATTTAAAACCAAAAATAACAATAATATTTCATTTGCAAAAAAATAAAAAATTGTGAATAAATGTTACCATTCAAAATGTATAAAAAAATAAATTAATTGGACAAAAGCTGCTTTTATTAAACTTTGCACAGAACTCAGCCTTTATATAAAAATTTCCGAAAAAGGGAGCTACAATGCCAAATTTTGAAATTAAAAATTCAAAAGTTAAAATGATGAAAAGTGCCTTGATCCAAAGGACACAGCAAGCGATTTGGGACTTGTCTATAAATATTTTATTTTTTGTGGAGAAAATTATCTATTGTAATTTAAATATTTCAGTCGAGAATTTATCTAAACAGTTATATACAAATAAGTTAGAACGAATGAGGATAGATTATGCTATTTGCGTATGCTACATAAAAAACACGAGAAATCAGGAAATTCTAAAATTGACCCGATTTTAATATTCATGAAAACGGCATCGAAGAAGTCTAATTCCAAGAAATCCGGAATTTCCGATTTCCAAATTTTCTGATAATTACATAAATTCAATTATAAAGTTGTATAAAGAAATAATATTGTTAAGTTAATGGAAAGCATAGGCACAGCAGCGGATTTGAACTGGGTGCCAACAAGTATTTGGTCTCTCTAATTGCTTGTGATGGCACTTCGGGCAATTCGCTGCGCGATTGGCACATCTAAAAATTCTCAAAATTTTTTAATTTGTAAATATTAATATCCTACCAAAATTCGGAGCTTCATGCCAGTGTCTGCTTGCGTTTGCGCTCGTGAAACTGAAGCACAGGACGATCTGAAAAAAATTACATTGCTTAAAAAATAAAAATTAATTGTAGCAATTAAAAACACAAAAAGATAAATAAATAAATTTGCCAGAGGCTATAGGCAGCATGAATAGTTATAATGCATGCAGTATGCACCTGCGACTTGAGTTTGAGCATGAGCTGTGCGTGCTCGCAACGGACGGCCGTCGTTGGCTAATGGTGAGCACGTGATGCATGCACTTGTACTTGCACGCTGCACGCTTCAGTGCCTCAAATGACGCAATGGTAGTGCTGCTGTCTTCGTGCAGTTGCTGCTGGACGCCGTTGACCAGGCACAGCAGGCGCGCGTTGTTCAGCGTACAGCGCCATACCAAAATGCCCATGGTCAGCAAGGACAGCTCGCTGACCGGGATTCCATTCCGTTCCAGCAATTCCTGCACAATAAATAAAAGTTTATTTTATTAATCTCGTTCAAAAAATTTTAAATTATTTAATACAATTCTAAAAAACAACTTCTTTAATAATCTTTACTTAATTTAATAAAATGTTTATTTAATTTAAATGCACACTTTTGGCACTAACACAGACTCGAACCATTGCACATTGGTTTGTGTGTCGAATTTGGCTAAAAATATTCGAAAAATGGTATTTTTGTCGGCTTCTGTTGTTGGTAATGTCGAAGAATTTGTTGTTGCGTCGATTTCCGTATCACATTTTTCTTGAATTTCACTCATCGAACACTTTTCAAAATTGTGAATCACCGAAGACAGTTCTAAATTTAGAAAAATTGACTTTGTTTCGTATGCAATGTTTAATATTTGAAATTAATCATATTTTAACACTTTTTCGCTATTTAAATACTAAACATTATTTATTTTTTGCTCACTAATGTTCTTGGTGTTCAGCAGCTGTTCCGTGCGTTGCTTCTGCAACATGGTGACCAAGCTGCGCCCCCCTTTTTCAATGGTTTGGCCGCGCTTTCGCTGCACCGCCAGCACACCTTGTGCACTGGTGTTGTTTGGCGTTCTGTTCACCGGTGCACTGCCCGTCTCGTGCACGCGACGTTTGGCCAACGGTTTTTTGCTTGGCGAAGTGTGCGGTGAATGATTCTGTTGTTGTTGTTGTTGTTGTTCATGCGCCAATTCAACTTCGCTAACGGACAGCACAAAGTCGTAGTAGGCAATGCCGAGCAGGGACGATTCGAACACCAAATCTGAACAAACAATATTGACATTTTTTAATCCAAAATGTCATCATCAAATATTTAATGGTTTTAATTATTATTATTTAATATTGATTAGAAGTTTAAATAAAATAAAATAATGAATTTACTTACCGCTCGGATTTAGAGACAAAAGCCCTGCCGATTTTGCCAGTTCCATTATTGATGGTGAAGGCAAACAATTAGCAATAATACTTGCTCGTCTACACCGTGAATCTGCTAAATCAGTTCAAAATTAGACAAAAAAAATTGGCAAAATATTCAAAATTATCCCAAATTTCAAATTCATAAATTTAATAATTTAACAACAACAAAAATTTAATTTTTCTCATTTATTCTCCATAATTAGTAATAATAAGTAAGCGAAAAAATTTCCGATGAATTTGCGTGTTTACGCCCACTAGTTTTCAAAAAAAAAAAGCTCGAGAACGATTTATTCCATTTTTGGCAGCAAAGTTAGGGCGATAGCGTGTGACCATAGTTCCATCCAATTCTTACGCTTTTTTGCAATAATATAATAACAATTATTGCTGCAAGAAAATTTTGCCACGAGCGGAGAAAGTTTATGCCAAATTTAGAATGCCAAATTTGGAAAAATATTAATGCCTTTCATTATTGGATGAAGAATAATTTGGCGAAATATTTTCCCAATTGTGATCAAAAATTCTGAATTTTTCTTTTTTAAAATATTTAATCAACATTTACCATTGTTAGTGTCCAACATTTTAGAATGTTTCTGTTGAGGAGGAAGTGATGAAAGGGAATGAGATGATGTCCAATATAAAGGATCTGGCGTCAATGATGTGCTTAATCAATTTAATTATAAAATTTTAAAATAAAATCCAAAAAACAAAATTTGAATTAAAAAAATTCGGGTCTTCAATTCTTGCTTATTCTAAATTTGTATTTATCTTTAAATTTAGGTGTTCACCGCGGAATTAATAGTTTTTAATATTCCCACCGAAAGTAAAAAGAAAACATTTTTTGCAGAATTACGTACAAAAAAAATGTGTAAACTTTTGGCCAACAAATTTTTTATGCAATTCCAAAACCAACCCGGCATTGTTTTTGGCAGTGCCGTTTTCTGAATAAGCGGCCCGCATTTGTGCCAATTTTTGCTCGGATTGGCTTTGGTGACTGGTGAGGGTGGCTGAAAGCTTTGTGAAAATACTTTGCTGCTGTGCCGGAGTCATAGCAGCAGTCATTATTTGTGCATGGGGTGCAGAATTAAAAAATTCAATAAAAAATTATTCCCGGCGTATGAATCTAAAAATGTTTGCTAATGCAATTTTAATGACATCATCTTAATGGAGATAAAATGTAAATAGGTAACTAACTAATCAAAAAAATTTAAATGTTTTATGATTTCAAATATAAATTAAATTTTTGAAAAAGAAAAAACTTTTAAATATAATAAAAAATAAAATTTTAATTTTAATAACTATAAGCATCGTTCATAAATTTTATAACATTTTTGTTAATTAAATATTGGCATTCTACGCAAAAAAGCTAAAGCCTCTGATGAAGCCCTATAAATCGGACGGATTTTCCTTTATAAATCTATTTTGTTGTTAACCGGAAATGAAACCTTTACCATTTTTGGATAATATGCAACGTTCAAAAAATAAAAATATTGGGGCTTTACAATTTTAATTATTGTAAAAACAAAAAAAAAGTTATATTTCACAGCAACAAATAAAATAAATAAAATGGTTTTGATTGACTTAGAATAACAGATGAATGCATGAGGCAACAAAGCCAAGAATGAGTAAAAATAATTAGATTTTTTTATTATAGGTATGTAGAGTTTCACGTTATTGGCCGTGAACGTGGGTCGGAAATGGGAAAATGGTTTTATGAATATTAATTAATATTTTTTATTTAAAATAAATATCAAAATATAACACATACAAAAATAATGCATACAAACTCTATTATAATAAAACAGAAATTAATAAATGCTGCGTAAATTAATGTAAATTAAAACAGTTAATAATTATCAATTAATGCATAAAAGAAGTTTGTTTGTTTGTTTTAACAAATTTATTATGAACTGACACATTTCTGAAGGAATTTGCTGACGTAACGCAAAAAGAATTCAAGATTTATTTTTCAACTAAATTTTTATTTTAATCAACAATATTACTAAATTTAATTTATTTTTATTAAAATTTATAATTGTTACACTTAATTTATTTCAAAAATTAAAATAAATGAATTTTTAGTTCATTTTTATATATTTAGTATTTTTAATAAAATAATAAGTTTTATGCTAGAGGCTCTATGGGAATCTCAACATTTAGGGGGCATCCATTTGGTCACATTTTCTTGGCTGGTGCCATTTCGACTGGCACGAAAGAAAACATCACAGGAAAATGATGAGTTTTCGGAAATTAACACTGACGTGCGGGGGCGAGTGAATGATAAAAAATAATGTATATTATAAGGTCAAAAATGTGGGCTAATCAACTTTTTATGTTAAAAAATTTTTATTTTAAATTCACAAAAAAAGCAAAAAAAAAAAAATATTTATAACTTTTTAGGATTAAAATGGACGAGATAATTTTTTTTGATCCATAAATTTTTAAAAAAAGATTATGCACTGAAAGGAGTATGTATGACAAATTTAAAAAATGTCATATGTTCCTTAATCTTACTATTTTTGAAATTGAAATATTCTTCAAATATAGCCATTAAAGTGAGTTGTTCCTTAATCCGAATATTGTCAGAAATATTTCCATTAAAGCCCTAATTAAAGCGTATCATTTTATTTTGAATAAAATGACGAATTTGTAAGTGAAAAGATTAGCTTTATAAAGAATAAAATCTAATTGAAAAGAATTAATAAAAAAGGTAATATAATTGTGAAAAATCAAAAATCCGAATAAATTAAAATTTCAACTGATTTTTTTAGGCTAAAGTAAATTTGGGCCATATTAAAAAATAAAATTAATTTATTTAAACAACAAAATTGTTAAAATAAATTAATTTTATTTCAAATGCCGAAACGAAGATTTTGCTAGCCCTTTTAATTTATTTGTGCAGCAAGACGAAATTAAATATTTGCCCAAAATGGGCTGGGCTGACTCTAAAAATGCTGATATCTGATGACGAAAAAGACGGCTTTAACCGGGCAGAAAATTGTAAAAACAAGAAGCTGAAGCATTTTTTTAGAGGAAATTACGTCGGTTGGGCGACGACACATTTATTCTCGGATTTTGTGCAGGAATTTTTAATCGCCTTGGGCGTGAACGGTGAGGACCTACATTTTTAAGCATTTTGCTGGAATTTTTTAGCAAAAAACTAATGTTTACTGAAAAAATAGAGATTTAAATAGATCGAGTGATGAAAGAACGTTAGAAAATTAAAAAAGAATGTTTAATAATTAAATTTTAAAAATCCTGTAAATAAATTTAATTTTGGAGTTGTCTTGGTATTTAATGCTTAAATTGATGTATATAAAATTAATAAATAATTATTTTTCTCAATTGTGTGGAAATTGAGAAAAAATTTTGATTAATTATGCGTACAAGAAAATCATTTGTTGTGTATCAATTGAAGTATTTCAATTTACTAAAAACAGTTATTATAATAAATGCGAAGTAAGTTAGTAGTATAAAAAAAAGAAAAAAAATCATTAGATTTGTACTTAATAAAATGAATAAAAACAAATTAATTTGTGAAAGGTTTATGCAATTAAACTGATAGTTCGTTATAGAGATAGTTTGTATTGAAATTAATAACCAAAGACGACGACATTCTCAACAGACAAATTAAATTGTTTGTTTTTGTCAGAAAGACAAACAAAATAGATAATGAGAGAAATAAAAATGTAATAAAAGCAAATAAGTGATAAAACAAAAGTCAAAATAAATCTTAAGTTTCAAAAAAGCCTGCTAGAATCTTGAAGTCAATAAAAATTTTGTATAATTAAAAGGAAAAAATAAATAAATTAGAAAATTCAATCAAAAAAAAGTCTTTTTGCCAAATTTAGAAAAAACTTTCTGATTACTTTCTGGGATGTTAAAAAATTTCTTATATTTAAAAAAAATATCTTTTTCTTGTGGAAAGTTATAAAAAAATGCAATTCCGAAAAAAACCATTGTCAAAAGTGGAGGATGGGAAAGACCCAAAAAGTGTTGGAAATGGTGAAAGAACGTGAAATCCAATGCTTACTTACACTCAACTTTTGTTGACATTTTTTGCAAAAAACGTGAAAAAGTAAAAATAGAATGTTTCTAAATCTTTTTTTTATAATTGTTTAAATTAAATTAAAATATTAAATAAAATCTAATGGAATTAATTTAATACTGGAAAGAATTGAATAAAATTAAATTCTATGCACTATTGACACAAAAATGTAAGATTCAAAAACTTTTTTATAATATAAAAAAATGTATCACCAAAACTATGATGCGATCCAAAATTACTAGATTTTAAAATTATTAAATTAAAATATCAAAAAACAAAAAACCCTGGTTAAAAACAAAAAAAACCTCTAAACAAATTGTATATGCTACAAAATATTTAAATCAAGAAATTATAAGATAATAATTAAAATGCAAATAAATAAAACGTAAAAATTATCGATTTTGCTCAGCTACATCTTCGGGTAAAATATTGAATTTTAACAGGTTTATTTTGAATTTTGTAAATAAATGTTTGGGACTTTGTTGCATGAAAATTTTTTTTTGATATTTTTTATTCTTTGCCTTCCCAACCGCCCACTCATTCATTGCCAAAATGTCATCAAATTGCAAATTTTTACCAAACTACGCCACACGTTGTTTTGCATAATTTCATTTACATTATGCAATTTTGTTCAAAAATAAACGGAGCTAATATAATTATTGTTCTAAATTTGGAATTTTTAACAGTCCTTAAATTTTATTTATTAGTAAATATACGAATCTTTTAAGATTAAAAAAAAATAATTTTATCTAATTTTTTTAAAAAATTGCTATTTTAAAACATTTCTTTTGGTAAATTAGTGAAACCAAAATTTAGCCATACTAGTACATTTCTGGACTGCATATGGAGTAAATTTTTTTGTGTTTTTAAAAGCAATAAATCCACTACTAATTTGCTTTAAAACCTCTCTAGTGGATTTATATTAGAGCCCGGCGGGAACGGGATTCCCGCGGGAAAAGTACGGGAATCCCGGTCCCGTTCCCGTCTTTTTCGCCGGGCGGGATTTTTTTACGGGAACGGGAAAAAGACGGGATTCCCGTTCGGGATTCCCGTCCCGTTCTTTTTGAAAACCCCGTTCCCGTTCCCGTTCCCGGAAATTTTATTTCAGTATTTTTCCCGTTCCCGTTTATTTTTCTTGGCGAAATGTTTTCAAAAATTTAACAATTTTGTACCAATTTTCATCACAAAAATGCTTAAATTTCAAAATTTTTTAAGGGCGGCGCCCAGGGCCGTAACCAGAAAAAAATTTCGGGGGGGGGGGCAAGCCAAAAAAGTCGACGAGTTTTATTGCATTTTTCTTAAGCAATTTTTCCCAACAAAAAAAAAATTCGATTTTCGTTAAATTTTTTTAACATTTTTGTTTAAAAATAGCGTAAAAATCGAAATTCGCCCATTTTTCGAATTTTTAAAAAATGCAAGTTTTTGAAAACTTCTGGGGGATGGGGGGGGGGGGGGGGGTCGGCGGTGTCGATAGGCGCCCCGAGAAAATTTTGAAGATTTTAACGATATTTGTTAAGGGATTTGCAACCTAAAATTTAAAATACGGTAATTTTTTGAACCTTTTTAAGAATCGGGGGGGGGGGGCCGGCGGTGCCGAAGGCGCCGCCGGGAAAAATTTTTGAGTTTTTTGATGGAATTTGTTAAGAAAATTGGCCCAAAATTGAAAAAGTGGAAAACAATAAGGTCCCCCCTCTTGTTTTTTTCCTCAAAAAATATTTCGGGGGGGGGGGGGGCTAGTGATGCACGAGACCCAAAATTTACCGAGACCCGAGACTCGAGACCGAGACCGAGACTTGACCCCGAGACTCGAGACCGAGACCGAGACTTGACCCCGAGACTCGAGACCGAGACCGAGACCCAAAAAACCCGAGATTAGAAATGTGGTAATTTTTTGAAGCTTTTTATGGCGGTAAAAATGGAAGCTTTAGTGAATTTAATTGTGAAAATATGCATAAAAATTTGCAAAAAAAAAAGATCGCCTTTTTATAAGGTTTACTGGGTGATGTTTTTTTGTTGTTTGACTAAGATTCAGTAAAAAGGAGTATCTAATTATCAATTTAAATGAAGAAAAATTCATTTCACTGGGGGGACTAGAACTGACGACAATATCGAGTAAGCGACACAGAATTTAACCACTGCGCCATACGTGAACTGTATTCCGAAAGTTGACAAAGTATTATAGGATTCTAAATTTTCAATTGTGTATTTTCAAATCTTTCAAGCACATAATTCTTTAATGATTTCTCACCAAAATGCATCTTTACCAGTGCAAAAAAGTCTCGATTTTCGAGACCAAGTACCCGAGACTCGAGACCGAGACCCAAAAAACCCGAGACTTTTCTCGAGTCGAGACTCGAGACCGAGACTCTCGTGCATCACTAGGGGGGCCCTGGCCCCCTTGGCCCCCCCCCCCTAGTTACGGGCCTGGCGGCGCCTATCGGCACCGCCGAACCCACCCAAAATGTGCCATATTCTGTTGGTTTCTGATTTTCTGAATCAATTAAGATTTCAAAAGCTTAAAAAACTACCGTATTTTTAAGATTTTGGTAGCAAATCTCTTATCAAATTGAGCAAAAAATGCAAAAAATGCAAAATTTTCTCGGCGGCGCCTATCGGCACCGCCGGACCCCCCCCCCCCCCCCCCCCCCCCCCTCCAGGGGCCTATTCAAATTAACGTCACATCAGGGATGTGATGTCTGATAAATCATATGTCCGTTCAAATTAGCATCATGTAATCACATCTCCTATATGATCGTCACATCAGATTCAAGCTCAAATATGACGAGCTGGATCTGATGAGCAATCATATGTGCGCATCATATGATGATCAGTGTGTTCAAATTATTTTTATCTGATATGATCTGCAACTCGTCATATGATTTTGGCAAAATTCGTTAAATTTTGAGTTTAATATTTAATTAATGTTCAATTTCGTGATCTTTGTATCTTTGTATGTCATTAAATAATTATTAATATGAATAAATAGTTTTCAATGGAAACTTAAGTAAATCACAATAATATTTTGACAGAGTCATTTAATGTGCGAGCGAAACGTGAAAACATTTAGCGGCAAACATGTTGACTAAACTGTTATTTAGGGTGTTTACGCTTTTTAAGCGACTTCATCACATTAAATCAAATATACCCGCCACTCCTCCCTTTTATCCTTAATAATAAAAAAACATAATATTTTTTAATTATGTCCCAACAAATTAACCAGCGATTAATTGTTGTGCAACTCGCCCGGACAAAAAAGGATGTGCTATTTGGACAATTTAATCCAAGTTTGACCAAAAGCAAATATGACGATCTGATGTGATAAATCAGGTCCGCGGTCTGACTTATCGTATGATTTAATTTGAACAAAAGTGCTACATATGATTAGTCATATCATCATACGATCACATCCCTGATGTGACGTTAATTTGAATAGGCCCCAGCTCGAGAAAAGAAATTCTCAAAAATTTGAATTTTGAAATTCGCAAATCGGAAAAAATTCGAAAATTTTGAGCAATTTTCTTAACAAAAATGTTTTAAAAATTTTCCGACGGCGCCTATCGGCGTTGTCGGACCCTCCAATTGTATATCAGAAATTTATCTCAAAGTGCCCGCCAAAAAAAATTTCGAAAAATTCTTAGTTTAAAAATTTTCAAAATTTTTCCCGTTCCCGCGGGATTCCCGTTAAAAATTGAACGGGATTTCTACGGGAACGGGAAAAAGACGGGATTCCCGTTCGGGATTCCCGTCCCGTTCTTTTTGAAAACCCCGTTCCCGTTCCCGGAAATTTTTTTTTACCGTGCTCTAATTTATATGATGTCAGAAAATTAGAAAAAAAAAATTAGGAAGCCACGCAGGTTTCTTATCGCAAACACTAAGTGCACCCACATTTTGTACTACTTTTTCGATGGAGTAAATTTTAAAATAAAACAAAATAATTTTTTAAATTTTATTATTTAAAATTAAATTCATTAAAAAAAATCGCTCTAAATTGCAATTTATTTAAAAATTGTATAGTAAACAATAAATGTGGCTTAAAACTTAATTACTTTTTTTTACAAACATATTAATATTGATTAAAAAAATTGATTTTACTAACCGGAAATCCAATTCCTTCGATTGTGAATATTTTGTTGCTTTTATCAGACATTTCCGGAAACGTAAAAAATCAATTTGAAATTTTTTACGGAAAGCTTAGCACATAACGACTATAAATACTGCTTATGGAGCAAAAAATCATCATATTTTCCATCAAATTCCAATAAAACAACCTCTCTAATAAAGTAAATATGGCCAAGAACGCAATGCTTTGCCTGCTGATTTTGAGCGTTGTTCTCGCTCTCGCATTTGCTACAAATGAAAAGGGTCAGTTTCCCAACAAAAACGTTTATGACCCCCCTCTGACACCTAAAATTTAAAAAATCTTATTTTTTCTGAAATTTTAATTATAAAAGCCTAAAATTTGAATTTGGTATATTTAAAATTTAACATAAATTTGGCATAAAGATGATAAAGAAGCGGGGAACCATTCGACCGGCATTTTTGGAAAGGCCGGAAGATTTGTGACCGTGGCACTTGCGATGTCGTCTCGTCTGGGAGGGGCTGGCGCATCCCAAGGAGGTGGAGCTGTACATGGAGAAAGCTTGAAATCCAATCAATTGCAAAACGCCTATCGGATGGTATACAACCTACTGTTGACCAAACAAAAAACAATTGCAATTTTACAGGCGCTTCCTCCTCCAATGCCGATGAAAAGTGCTGAAGTCGGTGGCATATTAGTTGAACTGGCGCCTCCTCCTCTAGTGCCGATGCATAGTGCCGAAATTGACGGATGGAAACCTTCTCCTGATGAATATCTTAAAAAATTTGCTCAAGAATTTCGCCGAAACACCGGCATGAAACCGCAGTCGTATAATGAAGAGAAGCGAGTAACGCCGGGAGGGCCCAACGCATTACACAACGGGTATGTGAACCGTCAATCGCCGCCCAATCCACCTCATCACAATCAACCAACTCTGGAAGAACAGAAGCGTTTAACGCCGGGAGGGCCAAACGCATTACATAACGGGTATGTGAACCGTCAATCGCCGCCCAATCCACCTCATCACAATCAACCAACTCTGGAAGAACAGAAGCGTGTAACGCCGGGAGGGCCCAACGCATTACACAACGGGTATGTGAACCGTCAATCGCCGCCCAATCCACCTCATCACAATCAACCAACTCTGGAAGAACAGAAGCGAGTAACGCCGGGAGGGCCCGACCGACAACATCGCTGAGGCAATACAAAAAGTGAAAGAAAATCGACGGATGTCTTTAGTAATTTTAATTCCTTCCTATATTCTCGGGTGCTAGGTCGTTTCGTAAAAACTGCAAATTGGCGCTTTTCAAATTTCAAAGCTAACCAAATCAACCAATTTTAGTATTATTCGAAAGCTTATGAGGAGGAGAAACTATTAGCAAGCAAAAGCTAAACGATTGGCCAAACATTAATGGCCAATTGTGGCCAAACATTAATGGCCAATTGTGGCCAAAAAAGCGTTTTAAGGCCATAATTTTTTTGAGAATTGTCCAATCGCTTCGCTTTTGCCTTTGTAAGCTTCTAGTCATTGCATGCTTTCGATTAGTATCAAAAAATGTTTGATTTGGTTAGCATTGAAACAATTATAACAAAAAGCTTTTGAAAAGCGCCCCATTTGCAGTTTTTACGAAACGCCCCAGCACGTCTTTCTCGTTCTGAAGACCAAATATCGATGATGTTAATGTTATGATTGGAAACTATCTGATATGCGCACATTTCGAATTCTGTTTCGACTAATTTCGAACACGAGTTCAACCATTTTTATTCAAAAAATAAAACTTTTTATTGACATTTAGACTGCCTTTGTTAACTATTTTGAAGTTTTAAGATATTTTTTAGCTGCCATTTTGATTTTTGGCATTTTATTTTTGGATCAGACTTTCGGGATAATTCTATTTATCCTTAAAGCACTTTGCCGAAACAAAAAGGAATGAAAAAAACATTTTAAAAACTATTTTGTCCAATTACTGTAAATTAAATGAGGCAAAATGCAAGGAAACTGATAAAGATAAATTTTAAATAATAAAAAATTGCATTAAAATTACATTATTAAGTATGAGTAAATGCCAGCAATCTTTCGGGCAAATATTTCTTTCTGCAATTCCTGTAATTCGGGGTTCGGGTTAGAAAATTCCAGCGTCGGGCGGTAGAAATGTTTGGAATTTTTATGAATTAAAAACAATTTTAAATTTTTAAAGTATATCATTAATTTAATAATTTCTTAAGAAAATTATAATATGAATTAATCTAAGAATACTAGGAAATTTTATTAAAAAAATTTCTATCTGACCCGATTTACTTGAATGTAATTTTCAAAAAAATTTATCACCAAAACATATGATTGTAATTTTCATTTTAAAGTAAAAATTTATCACCAAAACATATGATGCGAGCACAAAATTACTAGATTTTTAAATTATAATATGGTGGTGCGAAGCTTGCGGCCCGAATTTTGCGGTCCCGAAACTTGCGGCCCGAATTTTGCGGCCCTAATTAAAGCAAAAAAACAATTTTTAAGGCTCTGTTTTGTCCTGATTAGAGTAGCAGCAAAGCCATTGTTGCTTCATTCTTATTTTCGACTCTCTGGTGGATTTATATGATGTCAGAAAATTTAAAAAAAATTAGGAAATTTATCTCATATTGAAACCACACAGCATTACAATTTATTAAAAAATTGAATAAAATAATTTTGGCTAAAAGTAATAATCCGGGCTGCTACTTTTAGGCAAATGCCTATTTTTTCTGCGAACTTGGCACAGTGAGTTAAGCACGAAAAACATGTTTTTAACTTTATTTGGAGCTTCTAGAGTGGACTTTATAATGCCTATTTATGCCTATTTTGGGGTTTTTGTGCCTAATGCCTATTGTGCCTATTTCGACATTTTTTGTGCCTATTTCGTGCCTATTTCGGCCTTTTTGGCGACTTTTTTCAGGATTTTGAGATATTTTGCAAAAAATGCCAAAAATAAAGGCATACCTGAAGCGATTGAAAAATTGCAATTACGCAATCTCACACTCGTTGAAGGTTAGTGAAAAACCGCGCTATTAAAATTCACATTTTCAATGTTTTTTTGGACATAATACGGGTTGTGTCCGTGAAACACAAAAAGATTTTGCAAATAATAAATAGAGACAAAGAGGATATAAAAATTGTGTCCGAAATTTGGAGGCGAATAGGAGAAGAAGTGAAGAAGAGAAACAACGGGGGTGGACAATGGGCAGCATACCGCTGCAATGAAATCAATCAATGAATGTTTTCGTGTCGAAACAAAAGACATTTAAATCCATCCAAACATCTCCCCCTTCGAATTTCATTGTTGACTCGGCGAGAACCGAACAGGTGGTCGCCGTCGACGTTGTGGTCTCAGGGTGTTCTGAGGTACGGGCGGACGTGGTGACGGTGGAGGGGTTTGTGCGTTTGGCCGCGGACTCGGGGTCCTTTGCCGAATAGGCGTTGCGGCCCTTGGCGAATGTTGTTCGTTGAGGACCCATTGCGAATGTTGTTCGGCTGACTTTTTTTGCCTTGTCAAAAGCCGCCTGTTGCGCTTCTCCCCACTCCCACGGAGTGTCCTTCTTCAGGAGAACATCCAATGGACCGCGCAATTCTCGCATCGCCTTAATGAATCTACCGTAGTAGTTTAATGCGCCCAAAAATGAGCGAAGCGTGCTGAGATCAGTTGGCGGGGGCATGTCACGAATCGCCGCTGATCGAGAAGGATGGGGGCGGACTCCTTGGTTCGAGATAATATGGACAAAAATCTAAGTTCTTTCTTCAAGAAGTGGCATTTTTCCATCTGAATTCGGAAGCCATACTCTTGAATTTTGACAAACAATTGGCGCAATGTCGCTCTGTGCTCCGTCAAAGTACTCGATGTTTGCAATAGAACCATTTTTTTGTTGGACTTCTTCACCCCTTTTTTTCCTTTAAGTTCTTTTCTCAATAAAGAACTTTTGTTGAAAAATTCGAAAAGGATTAAGTACATTCCCTCACCATGGGCAACTCGCCACTGTGAAATTCAAAGATTTCCCCACTTTTCCCTCCCTCCCATATCCCCAAACCTTGCCCGACTCCGCTGTCCAACGGCCATCGTTCTTTGCCCCATTCCTCGTTGATCGAAAGCGCCACCATCAACCGACCACCTGAGTTGCAACTGATGTGCCCGATGAGCTGAAAAGAACATTTGGAATCTGATCATTAATCACGGACCCCTGCTCCGCCCCCATTATGTGGTATTTAAGCAGTGTTAATTTGGGGCCAGGTCAAGGCCTCGCTAAATTAGTGAAGATTAAAGAATCGGCACAGTCAGAAAATGCGATCCCGGAACAAGCCCAGGCAGGCGGTGGCAAACCACGGGCTCCGCCCATTTGGCCCCAACGAGCCCCACCACAGGGGGTTCGGGGTTTTGACCGTCCCCAAACTCCTAACGGGTACAATGGACCGCGTCCCTCAACCGGACCGCCAAATGCTCAGCGAACAGAATCGTTGTCTGACTTGTTTGCGCGAAGGGCATGCTCCGAACCAATGCCCGTCCCCAAAAGGGTGTCCGCGCTGTCAGGACAAACATCATTTGATCCTTTGCCCCAAACCCGTTCAATCAAAGGGACGGGTTAGTCAGGACAAGAATTTCGTTCCTGTCCAGGAACAATCACACAGGCATCAGCCATTTCGGCTCCCACTCACAGTGAGGAGCCAAATAAATCACCGCCAGCATTTTTGATGGTCGCGGAGGTAAGAATTTATAACCATCGGGATCCCACCGAACCGGTTAAAGTACCGGTGTTCTTTGACACGGGGAGCCAAACCAGCTTCATCACAGCCGGTTTGGTTCAAGCAATCAGTCCCCGGAAGGTGTCATCAGAGCAATTGGAGGTTTCCGGATTCATCGGTACCGGGAATCCAGCCCCAAGGCGATTCAACTCGCCAAGATTCTCCGTTTTGCTCGAACGCGAAGACGGGGGATGGGAAGAGACGGTCCTCAATCGGACGGACCGTTCTACCCCACCATTAGAGTGTCTCACCGGGGCTATCTCGAACTCCCCACCCCGTGACGTTCCCTCAGCGCAATGTTTAAAACCTAAAGTACTCATTGGCGTACGAGAATTTTGGAAGTTCGTTATTGGTATGAACGAAGTTCAGCCCGGGTTATACCGGTCGATACCATCTTCGGACCGGTTTATGGGGGAGAGGACCGACAACCGGGTCTGATATCCTCCCTCCGATCTCTGAAAATTTGTGGGGCAATCGCAACCCATTCCTCAGAAATGCACAAAACCCAAGGAGAAGAAGTTGCCAACTTCTGGTCACTTGAATCCTTGGGCATCAATGATCGGCCCGAACAGGACGACGATCAGCTGGCTCTGGTAATGTTTAAAAAAGATATCCATATCGATCCGCAAGGACGATTCGAGGTTAGTTGGCCATGGAAGCTCCCCGGAGAGTTCCCACCCGACAATTTCAATCTCGCCTTTTCTCGACTCAACTCCCAGCTGCGGAAATTGAAGGAAAATCCGGAGCATTTCGAAAGTTGTCTCACCATACTTAACGAACAACTAGAAAAGGGGATAATCGAACCCGCCAATCGAACGGGTCTCCCCGAACATTTCCTACCCCACCATTTGGTGTTCGGGAAAAAACTTCGGATGGTTTTTGACGCCTCCTCGGGCGTAAAGGGGGGAAAATCATTGAATGACCTCCTACTAGCCGGTTCCAATTTAATGCCGGAATTGGCTGGAACTCTTTTGCAGTTCCGGTCCACCAATTTTCCATTCTACCCGCCTCCACACCAGAAGAGGCACGTCAGAAAGCGGTAGAAGCGCAAGCAATCTTTGCCTCGGTCAAAATGAATTTGAGCGAATTCATATGCCATAAACCGGGAATACTCGATTCCCTCCCACCGGAAAAACTTCTGGACGACAAACAGCCTTCCGTCCTCGGAACTAGCTGGAATCTGGAAAAAGATGAAATAATTCTTAAATTTCCCGACGCCCGCGCACCCTGTGTTCTTGCTCCAAACTCCATTTCCAAGATTTATGGAAAACCTCCTTAGGTTGGGACCAACCGATCCCCGAGACCGAAGGAAACCGTTGGATTCAATGGTTAAGCAATTGGAGCGAAAAATCTATCTACATCCCGAGGCTAACCCCAACGGAAAATGTTGAAAATATACAGCTGCACATATTCACAGACGCTTCAGTCAATGCATTCGCCACGGCCATATACTTGCGTTCGGAGACGGCGTCCAAAGGCACCTCCTGCCTCATCTACGCCAAATCCCGTCTTAGACCTAAAAAGATGGGAGTCAAAGAGGATGGGCTTACCATCCCCAAACTAGAATTGCTAGGCCTCCTAATCGGGGTTAGAGCTATGAAATTCGTAAAACAAGTTTTTACCGAGAATTCAACTCGGCCTTCGTTTGGTGCGATTCACAAATCGTGCTTTCCTGGCTCACGTCTACGGAACCTAAACCGATATTCGTCTCCAACCGGATGAACGAAATTCGGCAAAATCGGGACGTCACATTCCGATATGTGCGATCCCAGGATAATCCCGCGGACCTAGCAGAGTCGACAGTACTCTGATTCATTTCTTGTCCGAATTCTGGTGCCGACACGCTCGGCGTACAGTAAAGACGATCCTGAAGGAATGTAAGGTATGTCAGCGGGACAAATCGTTAAAATATCGACTACCCTGCATGCCGCCCTTACCAAATTCCCGAACCCAACGTTAAAACCCGTTCGAAAATACTGGGTTGGACTATCTGGGACCTACTCTTTTTAAAATCGCACAGGGGGCTCCCCAAAAGGCATGGGTTGTACTATTCACATGCTTGAGCTGCCGCGCAGTTCATTTAGAGTTGGTCTCCAGCCTAAACACCGAAGATATTATTTTGGCATTCCGCCGTTTTACGGCCCGCCGAGGAATACCCAAATCACTCTGTCTGATAATGGGTCCCAATTTGTACTGGCTAAAGCCGTATTCAACCAGCATCCCGACCTGACAATGGACTGGAAAATGATCCCCAGTTTCAGCCCTTGGTCAGGGGGAGTATACGAGCGGTTAAACGCGCTCATCAAAAACTGCTTTCGCCGAGTTTTGGGCAGAAAGCTTCTCCGATGGGAGGAATTATACACATTCCTTTCGGCATTTGAGGCCACGATAAATTCACGGCCAATTACTTTCGTCTCGGACGAACCGGATGTCCCTTTGGCCATCCGACCCATAGACTTGCTCTTACCACAAGCCCAAATCACTTTGGATGCTCCAAATGAGGAAGACCCAATCTTTAAACCATCGTCCTCGGACAAACTTGCCCAACGGTGGTGGGCCACCCACAAAGCCATCGACGACTTTTGGAAGAGATGGTCCCGAGAATACCTAATACTCTTAAGAGAGAGACGGCAATTCCATCACAAGGGACCGAAATCGGCTTTAGACCTTTCTCCCAAAATTGGGCAGACTGTTCTCGTCGAAATGGAGGACCATCCTAAAAATACTTGGCCAATGGCCAAGATCCTAACGTTAGATGGGACGCCGGGCCACACCAGGAGCGTCCAACTTCAAATGCCTAACTGGCGAACCTGGACCCAACCCATTAACCGGTTGATTCCATTGGAAGCAGCCCTATAACCAGAAAGGCCAGTAGAGCCCCCTGGGGAAGAGCCGAGAGAAATGCCATCCGAGCAGAATAATCCCAGAAAAATAAGGTGGGCCCTTCAACCACCGACTCAATCACTCACTCTGATCATCAGCCTGGTACTTATCAGCCTCCTCTGCATTCCTAGCAGTGAAGGAATATCACCGCACCAATTGACGTGTGAATTGGATAGAGTTGTTGTTACAGCACCTGCAAAAACAACACTCGATGCGATGATCACATCATCGAGGTACGCGAAAACGCCCGGCAGACGAGCGATCATTTGGTCCATCACCTTTTGAAAAATTGAGGGAGCGGATTTAACCCCAAAAGGAAGCCGCTGGTATGCGAAGAGTCCTCGATGAGTGTTGATGCCAACAAGGGACTTCGAACTTTCATCGAGTTCCATCTGCAAATAAGCATCGCGCAAGTCCAGCTGCGAGAAATTTTGGACCCTCGCAGGGCGTGGAAAATATCATCAGTTCGGGGAAGAGGGTGCCTGTTTAACTCCAGCGCCTCATTTAACCCCGTAGAAAATCAATGCAAATTCTCACTGCACCGCTTTTCTTCCGGACCGCAAGTACCGGAGCTGCCAACGGGAAAAATCGACCGGCTTGATCGCTCCGATTTCCAGTAGTCGGTCCAATTCCTTGTCCACGACCTCCAAAACTCCATGTGGCACCGGACGGGCTTTGCAAAACACGGGCTTCGCCTGCGATTTGAGGTGCAGAGCTGCTTTTGTCTTCGTACAATGACCGAGACCGGGCTGAAAAACGCTGGGAAAAGAAGTTTTCATTTGCTCCGCCAATTTGGGCGGGTCGTCTGTGGGTTGCAGAATGGCGAAGGACGGCTGGTGCTTGTGGGAAGAGAAGGATCGTGGCAATGGCCAGTTGGGTGGCCTGCTCGAACGGGACAATCCAGTCCAATCCCATAATGCTGGGTGCTTTGGTCTTCGTCACTGAACATTCAAGGTTTAATTCCACATGCCTGAACTTAACCTTGCACTCAAAGCTTCCCAACAACCTCAGTTTATGACCAGAAAAAGATACCACCAATTTACCTGCTTTTTGAAATGCCGGACTACCCAAACTTTCCCAAACTGAATGTTGGAGAATTGTCAAATGAGAACAAGAGAGCTTGATGAATCGCCCATTCACTTGAAGGGGCACCATGATCCATTCTCTACTCGGGTGTACCACACTGAACGTGGAGACGACGGCATGGGACTGCATTCGGGGCTGAAAATTGGGGCCACGGGACGGACAAACGGGTTGTATGTGGCCAGTTTGGCCGCAACGACGACATTGGACTCCAGCCGGATAGGAACAGTCCGATGTAAAGTGTCTTCCTCCGCAACGCGGACACTTCCGGTCGTCCGTTCTCGAAGGCCTGTCGCTTTGCCTGTCATTTTTCTGTCCAAACCCTTTATTCCCATTAGATTTTCCCGAATTTGCCAAAAATTTGTGCCTGAAGTTTGCCGAAAATTTGTACCCGAATTTTGCCGTAAATTCGTATTTTGTGGCGGCTTCTTAACTCTCCCGTCTCCTAACTTTTGAGGCCTACTCTGAATGGCATGCACTTGTCCTGGGTTTCCAAGTGCGGCCGATGAGCTTTGCAGAGCCAGAATTGTGTTGTGTTCACAACAAAATTTATTGACCAAATCCAGCAAATAGAAATACAAAAGAGAATTTGATCGCAAAATTTATTGAGGCGGATCGAATGGGATTTTTCGGTGGGAGAGAGGATGTATTTGATGCTCAGTCGTTAGTTGAGTTGTTCTTCTTTGGGATGGGATGCTGGAGATGGTGCCGATGAGGCCAAAGCTGCTCCCTTTTATACGGCTTGGACTCAGCGAGACGGGCGGGTGGTCCAATTTGAGCGGGTGGTCCAATTTCACATCCATTTCGTTATTTTTCCCATTTTCCAATTATTTTTCCTTTACATTTTCATTAATTTCCACATTTTCGTAAACAATTTTTATTTGAAACCTTTCCGTTCCATTTATCATTATTATTCCTAACATAAAAAATAGATTTATTCCATCATTTTTATTGGTTTGCTGCGGAAGCGATTTATTAGTTTTGTTTATTCACAATTTTTTTTGATGACGATTTAATTTCTTTTTATTTCATATATTTTCTCTTTTGTTATTTTAGCATTTTATTTTATTGATTTTACTTTAATTTTTAGTTTTTATTTTATTCTTAATTATTTTATCCTTTTTCGCGGTCTTCGCGACACTCCCGAGGCCTGAATATTTTTTCTTATTCTTTTTTCTTAACAAGCATAGTCTAATTAGTATTGGCCATAAAATAGGCAATAAAAAAATTAATAATACGCAAGTAAATAAAAGGCGCCACTACAACTCGCCTATGTAACATTTCGCCTACACAGCCAAAAGGCAACATTTCGCCTACAAAGCCAAAAAGCAACACTTCGCCTACACAACATTTCGCCTATTTACATTTTGCCTACACAGCCAATAGGCAACATTTCGCCTACAGGGTTAAAATGTTACATTTCGCCTACCCAGTCAAAAAGCAACATTTCGCCTACAAATTTAAAAAATTTTTTTTTTTTTAAATTTTCTTTGACAAACGATTAAACATTTTGTAATGCGCAAAAGAATTAAAGTTTCAATTTTATTAACTCTGGCAACAAAGAAATGATACTAAATGAATAATTGAATAGATTTTGTCAATAGAATTGATCTCTCATCTAGGCACCTCTGTTGTTTTTGCGAAACTGGGCATTTACCATCTTAACATTTGTCGAAGTGCTCAAAAACCTCGCAGGTGACGTCCTTCCTTGCTTGGCCGAAAATTTTTGAAGCTTTGCGCTTGGCTCTTCTTGGATCTTCCTTTTCAGACCCATTTTTTTCAAAATTCATTTTCCTTTATCTACTAGTATAAATAATTAGGTATACGTCTGTGAAGATGGATTTTACAATGCTTTTGCTTTTGATCTAGCCAAATAAGCCTTAAATTTGTCAAAGGAAATGTTAAAAATTGAATTTTTAAAATTTGTAGGCGAAAGGTTGCTTTTTGACTGTGTAGGCGAAATGTTGCGTAGGCGAGTTGTAACATTTTAACCTTGTAGGCGAAATGTTGCGTAGGCGAGTTGTAACATTTTAACCTTGTAGGCGAAATGTTGCGTAGGCGAGTTGTAACATTTTAACCTTGTAGGCGAAATGTTGCGTAGGCGAGTTGTAACATTTTAACCTTGTAGGCGAAATGTTGCCTTTTGGCTTTGTAGGCGAAATGTTGCGTAGGCGAAATGTTGCGTAGGCGAAATGTTACATAGGCGAGTTGTACAGCAGCGAAATAAAATTGCTAAGATTATCATAATAAGCCAAAAATTGGTTTTGAATATTTGAATCAAATAATTTCCGAATTCTTTGATTTTATTTATTATTTCGTCAAACGCTGTTTCTTCTGTTGGGGTTTGGTTAGTGTTGTTGGAATTTTTCTTTTCTTCAGTTTGTTGTGCAACATACACTAATTTTCCTTTTATTTCAACATTGCTGTCTCCTCCTGGACAGGACACAGAACAATTTTCATTAACATCTTCTATATTAAGGTTAATTGAATTGTTTTTTCTTCATTTTTTATATCACAGTTGACGTCAACTGTCTGACTTGGGCATTTTACTTTTGCTAATGCTGTTCCGAAGGGTGGTACATTTGAAAGTCCAATCGGCGCCTTTACAGGCATAACATCCCTTCAACGATTTTGATTCGATTGCACAACTACTTTTATCATAAAAGGGTTCCGTTTTGTATCCTTTAAGAGTAATTTGTAATTGTAGGGCAGAAGTTTGCTGTAGTTTGCTTTAAGCCTATTATTTTCATATGATATGTGACTTCCTTTAAAGTCGGTGGGTAATTTTTGATTCTGTCTGCTAAACATTTCTGGTAGAGGGTCCTTGGTACATTCGCAATGTACTTCATTGTCTCCGCCATTGCATTGGCATGCTTCTGGTGGGAGTTTACAGTTAAAATTAGTTGCTGATGTTTCGTCTGGACATCGGATACTATTTCTCAACAATTCTTCATTATCAACAATAACAGTGTTGTTATTTTTTTATTTATTATAAATTTTGATCCAAAAATGGGGGTTGGTGGAATGCTTGTGGTAATTAGGGTGACATCCATGGATGTGTCAGGGTATAGAGTTCCGGGAGATAAAAGCATGAAGCTTGAAATTGTTCCTTCATCGATTTTCAAGTACAGCTCGATTGGCCATTGATTACATTTTATGACTTCATAATAATCGTTTCCTATTTCTTCCATGTAAGTCCTATAGAACAAACAACCATCAGTTGCAATAAAGCATTGACAGTGCCATCCTCCACATGAGGGTACACAGTATGAATATCCGGGTTTGTTGTTTGTCTTTTCGGATGTTTCAGGGTTTTTTTGATCAGAATTAAGTCTTTCACAAGTTGTTCCTTTACAACTTCCCGTACTTGGACATCGTTTGACTGATTCGGATGCAATTTCATAATTTCTGATAAAGTATTCAGTTTGTTTTTCACAGATTACTGATAAGTCGACAATAGTGATTTCCAATGTTTTAACAGTGGTGTTTCGTGTTTTATCATCTAGCTTAAGGCAAGTTATGTGTTCGGGTTTGATGAAAATTACTGTCGTTTGATCAAAGGTGCATTCGATTTTTCCATGTTCGTCACGAGGACAATTAC
The DNA here is from genome assembly GCA_018350325.1 of Globodera rostochiensis. Lineage (NCBI taxonomy): Eukaryota > Metazoa > Nematoda > Chromadorea > Rhabditida > Heteroderidae > Globodera > Globodera rostochiensis. The sequence goes on from JAEVLN010000006.1 coordinate 3,684,472, forward strand.
TTGATTCAGCAATTAAATTTGTCACTTCGTCACAGCAATTAACGAATTTTATGAATGTTAATGACATAACTAATATGAGTATAACTTTAGTTTTGGGTTTAAATGTTTTGATTTTTGTGTATTGTTTACTCTTAGCTTTTACGTTGCAACAACAAATTTTCTTAGTACTCTATTTTAAAATTGGATTTGGTGCTCGAAAATGTAGTCGGTTGGGGAAAGCTTACCCAAAACTAACCGAACCGAAGTAATAAGAGCAATAAAAATTTTTATATGCAAATTACGGCTTTTAGAGAAAATTTTTGAAAATAAGCCGAATTTTAAAAATTTTCATTTTTTTTGGTGGCAGAATTTTTTGTCGCAAAAAAGTCTATTTTTAGGGGTGCATTTTTTTAATTTTGAAAATAAAAACACTATTTATGGCATTTATACGCTGTTCCGAGTGCGAAAAAAATGGATTTCCATATAAATCGTGGCCCTAATAATAAGACAATCGGATGCGCTTTACGCCGGAAAATATCGAAACATTTATGATTATAACTGCAAAAAAGCAGAAATGATCGCTTATTTTTTCTTTTTCTTTTTTGTTAAAACGTTCTGTAAAAAAATTTATTTGCCTATTTTTGTGCCTATTTGAGGATTGTTGTGCCTATTTCATGCCTATTTTAGAACTTTTTTGTGCCTATTTAGGCGCCTATTTTGCAATTTTTTGTGCCTAAAAGTAGCAGCCCTGGTAATAATTACCTTTTGTGCAAAAATATTAATATTGACTAATTTTTTTTTACAAACATATTAATATTGACTAAAAAAATTGATTTTAATAACGACTATAGATATTACTTATGGAGCAACAAAAATCGTCATATTTCCCATCAAATTCAAATAAAACAATCGCTCCAATAAAGTAAATATGGCCAAGAACGCAATGCTTTGCCTGCTGATTTTGAGCGTTGTTCTTGCTCTCGCATTTGCTACAAATGAAAAGGGTCAGTTTCCCAACAAAACCGTTTATGACCCCCCTCTGACACCTACAAAAAATCTTTTTTTTTTTTTCTGAAATTTTAATTATAAAAGCCTAAAATTTGAATTTGGTATATTTAAAATTTAACATAAATTTGGCATAAAGATGATAAAGAAGCGGGGAACCTTTCGACCGGCATTTTTGGAAAGGCCGGAAGATTTGTGACCGTGGCACTTGCGATGTCGTCTCGTCTGGGAGGGGCTGGCGCATCCCAAGGAGGTGGAGCTGTACATGGAGAAAGCTTGAAATCCAATCAATTGCAAAACGCCTATCGGATGGTATACAACCTACTGTTGACCAACAATAAACAGTAAATTACAGACGCCTCCTCCTCCAATGCAAATAAAAAGTGCCGAAATTGACGGATGGAAACCTTCTCCTGATGAATATCTTAAAAAATTTGCTCAAGAATTTCGCCGAAACACCGGCATGAAACCCCAGTCGTATAATGAAGAGAAGCGTGTAACGCCGGGAGGGCCCGACCCACTACATAACCGTGAAAAAACTCTGGAAGAACAGAAGCGTGTAACGCCGGGAGGGCCTGACCCACTACATAACCGTGAAAAAACTCTGGAAGAACAGAAGCGTGTAACGCCGGGAGGGCCTGACCCACTACATAACCGTGAAAAAACTCTGGAAGAACAGAAGCGTGTAACGCCGGGAGGGCCTGACCCACTACATAACCGTGAAAAAACTCTGGAAGAACAGAAGCGTGTAACGCCGGGAGTGCCCGACCGACAACATCGCTGAGGCAATACAAAAAGAGTGAAAGAAAATCGACGGATGTCTTTAGTAATTTCAATTCGTTCCTATCTTTCTCGTTCTGAAGACCAAATATCGATGATGTTAATGTTATGTTCGGAAAACAATTTCTGATATGCGCACATTTGGCATTCATGGACTTGAATACGAATTCTGTTTGGACCAATTTCGAACACGAGTTTAACCATTTTTAGTCAAAAAAGCACAACTTTTTAGTGACATTTAGACTGCCTTTGTTAACTATTTTGAAGTTTTAAGATATTTTTTTTTGCTGCCAATTTTGATTTTTGGCATTTTATTTTTGGATCAGACTTTCGGGATAATTCTATTTATCCTTAAAGCACTTTGCCGAAACAAAATGATTAAAAAACATTGGTACTCGAATATACGGACATGCTTGGATATCCGTGAATTTTCATATCCGTATCCATCCGTGTCTAACCCCTTTTTTGAAATTCCGTATCCGGATATATCCACAAATATCCGGATATTCGGACATCCGTGATCATGCCTGCTTTTTACCACCAATCAGCCCGCCACAAACGTGCGCGTAGTAACAGAGGGAGTGCTTACACTGATGGGCAGGGTTGGAAACAGGGCTGCGTCGAAACCTTTCGATTTCGATAATTTCGAGGTTTTTCTACCGATTTTCTTACGAAAATCGAAAGAGAAATTCTTCGAAATTTTGTCGAAAGAGAAATTGTATCAAAGAAATTTTGTATTTTTTGAGACACTTTACCACATTTTTTGTGTGCAAGGCGACTGTTATTGTTGGCTTATTGGTCTGAGTTCCCGTCACCAAGAACCGTTGGATGTTCAAACCCCCTCCATGTCATTGACATTTATTTTATCCTTTACACCAGGGTTGGACGGGACCGGGACTTTTGGGAAAAACCGGGACCGAACCGGGACCAAGATTTTCAACCGGTACCGGGACTAACCGGGACTTTTCAAGATAAATTTTTTTGTGTTCAATGGAAAAACAAAAAAATTTTTTTTGTTATTCAAAAATATTTTCCTCATTGTCTTTAACATCAATTTTATCAAATCATTTTTTTGAGATTCTGCCTTTTAGGTGGTGGGGGTCGGCGGTGCCGACAGGCGCCGCCGGGGAAATTTTTTCAACATTTTAATGATATTTGTTAAGAAAATTGTTTAGAAATTTCACAAAAATTTATATTTTTTGAATTTTATTTGCTTAGAAATTTAACAAAATTCAAATACTTTAAATCTCCAAAAAAATTTTGCTTTCTCATTCCTAAAAAGCTTCAAAAAGTTAACGTATATTTTAAATTTTGGTTGAAAATCTCTTAACAAAATGAGTCAAATTCAAAAAATTTCTCAGCGGCGCCTATCGGCACCGCTGACCCCCCCCCCCCCAATCGAAAAATCATCTAAAATTTATGAGAGATTAAAAGCCCTCGACCCAATTTAATTTAATATTATTATTTTTAATAAATTTTTGAAAATTCAAGGATACAATGATGTGGAAATAATGAAAGGCAAAAAAATTTTTTTAAAAAGATAATTTTTGTCCCACTTTCGAAAAGTCTCTTCCGTTTCGATTTCGATAATTTCGAGGTTTTTCTACCGATTTTCTTACGAAAATCGAAATAAAAAATTTCGATTTCGAAGATACTTTCGATTTCGAAAAATTTTTTCTTTCGACGCAGCCCTGGTTGGAAAGCAATTACAAACTCATAGATTCGTAAGATTCATGCACTAGAAAATATAACAAAATTAATAAAAACTTATTGAAAAATTGATGAGCTTAATTTAAATGCACAGACAATTTACTGTAATTTCATAAAAAAATAAAATAATAAAGATTAATTAAAATATTTAAATGAAAAATTAATTTAATACTTTAAATATTTATGAAAAACAAAACATCGATTCAGAGTAATTTGCGCAAAATTGTTTATTGCGTGATTCTTCTGGTTTTAGATTTGGATTTATGGAATGGAACTCGGTTACGGGTCAATCCATTTCCGAAACCAGTTTTTTTTATTATTCTTACTTTTTTATAAATTATTTAATTTTCTTTTTCTTTCCGATTTTTTGATAAAATTGTTCAGTTAGGTCAGGTGGTTGGTTCGCCGGTGAATGTGCTTTACTGATGGGTCATTAATCATTCAAATAAAATGGATTTGGTCCATTGGGCAAAAAAGTGAGAAACAATTGGCCCAAAGATTTTCTCTGAAGATTTGTCAGCGCTATCAATTCACACATGATGTTAAGACTAAAGTTTTCTGTAAAATAGACGACTCCCTATTTTTTTATTTAAAAATTCTTTTTAATTTTGTTTAAATAAAATAGAAAACAAAACACATTGTTAATATAAATAAATAAAAATTCTTTTTTTAAACAAATTTCTTAAATGTATTATAATTTCATTTAACTTTGTTTATTAATCATTAAATGACAGATTTAAAGAGGAATTACAAAATATTTTATTCATTTTTAACTGAACACAAATTTTTGTGAAAAATGAACCGCTTCAGTGTGTTGTGCTTTATGCTGCTCGTCGAATTAGTGGTCGTGCCAATCGTTTCCGGATCGCCAGTTGTGTACGTACATTGCCAATTAATCAAATTAAACATTATGACTAATTTTATAAAAAATAAAATTCAATTTTAAAAGCACAAAATTTAAAGAATCCGCGAGAAGCGCCGCATGACGGGCAAAGATGTGTTGAAGGGTGCCGCGGTCGGTGCTGCTGCCGGTGTTGTCGCAACTGCAGCCGCTGCAGGCATCAAAAAAGCGATGAAGCATCGTGCCGACAAAAAAGCGGCAAAAGCAGCAGCAAGAGGGCACTACTAAAAATGTACAGATTCAATATGCCAATGCCAATACTAAAATTTTTCTTATAATTTCCTTTTCAAAAACCTTAAATTAAATTTGAAAAAAAAATCTTTCTGAATAAGTCTAATCAAATTATTAATATTACTTATTCAATTTAAATTGGTGTTATTGAATCACTAACATGAAAAAAAATTAAACAATAAATTTTGTGCGATTGACTATGTTGAATAAAGCATAATTTTTGAATAAAGAAATTTAATTCAATTATTTTTAACAAATTGAGTTTTGGAATTTTTGTTCAATCAAATGGCGTCAATGTTCAAAAAGATGTTTTTATAAAATTAAAAAAAAACATTATTAACGAAATAGAGCAGTTTTTTGAATTAAAAAGTCAAAAAACAGAACGACAACTGTTCTAGAATTAAGCTTAATTTCTAGCTGAGGTTTGGTCGGGGTAAGGCTACGTATTGGTTAATTGGCAAATAAACTATAAACAATTGTCCAATAGCACTCGAAGGCTTAGTTTCTTAAAAGAAAATTGCTGATCATTTTGATCCAATAAATTGATTGAGTTTCTTCGTGAATTTTAGCACTGTCTGGATTAAATTGAATTTAACCCAAAATCATTTTGAACTATGATTATATTTAATATTATTAAGTAATTGTTTTTTTTAATATTTAAATTACTGGGGAAATAATTTTTTGCAAAAATGAATCGCTATGGTGTTATTTGCCTTTTGCTGCTTGCCGAAGTTGTGGTTGTGCCGATTGTGACTGGCTCACCAGCGGTGTAAGTTACCTATTTAAAATTGCAATAAATTTAAAAATTATTATTATTTAAATGGTTTAGTTTGTGATCAGATTTTAATAAAAGTTATTATTATTTTAAATGGTTTAGTCTGTGATCGGGTTTTATTAATAAAAGTTATTATTATTTTAAATGGTTTAGTCTGTGATCGCTAAAACATCAAAACTTTAGAATTCGCCAGAAGCGCACAGTGACCGGCAAACAATTGGCCAAAGGCGCTGCCATCGGTGCAGCCGCAGGCGTTGCCGCAACCATGGCCGCCGCGGGCATCAAAAAGGCATTGGATCATCGTGCCGAGAAAAAAGCGGCCAAAGAAACGGCAAAAATGGAAGCGGAAATTCATTGAAAATGGCGGCTGACAACATAAGAACCAATGCGTTTATTAGCAAAAAAGTGAACAGATATTCTGAACATATTCTTTCTATTTTTCAAAATTTAAAGAGAAATGTTTTCAATGGACAGAACAATAATGGAAAGATTTATCATTCATTAAATATAGCATTTTACACGACCGAAACGATTATATTTAAAATTTAAAATTTACAATAAATTTCGACAGAATTTAATCTCATGAAATAGAATTACTAGTTTTAATAATCTAAATTCAACAACAACAACAACAACAAAAATGTAGTCTTCCAATGCTTAATTGACTTTCGATGCGGCCACCATCAAATTCTTACGTGCGCTCAGAGAACGAAGCATATAATCTAAAAATTTATAAAATTAAAATATATAAATTTTTAAATTAACGTGACCTAAATCTTTTTTCATTAAATGTAGCCACTCTCGAGTAGCAAACAATTGGATTGGAGTCAACTCATCAATGGACTTCAAGCTTTCAATTTTTAGATCAATGTCCATTTTGAACTGATTTATTTGATGAACAACGGCAAAATCTTTTGAAGAAGTTTGTAAAATTTTTTCCATACTTTCCACAAATTTTTCCTGATTTATTTCGTACTGTTTGAGGCTTTCCGAAATAATATTGTTAACGTTTTCATTCTCCGTATTTGGTCTGTTAATTGAAATATTTTTAATTTTTGTATTTTGATTAGTTTTATTAATTATTTTTGATTGAATTAATTTAAAAGTTGTTTAGTTTAATGTATTTTTAGAATATTTTCACATTTTTTGCAGATTGAGATGCAAATTCTTTAGAAGAAATGCACGTGGGTCCTCTAACATTTCTTGCGTTTCCAAATCCTCATTTTTTGACGAATCTTCTTTAGATGGCACTGATTTGTCTGGCTTAGAAGAATTTTTGCTATATTTTCGGGGCATGCTTATTTTGGGCTTTCGCTCATCGGACTGTTTGCTTGATGAAGCAATATTCTTGCCTTTTGCAAGTTTATTTTGCTGTATCAATGGCTTTTTATCTAAAAAAGCGATTTATTCCGGAAACCGAATAAAAACAAATTTTTAAATGCGGGCCTCGAAGAACTCAGACCCTTGAAAATTCCCTTCTCAACCCCTCCGTGTTTCTGGTGAATGAATAGGCCGCCAGGGGCAGGCAAAATAAAATTGGAAAATAAAATCCGAAAAAAACCCAAAATTTTCCGGGATCTAAAATTCCGGAACCAAAATTTTGCCCAACTTTGATAGGCACCCCCCCCCACCCTATTGGCACCGCCGGGGTCATTTATTCATCAAAAAATTGTTTCAAATTGTGCCTTACTATTTTGTTAAGATCGCAGAAAATTTTGGATTTTTTTTGTTGTAAAATGGTTTTAACAGAAAACGAAAAAAGAGACCAAAAGAACGGAAACCGAGATCTGTTTGATTTTTATTTATTTTCGTCCAAATACCGACTTTCCCGCTTCAAAAGGGTCTGGTCGAATCCGGATAAAACGGCATTTTACCCGTCATCAAACGCTTCAAACTAATTTAGTACTGAAATACCTAGAGGTGAAATGTCGCTGTGCAAATTTTAAAAACCACTGTGAACGAACCCTGAGCTTGGCGTAAAGCAAATCTTTGTTTCTGTTTTCCCATTTTTACACTATCCAATGGATTTATTGATGAATCGGGCTTTTTAACAATTAAATTTTGATATTGCTCCGATTTTTTCTTTTTTCTTCCAATTTCCCTATGTTTTATCAAAAATTCATCTTTCAGGTCCATGCTTTTTGACGTTTGTCTCATTAGTGTTGCATTTGGTTTATTACCATTTGCCGGCATTTTGTCCTCAAAATCCGCGCTTTTTGACAGACTCTTGACAGATTTGTTACTTTTTGTTAATAAACGTGGCTTTTGATCTAATGTGTTTTTAATTGTTTTTGATGGCACTTTTTGCTTTTGGCCTTCCTGGTCCTCAGTTTTGGCAGAAATTTGTGTTGTTTTTACAAATTTACTTTGATTTCGGTGGCATGGCATCAGTTTCATTGGGGTTTGCTGAATTATACTTGTTGGGTCGGCTTCATTCTTATCCTTTTTCAATCCAAATTTTGAATTTTTAAATGGCGCCTTTAGTTTTGGCATTTCGTCGGATCCGTTCAAATTTTGACTTTTCGATGCATTTTCAGTACTATCCATTGGCATTTTGGATTTTTGCATTGGAACCTCTTGTTCTGGCATCATGTCTGGTACGTTCAAATTTTGACTTTCGCTAACATTTTCCAGCATTTTGTCTGATCTTTGTACATTACTCGTTGTTCCTATTTCAAGCTTTCGTCCTTTCGAATTGTTGCTTTTAATCGGCTTCACAACTGACGTTTTTTTGTCTTAAATTTAATTATTTAAATATATGTAAACATTAAATCTTTCAAACCTCCGCATAATATTTCATCAAAAATGGTCGAAAATATAAAAATTTCCAAAATGAAAATAAGCGGCCACTGCATTTAATTACTTTTGTTTAATAAAATGTTCGAAATATAAATTTTCTTTAAAATAAGTAATTAAACAAATTATTGGAATATTTATGTCTAAAAATTTATATGTTTATATAATTAATAATATAATTTAATAATGGAAATTAAAGGCGAATTTATGCTATTTTATGATGACGTCTTATTAATTAATCAATAAAGCATTAAGCGTTGTAAGCTTTATGATTGCGTAAGTAATACGTACATGTATGATTTCGAAATTTTTATTATCATCCTTCAATCAATGAATCTCAAAAACATCGGCAAATTCGATTTTTTGAAAAAGAATTTTTTATTTTTTTCGTGTAACATGAACAGACAAACAGAATTTTACCTATGAATTTGTCAGGGATGGTTTAAAGTTTTGGATTTTAAAAGCTTAAGAAAATAGTGATTTTTCAACTATTTTATTTTAAAGTAAAAAGTCTGGGTGTGTGGTGTTTTTGCTTCTCGGACTGGGGGTCGGTTGTTTCGGCACAGCTATTTGGCACTAAATGAGTTAAAGCAGAAGAAGCTTTGAACAAGATTTTTGAAAAATTTAAAAAAATGCCCACAATAAAAATGATTTCAACCCGGCGCTCTTGAATAATCTTTTCAAAGTGAGCGGAGCGAAAAACGCTAGATGGTTAAGGATTTGGCATCGAATGGCATCACCGGATTTGTCCCAACACAGTGCCAAAGGTGCAAAAGTGCCAAAAAACCACCTTTTATGACCCTTTTATTTGACCACCCCTGACTTTTAGAGCTGTACCCACGCGGGGAGTAGGGTAACCAATGTTGGTGTTGGAAAAGGCGCAGTGCCCCACACTCAGAGCTTTCCAGCCAGCTACCATGCGTATCGCTCCGATGAATTTCACCGGATTTGTCCCAACACAGTGCCAAAGGTTGTTTTATTATTTTTTTAGGATTTGTTTTTTATTTTGCGGTTTTTTTCAACAATCTTGAAAAACCACCCTTTTGACCCCTTTTTTTACCACCCCTCACTTTTCGAGCTGTACCCGCGCGGGGAATAGGGTAACCGATGTTGGTGTTGGAGAAGGCGCAGTGCCCCACACTCACTATCAGGGCTTTCCAGCCAGCTATCATACGTATCGCTACAATGAATTTGTTATGGCATTGTGCTTGCTGAATTGAAGCCAAAATTTCCAAAATTTTGTCTAAAAAAAAACTGGATTGACCACAGCCCGGTGGGTTTTGCTCATAGCGGGATGGGATCAACTGATAAAATGTAGCGCTTTTCAAGAGCTTTCGATTGGTGCAAAAATATTTGGGGGTCGCGCGGGAAGTTCTCCACGCAACTTCCGGCCAGACTTTAATTTAAAATCATGATAATCTTATGAAACAGGAAAAGGTTAAAAGAAAACAAAATTATAAATTTAACGTGGCAGCGTAATGCCAAATGTTATTTAATTAACGTTAATATAAGCATATGCCGATAAAAAATATTTATTTTTTTTATGACATAGTCAATCATAACATATTGATGAACTTAATTGCCTTTAAGTTAAATACAGATTTTCCAAGAAAATTTAAATAAAATGTGAGTGTAATTATTCACAATCCAAACTGGGACTAAACTTGCATTTTTAAAAACTAAATCTAATTTTTGAGACTTTCATAGAATTCGATTTTGGTCTCTAAAAAAATCCAATGCTGGGATTTTTGACAATTCAAATAATATTAAGCAAAATTTATTTTAATATAAAATTAGTTTCCTACTTTCAATAACAGGTCATATGTATAACACATTTACAAAGTTAATTTTATCGTTTCTTTTATTTCAACTATTTTTAACGGATGCTGTTATATTTAAATGTAAGTTTTTAAAAATAATATTTTTTTATAAAATATAATTTTAAAAAGCAAAATATTATTTAAGGTTTTTCAAGGGTAAAAGAAAACCCAAATTGTGCTATTTGCCAAGATGAAATTGAACATAATCGTGACGCGCTAAAAATACCACCTTGCAATGTAACTATTAAAAATTAATTATAATTAAGTTCGGACTTTTCAAAAAATTGTACCCGTTTCTTTACCTTGGAATAGCTAGATCTGTACAAAAATCTGAACTATAATTATATTATAAACAAAATAATGAATTATAATATTTAGCATAAATACCACAAAGAATGCATAAACACATGGTAATTTTTAAATAAAGATTGAATATTGTTTACAGTAAATCGAAAATAAAATAAAATGTTAAGTTTTTTAAAATGATCATTGTTATAGAAATGATATTTTAATTAAAAATAAATTATAATTTTATTAGGTTAAAACAAAAAAACACATGCCCATATTGTCGCGCAACAATTCCCGCTGAGCATTTGCCGCAAGAATACTTCGACAGAAATGAAGAAAATGTACCAATTACCACAATAGGAGGTGAATTAATTTTTTTTATATAAAAATAAAATAAATTATTGAAAACTTAAGCTCTTCTTTCTCCAACACAAAATGAACCTGCAAATTTGTCGAGTAATGAACACACTCATTCGGAAACAGTGGACGTGCAAGCGCGAATTGGTTGAATAATTTTTTTATTTTTTTTATAATTAATTTTGCCTAAAACATTTCACATCTGGGCCGATAGTTTGCTAGATCACTTGGCAAAACCCTGGTTAAAAAATAGGAAATTTTAACTGTTAGCGGATTTATTTTAAAGATTAAGAATTCTTACCAAGTTTTACGAAATTTGTGTCTGAGTGGCCCAAAATACACAAAAAATAGAGGTGAATAGGAAAAAAGCCTGAAGATTTGGAAAAATTTCTGCTAAAAATCGTCTTGTTGCTAAATAGGCAACAAAATTCTCTACGAAAGCCAAAAGACCGCAAATCTGCAACTTCTCACTTGAAATGTGCGCTTCGTTCCCCCCCCCCGGCAGTTTGAGAAACCATAACTTTGATCTTAGTCAAACCAATTCTAAAATCTTAGTATTATTCGAAAGCTCAAGTCTTTAGCATATTTGTAGCTAATCGATCAAATAGCTTTCAAAAATGTTACAGTCTTCTGATCACGAAAAAGTCGAAATTTCGACCATTTTATTTTCTGACATCCAAATGCTCGGGGCGACGGGGGGAGGGGGAATCGAGCTTTTCCAAACCCTCAGGCATTTTTTTCTCAAATTAACCACTTTCTAATATTTTATCACCGTTTTTAATTCTGTATTAAACTATGATTTTTAAAATTAAAGTTCCGGAAGAAAGAAGAAGCCATATTTATTTTGACAGAGATGGTAGGCGATATGTTATCACAGAATTCAATGCTGAACAATTAAATTGATAGCAAAGAAATAATTACAATAGCTAAATTTAAATTTATTTTATTAGACAAATGTTCATAAAATATATTGTTGAACCATTATTGTATAATTTATTTAGTATACAATAATAAACAAGATTTTGTTGAAATCGGATAGGTGATATACATAGGTATTCCTTTAAAACAAAAATAGAATTTTTGAAAATAAAAATGCGTTTAGTTTTTAATATTACGCCAAATATGCATTTATTTAATTTTATAGTTAAAAAAATGTTTGAATTTGATTTTAAATTCGTAAATATTTTTAATTTTAGTTTATTTTTACATATAGGATTTAAACAGTTTAAAGCTAAATTTAAATTTATTTTATTAGACAAATGTTCATAAAAATAATTTAAACCATTATTGTGTATAATTTATTTAGTATAATAAACAAGATTTTGTTGAAACGGAAAGGTTATTAGGTGATATAGATATATCCCTTTAAAACAAAAATAGATTTGAAATTTTTGAAAATAAATATGCATTTATTTATAAACAAAATGGTTGAATTTGATTTTAAATTCGTAAATATTTTTAATTTTAGTTTATTTTTACATAGAGGATTTAAACAATTTAACCGCAGTAAAATTTATAACAATAACGTGACATCGCATGCATAATAACACTTGGCCATAAAAAAATAATCAAATCTTAATTTTTGCAGTATTTTCTTTGCATTCTTTTTCACGCAAATTCTTAGGCTCCATTCCCATTAAATGGTCGTAATAATACTTTGCCAACTTTTTATCACCTTTACGTTGATAGCATTTACCCAAATAAAAATAATTGTCGATGGAAGTTCCTTGGAAAAATGTTTCTGCCTAAATTTTAGAATTAATTAATTTTTTTTTAAATATAAATAAGGTTTTATGCAACATTAAATTTGCCAAATTATATTAATAAAATATACTTTTAACAGTTTTGTTATGGCCGATTCATACGAGGCATCATTAAAAAGCGCTTTTATACCAGAATTGATTTGAATTGCCAACATGCGATTAAAACTGCTTATTCGGGCCAAAGAATATTTTAAACGTCCTAAATTTTTTTCCAATATTTTAAATAATAAAAAAATTTATAAAATTATTTATTGATTAAGAAAAGGAAAACACACACCTTGTGCATGGAGTATTTCCGGATCTGATTGGTTTGCTCTTTGAAGAAATTTCTAAATTTTCATAATAAAATATAATTTAAATTTAAACATATAAAACACACATTCAAGTTCACAGCAAGCGAAATTTTTTGATCACTGGAAATTCTGTGATCAAATTGAAGTCCCATAAGCATACAAACGTATTTCAACGCGTTCAAATGTTGCGCATCGATTGCAAGCGCATGATTTGCAAAATTTAAACCTTTAATATTAAAACACATTAAATTTTATTTTCCCAAATAATTTTTAAATTTTTTAATACATTTTAAGAGATTCGAGATTTTTCAGTAATCTCGAACTAATCTCGATCGTTTAATATGAAATCTTGATCGTGTCTTCAAGTCCGTTTCTACACTTTTTTGGCCTAATTCCAGTTTTTCAGCCTGTTTTTTTGAAATTCTTCTACCGGACTATTAAATACCAACAAAAAAATTAATTTTTAAGTCGCCTAACACGGTGCAAGTTTTTAAAATTGTTTTAAATAGTCAGAATATACCTTTTTCTATTTCTTGCTGTTTTGCTTTCCATTTGACGTCATTATCGGAAGGCATGTTAAGCGCTCGAAGAAAACCTTGTAAATATTTTTTATTGAATTTTTTAAAATTAAAATGATCTTTTGGATGGAACTTTTCTGTTTTTATATTTGGAAGATTATTATTCCCCACTATTGTCAACATTTTTGAAATTTTTGTGATTGTTTGACGCCCAATCCGGGTAAATTTTGGGTTACCGGTCCTGGATAATTTTAAGCAACTAGCAGCACTTTATAATATAAACAATTATTTAAATAAATTTATTAATTGATCAGCAACCATTAAAATTATTTCATAATTGTTTCTTACAAACTCGTGCTAAACGCGATTGCACTTCCACAGTTTGCAGACTTTCATTAGTTTGTATATTATTCAATTTATTGTAAATAATTTCTGGGTCAATGTTGTCAGCAAACATTTGATCTATTGCTATCAACTGTAATATTAGAATTAATTTATTTTAAATGAAAAATGCTTAAAATCACATCTTTTTGGGTGATGCTATTGCTTGATGACGATTCATGTTTCTTTTTATTTTTGCCTTTTTTTCTGCGGGCTGACTAAAAAGATTTAAATCCTTTTTTATATATAAAAATTGTTTTTAAATAAATTAATAAAGTTATAAATATTTTGTTTAAACCTCTTCTTGCAATTGGATACTGTTATTATTGCTTTGTTGAGATGTAGAAGATTTTTTTCTTCTTCTTTTCACTCTTTTTTGTATGTAATGACCAGAAGAAAATGTACAAAATTAAAATATTAATTGAATTACTGATGAGGCTGACGAAGAAGAAGCCGCTGAATGCAGCGTTGACGGTACAGATGGGAAGCCTGCAGAGTGTAGACGATGTCTTGCAGCGTCATTTGTTGAGCTGTCACTATGACAACGCCTGCTTTGTACTGCTGACGTGCTTTCACCATGCAGATGATGTCGTGCAGCGTCATTTGTTGAGCTTTCACCATGCCAACGCCTGCTTTGTTGCACACCTTCTGACGTGCCAGCACCATGCAGATGATGTCGTGCAGCGTCATTCGATGAGCTTGCATCATCTTGCCTTAGCGCCAGTTCAGGCTTGTATTGCGACAACAAACGTGCAACATAACTGGTAGTTTTTGTTAGTGCTGTACTAATTGACTGTCCTGCTTGCGCTATTGTAGTTGATGCTGCAGCGTTTATTGAGCTGATATCATTGCGCGATGTACTAATTGATCGTCCTGCTTGCGCTATTGCAGTTGATGCTGCAGCAATTATTGAGCTGCTGATGCGTGAATGCTTAAATTTTTTTTGGTTTTTAATAAATTAAGTAAAAAACTAAATTAATTAAAACCCCAAGATTTTGCCGTTGTGACCTTGGACGTTACGGCATCATTTTTTGGCCTTCCATTGATTGTGCTATGGCGTAAGCCAATGCCATTTTTTGGTTTTTTAAATTAAGTTAAAAATTTAATTAATTAAAACCCTAAGATTTTGCCGTTGGACCTTGGTTACGGCATCATTTTTTGGCCTTCCATTGATTGTGCTATGGCGTAAGCCAATGCCATTTTTTGGTTTTTTAAATTAAGTTAAAAATTTAATTAATTAAAACCCTAAGATTTTGCCGTTGGACCTTGGTTACGGCATCATTTTTTGGCCTTCCATTGATCGTGCTATGGCGTAAGCCAATGTCATTTTTTGGTTTTTAATAAATTAAGTAAAAAATTTAATTAATTAAAACCCCAAGATTTTGCCGTTGTGACCTTGGGCGTTATGGCATCATTTTTTTGGCCTTCCATTGATCGTGCTATGGCGTAATCCATTGCCATCGATTCGTCATCTGCCGCCTGCTGAAGCAAGCTCTGACGATCCTTTTCTTCCTGAAGCGAAAGTTCCAGCGCGTACTTAAGATCATCAGCGAACTCATCATCCGATTTCGACGGTTGGTCTGATTAAAAAATTATCAATTTTTGGAACGCAATTTATACATAGAAAAACTGTAAAATTTTAACAATGTTTTGCTTGATTTACGAATTGATAATCGTCTCTTTAGGATTTTTATGGTTTATAAAGTTAATTTTTAGAATTTTAGCACAAATTTTGGGATTTTAAATTTATTTAGTAGAGTTTTAGCGTCTAGAATCCGGCTATATAATTATAACATTATTTAACATTTACTTGATGAACTTCCATTAACCGAATAGTTGTTAAAATCATCATTTTGAAAAGTTAAGCAACACTTGGTGATAAAGAATATGATTTGAAAAATTAACATTGTTGCTAAAATTAAATAATGAAAATTGAAATAATATTTTATATTTTATTATATTATTAAATTTTTTGCATATATAATAATACTTCTAGTGCTTGCTTGTCTATTATAATTTAATTTTGGCTATTGATTTTAAATCAATATTGATTAGAAATAAGAATATTCAAAAATTGTAAAACATACATATACTTTATTATGTTTATGCGTAAATATTTATTCACAAGTTAATCGACAAAAGAATTCGACATAAAAAAATTTTAAATTATATTCCGCCAAATAGACGTTACAAAAAATTATAATAGGTACTTTGGGAAAATCGAAATTTTTGCAAAATTTTTAAATGCTATATTTACTTGAATAACACCAAAATTCGGACAAAAAAGTTAGGTAAAGGGGAACGAATCAATTTTCTCCAATTTTCATGACATATTATGAAGCATTAATGAATCTCGATCAATTATCACGATTTTAAATTATTTGAATTTTACACTTTAAAATTGTCAAAATTGAAATATGAATACCCCTTGGAGACTGTTTTTCTACCGTACGCCCATTTTCAACATTGAAAGGATGGATAACAACAATAAAGACAAGGATATAATTAATATTCAGGGTTCCATTTAAAAATATTCAGAAAAAAACATGGAGCTTAAAAAAATCTGCATTTTTGGTAACAAAATCTCCAAATTCAAAACCAGTGCACTTTTTTTTTAAAGAAATTTATTTGACGGGATATTTAGCTATATAATATTGTCTAAAAAGTATCTACTTAATTGAGAATGATTTGGTCCGACGGTGCCGCTAAGCGCCGCCGGAATTTGTTTTGAAAATTCGATTAAATTTTGTTAATAAAATAATTTCAAAAACAAAAATCATCGGAAATGGAAACCCTGGGAATATAGGTAATACAATTTACATCCACTCATCTATGCTTTGATGATCCGGGAAAAATCTGTCACGTGGGCTGATCGGAAAATCATCGCTTGAGTGCAAAATTACGAGTTGCCCATTGGAACTTATTGTACGTGAACTTCGCCATACTGCTGATCCATGCCATGGCACATTTGACACATTTCTGTTCAAATTTTCAGGCGGCAAAAGTGCGTCGGGGATGACAGTTCGGCGGCACATTGGACAGGTGTTATGCAGTTTAAGCCTGCATAATAATGATGGTTATAATTAATGTTACATTTATTTAAATGCACTTCTATACATACCATGAATTAATGCATTTCTGATGGAAAACGTGCTAAATTTAATGTTTAAAATTGCTTTTGTTACTTTAACAAAACAAACAGCGCATGACAATGCCTGAGGGTGTTCGTCGGTATTAATTGTTACTGCTTTAGGGTGTACTGCTTGAAGGTGTTCGTCGGTGTTAATTGTTATTGCTTGAGGGTGTTCATCAGTATTAATTGTTACTGCTTGAGGGTGTTCGTCGGTATTAATTGTTACTGCTTGAGGATGTTCATCGGTCTTAATTGTTGAATGACAAATTGAACATATTGGAGCCTCGTGCTCAACCAGTTTTTCCTTTGGAAAACCTTTAGAATTTAAAATAAGTATTTTTAATAAATAATTAAAATTAAAAGCACCTACAAAGATATTGCTCAACAAGAACAATAAACATAAAAAATCCAAAGATGTTTTTGCCATTCATCGTCTTAAAATATAGATTTACATATATTAATATTAATAAAAATTGAAGGTAATGAAGGCTTTAAATACAACTCATAAAAATATGAAATTAAACATTTGAAATAAATTAAAGAGCTCCAACGTCAATAATTTAACAGGAAGGTTGACGGATGTTTAAATCAATAAAAAATAAAATTATTTACATGATTATTATTTCAAAACACATGAATTTCAGCTCCTTAAAACATATTTACAAGGAAGTCCGTTTCATTCAACATTTTTGTTTTTATTACTGGGTTGCCTGACATTACTTCGCAACTCCATCAATCGGAGAAGAAACGTGCTGAACAAATTGAAGAAAAGCATCAATTGTGAAACGAAGTCCTTGAGTTGGTGCCACGCGTGATGAAAAAGCATATGAACTCGCGCCTCGAGCGATTTATAAGTTTTATTTTAGTTTAAATAAACTAAAATTGTTTAAGAAAAGTTTCAAATTGGAATTTCCGCGCACTTCCGCCAGCGACCGCAATTCCGAGGCCGAGTTGGAGAAGGTCAAAGAAAGTCTTTGTCAACTGAAGTTAAAGCAGCCGAAGAAGCAACAGAAAAAGGAGCTTGAGGGGATTTGCTTTTAGTTTTTGAACACATTCTCACCATATTCTGTTCGCTATTTTAGGCAAAACGACACGAAATGGAACTGGAACAGCGAGTAAGTCACAATTGGAAATTTTGATGGGCCTGGAGGAGATGTGATTGATGATGGAGAATGAATTTTTTTCGAAGGCCTTGTGTTATTTTAGGAGTTTACTTGACTATCTCAGCGACGCTTGATCTCATCCGTTTTTTATTCCATTGTTTTCATGGCTAACTTTTTTTTCTTGCTGGAACTTCTTTCTACCGTATACTCCAAATTTATGTAATTAAGGCTTAAAGACTCATTTACAGATTCTTCAATTTTTGCGAAGTTGAATATAAAACGGGATTGTCAGCGAAGTTTTCAAGCTATCTCACTTTTTTGAAATGAAAGTTTCAATCATTTATTTAAGCCTAAGCCAATCAAAGTTGACAAAACAATAGGCTGTATACGGGCCTGGTTCTGTTTGTAGTTGATGCTAAACAGAAAGCCATTAAAGTACTCCAAATGCAGGTGAAAACAAAACCAGTTTATAAAAAGCTTCAAGACTAACCAAAAAAGAAATGTTATATAATTTGCAATTCGCCTAAAGAATTACAAAATCGGTGCGGCGAAGCGACGTTTTTCGGAAAATAATACGTCTCGCTCTGACCCCCGAATCTATCACATTTTTATTTATTTCTGAATTAGTCCAATAAATTTTTGTTCAACACAAATTCTCGACAAAAAAATGGTCAGTCACTGAAAAACCCACCAAAATCCAAAAAATATTTAAATTTTACTCAACAAAACGGTTTAATGCCGTAAAAGGATATAACAAACAAAAATAAAATGTGATGATCACACAAATTTTACATTTTCAATATAATTTGACGATGCATTTCTAGGGCAGCAGCTGACTTCAACACCTCGTTGATTGCACCTGTGTTGGTCCATTCCATGCCAATTTCTTCGATGGCACTTAACAGAATGCCAAGCTCTGATGCCAAGCGCAGCATGCATTCATGTATGTAAATGAGCGCAATTTGGCCATGGGCTAATGTGGAATGGTCCAATCTGAAACGGTGCTGATTTTCATTTCCAAAACTATAAAGTTGCCATTTAAAAAATCACTTTTTCCTATTCTAGGATTGTCCTTATTTGAGCAGTCTAATTTTAATAATAAATTAAAAAAGTTAACATTTAAAAAAACACTTTTTCCTATTCTAGGATAGTCCTTATTTGATCAGTCTAATTTTAATAATAAATTAAAAGTTGACATTTAAAAAAGTCACTTTTTCCTATTCTAGGATTGTCCTTATTTGATCAGTCTAATTTTAATAATAAATTAGAAATGTTATCATTTAAAAAAAAGTCACTTTTTCCTATTCTAGGATTGTCCTTATTTGATCAGTCTAATTTTAATAATAAATTAAAAGTTGACATTTAAAAAAGTCACTTTTTCCTATTCTAGGATTGTCCTTATTTGATCAGTCTAATTTTAATAATAAATTAGAAATGTTATCATTTTAAAAAAAAGTCACTTTTTCCTATTCTAGGATTGTCCTTATTTGATCAGTCTAATTTTAATAATAAATTAGAAATGTTATCATTTAAAAAAAAGTCACTTTTTCCTATTCTAGGATTGTCCTTATTTGATCAGTCTAATTTTAATAATAAATTAGAAATGTTATCATTTAAAAAAAAGTCACTTTTTCCTATTCTAGGATTGTCCTTATTTGATCAGTCTAATTTTAATAATAAATTAGAAATGTTATCATTTTAAAAAAAAGTCACTTTTTCCTATTCTAGGATTGTCCTTATTTGATCAGTCTAATTTATCCAAACCTGGCCATCAACTGCATTTCATCAATACATTCCCAAGGGTTGTGAGTTTGATCAACTTTTTGCAAGACCATCAGAAACTTCTCGTCAATTTCTACTTTTTGAGCCAAACTCTGCTTAACTTCATTAAGTTCATCGATCAATTTAGCAAGAACTGATTTGGTTTCTGAAAAAAATTAATTCTAAATTATTAAAATGAACTTTTTAAACCAAAACATTTTAATGTGCTTTTTTAATCTAAAATTTATGCATGTGCATTTTTTATACTACCAAAATATTTCTTCATTTTTCAAGTATACTAAGTATTTTTTAAGGTATTTAATTAATTATTAATCAATATTCTAAAATGATTTAAGACATATATATAAAGCACATAAAATTAATTCTTAATTCGACTTGCCCTGATGAAGAACAACTTCCAAAAGGTTGGAAAGAAGTGCATTTATGATTTGAAATGTGTCAAATACATTCACCAATTTTTGTACATTGACCGGCAATCTCTTCGATATCACCAAAACTTTGCATTTATATTGCTTCCTTTAATATTAAAAATTTTCATTTTCTCTTTTGATTGATTTCAGTATGATTTAAATAACAAATTCAAAAAATAATCAAAAAAAAAATTTAGATACTCAAAAGAATTTGAGGTTTCTTTCTTTTCGATTTTCAACATTTATCGTTGGAGCTTAAACTACCCGAATTTTTTGATTCAATTTTCTAAAAATACTAAATAATACGCGAAAAAGACTTTAAATTTTTTAATTTGTCATTTGAAGAAGGAAAAATTAGGAAAATTAGCGCATTAGAAGTGCCATTTTTCGGTGAATATTTCGCATTTTTGGCATATTTTGGACTTTTTCGGAGTATATATATATATGCGCATAATTAACTCGGCGCCCCTTATTATAACTTAGTCATTATTAGCTAAGAAATCAAATTAAAGTCTTAACATTCGCAAGATATATTTGTTGAACTTTTGATCAAACGAAAGCTGGCCGATTTGTCCAAAAAATTCATAGCTTAAAGCATTTAAAAATCATCAATTTCCGTGCCAATTTCGGCGCCGAATTAACCTTTATTAAATTAAAAGAATAAAAAGTCACTCGGGGCGACCGTTGGCCAAAAGATATTAATAATAGATTATTTTCTATAAATTCTAGAAAATTAAGGATTTAAATTTTAATTTGTCATTATGTTTTAAATCTTCCAAGCTAAGAATTCTGTAATGAATTCTCATCAAAAATGCCATCTTTAGGGGTGTAAAAAAATCTTCGTTTTCCGAGACTAAAAACCCCCCGAGACCGAGACCCAAAAAAAATCTAGTCTCGAGACTCTCGTGCAGCCCTAATTTTTACCATGCCAAACAATATTTATTTATTTTTGATTAAATTATTGAAATTAGAGATTTTGATATAATTAATAAATTATCTCAATAATATTTACTTGCCTATTATACAGTTCGGATTGCACCCTTTCAATGTGATATTCGGCCACTTCCAAAACACTTTCAGGGCACTCAATGTGCGCAACTCGTTGGTACATTTTGTTTTGCAATTTTAGCGCAATTTGTAAATGATTTTCAATTAGTTGAAGCTCTTTGGTGAAAAGAATTTTCTCCCATTTTCCCTCAATTTTTTCCAATTTATTTTCAATTTTATTTTTTTCCTTTAAATCGTCAGGCAGCTCATTCATAAAATTTGCATATTGCTTAAAGAATTCGTCAACCAAATCCATTGTAGTGCATTCATTTTCCATATAATCCATCTGGAGAGTAATTTAAGAAAAATTTCTTAACGCGCGAATTTGATCGTTTTGTGATTTGAAATTTATATTTTATTGTATCTTGCGATTTGTGCGCACTTTCCCGGTACGTTACTTGCCCTCCCCCTCTCAACAAACAAAATTTTTTACTTTTTAAGGGTAACTTGGGTTGAAAAACACGAATATGACGTTTATTTTGTCGAATACCGAATTTGGAAAGAACTATTTAAATTTTTATACTGGAAATATCTCAGTAGGATATCTTCAAAGCTCTTAAGAGACAAATCGATTAAAGATGGCGGAAGTTGATCAGTACAGATAAGATTTATAGTTGCTAAAAATCTCCAAATAGCTAGGTTTAGTTGCTTAAAAAGTCAAAAATGTTTCTAAAAATGAGCTAAATTGTTTATATGCAGAATTTTTAGTCTTGAAAAAAGCCCATTTTTGGGGGGTGCATTTTTTAAAAATTTGAAAATATCGATCTTTAGGGGTGCATTAAAAACTCGATGAAAAACTATCGCTGTGACCTAAAAGTGATTTTCATGCTTTCAGAGCAAGGTGCGTTTAGGAAAAAATAGTTAAAACCCTTAAATCTTATCCCTATTGATTCGCTTTGTGTTAGCAATGTTTATGCTGGAATTCAATCGGCCGTACTCAAATGGCGTCTGACCAACTTTCGCTAAATTTAAATCGATTTGTCTCCTCAAGAGCTGTTGATTGATGCCTAATTTGTTGAGATTGGTCCAATAAAAGGTCCGATGTTCGGTATACGACCAAATTATAAAACGTAATATAAAAATTGAAGTTCATTTCCGTTTTAATTTTGAAATTTAATATTTAATAATTAAAAAATTTGTTTGCTAATAAAAAAGAGATTCGATTTAGGTTTTGGCTAGAGTGCGGCAAAATCAAATTTGCGAATCCTGTTGCAGTATTTTAAATCAAAATTTTTTGCAGGACCGGATCCTGCAGGATTAATCCTACAATTCTGCATTTAGAATTTGGAGGATCTTGCGCAGGATTGCAGGATTGAGTGAAAATCAAAAATCAATTTTGGCCTCAAAATTAAGGTTCCTCCCCTGCACTTCGGGAGCGGGCAAGTCGGGGGTCGGGGTTGGCTATGTTGGGGATTGGGAACGTCTAAATATTCGGGTTGGGGGTGAAAAAATGTTATTCTTGCGCCGCATTCTACTCTTGGCCAACCTGAATTTGCGTTTTCAGATTGAGTAAAGAATAAAGCTGTACAACACGTTCTGTTTTACTAACATATTCATGCTCATTTTGTGTACCATTTGAGCTCGTTTCAGCCTAAAATGTTTTATGCTTTTGATTTTGTTTATTTACAAATTTATAAAAATTTTATTTGTTTGTATTGAAAAATTTTATTAAATATTGTAACCAACTGCATCGTATTCATCCATAGCGACAGTTTCTTCAATTGTTGCCAGGAAAATCCACAAAATAATAAATTTTAGTGCAAAAAACTTCATTTTCTAAATGTCAAACATAAATTTAAAAAAATATTTGCTTTAATATGAAATACATGGGTAAGTCCCGTCCAATATTATCGCATTAAATGAAAGTTAATTTGATTAAAATTAAATCCTAAAATTTTGGAGTGCTATAAATTTTCCTTATTTATGGGTATCCCCGAATTTTTATTGCATTTTCTGTACATAATTTGGCATCTTTTTCCAATTGTGGCATGCCTTAAGAATCGCTACTCCACAGGAAGTGCAATACGAGGCACACAAATCACATGCTTTTTGCACAAATTGCATGCACCACCAATTCCTTCCGCCAGACAATTTGCTATTTCATATCCGAAAACATTAACCTAAAATTAAAAACAAAAAAACAATTTAGCAGTGACCAACGGAAGTTAATGTTTATTTTATTTAATTGAATGTTGGCTAACGTCTAAAAAAATGAGACGCCGTGTAAAGTGAAAAAGTATTGCTAAAATGGATCAATTAATTTTTTAGCAACAAATGTAATTTGTGAACTAAAAACCAAAAATATTTTTAAAAAAAATATGCAAATTTTCAAATTGTGCCTTTCTTTTGCTGCGATACGTTTTGAAATTGCTAATCCTATTCTTTTTGCATTTCTTGTTTGCACAGTTTGAACTTCTCACCAAAACGTTCCAATATTGGCGCATCTTTCTCAATTCAATTTAATTTAAGCATTAATCTCGAGAGTTATCTTGTATCTATGAGCTATTAAATTTAAGCATATATAAACATTTTGTTAAATTTATTTTAAATTTTTGAACTAATGCTTTAAAATAGGGTTGGGCCACCGACGTCGGGGTTAAGAATTGCGGGGTCGGGGGTTTTTTTCGGGGGTGGGACTGTCGGGGTCGGGGTTACCTAAATCGGTCGGGGTTTTGGGTTTTTCTTAATTTTTTCCAAATTTTAGTTGTCAATTTTTTTTTATTGAAATTTTCATATAATGTAGTAACTGAAAAAATCTATCATTGTCGCCGATAAATTTTTTTTTAAATGTTCATCTAGAAAAGCAGGGTAGGCATCAGCGTGTAACCGGATGTCAAAAAAATTTCCGAAATCCGAAATTCCTTGCCCAAAAAGTCCGGAAAATTTCAAATTTTTAAATTTCCTATTTTTGAAAATAATTATAGCAAATAATAATTAACACACTTTGCGGTAAATTTCTGATATACAATTGGTAGGGTCCAACAGCGCCAGCGGGAAAATTTTTTTAACATTTTTAAGAAATTTTCAAAAATTCAATTTTTTGCGAATTCTGCTTCATTTCTGGGTGTAAGGGGGTCAGCGGTGCCAATAGGCGCCGCCGAGAATTTTACAAAAATCGGCAATCTTTGTTACGAAATTGAAGCAAAATTGGGAAAGATGTGATGAGTTGAATTAATTCAAAAAAAACAATTCATTTTTTGCGCATATTTTAATTTATGATAAATATGCTCCTTTAAAGATTGAAATTTTTTCATTCTTTTACAAAATTTATGATTGTTTAATCTGCCTTCAACCAAAATCCTCAGCCTTTGCATTTATCCATAGAAAAAAAATAGTTCGGATAGAAACCAAAAAGCACACAAAATGCAACAGAATAAAAGTGATGACAAATCGGAAAAACGGCAGAAAAAAATAATGAAGCATATCTGACGATAAAATCAATCATCTTTTGGTTGAAATGTCATTGATGTTCTTCTTGACGCTTTGCAAATTTTTTCGAATTATTTTTTGCTTCACAGCGTTTGTGACGGCACGAATGCCGTTGACTGCATCAATTGGAAGTGAAATGGCGCAACCGACTGCCAATGTTGCCAACGAAATGGGTAAACAAAATGAGCAACATACTGCAGCTTTACAAGCTTTTTCAGTGGCAGCACATGACTTTGGCATTTCTGCAGCCTTATCCTTTGCATGGGAAAGCTGCTTTTCCAAATCTTTAAAAATAGTGTAAATTAGAGAAAGGACTTGAAGACCGACCGATCGAGAATCTCGTAAAATCTCGAATCTCGAAAAATCTCGTATCTCGGAGATTCGAATTTCGATCGAGAGTCTCGATTGGTCATTTCTCTAGTGGAAATAAAAGCATAAAATATTTGGATGTCAAAATAATTTTAATGTTTACCTTCCTTTTTGTAATAATACATTTGGAAATGTTCCACATATTCTTTTTGCTTTTCGGGTGTTGCCAAAATTCGCATTATTTCCAAATTCTGATAAGCTTCATTAATTAGTTCCAACACTGATTCGTCGACATCTTCCGCAATTCTAAAATTTTAAAGACTGCACCACTCACTATTTAACTTAAATTACTTTTTGCAAAGCTTTGAACAAATGGATTTGTCGAATTTAGCAATTTCTTTTTTGTTTTTTGCTTTATCTTTTTCAATTTCCATAGCCTTCATTAAACGCCCATCAGTTTTATAAGCGTCCAAAGATTTAAGAAATTCTGTCGGTCCGTCCACAGAGGCGTCCCAATAGGCGCTAATTGTGTCGAACAATTTCGACACGTCTTCACGCGTTATCTGAATGAATTGAAATTTTAATATTTTTGTGAATTTTTGAATTTTGAATTGTACCGTTTTAAAATTGCTTAATTTGTCGAGCATCTTCGTTCTTTCTTCCATTAGATCATTTGCTTGCGGAATTTCTTCAATTTGATTGCAGCGATTGGCGTTGTGTTTATCAATAGCGCTTAACGACGTTTTCAGCCACTTTAGCGTTTCTTTACTTATTGGTTGATTAACAACCTCATAGCCAATGATTTTGTTTGTAGGATGATCAAAATGCTTTTTTGTTGGCTGAACATTTCCGATTCCACTAATTGATTGATATGGATCCTTGCCAATTTCTCTCATTGGCAGACCAGAAGAGTCTGTTGGATCAGTGCCATTTTGTCGATTTTCATTAAAAAGTTGTTGTTGAATGTTGCTGATTCTGTTTGTATGATGATCAGAATGTTTTTTTGTTGGCTGAACAGAATTTCCAATTCCTCTATTTGGTTGATCTGGATCCTTACCAATTTCACTCATTGACAGACCAGAAGAGTCTGTTGGATCAGTGCCATTTTGTCGATTTTCATTAAAAATTTGTTGTTGAATGTTACTGATTCGAATGATTTCCTTTAATTGTTGCTGATACTGTTGATCTTTGCTTAACAATTGATCATTATTGACGCTGCTTGTTGCAGCGATCAGATGTGCTGTGATTAATAGAAATAAATGAAGCATTGACACTTTTAGGGTATTTGGAGTAAAAATAATGTTTAATTAATGTAAATAAACCCCCATTTATACTGTTTGGCTTTAGGTGTTTATTTATCTAAATTCTCTAAAATTATACAATGATGACGTCAAAACAAACTACACAATCCAACGGGCTGTGTCCAATGCAATTTGGCATTTGTAGGTTGAATTTTTATTAGAAAACATTTGCTTTTGAAAAATCAGTTTTCTTTTAAAAAATTTTTTAAAGATGTTGTTACAGAAAAACGACTTGTGAAAAGTCTGGAATGTTTAGGTTTTTAGATGATAAAAATAAAAAATATATATAAAATAGTTAATTAAATTTTTGTTTTATATGGAAATAGTCCATCTTGTAAAAAGACAACCTATGCCACCAAATGTTTATTTCCAAAATATTAAAGTGCCGCAAAATGAGTGCCATTCATTTGGATCATTTGAAATTGGCTTTTGTCGTCGTTTTACGCGTTGCCAACCCTTTCTCCTTCAGTTTGGCCTCTTTTTGATCGTTTGGCAACATTGCGCAGCTTCCCGCCTTGCCGGAACAGTAAAAGCGTGGTCCAATCCGGTTGTAAAGCGACAGTGCCATCGCGCACGCGCCCTGTTGTAAGCCGTTGCCACAGTAGCAACATGTAAAGCACTTTTTGTGTACTTGAAAAGAATAAAATTAAGTAAATATAACATTTTTTATTTAATTTAATTTAATTTTCTAAATTTTTCGTGTAAAATGTCCTGTGCTTTAAAATATGATTCATTTAAATTTTGAACATGTTAAAATATTATTACAATTGGAAGTTTATAGTAGGGCTGGGATTTATAGTTGCTAAAAATCTCAAAATAGTTAATTTTTTAGTGGCTTAAAAAGTCGAAAATAGTTTCTAAAATGTGCCAGAAAGGGGTGTAAACTGGTCTAAAAAATTTGTCGCGATATTAAACCATTTTTGTGATAACAAAAAGTAATAAAAATTTTGTATATGGAGAATTTTAAAAATTCGATTTTTTGGCTGGCAGAATTTTTAGTCTCAAAAAAGTTCATTTTTAGGGGTGCATTTTTTGAAAATTAGAAAAAAAAATCGATCTTAGGGGTGCATTCGGTTTTATTGCATTTTTCTTAAGTTTCCAAAAAATGCCAAAATAGTTTTTTTAAACTATTATAGTTGCTAAAAAATAAAAAACTATGAAATAGTTGCTAATAACTCGATAAAAAACAATCGTTGTGACATAAAAACATGATTTTCGTGCAGCAAGGCGCTTTCAGAAAAAAAATAGTTTAAAAACTATAAATCCCAGCCCTATTTATGAGAGTATTATTAAGTAAAAATTCCCAAAGAGTTCAGTTAAACAAATAAAATTGCAAACCTAAAAATTCAATTGAAACTAAACCACCAAATTAAAATAAATCAAATATAATTTATCATTTAATGAAATTTATACTAAATTTAACAAAACCAAAATTGTAATTAAAATTATTGTTTATTTAACATATTATAACACATTTTATCTCACTTGTTTCTTTGTCAACGGTGATTTTGTCAAAAAGGTCCACCTTTTCGCCGCAAATGGCACATTGAACTAATTCGGGACCTTGTGACCATGCAAACATTGACAAACAAAAGCTTAAATAAAAATACAATTAATAATTTTAACAAACTTTGATTCAACAAAAAATATTTAAAAAAGCAGCATTCCAAGAATTAAAATATGATTGATCGAGAATTCTTTCAAATAATCTGATCAACTAAATAGATAGCTGCGGATCGATGCAAAGAAAGCTGCTTTAAAGCAACTGCTCAAAAAGCAAATGTTCTTCACCGGAATTTAAAGAAAAATAAATATTCAATAATATCAACAAAAAAAATAAGTATCTAGCATTAACATTTAAATTTAATTACCAATTACCTATTATAGGTGCAAGACAGTGTGTTAATTTATTTTTTCTTGTATTTTATATCATCTACCTAATTTGTTAAATAATTTTATATTAAATCAATAGAAATTTAAATTGAACAATAAATTTTAAAAATTATTAAATTGTTTACAAAAAATCAATGCCCATTTACGTCATTTAGCGCCCGTATGTATACATACATACATTTGCAATATATAATTATGTAAAATGATCAATTTTTTCATTTCTTTTAGCTTTTGCAGTGCCATTAACTAGCAGGGAAGCAATAATATCATTAAAAATATTTTTAGAATTTCCAATTCATTGTATAATATATTAAAATAATCATAAATTTCGCTATTTATTTGCATATTTTGGCATTTTCGCAATTTTTATCCAAACTACTCCATTTTTTAAAAATTTCTTAACAAAAATGCAATAATAACGAAAAATATACCCCTAAAGATTTTCAAAATTTTCAAAAAATGCACCCCAAAACAATTGACTTTCGCGACAAAAAATTCTGCCCAAAAAAAACTTATTTTCAAAAATTTTCTCTGAAATGCCTTGAGGTTTTCACTTGAAGATTTGGAAATGTTCTCATCATCAATTTTAACCAGTGTTAAATAAATTTGAAGAATTTTGGGAAAATTTTATATTAAATTTGGAAAAATTTATATGCATATTTTTTCATTTTATGTGCATTTTGCAATTTTTGGCGCTCAAATTTCAAGATATTATGTGCATATAAATTACACGCCCTACTTATAAGGCATTAAAAATTTTAGAAATGAATTTATTCCCATTTATTATTTTTATTCACGTCAATATTCTCCTCCTCAGTAAGCATGCAAGCGCGGGCAAAGACGATAATGATGTGGGCCAATTTGTATTAAGAATTTTTTTATTTTGAAAAAATATATTATGTTTATAAATATTTTTTGTTTTAATTTACCAGGTTGGCCCTAGCACCAAACGAGCTAAAAAGGACAATTTAGGAGGGAAAACAAAAAAACAGATCGCCAAAATTTATTTATTGCTACGGCAAAAAGAAAAATGTGTGAAGCATTATTTGAATAACAAAGATTTAGAAATTAAAATGGCTGTATATTTTGTGAATTTTGAAAATTTTATTGACAAATTGCCTGAAAGCATAAAAAATTTGCATAAAATTGAGCTGGACAATGTTCGATTAAACGAAGAAAATGAGGAGCAAACCAATAGCATTGTGCTGGACAAAATAGGAGTGAAAAAAGCAGAAATAAATTTTAATGATGAAATTGGGTTGATCAAAAATTTTGCAAAAACATTGAGGCAAATGGTTACAACGCATTTAACAATTCTAAATTTTAAACCGATCGACAGCATAAAGAACATTATTGCATATCATGTTGATCAGATTTATTCTGAAGCACTCAACAGGTAATTTTTTTGTTTTATTGTTTTATAAATAAAGACTCTTTATTTATTTATAAATAGAGTAGTGCATGGTCGGTTTTAAGCCGGGGGTCCCGGTTTTCGGTTAGACCATTTTTGCGACCCCCGGTTTTCGGGGGTTTTTTTTTTGAAAAATTAGCAAAACGGAAAATAGACCCCCTTAAAATTCATTTTTAATGCATTCCATCCACACCTCGAAAATTTGAATTTCCATTCTAAGCCAAACTGAGCGGTTCCGGAAAAATTTATTTCAAAAAAAGAATTTGAAAAAAAAACTTTTTTTAAACCAAATTGATTTAATTTAAAGATGGAACGGCATTGGCATGGCTTTGTTGGGACAATTACATGGAAGTTTGCCAGTAAATTTGCCGATAAATGTGCAAAATAAATATACACAATTTTTTATCTCCTCAAAAATTGCAATTTCGCTTATTAGCAATGCGATGAAAGTGTCGCCATTTCTGGAAGATAATACGATGGGTATGAACATTTTAATTTAATTGTTAGCTAGTAAGGTCCCCCGTTACATGAAACCTAAAGCTGAAACCCGGTCTTTTTTAAACCAATGCCGAAACCCAAACGATCCGTTTCTCTTCCGAATCCCGAATCTTTAACCGTTTTTCCCCGATTCTAAAGCCAAAAACCCTTTTTTTGTCCAACTCCAAATAAACCCAAACCGTTCTTGTCCGATTTCGAAGCGCGGAGTTTTTCTTGTCCGATCCCGAAAACTTGGCCCGAGTTTCTCGACCCGATGTAATGTCTGGACTCATTAAATATAAAACAATAATTTTAGAATATAAAAATGACCTTAAAAAGATGATGAAACATTTGGACACAATTTTGCACAAAGCGTTTGCAAAACATAACATCGATGTCGAGAGCATAAAAATTCCATGCGATACATTTGAACAAAATGTGCAAACAGTTATTTCTGATGTGCAGCAAATGCTCGACATTGAAAATGCCGATCCGACCAATTACAACAAATATGAGCACATTTACTGGATAAAATGCATCAAAACCGCCATTTCTGAGCTAATCAAAATGGTCACTGTTTTGACAGAAATTGACGCTAATTTTGATGAGCTAAAAACTGTTGAAAAAATCATAAAATCTGCTGAAATATTGGAAAAAATTCGCAACCTTTTGCTGAAACAAAAATGAAAATTGATGGCAGGAAAATGGAGAAGAAAGTGACAGAGATAAAAATGGAAATTGATATTTTGTTTTATGTTGTTAACGGACCAATGAGTTTAAAGCATTGAATTTTTGTATTATTCAAACATGTAAGTGTGTAGAAGTTAAAATCATTCTGTAACCGAATGCCAAAAAAAAGTCTGGAAACCGGAATCAATCTTTTTTTTTTGAGTTTTTCTGCCAATTACTTTTTATGTTTTATCCAATCACTTAGATCCCTGCAAATTGATAACTTCTACACACACATAAACAAACTTTTGAACCCAATTGTTTAGTTTTTTATATTAAAAAATTGTTGTTAAAAATTCAAAAAGTTTAATGAATGGCATAATGCCATTATGTCCAATTGCGTTAGGCACTGAGTACGCTTTGGCTATCAAATTCTCAAAAAAAAAATGAATTTATTGTTAAGAAATAATCTGAACAAATATATATGCGCATATCGTGGCATCAGATAGAAAATCTCATTTTATTCGTTTGGCATTATGTCCAAATTTAAGGCATAAGATTCAACTTCGATTCTTGCGCCCAGTTATGCGCAAAATGCCTGCGCGAGTGAAGTTGGAGCGAATGCTTTTTGGGTCCACATCGTCCGGCAATTTGTAACTGCGCTGCACCTCGCGCGTCGTCGTGCCGTACTCGCCTTCGCGCTCGTCATGTTTGCAGTGGATGTACAAACTGTGCCCCATGCGATTGACCTTAAAATTTTTATTAAAATATTTTCTTCTAATAATTTAAGTACTTGATTTAATTTTGATTTGAACTCGTTAAAATGTATCTATTTAAATGATTTTTAATTATTAATTACTTAATTAAATGACATTTTACCTGTATTTCGTTTGGCGCAAAGAATCCGGCATCCAACCCCACCTCCCATCGGTCAGGCTCATTGACAACACGAACTAAATCATCCTCATGCTGAAAAATTATTATGAATTATGAATTTATTATTTTATTTTAATTATTTAATTTAATATTATTTAAAAATTACTTGTAATGGCCAGTCCCAGTAATCCGAAGCGAAGTCGTGAGTCACTCCAATTTGTTCCATAATTATGAAGTGTGTGTTGTTTTTTGCTGAAAAAAACAATTAGCTTTTTTAATATAAAAGAGAAATGTTGCTTTAATTACTAAATGCAAAAAATGAAACTGAAATCGTTCAGAACTTCTTTTTATACTGAGTGTTTAATGAGAATAGTGCAAGTAAACAAAAATCCTCGAGAATTCTTTCGAGAATTTTTATGGCCATAAACAATCAACAATCTGGCCATGACCTTCTGTTCCCATTGAAGACATTTGAACAAAAAGTGAACAATTGTTGCTAAATTGCAGTGAAAAATTTGTGTTCATTTTTTGTTTGAAAATTTAGCAAGGTAACAAGTTAACAATTTTGGTCAAAAAATTTTATTCAATATTTTTATTTTATTTATAATTTAACAAAACAAAATTCTATTTTAAATACTATTAAATAGAAGTAAAGAAAAATCCATTTGTCTTTGACCGCGTGGTAAAAGCCCCTTAATTGTCCCCAAATCCCGGTTGGAAGGAATTTTTCCAGTCCCGTTTAATTCATATAAATAAGAAGAATAATTCGGAGAGTAATTTAATGTTCTCTTTTTTTTTTACTTTTTAACATCTATTTTTCATTTTTCATTTAAAAAAATATTTTCTATAAAAGTCATGAGTTAAGATTTCAAAAACAAAAAGTATTTGTATAGGCAGCTGTTGAAGTTAAAACGACTAGCAAAGAAAGAATTTGAATTCTGTTATTTTTGCCATTATTTAAAGTGTAAATATTTATGAAAGCACCGGAAATGTGTACAAGATTTTAGAAATTGTTAAATACTTTAAAATAAAATTTATTATTACTTAAAAACAAATTATTTTTGCAAAACTGTAATAAGGGTTGCACATTTTTTCGGGATATCGCGGGGTTTTTAAATTTGCTTAAGGCAACGTCGAGAAATTTTTTAAACTTTTGTTATTATTATAAAATTTGCAACAAAAAAATGCATTTGAAATAAAATTTCGCACAATTTTCTTTGCAAAAATTTGTTGCTTGTCAAAGCCCTCATTTTTTTGCCTTTTTGAACTTCTTCACGTTTATTCCTTTCTCCTTCAGTTTGGCTTCTTTTTGGGACATCGGTGTCATGGCACAACTTCCAGCATGGGCCGAACAATACCTCAAAATTAATTAATATTTATTAAATTAAGTATATTAATATGCTCATATTAAGGAGAATAGGTATATGGTATTTTTGCATAATTAAATAATTGATATTTTAGACCAAAATTGATTTAAAAAAATTACTTGAATTTACAATTTTTGGATCTTAAATATTTTGCATTAAAAACGGTTGAATTTTATTTGATTTAATTTATTATATTAATGCATGCAAACCAGCGAGGTCCATAACGATTGTAGAAGGACAGCTCCATTGCTGCAGCTCCGGCCTGCAATTTTGCATCACAAAAGCAACAGTTGAAGCAGTTTTTATGGACTTGAAATAATTTAATGATTTAAATTTAGTTGTCAATTTATGATAATATTAATTATGAAAGTTTAAATAAATCAAAAAATTAATAACTGGTCTCCCTATCGACCATCATACGGTCAGTAAGCGTCACTTTTTCGCCACAAAATGCGCATTCTTCCAGCACTGGATCAGCCGCAGTTCCGAATTGCATTTTGGAAAATAACAAAAAGAATAATTTATATAATATCAAAACTAACGGGTATCATATTTTTAGTTAAATGAATTTTATTCAAATAATTTGTCTTTTTTATTGCTTAAACAGACTTAAAATTATTTCAAAATTTATATTTTTGTATATTTTCACTGAACGAAATTTCAATAAAATTCCAATTATAAATATATTATTTATGGCCTAAAAGTAAAGCTAGATGAAAAAGGATCAAAAATAGGCTAAATGTGTAAAAATGTATTGAGTTGGAAGCATTTGTTCCCATATTTCTTGATCGTGATTTTGAAGACAGCTGCTCGCTCATCTGGCAAAATAAAGAAAATGCTAAAAAACAAATGTAATTTGTAGAATTCGGCATCTAAGTATCAGCCTAAAAAGGAACAGATTCGAATTCTTTGCAAAAACATCATAAAAAATTCAAAAAGAAATCCGGATTTTGGCACATTTTTATTACAATTTCATCATAAATCCTATAATTTCACTTTTTGTTCACTGATCACTTCAAAAATCTAACATTTCATCCAACGTTGGAATTCCAACCCCAAAAATATCGGAAATCGGTGAGTTGGAAACCGGATTTCCGTCCATCCCTACTCATTTTATAATGAAAATTTTTTATTTTTGTATTTTTTTTGAGAAGTATTGGAAAATGGATTTATATGTTTTTCATATAAAAAAGCATTCACTTTATTATTTTTATTGATTTACACATCCGCCAAACTATCCAAAATGTCTCATCTACTGACGTTGAAGAGCTGTTTATTTTAATATTTTTATGGGGTTCTATTAGCATATAAAAGTAATGAAACACGCAACAAAATTAGGTTTTGATTACTTTAATATTCATTCCAGTGATAAAAAAGCATTTTCTGTACATTTAAAATATTTTTAAATTTATAGTAGCAAATAATATTGATTAAAATTAAATGAACGCCAAACAAATCATTGCATTATTTATATTAATTGAGCTTGTTGACGAATTCCAATGTAACATTTTAATTAATTTAATAAGGTTTCAAACATTGTTAATTAAAATATTTAAAGGTTTTCCAAAGGAAAAACTGGTTGATCACTCGGCGGCTACATGTCCAATTTGTCTCTCAACAATTAATACTGATGAACACCCTCAAGCAGTAACAATTAATACCGATGAACACCCTCAAGCAGTACACCCTCAAACTGTAACAATTAACACCGATGAACACCCTCAAGCAGTACACCCTCAAGCAGTAACAATTAATACCGATGAACACCCTCAAGCAGTACACCCTCAAGCAGTATACCCTCAAACTGTAACAATTAACACCGATGAACACCCTCAAGCAGTAACAATTAACATCGATGAACACCCTCAAGCAGTACACTCTCAAGCAGTACACCCTCAAGCAGTAACAATTAATACCGATGAACACCTTCAAGCAGTACACCCTCAAGCAGAGGCAATTAATACCGATGAACACCCCCAATCATTGCCATGCGCTGTTTGTTTTGTCAAAGCTAACAAAGGCATTTTTAAACATTTAATTTAGCACGTTTTCCATCAGAAATGCATTAATTCATGGTATGTATAAAAGTGGATTTAAATAAATGTAACATTAATTATGCCCATCATTATTATGCAGGCTTAAACTGCATAACACGTGTCCAATGTGCCGCCGAACTGTCATCCCCGACGCACTTTTGCCGCCTGAAAATTTGAACAGAAATGTGTCAAATGTGCCATGGCATGGAACATTTTGGCGCAGTTCACGTACAATAAGTCTTCTGAATGGGCAACTCGCAATTTTGCGCCCAATCGAGGACTATTAATGCTGGGTTTGTATATTTACTTATTTCCAAAACGGGCCCGCGTACTTTAAAAAAATTTAAAAATGTCTTTATTTCCAAGAATGCACTTTGGAAATGAGAATTTGGCGTGTGTGTTGAAATTTTGGATTTTAACAAACACGTTTGGCATTGTGTATATTCAAATTTTGAATAGAAAATGCTCATTTTATTTGATTCTTGATTATTTCTATCTTTCAGCATATTTTTTTCAATTTTCTGAACAAAATTCATTAAAAATTTCTAAAGATTTTTCCAACGGAGCCTATCGGCGCAGCCGAGCCCTTCCCAATCCTAAAAGCTTCAAAAATTACCGCATTTTTAAAATTTTAGTAGCAAATCTCTTAACAAATTCAGTTGAAAATTCAAAAATTTCATTGGCGGCGCCAAACATTTAAAAAATAAAATCCTTAATACCAGATACGAACATTGGCTTTATGATGATGAACAAATGCCTAGGATTCACGACATGCAATAGAAGGTTATGGACCCGGATGTAGTTTTTTTTAAATATTATTGACAATAATTTTAAACGTTAACTAAGTTTTCATATTTTTTACCTAAACAAATTTACTCAAATAAATTTTATTTTTTTATTTTATCTTATTGCATAAACAGCTTTTAAAATTTTTTTATTAAAATTTATTTATTTTTTCCCTTTACGACGTCTGAAATAGTATTGAGTTAGCATTTGTTCCCATATTTCTTGATCGTGATTTGAAGACAGCTGCTCGCTCATCTGGCAAAATAAAGAAAATGCTAAAAAACAAAAATAGTTTTATAACTTTTTAAACATACCGTATTTCCTCAAATAGAAGACCCCCCTCAATTAGAAGACCCCCCCCCCCCCTAATAGAAGACCCCATTGGAGAGGGGTTGAACAATAGAAGACCCGGGTCTTCTATTTGAGGAAATACGGTATGTTGGTTGATCAACGCAAAAATCTAATAATTACTTAGTAATTTCATCAATTTTCATCATAATACAGATGTGGTTCGACAGTTCAGTGCCGTTGATCATTTTTTAAACTCATGCGAATTAAATGCTTTTTAAAATTCAGAATCACTTAGCTCAAGAACTTATTCAAACTGTAGGTCAAAAGGAACTGTGTACTCTTTTTTTATTCATTTCTTCGCCTTCTTGTACTTCTTCGTGTTCATGCCCTTCTCCTTCAGTTTGGCATCCTTTTCAGACATCGGCGTCAGTGCACAACCGCCAGCAGAGCCCGAGCAGTACCTGTAGATGAGCATCCAAAATAGTTTAATCAAAAATAAACAAATTTCATTTATTTAAAATTTTTTATTTTTCAAATAATACCAGCGCGGTCCATAACGGTTGTAGAAGGACAATTCCATGGCGGCATGGCCGGGCTGAAGTTTTGCACCACACAAGCAACAGTTGAAGCAATTCCTATGAACTGTTTATAAATGTAAAATGTTCAACGCAATTATTTAAATTTTAAAATAAATTAAATTTAAATAAATAAAATTTGCTGCTAACTGGTTTCTCGATCGACCATCAGCCGATCGGTCAATGCAATTTTTTCGCCACAAAATGTGCAATTTTTTTGCTCCATTTCTCCACCCATGCCAAAACGGAGTGCCATTTGTGGCGCTAAATTATTTGGAAAATAAAAAATTATAAAAATTTTTACAAAAATTATTGCTAATTATATCTACCTTTTTCATTTGTGGAAATTATTTTCATGCTTGTACATAAATTAAAATTTATAAATTCTTATTTAAATAATAGTTTTTATTGTAAATATTTTAATTCTAAAAAATATTCCTATTTAAATAATAGTTGTTATTGTAAATATTTTAATTCAAAAAAATATATTTCTTTGTGGTTGGATGTGTTAAGGTTTTACTCGAGACAAATCAAAAAAGATAAAAAACTCAACAAATTCCAATATAAATCAACAAATCGAACCAAATTTCAGTTAACTCCACTGCTGGACAGGACAACTGTTCATGATATTAAAGTTTTAGCATTGATTTTTGCACCGTCAATTTAAGAACATATGGATTCAATCAACTAAATGGGCGCTGTCTGGCTCAAAAAATCGTTGTTATTCTTTAATAAAAACTTACCGATCAGAAACTCTCAAATACTAAATAGTTTTTGTGTAAAAAATTTTGTTGAAATTTTTTTATATTGATGTAAAATAATTTTTTTGTTTAAAATACTAAATAAATATTCATATCCGTGCCAATCTCAGTTCCATCAAATCTATTAAATAATCAAATATATTCCAAAAATTATGGCGAATTATGATTATGAAAAGGAACGGAATTCCGCCAGATTATATGTAATAAATTCAAAAAGAGCTCAATTCTATAATTCAATATGCAATTTATGGCAAAATTAATGTATTGGCTTTAATGTCGCCAAGAAAAACGTAAATCATAAAAATTGTCGGAAAAAGTTAAACAAACAAATATGGGTTTAAAAAATTGTAAAAACATTTTGATCTGAATGCCCTGCACCCAAAAATCAATTCTAAATAGCAAATATTCAAAGATTTTCCATTCACAGTCAGTGATTCAATGCCAACAAAATGAGTGCCAACAATTTCCTTCCGCTATTTTGATGCACTTTCTGAACAACATATTATAAAGTACTT
The DNA here is from genome assembly GCA_018350325.1 of Globodera rostochiensis. Lineage (NCBI taxonomy): Eukaryota > Metazoa > Nematoda > Chromadorea > Rhabditida > Heteroderidae > Globodera > Globodera rostochiensis. Next base: position 3,722,240 of record JAEVLN010000006.1, read on the forward strand.
AATGCTTCCACGCTTTTCCGTTTCCAATGTTGTTTTTAAATTCGCCTATAAATATACAATTTTTTATGCAATTAAAATTTAATTTGTATTTTAACCAGAAAAAAAATTGTTAATTGAAAATGCTGCAGCTTTTTACTCAATTCAATTTGAATATATTCATTATTCCTTTTTTATTGAATAAGTTTATTTGGGTTCATTCTGTTCCAAATTGTTTGGACAAAAAGGATGCCAATTGTCATGGCATTATGGAAAATGCGCAAAAAATTGAAAACCATGCAAATTTTGCCGATGATATGCAATTTGTTGCTGAACTAAATGGTAACGCTTTAAATTTCAACAGAAAATTATGATTTTTTAAATTTTAGAATTGTTGAAAATTGGCTTTGTCGCGAATGAAAGGTAATCCGGGTTGTTCAAATCCCGGAATCGGGCTTTTTCCGGGAACAAATCTTGGCGTTTAACCGGGACCAGGAAAAATCGAGGAATTTCTCATTATGACTCGGATTAATAATAATTCAGTGGCCAGTAGGGTTGGCTCCAAAAAAAAAGACAAAATGCCAAAAAAATTCAATGGCATCGATAATCGCCGCCTTGTCAGTTAGTAGATAGAGATCGGACCGATCAAGATGATCGAAATCTCGATCGAATGATTCGAGATTTTTTCAAGATTTTTCAATGATCTCGAACGAATCTCGATCGTTTAAATTTTTTTTGAGATTTTTCGAGATACAAGATTTATTGAGATTCTCGATCGGTCCATAAGTCCGATTAGTTAGAATTACAAGAAATTTCACCCTTTAACCGGTGAAAACAAATTCATTTCGAGGACCAGCAATCTGCCTCGTTGAGATTGGAATTTGGGACCCGGAATTAAAATTTTGTCTTTTTTCCGAATTTCTCACTTTGTTTTTGAGAATGCCGAATAGCCAGCTAATATAGTCCAAAATTCTATTGGTTTTTATGTTAACTTTTAGATTTATTGCAAAATTAATGTTGATAAAATTTTGCAAAATTACATTTGTCACCGCAAAAGCTTCATATCTATCTGAAAAATATGCAAACCTTAACCAAAATATGTCGAAATTTTGTGCCGAAATAGTTTCTGACAGCGGTGACATAGCTGTAACACAGAATGCCAAATTTATGGTTGAAGAATTTGGCGGAAAAGTGCGAATATTTGAAATGCTTTTATCAATTCGGCGTGACATAATTGAACAATTACGAGTCAAAAATGTGAATTCAGCAGAAGTGCCGAACAAAGTTTTTGTTCTGGGCAAGCAGAACGAGTTGGCTTTAACCCAACTGCAGCTTGCTTTGGCACAAATTGGCCAAAAATTTGCAAACGGCGAAACAGCAACCCAAAATGCCATTAAACATCTTTTCCAAGTGATCAAAGACCAGCAACTGAAGCCAGATGATCTGATCACACTGATCACCGGACCAATCTGGAATACAGTTTGCCAAGAATTTGGCATCATTGACGGCAAATTCAATTTGTGTTTAAATGAAGCTGCACAAATAACAGGAAAAAGTTCAACGTTAACCATTTTGCCGAACGATTCAAACTCGACGGCGGAGAACATTATGCCAAAAAATTCAAATTTGCGCTTTCGTCGCCGAAAGCGAGATGACAACAGAAACAGTGGCCTTATTGCGCTGCTGGCCACAACATTCATTCTGATGGCAATTAGCTTCGGGGTGCCTAAGATTCTATTTTATGTTGAAGTTTTTATTTTGATGTGGTTTCTGTTGTGGTTTATTTCGAAACATTGAGTAGGGACAAAATGTCGGTAATTAGGATAATCATCAACGGGGTGGGGTGATCAGGGTCCGGATTTTTGCATTCAAAAAATTTGAAAAATATTCTAACATAAAAATCGACAAAATTAAAAATTAACTAGGGTTGCTCCCCGTCCCCGAACCCCGACTTTTTTTAGACGGGGTTTTCGTCCCCGACCCTGAGTATTTTGAAATTTTCGAGGTTTTTGCTGGGAAAAACCCCGACTTTTTTTAGACGGGGTTTTCGTCCCCGACCCCCGACTTTCTTGTCCCCGAGGGCTCGAGGATCAACCCTAATTTAAACACTAAAACTAAAATATTTATTTTATTTATTAAAAAAAGATGACAAAAATCAAAATCCGGGCCTTGTGAGAGATGTTTAAGCTTTTTAGATTTAGATGCCTTTTTCTATTTTAATTACAAATATTGTTTTATTATTTCTTCTTGATAAAAAATGTAACAACAATCGTATATTTTTTTGGTTTTTTTTTTAATCAGTGATTTTTAATTTTTCCAAGAAAAATGTTAGAAATACGTAAACATACCAAGATACAAAACAAAACCCACACATTTTATTGATACGAAAAATAGGAGGATTTTGAGACAAATTCATCAAAAACATTCAATGCATTTTCCGTACTGAATTTTCACAAAATTATTTTTACGCAAAATTCACCACTAATTTAAATGGCCCAACCATGCTCCGAACATTTTTTTTTGTTGCTCTTTTTCATTTTTTTTACGCTTTACATTTTCAACATAATAATTAAAAAAAGATAAAAATAGAATTTATTACTTTGCGCAACATGCCATTTCCTTAATTATACACATTTATTACATTTTTATTAATGAAACTTTTGCAAAAGATCAAGCTAAAATGAACGCGTACCGGCGGATGCCAAATGTTTAATTTACATTATTGTGGCCAAACAATGAACAAAAAATGTTGAGCATCACTATTTCCTATTAATTTTGTTGAAAGTAATTAAAAATTGCCAATTTAAAGAGGTAAAAGGTACTCTGACATCAGCAATTTATTAATATGTTGTAATAAACTATTAATAAAAAATAGTTTTTAGGCATTATCTTTTTAAAATAATTTAAAACTTTCATTGTTTTATATTATTGCTTAAATGAATGTTTTCTTTCGGATTATAATTTGATCCTTTTTTTTTGATGCCACAATTTTTTTTTTTCAAAATAGTTTTACCTTAGGGACCAATTGCCATTGTTGGATTATTTTTACGGTTCTCATTACAAAATCAAATCAATCCCTTTAAAATTAAATATTAAAATTAATATCAGATATAAAAAAAAGCATGGATTTGTATCTGTTCCATGCCGACCGGTACAACCAGTTGTACAATTGCAGTTACGATGTTGACCAAGTGCCGCTTGAGCAACGCCAGCACCCACTTTTAGGCTTAATGTTCATCACCTTGGCTGGAATAATGGAGGTAATTTTTTAAATTAATTTTTCTAAAATTAAGGAAATATATTTTATTAAAATAAAAATATTCAACATTTTAGTTTAAATTATAGAAAAAAAATGTTTAAAAATTCATTCTTAAATAAATTATTGTAACAGAAATTTTTAAATAAATACTGATTTATAGTTTATGATTTATTATTATTCGTCAATTTTTTGTTTTATTTTTTTCTTTGAATAACAAATATATTTCAACATTTTTTGTTTTAATCAAGAAAATTTGCAATTAATGTTTCGATTTTAAAATGACAAATTAATTCTTTTATAATTATGGATTCTGTACATTCCGTGCACCATTGCCATCTGGAAACACCGTGAAAATGCTTGCTACAAAATCATGTTTTACATTGCCGTCACGGACATGATGGCCATGTTGATGAACGGCATTGCCACCGGCTATTTGGCCATCATCGGTGCCGTGTTTTGCACTCATCCGAATTTGACGTACATTTTGGGTGGCTATGGAATGTGTAAGCGGTTTAAATTATTTTAATAAAACGTTTTTTACAATTTTTAAAGCATTGTGGGGTGCCGAATCGACTGCGGAAGTGAGTTGAAAATTCGTTGATTTTGACTGAAATTTTTTGACATTTAATTATAAAGAGTAAAAAAAAATTAGAAGGATTTTTTTAAAAACCCAAACAATTACATTTTATGTCTATTAAATATTTGTGTTAATAATCTCTGAGAATCCAATTAAATTAATTAGAATTCATTTGTTACTAACCCAGAATTCAAACATTTGTTACCAAACAAATGTTTCGTTTTAGCTTATTTTGGCATTTAATCGTTGTATGGAAACTTGTTCACCGGCCATTGCGGAAAGCATGTTCAGAGGTATATTATTATTAAATATTATAAATTTAAAAAACGGCGAATAAAATAAAATATTTAATATATTTAAATCTAATATTATTATTTGAGAACCCATTTTTAGGTCATTACCCTTTTTTTGGTTTGAATGGTTATCATAAAACAGGGTTCCGATTCGTCCTTGAATGGCAAGGACAGTCCTTGAAAATGGACCCTCGATCTTAAAAATTGAAAATGTCCTTATTTTCAAGATTGTCCTTGAAAATGATGGTTTGGCGTGAGTGTTGAAAATATTGGGATTTTAATGGAAATAATATTCATGTTTTGGCATTGTGAATATTCAAAATTTTCAATAGAAAAGTCCTTGGATTTCGCCAAATTTTTCTCTTATGTCCTTTAAAATCAACATGTCTGTCCTTGCGAACTGTTTTTGCCCGATCGGAACCCTGTCATAAAAAAACCTCAAAAGATATCATTTTCTCGCAAAAAGTTTTGATGATTTAAGCAACTTTTTAGCACCTAAAAACATATTTTCGATCTTTTAGAACTTATGAAATTATTTAATTTTTAACATCATTTGGTTTTTTTTTAAATTCCTTAAGAAAAATGCACAAAAACTAATGGGAAATCCTGCCAATTTTGATAAAATTCCGGATCAACATGCTGATCCCGATCCCGGCTTTCACGATCCCGGTCAATCCCGATCCCGGTTTTTACCAAAAATCCCGATCCCGGCCAGTTCTACTTACTATACATACATACATTTTTTACTTCAGGAACACGTGCATGGCTATGGCTGCTTGCACCTTCCCTCTACGGATTATACTGGTAGCTTAAAAAGATCCAAATTCTAATTTTTTTTTTAATTGCAGGTTTATGTTCACCATGCCGCATCCGTTTAGCGGAATTTATGTTTCATGGTTTTTCAACCCGCATGTGGGTTACATTGACGACCCTAGCAAAACGGTCAGCAAAAAAATATTTGATTTGTTTATCAGGGGTGTGCTCACATATCCGCGGATATATCCGGATATGTATATATACGGATAAGGATTTTGTAAAATAGGACGGACATGGATGTATACGGATATGAAAAAAACCCACTTATCCGAATATATCCGCTGTATATCTGCGAAAATCCGAATAACGGATATAACTTTTGCAAAAAATGAGACGGATACAAACGGACATGGATTTAAAAATTTGTGTCCATTAGCACCCCTGTTGTGCAGTGGCACAATGTTATAGTAATAATTAGTTAAATTTAATTACAGTACTACAACAATGTGCACGACTTCCACAACTACGTCGTGGTTACTGTAATCATGGGCACATACCTCGTGTTCAGTTGCTTACTGTAGGTTTTAAAAATTGTTTTATTTTTAAGGTTTTAAATTCAAATTATTTAAATGTTTTAAACATATTAAAATTGCTGTTCATTGGTTATTAAAATAACTGTGTTTAGCATGATGAAAATCTACAAGTTTAAATCGACTTCACAGCAAAGCTTTTCACAAAAAATGGTAAAATAAATAAAATATAAAATCATATTTTATAATAAATCGATCGTCCTAATTTGCAGATATTCATCCAAGTTGTGCTGATCAGCTCCATCAACGCATTTGCTTCTGGCATTTACGTGTACATGCAATACACCGCAATCAGCAAGCCACTGATCGTGATTGCACAGCTTTCATGGTTGTGAAATTAACATGTTTATATAAAAATGAATTTTTATGTCCAATTTGACGGTCGGGGTCAGTTTGGCACCGGCAAGTTTAAAAACGTTATAACTTTCTTGCTTATTTGACGAAATCAAATAGTCTTGGTATTATTACACTAAGTCTTAGATACTATAATAGAAATGAATTAGGCAATTCAACTTAAACAACGGAAGTTATGACTCAGCACGATAAGTTGGCACGAAAAAAATTGACATTTTTACACATTTTAAGCTAACGAATCGTTTAGCTTTCGTTTAATCAAAGGTTCAACATACTAAGTTTATGGCTAATACCATTTGTTTGATTTGCTTTATTAGTGACTAAGTTATGCCTGATTGCCGGCGCCAAACTGCTTGGTTTGATCCTTAGGGTTGTGGTCAAAGTATGGTAAATCATTTGATCAAAAAATTGGGCCCGGTCAGATCACTTAAAATATGATTAATTTCTTATAAAAAATTAATGTTATGGTGTATCAGGTTATTCGCGCATGGCATTCCCTCACTGATCTATCTGGGACTGAACAAGACCATCCGCAAGGATTGTATCAATATGACGGTTGGTTTGATCAGCCGTGTGAGCGGCAAAAGCACGATGGGGAGCAGCAGTCGCGCGTTGACCACCACCAATGTGCGCACCTTCGGCAGAGGGCACGCAAGCGTGTCAACACGGCATGGCACCAGAGTTGCGCCAACGATCAACACAACGCCAAACGTTGCGCAACAGAATGATGAACAAAAATTTTGAACAATTTTTTGGGTGGATGTAATAAGAAAGGCGGATAAAAATTTTAAACATTTTTGTATGATTTCCTAATTCCAAATTTATGCAAAATATTTTTAAATTTTCTGCAAATCGTATCCGTAAAGATTTTAGATTGGCATATTGAATTCAAACTATCTTTCCTTTATTTGTAATGAATTATAAGTTTTTGTCATCTTACTTTATATGTTGTGATGAATAAACTTTAGTTGGATCAAATTTTTATATTAAAAAATTAAAAAAATTTAATTTTTATTTTGAATGATTTAGTGTAAAAAGGAAAGCAAAAGTATATTTTATTTTAAACATTCAAAGCCCACTCTTAATTTCAATGCGTCAACAAGCTATTTGTTTATTTAATTTTATAAAATACATTAAATATTTGCTCATCTGCACAATTTACACAAAATTAAAAAAACTCCATAAATAAAATGTGGATAAAATTTCTTTTTAAATAGGTAATTAGTTCATTTGAATCAGAAATGCAAAATTTCATTAATTCAAAGTCCTCAATATTATTATTTATTGTTTTATTAATAATATTTTTTCAAAATTTCCATTGCTCAACTATTGCTCCGAATATTTTCTCCTCATCAACATCTTCAGGTATTTTTGCTTAAAACTAATTTAATTGGTTTTTACAATTTAGCAAATTGTTATGATCAAGGCACGAATTGTCCGTTTCGTGAGCAATTATGTAATAATGCGGTAATTAACCAACTTTTATTTAAATAAATTATTTAAAATTCTTATAAAACATTATAAACGTTAAATGAGTCCGTTTCTTGAGAAATTATGTAATACCTAATGCGGTAACCAACTTTTATTTAAATAATTTATTCATTTTGTGTAAAACACAGTAAATAATGTCAAATGATTACAAAAAATATTTTTATTTTTATTACTAAAATTAAATTTGTTTAATTATATTTTAGTTGTATTTCAACTTAATGAGTTGGCAATGCCCGTGGACATGTAACCGGTGTCCACCCGATGGAAGCAATCCGACAAGACCTTCGAGAATTATGAACCCGCCACTTCCAAACAGAAATTGCAAGGATTTTTTAGAGTAAAAAAAATCATAAAAATAATTAAATATTTATTTTTGCCAATTTTTGCTGCTCGACTTGGGCCAAAAATGGCTTTTGTACACTTTATTCAAACACAACAACAGCGGCATTTTGTCCAATTACTTGCAAAGTCGGATGTGCAATTGGAGGATGAATTAAGACAACAAATAATTTTGGATAAAAATAAATTCTGAAAATTCATTCAATTTTTTTTAACTTAAAGTTAAAACAAAAAATTATATTTTTATTGGAATTTTATTTAAAAAGCCCAACACTACAAATATTATCGTAAAAAATCACATCAACTAGACGAAATCTATTTAAAAAATACAAAAAGAATCTTTCTGTGCTATTTGAATTCAGAATTTGTCGTTTAAATGCCAAAAACATTTCTTTTATGCCTCAAACCATATCAAATGTGCCGTATTGATCTGGCTGGGTGTTTAGTCCAACTATAAATTATTTTATTTACCTAAATACAATAAAAATAATAAAATTGGCCATAAATACCTTTTCCATTTTTGTATTCAGTGAATATTTTTGTTCGGCACATTGGACAGAAATTATTGTACCCTTTCAGCCTTAAAAATAATGTCAAAAATGTGCCAAATTTAAACGCTTTTTTACCATGTTTGAATGCATTTCGTGTGGAAGGTATGCTAAAATTGGTGAATCTTTTAAATATTATTTAATTATTAAAATATAATTTAATCCGTGTGGAAGGTATGCTGAAATGGGTGAGTCTTTTAAATATTATTTAATTATTACATTTAAAATATAATTTAATCCGTGTGGAAGGTATGCTGAAATGGGTGAGTCTTTTAAATATTATTTAATTATTACATTTAAAATTTAATTTTAAAAATTCTTTACTTTGCATGCCGGCAAACGTTTTATAACGGTGCCCGGCTCAATTTCGCCCAAACAAATTACGCACGTTTGCGCAACATTTTGTTGAGGCGCATCGGAAGTGCCCTCGCCAACAATTATTTCAGCTAATTCACTGAACGCCGCCATGTCTAAGTCAAAATTGCAAAATTATAAAAATCGCATATTTTTGTTAATAAATTGTTGATTTATGGTTTAAAATGAATTAAACAAATGTAATAGGTATGTTAACCGCAATGAATTTTTCCTTTTAAATATTTTAATGTTAAATTGAAAAAAACTTTCCAAATCTTTTCCCTTAATTTATGTTAAACATAACAGATTTTCATTTAAATGTTTATGTTATACATAAAAGAATTTTTTTGTATAATAAAAAAAGGTCGGCTTTATTTTAAGTAAACAATTTGAAGAATTTCTGGTTTTTGATAATTCTATTAATTAATTTTTTAAAATTGTTATATTCAATTAAACGATTACGCGCTTCCCCAACTTCGCTGCTCAGTGCTCCAATTGTTGCATATCGCTGATTGCGTTCCTCTATAAAGAAAATTACCTGTCGTAGCAGTAAATACAGCCCAACCATAGCCACTAATGCCAATATCATTTCGATATTTTCGTATAGGCGCCTTTTTCGTCGTCGTCGCAATTTTTCTGAGTTTTAAAAGATGAATTTTGTGTTTGGAAAATTAGTAAATAATTTTAATTAATTATTGAATACTGAAAAGCAGGGATGCTCACGGTTACCAATTTTCGTAACCGTAACCGCCCGTCCTAAAAATCTCATAACCATTAACCGCCCGCGGTTATCCGCGGTTAACCGCATTATTTAAAAATCAATAAAGTTTTCCAGATTTCGAAAAATTAATTTTTTTTCCCGATCGTGATGTGTCATCTTTCTAAAATTAAATCAAAATTGATGTGTACTGAACTTAACAAGTGATTTTTATCAGATTTTGTCAATGGAAAAAATTTTGAAATCTCTTTCTAACACTTTCATGATTAAAATCTAACAAAGCGCGACCGATCAGAGTAATATTTTTCTGTTTTTTGCGCATTAGTTTTCTAAAATATTTTTAAGATAGGGGGTGGGGATGCTAGAACCTAGACCAAATAAAATCAGTCTAAGAATTTCACCACTGAGCCACTGGATAGATATCAGGACTTTGTCAAATGTGAATAAAAGTCAAAGAAATTATAAAGGCAAATCGTCTCAATACATTTTTCTTCAGCGTCAAAAAACAAAGATACGACGGTTAACCGCGGTTTTAGTGGTCATAACCGTTAACCGCGGTTACCCGCGGATAACCGCGGTTATGGGTAACCGTGAGCAGGCCTGCTGAAAAGTATAAAAATACCATTTTGATTGTTGGGAGACAACAAATGTTCAAGCAATGAACTCGAATCATTTATTTTGTGAAATATCCATTTTTTCTCATTTCGATTGTCCTCTTCTTTTTCGTTGTTCTTCCAGCCAAAGTTTTTAATAATAGAAACTTTATTCGTTAACAAATTGGCGATGTGACCAACAAAAAATGAACTTTTTTTCAATTCCATTAGGTTCAAAACAGTTTTGTACGAAATGCCAGAACGTTTTGCCAAAAAAATGACGGAATATGCCAACGATGCAGTCACAAAGCATTTACGCTTATCTAAAATATAATAAAAAATATATATATATATGTAAAATAATTTAATTAATAAATTTTTACATATAAATTTTATGTGCTTAAGCTTTTGATAAATGGCAAATAATTTTTGTAAAATGTTGTTCATTGCCGGATCATTTTTGCCAACATAATCCATGATATGTTCGATTCCATTATTTTGTTGAGATTGTCCAGCAAATGACCAATTCTAAAAAATTTTAAATATTTTTATTAATTAAATAAACAATAATTTTAAGACCTCATTTAATGACTTTTTGAAAAAAATCATCATCATGACGTCATCAAGTCGACTCAATTGGCACACAAACTTTTTTGCCTCGGCACTTGCAGTTTTTACCTTTGTCCAAAAGTTTCCGAGTTTTGAACAACCGTCGGACATTAAAATGGATGAAAAAAGAACAAAAAATGCAAATATTTTTTGCCGTATAAAATGCATTTTTTCTAAAATAATAATTATTCAAAATTATTATATTGTTTATTTTATTAAAAACTACTAAAAAGGGAAGTACTAGCATTTGTTTTTAATTTATTGTATAAAGGCCAGAAATGCCAGCACTATCTCTATGGAGAATGAATACACGTATATATTGAATAAAAATTAAAAGGCTACATTTTATTGATTATTAATTATTAGAGACTGGTTTTACATATATGCTTAAATGTAGGGAGGATTTATATGCATCAAAAATGGAAAAATATTCATTTTAACAATTTTTTATCAAAATATATCAAACAAATGAGTCCGTTTCGTGAGAAATTATGTAATAATGCGGTAATTAACCAACTTTTATTTAAATAATTTATTCATTTTGTGTAAAACACAGTAAATAATGTCAAATGATTACAAAAAATATTTTTATTTTTATTACTAAAATTAAATTTGTTTAATTATATTTTAGTTGTATTTCAACTTAATGAGTTGGCAATGCCCGTGGACATGTAACCGGTGTCCACCCGATGGAAGCAATCCGACAAGACCTTCGAGAATTATGAACCCGCCACTTCCAAACAGAAATTGCAAGGATTTTTTAGAGTAAAAAAAATCATAAAAATAATTAAATATTTATTTTTGCCAATTTTTGCTGCTCGACTTGGGCCAAAAATGGCTTTTGTACACTTTATTCAAACACAACAACAGCGGCATTTTGTCCAATTACTTGCAAAGTCGGATGTGCAATTGGAGGATGAATTAAGACAACAAATAATTTTGGATAAAAATAAAAATTCAATTCATTCAATATTTTTTTTTTTACAAGAATTTAAATTTGAAACAAAAAATTATATTTTAACAAATATTTTGGAATTTTTTAAATTTAAAAACCCAACTCTACAAATAGTTTATCGTAAAAAATCACAAATCACATCAACTAGGCGAAATCTATTTAAAAAATACAAAATGAATCTTTTTGTGCTATTTGAATTAATTTGTGTTAAAATGCCAAACAACATTTCTTTGATGCCTCAGATCATATCAAATGTGCCGTATTGATTTTGCTGGGTGTTTGGTCCAACTATAAATTAATTTATTGAAACTTTTAAATACAATAAAAATAACTAAAATTGGCCATAAATACCTTTGCCATTTTTGTATTCAGTGAATATTTTTGCTCGGCACATTGGACAGAAATTATTGTACCCTTTCAGCCTTAAATAATGTAAAAATGTACCAAATTTAAACGCTTTTTACCAAGTTTGAATGCATTCCGTGTGGAAGGTATGCTAAAATGGGTGAGTTTTTTAATTATTATTTAATTATTACATTTAAAATTTAATTTTAAAAATTCTTTACTTTGCATGCCGGCAAACGTTTTATAACGGTGCCCGGCTCAATTTCGCCCAAACAAATTACGCACGTTTGCGCAACATTTTGTTGAGGCGCATCGGAAGTGCCCTCGCCAACAATTATTTCAGCTAATTCACTGAACGCCGCCATGTCTAAGGCAAAATTACAAAATTATAAAAATCGCATATTTTTGTTAATAAATTGTTGATTTTATGGGGTTTAAAATGACTTAAACAAATTAACCGCAATGAATTTTTCCTTTTAAATATTTTAATGTTAAATTGAAAAAAACTTTCCAAATCTTTTCCCTTAATTTATGTTAAACATAAAAGATCATTTAAATTCTTATGTTATAAAACGAATTTTTCTGTATATTAAACAATGTTGTCTTTATTTTAAGCAAACAATTGAAGAATTTCTGGTTTTTGATAATTCTATTAATTTTTTTAAATTTATTATATTCAATTAAACGATTACGCGCTTCCCCAACTTCGCTGCTCAGTGTAAAATGTTGTGCCCCAATTGTTGCATATCGCCGATCGCGTTCCGCTAAAAAGAAAATTACCCGTCGTAGCAATAAAATCAGCCCAAGCATAGCCACTAATGACAATAAAACTTCAATTTCGTATCTGCGCCTTTTTCGACGTCGTCGCGATTTTTCTGAGTTTTAAAAGATGAATTTTGTTTGGAAATTAGTAAATATTTTAAATTAATTAAAAAGTATAAAAATACCATTTTGATTGTTGGGAGACAACAAATGTTCAAGCAATGAACTCGAATCATTTATTTTGTGAAATATCCATTTTTTCTCATTTTGATTGTCCTCTTCTTTTTCGTTGTTCTTCCAGCCAAAGTTTTTAATAATAGAAACTTTATTCGTTAACAAATTGGCGATGTGACCAACAAAAAATGAACTTTTTTTCAATTCCATTAGGTTCAAAACAGTTTTGTACGAAATGCCAGAACGTTTTGCCAAAAGAATGACGGAATATGCCAACGATGCAGTCACAAAGCATTTATATGCGGCATTATCTAAAATATAATAAAAAATATATATATATGTAAAATAATTTAATTAATAAATTTTTACATATAAATTTTATGTGTTTAAGCTTTTGATAAATGGCAAATAATTTTTGTAAAATGTTGTTCATTGCCGGATCATTTTTGCCAACATAATCCATGATATGTTCGATTCCATTATTTTGTTGAGATTGTCCAGCAAATGACCAATTCTAGAAAATTTTAAATATTTTTATTAATTAAATAACAATAATTTTAAGACCTCATTTAATGACTTTTTGAAAAAAATCATCATCATGACGTCATCAAGTCGACTCAATTGGCACACAAACTTTTTTGCTTCGGCACTTGCAGTTTTTACCTTTGTCCAAAAATTTCCGAGTTTTGAACAACCTTCGGACATTAAAATGAATGAAAAAAGAACAAAAAATACAAATATTTTATGCCGTATCAAATGCATTTTTTTCTAAAATAATAATTATTCAAAATTTTACTTAAAAACTAATAAAAACGGAAGTTCTAGCATTTGTTTTTTAATTTATAAAGGCCAAAAATGCCAGCATTATCTCTACGGAGAATACACGTATATATTGAATAAAAATTAAAAGGCTACATATTTTATTGATCAATAATTATTAAATACCGGTTTATATATTTTTTATATATATGCTTAAATGTAGGGATGGGATTTATATGCATCAAAAATGGAAAAATATGCAATCAAAATGATCAAAAAAGATAAAGCGTTGGTTTAAGCTTAGACAAGTTTTGAATAAGTAAACATTTAAGCATTTTGTGGCATTTTGAGCATATTTTACATATTTAGAGCATATTTTGGCATTTTTATATAAATTCGAAAACGCACGAACAATCTTTAGGGGGGGCATTTTACCCGAAACTTCGGGTATTTTCCGAACCTGAAACACGAAACTCGAAGCTCCAAAGTACCCGAAATTTCGCGAAACTCGAAGTTTTGCCCAGCCCTGATGGCTAGTTGGTTTTGTAATTTTGAAATAAAATTCAAATCAATGTTTTTCAAAAAAATTTCATTTCGACTTTTTCGTTGAAATGCCAAACACTTTGATGCCTCAGACCATATCAAATGTACCGTATTGATCAGGCTGGGTGTTTGGTCCAACTATAAATTATTTTATTGAAATTTATAAATACAATAAAAATAACTAAAATTGGCCATAAATACCTTTGCCATTTTTGTATTCAGTGAATATTTTTGCTCGGCACATTGGACAGAAATTATTGTACCCTTTCAGCCTTAAAAATAATGTCAAAAATGTGCCAAATTTAAACGCTTTTTTACCATGGTTGAATGCATTCCGTGTGGAAGGTATGCTAAAATGGGTGAGTTTTTTAATTATTATTTAATTATTACATTTAAAATATAATTTAATCCGTGTGGAAGGTATGCTAAAATGGGTGAGTTTTTTAAATATTATTTAATTATAAAATAAAATAAATTTAAAAATTCTTTACTTTGCATGCCGGCAAACGTTTTATAACGGTGCCCGGCTCAATTTCGCCCAAACAAATTGCGCATTGCGCAATATTTTGTTGAGGCGCATCGGAAGTGCCCTCGCCAACAATTATTTCAGCTAATTTACTGAACGCCGCCATGTCTAAGGCAAAATTGCAAAATTATAAAAATCGCAAATTTATGATTAAAAAAAAAATTACGCGCTGCTCCAACATTCGCTGGGAGTATAAACGGCGTTGTTTCTGATACTTCTTCCACTGTTGAACGTGTCCAAAAATTTTCGTGAACATAAATAATCAAACGAATAGCGCTTAGAAGCCCGACAATAATCAGACAAACGTAGTGATACTGTAACATGCGTTTTTTTCTGCCTTGCATTTCTGGCAAAAAAATTTTGAATTTTCACAAAATTTAAAATAATAATGAAGATATAAGCCAAAAAATAAAGCAAGATTTTAATTATTTTTGAAATAAAAAATTGCAAGTAGTGTGTGCATTCATGACATGAAAACAAACATTGATTAAATATTAAAAAATATATGTTTTTTCAATTTCTTAGTAATAAAACATTATTAATTTTTACCGGTTTTATAAAAAGATTTTAACCATTTTTCAAATAAACCACTTGAATTATGGGTTTGGCGAAATGCCCATTTTTTGACATTCTGATTGTCTTCTTCCTCTTTTTTAAGATGATTAATAGAAAAATAATCACTTAACAAATATGTTATTTCTTCAATAAAAAGTGAACTTTTTCTCAATTCCATTGCGTTCAAAATCTCATTGTGCGGAATGCCAGAACGTTTTGCCAAAAAAAGTTCAGCATATGCCAACGATGCAGTCAGAAAGCTTTTATATTTTTGAATATCTATATTAAAATTATATGATAAAATAATTTATCTTTATTATTATTTTCATTTTTACTATGATCGAATGCTAATTCGCGCATCATTTGCAAATATTTTCAATATTTATCTGATAAAGCTCACATAAAAATGTTGGTTGTCTAATCTTTTGGTAAATGGCAAATAATTTTTGTAAAATTTGTTCCATTGCCGGATCATTTTCGCCAACATTTTCCATAAAATTTCCAATTCCATTAGGCTGAACCGATTTAACAGACTCAAAAAATGAAATTAAATATATTCAAAAAAGGGTATAAAATTTAAATTTAATTTGGAAATAGCCAAATAAAACAAACAAAAATAAACACCTGAATTAATGCAATTTCATTTATGACGTCATCAAGTTGACTCAATTGGCGCACAAACTTTGTTGTGTCAACCCCTTCAATTTCAATCAATTGATCACCATTTTTATATAAATTTTCCCAACATTTTCCGAGTCCTTCAGAGAAGAGAAACATTGAAAAAAGTGCAAAAAATGCATTAATTTTGTTATAAATAATTATCATTTTTTTCTCTGAACAAAAAAAAAACAGAAAAATTGTAAAATAAATACCTAAATAATTGTTTTCATTCTAACTTATTTTTTATAATAAATAATATTAGCAAAGATTAGTAGCATATTTACAATTAAGTCACATTATTATGGATCAAATATTGATTATGGTATAATCATATTCAAACATCATTTTAATATAACTTATAAGTTATATTGGCAAAAAAAAATTTGTATGTAACGTTATTATATTTATTTTATGAATTATAGATTAAATAAATTCGCCTATTTATTCAAATTAAAAATAATAAAATTTCGAATATTTAGGCCGAGAAAATGGCAATTTTTAGTAGCGCAATTTTAGAATGCGCAAGTCGATTATAGGAGTAGAGTGAAAAGTGATCAGTATTTTAAAGAGAATCTGGGATCAGTATTTTAAAAAATCCGGGTCAAGATTTAAAGGGAAAAAATTAAAAATTTCAAGAAAAACCTAAGTCTTATAAAATTGATGAAAAATGAACGTCCAAACTTCATTTTTTTTTTGCACGCATTTCATAGCAACGGGTGTTAGTAAAAAAATGATTCCAGCCCATTTATGTTTTTCATTTACAAAAACTTTGTAATTCTTTATTTTGTGAAAAAAAGGGTTTTTTTTTATTGGAAAATTTTCTCTTATTTATATTTTATTTATGGGATATTTTTATTTGTGATCACTTTTTATTTTGACCAATTTTGAATTACTGTAGTTTGTGTCTGTTTTGTAGTTTGTTGACAGAGTAAGAAGTAACCTTGAAATTTTGTTTCATTTGCCCCATTTTAAAGTTTGTAGAGGCTGCTGGTTATGTAGTGCTCAGCGGGTATAATAATGAATTTCCCCCCCCCCTTCCCCCCGGGCGCAAAAGGCGGCGAATAAACCCCCCAACCCTTAAGAACTTGTTTTGCATCCCCACTTGCCCCCACAATTCACCTTTTTCTCCTCATTTATATTCAGTTCAAATTGTTTTCACATTTTTGTCTGAAATATTCTAGAATTAATTTTTGCAATTTAAAAAATGTAAAAATGTATTTTAATATTCAATCCAGGATTTTTTAATGAAAAAAGTGGGTACTTATTTGTTTGGGGCTCATATTTGAGTTCGTCATGATAATAAAGTAGGGTGGCACGGGACCGGGACTTTCGGGACCGGGAGCAAGATTTTCAACCGGGATCGGGATTAAGCAAGACTTTTCACGGGAGAAATGTTTTTTTACCGAAACACTAAAATTTTTAATTTTTTGGCTTGTTGATGTTCTTGATCTTCACAAGATTGTCAGCATCAGATTAACATTGCGGGTACACTTCCGACCTTTTTTTTATGACTTTCATCAAAATTTCGCAAAATTAAGCATTTTTTGCTTTGAAAATTCGGAAACAAATTCAAAAACATTGGTTTACAGAAGAGTGGAGGATCGGCAATGCCGACAGGCGCCGCCGGGGAAATTTTTACAAAAATTGGCAATCTTTGTTAAGAAATTTGAAGCAAGATTCAGAAAGATATGATCTTTTGCGCGCATTTTTAATTAAAATTTGAAAATTTATTAAACAATTTTGATTAATATGTGAGGCCATCGATTCACTTGGGAGGACTCTTGTAGGAGTGCCAATTAAGTCCTGGTTGGTCCCGGTCCCGTCTTTCTCATCGCATCTAGGCCAATTTTTTAAATTTTATTTAAATTTATTAATTTTAAATATTTCTACTAGTTTATTTTTTATTAATTTTAACAGAAATTTGCACTCAAATTAAGAGAAAAATTTTTATAGACCAATTAAGCAAACCTTAAATTGTTTTTACCCAAAATAATAATTTATTTTTTAGTAATTAAATAAATTTCTGACAAAATGGAATTAATCTACGCCATTCTGAGCATTTTTGGGTTAATTTTTCTGCTCTGTTTACTGTTTAAAGTGCTACGCGCTTTTTACCGATGCATTTACCCCTATTTTATTGCACGTCAAAAAGATTTGCGCAAATTGGTCGGTGCCCAATGGGCCGTCGTCACCGGTGCAAGCGATGGAATTGGCAAAGAATATGCCAAGCAATTGGCCATTAAGTAAAAATTTGAAAAAGAAAATTAAATTTTAATGTTGTTAAAAGTAAAAAATAATAATTTTTTGTGGATTTGATCAAAATTAAAATATGAAAGCCAACAGCAATGCGTAATAAAAGGCTTTTTTAAATTTCATTTTACCAGTTTTAAATTTATTCTTTTTAAATTTAAAAAGTTTTGTAAGCGGTAAATATAAAAATGCAATTAAAACTGTTTTGGTGTTTTCAGCCAATTGATAAATAATTTTTTGATTAAATTTTTTGATTTTTTTCTAAAAATTCCAAATTTTAAATTTTAACACTAAAATAATGATATTTAAAATTTCAATTATTTTTTAGGGGTTTTAACATTGTGCTAATTTCGCGTTCGGCAGACAAGCTGAGAGTTGTGAAGGAAGAAATTCAGCCCAAACAATTTTTGCAGCCCGAAGTCCGATGGATTTCATTCGATTTCACCAACGCCAACATTGATGACTACGAAAAATGGCTGTTTCCGGAACTTGCTAAACTTGACATTGGAATGCTCGGTAATTTTATGCTTAAATTTTGGCAAAAAATTAACAATTTTATTACTTACGCTTGTAAAAGAATGGAAATTTTGAGTTTATAAACAAACACAAAATTAATTAAATTTTTTTACACCTACAAGTGAAAACTTCGGTCTAAATAACAAAAAAAAATCCCTAAGTATTTAAAAAATTACCTAAGCATAAAATAAATTTAAAGTTAAATAAAAATCAAATTCATTTTTTATGAAATTTTGATAACAAACGAAGAACAAACCAAAATTTAAAAATATTACTTATTGGAACTTTTTAATTATAATTTCCTGAAATGAATTATTTTATATAAGCAATTTTGTGTTAAAAAATGAATTTAAAATTATCAAAAAAAAAATATAATTATTGAAATAATTAATTTTAATAAATTTAACTTCATTTTTTAGTCAACAATGTCGGCGCCGTTCACCCTGTAAAGCGCTTTCATGAAATCCCTGGAGGAAAGCGAAAAATGGCAAACGATTTGGTAAAAACAATGTTTATGTACATAAAAAATTGGTATCTTGTGATTAGCACCAATTTTTAAATTTAGAAAACCAAATTTTTGGCAACTTTTAATGCCCATAAAACTATTTTTCTGATGCCAAACAAATTTGTGAATTTGAATTTGAATTTAGATTCTGAACACAATGCCACACACAATCCTCAGCGCGTTTGTTTTGAAGCAAATGGCGGAGCGAAAAAAGGGAATTATCATCAATATTTCATCATTTATTGCAAATTACCCATTCGTCTATTGTTCCGTGTACTCATCGGTGAAGGTATAATAATATATTTAGTAAATGAATTTTAAAAATTTTATTATTATTGAATTAAATTTAATTCAGAAATATCTCAGCTGGTTTTCAACAATTTTGCGCAAAGAATATTCGGACACCAGCATCATAATCCAGACAGTAAGTTTTGAATTCATTATTAAAAATTGTATTAAAATAATTATCAAAATATTCGATGTTATAATTAATGAATAAATATAAATATTATCTGTTTTAAAAATGTTTAAATTTTTGAAGACATAGCATACGAATCTGACCTCAATTTAGACCAATTTCGAATCCCTGAATTCGATTCAAGAATGTATCAAGAATGATATTTTTTGAAATACGGTCATTTTGAACAGTTTTGAATTTTACATCCCGGTAATCTAAAAGAAAATTGCGCGACAAACACAAACCGAACAATTTTATCATTTTTACTTCACTAATTTTTTTGTTGAGATTACGCCTGGCGTTGTTTACACCAAAATGTCCCAAGAAATTGTGAACAATGAAAAGCCCAACTTTTTTGCGCCATCTCCGCAAAAATTTGTGGCGTCGGCTCTTCGAACTGTGGGCCATGTAGATGAAGCATCTGGATGTTTTGCGCATCAATTGCAGGCAAATTTTTGTAATTTTTGAATGCAAAGAATGACGACACATTGCCAAACATTTAAAATTTAAATTTTAAAAACTATTTATTACGTAAATTTAGAATGAGTCGGTCAAAATGATGCCAAATTGGTTGTTGGAAATTGCCTCAAGACAGCAAATAAAGAAACTTGAGAAGAAATAATCAATTCATTTTAAGCATAACAATTTTGTCCATGTTCACTATTAAAAATAACTATTAAAATTAATTAAAAAATAATTTTTTGAACATTTTATTACAAAATAATTTCTCTAAAGGCGCCACCGGGAATTTTAAATTTTAGAATTTTAGCGATTTGTTAACAGATTCAAAATAGGTTTGAGCGGTTGATAACAAATTAACCCTAGCGGATAAAATGTTTTTTGAGAGTTTTAATATTTTTTTAATAAATAAATAAATAAATACGTTTTTTGACAGTCCATAAATTTTAGACAAATATTAACAGAATTATCATTAATAAAGTCAACAATTTCTAATTAGTCATAAGTAACTTCAAATTCTTCGTGATCAATCAGACGATAACGCAATTTCCGGTATGTGAACTGATTTTCTAACCGCCGTTCCACGTTGTATTGGTAAACCCTTCAAAAATAATTAAAGTAATTTTAAAAACAAATTAATTTAAATTTATTCACTTTGCCAAAATTGGCGGTGCCGGGCTGTGGCCGCTCAACGAATCCAACCAATTGAAATACGCCCACTGTTTTAAGCGGAGAAAATGAAATTTTCCCAACTTTTCTCCGTTTTTCTTAAGTTCTCTAAATTTAAAATTAAAAATTCAAATAAAAGAAAAACAAAAAAAATATTAATTATAATAAAATTTTACTGAATTCGCCGCTTTTCATAATGTTTGACGTGTTCCAAAGAAATTATTTGCTGAACATTCAAAATTTTGTCGACTAAAAGCGCAATTGAAAAACGAGTCTAAATAGTTAATTGTGATTTATATTTGTTAAAATTTTTTTTCTGTTTTTATACCTGAACCTCAATGGAATAAAATGGTAGGTTATAATTGTTTAAACCAATAAAAAACAGGCTGTTCACATATTCCGGGTGTACAACGTGTCCAAAAAGAGGACTCACAAACGGGTCCCAAGAAATTGAGAAATTTTCTAAAATTTATTATTATTGTTTAAAAATATATTTATTTATATTTGCATAATTTAGTTAAAATTGAATTGTTTGCATAAAGAAAACAATGTCACTAGAATATGCTTTGAATTTTTGGCATAATTATTTAGTGTAATTTATTTATTATATTTTTTAAATTTAATCTTACCGAACCTTTTTGAATTTTTAAAATTATTTTAAATTCATTTTGCAAATGCCAAATTTACCTGATTTTTCAAAGAATGGAAAGCTGAAGCGATAACCGGTGCAAAAAATGACCAAATCGATTTGGCTTATCACTTTTCCACCCTCCAAAATTAGTCCATTTTCTTCGGCATCAATTACTCGGCCAAACACTTCCAAATTTGGACACAAATTTTCGATTTCTGACATTTTGTTGGAACTGCACAAATAAACCTTAGAAAGCAAACGAATTTTGCATATTCAAATTTGTTTTTATAAATTTTGTTTTGTTTGTTTAATTAAAAAATATCTATTTTTAAATAATTAAATATTTTAGTTTCCATCAAAAAAAAAATATTTTGCATTTTTACTTTTTCAGCATAGTCAACCAATTGGAGCGCAATTTCAGCTCCAGACAATTGTCCACCCACAACAGCTACTTTCATGCCTAAATTAAATTAATTTTAAAATTAAAATATTAATGGCCGTAATTTAGAAAAATTTAAAATCTAAATCAACCAATAAAATTGGATTTATTTGTTGTTTAAATGCATTTTTATGGGTTTTTATAAATAATTTTTAGTTACCTAATGTTTGGGAATAAAAAGATATATTTGACATCAATATATGTATCAATTTTCATATTTATTTTTGCTTAATAAATTGTTTAAATTATTTATTTAATTTGCTAATTTCACCTTTATAATTTTCAGCTCGACGATAACAATGGCTATGAACCCATTTTAAGCGCAATTTCGGCACAAATTCAGGCAAAAAACCGCGCCAATGATGGCCTGAGCATATGAAAATCGCGTCAAAATGTCGAACGAACATTTTTTGGTCCTTTTTCAAATCCTCAATTTCCACTCTCCAACACGATGGATTAGCCGATTTGTCATAATCAATTAAAGAAATTCGCTTCTCAAGCTGAATTATTGAAATATTTTGTTTATAACTAACTCCTTTAACATTTTTGAATTAAAAATAAATATATTTTGGTTTAAATTGAATTAAAAAGTAATGAATGAGCCAAGATTGAGCCGAGATTTTCAATAATGTTTTTATTAGCGAATAGGGAATCCTTAGAGAAGCATGGAAATAACATTCATTTCGAAAAATTTTAGAATTAGAGCGACTTTTTAGTCAATATAAATCAATATTTTGGCACTTTTTGGGTTTTTGGTCAATATTTTAAGTCAATATTTCGCTAGTCAATTTAAAAATAAAAATATTTTGACATTTAGTCTGACCTGGACAAAATGTCGTATTGGTTTGGCAAACCGTTGCAAATAATTGAATATCACTTCAGAACTTGGAAATGAATCCTCCGCGTTTTGTGCGAGTGGAAAGTCGGCCTTTTCAATGGGAAAGTTGTCAAAGCACATAATTTCCTTGGGAATGTTCACTCTGTGCAAATTTTAATTTAAATACTCCATTTTTGATTAAAATGTTAACAAATTGAAAACATTCAAAATAAAAATAAAATTTTAAGACAAAATTTCTGACCGTAGCCCGGCGTACATTGACGAATGAACATCCGGCCTGTCGTCGTCCGTGTACAGCCAAATGCCACCAATTTGGTCGCATTGTTCAAAAATGGTCAGTTCAATTTGAGTGCCGAACTGTTCAGCCAGTCGACGTGCCACACAAAGGCCACCAGGTCCGGCACCAACCACACAAACACGACGTTTCATATTAATAAATATAAATTTATGTTTTTAATTTAAATTTCTAAATGTTTTTATGTCAGTTTTAAACAAAAACTTTTTTTGTTGTTAAAATATGCAGATGTTAATTGCTGATAAAAGAGGGGAAATCATAAATTTTACTTCAACATATCTTATCTACAACACAATCGATGAAAAATTTCTTTGTTTAAATATCGTTATTACTAGTAATCGTTGGGAATCGATTTTATCGTTTTTTACGAAATAAACGGTTAGAATTTATGAAGCAAATAATAATAATAATAATTAATATAAAACAGTAATTCCTAAATAATTTTATAATTATAAAATATAAATCTTTAAATGCACCAGGTATATTAGCCGATCCTAATTGGAATTGTTAACACGTCTCCTCCTTCTGCGTTTGCGTTCTGCAATTGAAAAAAGCTGAAAAGCAACAAAAAACGCATAGGCACCAAGGATGTAACCGGGTGCCAAAAAAACCCCACGGAATCCTCTCCCAAAAAAATGTCCAGAAATCCGGAACATTTCGAAATCTCAAAAATTTGATTTATTCGAATTTTTTTGATCATTTTTTAGCCCTCGTGTCACACTTCAATCAATCCCGACCAAATCCGAGAACCCCTCAGACAATCGAAAAAGCGGTTTTACAGTGATCTAAAAATAGTGAAAACCTACTGAAACCGAGGATTCGATCATGAAAAAATGTTTTAAAATAAAAATTAACAATGAAAGACAATAAAAAATTTTATCAATTTAGCGAGGAATTGGAAAAAATGCATTATTTAAAATAAAAGAGTTCATGTTCCCAATAAACATCCAGAAAAAGCAGCAGAAATAAAAATATTAGGAAAATCACAAATTTCAGTGAGAAATGTCCTCAATGTTTTTCTTGACGCTTTGCAAATTTTTTCGAATTATTTTTTGCTTGACAGCGTTTGTGACGGCACGAATGCCGTTGACTGCATCAATTGGAAGCGAAATGGCGCAACCGACTGCCAATGTTGCCAACGAAATTGGTAGACAAAAAACGCAATTATAAACTAAAAATTAATAAAAATATTTAAAATCAAAATCACAAATTTGCTTATTTAAAACCCGTTGTATTTAGTACAAATTGTATGGTTAATGTTTCTTCTTACCACTCAAAAAGCAATCACAAAGACAACAGTTTGTGCTGGGTGTGGATTCGTCCAAGCACACAGTGCAACAACATGCTGCAGCTTTATAAGCTTTTTCAGTGGCAGCACATGACTTTGGCATTTCTGCAGCCTTATCCTTTGCATGGGAAAGCTGCTTTCCCAAATCTTTAAAAATAGTGGAAATTAGAAAAAGGACTTGAAGACCGACCGATCGAGAATCTCGTAAAATCTCGAATCTCGAAAAATATCGTATCTCGGAGATTTCGAAAAAATTTGTTGGATCGAGATAGTCCCGGTCCCTGCGTGACCAAAAACCGAGATCGGTACTTCACTTTAAAAAACCAAGAACCCGGTCCCGTGCTACCCCATTTTAATCCAGTATTTAACATCCAATTTTCAGGACCTTTTGTCCGTTTTTTCTTAGTTTTTCCACTAAAAAAAAATCACATCTCAAAGATCTCGAAAAAATTTGTTCGATCGAGATTTCGATCAAGAATCTCGATCGGTCCTTTCTCTAGTGGAAATAAAAGCATAAAATATTTGGATGCCAAAATATTAAAACTGAAATTTAATGTTTACCTTCCTTTTTGTAATAATACATTTGGAAATGTTCTACATATTCTTTTTGCTTTTCAGGTGTTGCCAAAATTCGCATTATTTCCAAATTCTGATAAGCCTCACGAATAAGTTCCAACACCGATTCGTCGACATCTTCCGCAATTCTAAATTTTTAAAGCGTTGCCAAGTTCGAGAAGCCTAACGAACTTAATAGATTTTTAAAATCTTAGATGTAGATCTTAAAAATATTCAGGTTCGTGATCAGCACCCTTAAAAACCCCATATATGATCCCAGCGGCCTTTTGTTGCCTTTTTAAAAAAAATTGAATCTGCGGGCGCATAACCGAAAAGTACCAAAATTTAAGTACCAAAAAAATAAGTACCGAACTTTGTCTGAAGTTCGAGTCCCCAGGGGTGAAATTCCTTTTTATTCTTTTTATTGGATGCCTTAGTGATGTGATGGTGAGTGATGTGGGTTACCTAGGGTTCAAACTCGGGTAGGTCCCGGGGGGGGGGGGATCCCCGGTCAAACCGGGGACGGGAATACCGGGGACGGACAAACCGGGGATCACCGTTTTCGGGGATGAGCAAACCGGGGAACGGGGATCCCCGTACGGGGATGGGCAAAATCCATTTTTAGGGGTGCATTTTTTGAAAAAATGCAATTTTTTGGGGGACTTTTTTTTAAAATCGAAATCTCTTCAAATTAAAGTGCACCCCTAAGAAAAGGCTTTTCTTATAGCAAATATACACTACAAAGATTTAATTTTTTGCTGAGGAGAGAGAGCCCGACGGTGCCGACAGGCGCCATCGGGAAAAATTTTTGGATTTTGGTTAAGAAATTTCACCAAAATTTTGGCAAAATTAAGAATGGTGCATTTTCATCCCCGCCCCCCCCCCGGGATGAGGACCGGGGATCCCCGTTTTCGGGGATGGACAAACCGGGGAACGGGGACGGGGACGGGGATGAGAATAGCCGGGGATCCCCGGTTTTCCCCGTCCCCGTTCCCCCCCCCCCCCCGGGACCTACCCTAGTTCAAACCCCGACTGTGTAAATAGTTTTTTGTGTCTTTCAATTAACTTGTGGCAAAGAAATAATTTCTAAAATTTTTTAAAAAATAATTTAGATTTTTAAAATATTGAAGGTAATCTAGTATTTCAATTTTTTTGACGTTTAGTTACTAGCAAATTAATTAGGGTAGAGAAAGTCCCGTCCCGACCGGGACGAGGACCTGAAAACTCCGGGAAGTCCCGTCCCGTCACGGTCCAGTTCCAC
Organism: Globodera rostochiensis; assembly: GCA_018350325.1. Lineage (NCBI taxonomy): Eukaryota > Metazoa > Nematoda > Chromadorea > Rhabditida > Heteroderidae > Globodera > Globodera rostochiensis. The sequence goes on from JAEVLN010000006.1 coordinate 3,748,139, forward strand.
TAGTAAAGATTTCCGAAATAAATGAGTTTTGTTAAAAAATTACTCTAAAAATTTTGATACCGAAAACCGAAAAAGTACTGACAATTTTTTTCAGTACAGGTACTTTACAGAAAAATGTCGACCGACCCTTCTGGCCGGTCTCTATTCTTTATTTTAAAATTACTTTTTGCAAAGCTTTGAACAAATGGATTTGTCGAATTTAGCAATTTCTTTTTTGTTTTTTGCTTTATCTTTTTCAATTTCCATAGCCCTCATTAAACGCCCATCAGTTTTATAAGCGTCCAAAGATTTAAGAAATTCTGCCAATCGGTCCACGGAGGCATCCCAATAGGCGCTAATTGTGTCAAACAATTTCGACACGTCTTCACGTGTTATCTGAATGAATTGAAATTTTAATATTTTTGTGAATTTTTGAATTTTGAATTGTACCGTTTTAGAATTGCTTAATTTGTCGAGCATCTTCATTCTTTCTTCCATTAGCTCATTTGCTTGTGGAATTTCTTCAATTTGATTGCAGCGATTGGCGTTGTGTTTATCAATAGCGCTTAACGACGTTTTCAGCCACTTTAGCGTTTCTTTACTTATTGGTTGATTAACAGCCTCATATTCAATGATTTTGTTTGTATGATGATCAAAATGCTTTTCTGATGGCTGAACATTTCCGATTCCACTAATTGGTTGATTAGAATCCTTGCCAATTTCACTCATTGGCAGACCAGAAGAGTCTGTTGGATCAGTGCCATTTTGTCGATTGGATTGTTGATTTTCATTAAAAAGTTGTTGTTGAATGTTGCTGATTTCAATGATCTCCCTTAATTGTTGCTGATACTGTTGATCTTCGCTTATCGATTGATCAGTATCGACGCCGATTGTTGCAGCGATCAGATGTGCTGTGATTAATAGAAATAAATGGAGCATTGAGAATTTTATGGATTTGGATAAAATAGTGTTAATACAATAATGCAAATAACCCTCCTTATAAACGCGACAAATCAATTAAAATGCCTTTGCCATGGGGTATGTGGCTATCGAGGCCACCAACGGGCTGTTGCAATGCTGGCATTATAGCTGAAATTTATATGTTTTGACATATTAAATCATGTAAATTTACTTTTTATTGATTTGCACATCCGTCAACTGTTCATAATGTCATTCATTGACGTTGGAGCTTTTAATTTATTTAAAATGTTTAATTTCATATTTTTATGGGTTGTATTTAAGCATTCATTACCTTTAATTTTTATTAATATTAATATATGTAGGTAAATCTATATTTTAAGATGATGAATGGCAAAAACATCTTTGGATTTTGTATGTTTATTGTGCTTGTTGAGCAATATCTTTGTAGGTGCTTTTATTTTAATTATTTAATAAAAATACTTATTTTAAACTCTAAAGGTTTTCCAAAGGAAAAACTGGTTGAGCACGAGGCTCCATTATGTCCAATTTGTCTCTCAACAATTAAGACCGATGAACACCCTCAAGCAGTACACCCTCAAGCAGTAACAAATAACACCGATGAACACCCTCAAGCAGAAACAATTAATATCGACGAACACCCTCAAGCAGAAACAATTAATATCGACGAACACCCTCAAGCAGAAACAATTAATACCGATGAACACCCTCAAGCATTGCCATGCGCTGTTTGATTTTGTTAAAGCTAACAAAAGCATTTTTAAACATTTAATTTAGCACGTTTTCCATCAGAAATGCATAAATTCATGGTATGAAAGTGCATTTAAATAAAATAATTGTAACATTAATTATGAGCATCATTATTATGCAGGCTTAAACAGCATAACACGTGTCCAATGTGCCGCCGAACTGTCACTGTCATCTCCGCCGCACTTTTGCCGCCTGAAAATTTGAACAGAAATGTGTCAAATGTGCCATGGCATGGATCAGCAGTATGGCGAAGTTCACGTACAATCAATCTTCTGAATGGGCAACTCGAAATTTTGCACTCAAGCGATGATTTTCTGATGAGCCCACGTAACAGAATTCGTCCGGATAATCAACGCAATTTTTAAACAATAATACCGTATTGCCTGTAATAGAGCCCCATGGGGCTCTATTGTTCAACCTATTTTTTCAGAAAAAATTAACAAAGTTTGCAATTTTTGCACAAATTTTAAGCAAAATTTGTACAATTTTAGTCTTTTTTTCTGACAAAATCAATGTTAGAATAGAATTTTATTATTTAACAACAAAATATTCGATATCTATAAGAGTTATCCAACAATTTTTCTGGTAAATGGGAACCCCCCGGTAAAAAATAGAAATTTATTAGTCTTCAACAATTTTTTGAAAATTCCCCATATTTTGCTCAGCAAATCGGACGAATTTTAAAAAAATGCAGAATTCAGCTTAAAGTTTAAGATTTCAAATGAAAATAAAGTTTAAAAAATTAAAACATTTTTTACTTGGGATGTTTTCTCCATTAAAAAAAAAATTCAATAAAACCAAGCTCTAGTTATATACTAAAGATCCCGCCAAATAAAAGCACACTGTTTTTGAATTTGGAATTTTGGTACCAAAAATGAACATTTTTTGATTCCTCAAAAAAAAAGTTATAATTTTAGAATTTGTTATTATAAGTTTTTATAATTCGGTTATTATATTCTTCTCTTTATTGTTATCCATCTTTTCAATTAGAGCCCGACGGGAATGGGATCCCGCGGGAAAAATATGGAATTCCCGGTCCCGCTAATGTTGAAAATTTACGTCTTTTTTCCAAAATTTTTAAAATAAAACATTTTGAATGATTTTTTTAAAGCAAATGGGTTTTAAATAGCCTACTATTTTCTTTACGCAATCTCTTAATAAATTGAGTCAAAAATTGAAACTTTCTGACCCCCCCCCCCCCCCCCTCCGTTCAAGAAATAAAGCAGCATTATCAAAAAAACCGGGATTCCTACCCAATTAAAAACATTTCAGAATTTACCGCAAAGTGCGTACCAAAAAAATCAAATCAGAAAAATTCATGCTTTTAAAATTTCAAAATTTTCCCATTCCGAGGGATTTTCGCGAACGACGGGATTGAAATTCGCGTTCCCGGTTTTTATCTTATCGGGCTCAACTTTCAATGTTGAAAATGGGGATACGTACAAAAACAGTCTCCAAGGTCATTCATTACCATATAAAAAAAGCAAAAACTTCTATCTAGGGTGACCATCAATTTATTGCCAAAAAGGAACAAACAATTTTAACAATTCAATTCAATTCAATTCAATCCAATCCAATCACTTTACATTATTGGTAATTGAACGCTGTCATCGCCTTCGTGAATTTGCCGGACTTGTCCAACGCGCTCCACTGGTAGTGATTCCAGCCGGGCGTCGCCTGTGGCTCCCAGTAGAACACGCCGATGCCATTGCTGCCCAATGCCCTCACGCGTTTCAGCATGTCCTGCAACATTGACTTGCAGGTACCGGACTCGTTCCATGGCATGCCGATTTCGGCCACCATCACCTTCTTGCCGTACCTGCACGAGCTTTTTTTTTATATACATATACATTTTTTAATAACAAAAATTGGTTAATTTTCAAAAAGAATTATATGCTCTATTTTTGAAGATTTTTGTGTAATTTATAAACTTATTTTTAGCCCATCAAAAATTGCTTGTTGTTGATCACTAAAGTCTTTAGTTGAGAAAATTTTGTTGGCTTATCCTGCGATAAAACAGAATTTCCCGATCAAATCACATTTCTGATCAACTAACTGCCTGTCAATTGACATATATATGGTATGGCACCAACCGAGTGATCATTGTGCGCAACGTTGTTGCAGCCTGCGCGTTTAGTGTCTTCCAATTTGCGGATGTCGGATAATGGGAAATGCCAATGACGTCCCAACTCGCACCGGCCTTCTTCACTCCGTCAAAGAACCACGTGAAATCGGCAGTTTTGTAGCCGTTGGCCAAATGTAAAATCACCTAAAATGCAATTTTTTGGATAAAATTGATCAAAAACATTAAATAAAGATATTTTTATTGCAGCTTAAATTAGGTAGCTTAATTGAAAAAGTCATGCGCAAAATTAAGCATAGAAAGGGTTAATTCCCGGGTAAAATTGGCTTTTTTCAATTATCGCGGAATCGAAAATGTCCAGAGATACACTCGGTCTCGAAATTAAAAGCTTGAGCGTTTAATGTTCATAAATTCCACGCAAAAAAAATTGATCAAAAAAATTATAACAGATTATTTATTACCGGAGCATTTGGGTACACCGCTTTGGATGCCTTGTAGCCACTATTGATCAGACTCGCTAGGTTTGCAAAATTCGGGGTTTTCCCATTTGGCCAAAGCATGCCACCGTTGATCTCATTGCCGACCTGGACAGAAAAAAAACAATTTTGTTTTTTAACAAAATTCCCGGGAACCTGAACCCATGTGACGCGGATGCCGTTGCTCTTCAGGTAGTTCAAAATGCCGTAGGTGTGCGCGTACACGTCCGTGACGAGTTGTGACAGCGAATGGCTTGACCATGCGGACGGCACCGTCTGCTGGCCCGGGTCTGCCCACGAGTCGCTGTAGTGGAAGTCGATCATGATGGCCATGCCTTGGGCCATCGCCCGTTTGGCCTTGTGCAACGTGTCCGCCCCGCCATTCCATCCGCCGGACGGGTTCACCTGAGAACCAAAACTCGATTAAAACAATTTTTTTTCTTGTTCTTCAAAAAATACTTTTTTTGGAATATTTTATTTTGGGGGGGTTTTTGCACATATTTATACTATATGTACTAGGGATGTAACCGAATGCCGGATTTCTGGACATTCTCGGTTTCGGGTTTCGAACCGAGAAAAGTATTGGGGTTTTCATCATGCAGGGAATCGGTATCCCGGATCCAGGCCTTCTTTTTTGGAATCCGGTAACATTCCTGATATGTAAGTACTAGAGTTGGCCGGGATCGGGATCCCGATCGGGCGGGATTATCCCGGTTTTTGGAATCCCGAGTTTTAAAAGGTCGTAATCCCGATCCCGGTTTTAAAAGGTCGTAATCCCGATCCCGGTTTTAAAAGGTCGTTATCCCAATCCCGGTTTTAAAAGGTCGTAATCCCGATCCCGGTTTTAAAAGGTCGTAATCCCGATCCCGGTTTTAAAAGGTCGTAATCCCGTTCGCGGTTTTAAAAGGTCGTAATCCCGATCGCGGTTTTAAAAGGTCGTAATCCCGATCGCGGTTTTAAAAGGTCGTAATCCCGATCGCGGTTTTAAAAGGTCGTAATCCCGATCGCGGTTTTAAAAGGTCGTAATCCCGATCGCGGTTTTACAAGGTCGTAATCCCGATCGCGGTTTTAAAAGGTCGTAATCCCGATTCCGGTTTTAAAAGGTCGTAATCCCGATCCCGGTTTTAAAAGGTCGTAATCCCGATCGCGGTTTTACAAGGTCGCAATCCCGATCCCGGTTTTAAAAGGTCGTAATCCCGATCCCGGTTTTAAAAGGTCGTAATCCCGATCGCGGTTTTAAAAGGTCGCAATCCCGATCCCGGTTTTAAAAGGTCGTTATCCCAATCCCGGTTTTAAAAAGTCGTAATCCCGATCCCGGTTTTAAAAGGTCGTTATCCCAATCCCGGTTTTAAAAAGTCGTAATTCCGATCCCGATGGCCAACTCTAGTAAGTACCAATATTTTGGCGATCCCGATTGTTTATGAGAGAAAAAAATGTTCATGGCGCTCACCCAAACGCGCAATCGCACCGCGTTGATGCCAAACGACTTCAGAAGCACAAATGGGTCAGTTTTGGTGCCGGCACTGTTGTAAAATGATTGGCCACTGCTTTCCTGTTGGGAGACCCAGCTGACATCGGCACCTTTGTACAGTGCCTCCACCAGTGAACAGAAAAGGCATAAAAGTGTGAAGTTCAAAAAATGCATGAATAAAATTTATTTAAATATTGTTTTATTTTTTGAATGATTTAAAATGGTTAAATGCCCACTGATTATATAGACACCAATGCGTACAGCTCCAAACCAAATCAAGTTTTGGCTTCTGTGTTGACGAAGCTGCTTTTGCGATTTTAATTTTTGTTTATTCAACTTTGATTTAATTGAATGAAACTTTAACCTTTCTGTCTGTCCTATTAAATAATTTCCCGCTCTTTGGCTGCCTCATTTAAATTTAAAAAAATTTTTGTTTTGGGTCCTAAGTGATAAAGCTGCCTTTTTTGTCTCAATAATATTGCTCATGTCCGAAGCTGCATATTCCAATGTTTATACAGCTTGAAATTGTGCGCTGATCTTTAAAATATGCATTTTCAAGGTCCGTCGTGTCTTGGTAACTTTATTATTAGGGATTTATATGATTTACATTTTTTTCCTAAGCTGTCCTTGCTCAGAAAAGCACGAAAATCATGTTTTAAAATCACAGCGATTGTTTTTCATCGAGTTTATAAAAACATATTTTACATATTTTGAGGGTTAGCACATAAACTGTTCATATTTCGGCACTTTTCAAAAAAAAAATTCTTTAAGAAAAATGCATAAAAAGCAAAAAAATGTTTTTTAATATAAAAGCTTTATTAATTTTTTCTATTTTTTCTTCAGATTCTTTTGAGTTTTCAGCGGTAAAAATTGACTTTTTCAAATTTTCACCTAAAAATGGTCATTTTTCGAGACACCAAAAATCTGCATTTTAGAACTTAAGAACCTCTGTTTTAGGTGTTTTTGGCATTTTTGGAAAAACTCATTTGTTAAAAATGAAAAATCCACCCCTAACAGGGTTGATCCGGGAAAATTTTGAATTTTTGACAGAATTTGTTAAGAAAACTGGTCCAAAACAGCAGAATTTTGCCTAATTTTTCGTTAAGAGGAGGGGCTGAACGGGACCGGGAAAAATGCCACAATTTTGGAGCCGCTTGCCTATTTTGTCCCTATATGAGTTGAGCTCCCTGCAGTGCGCTATTGTTTTAGTGGAATTTTTTACAATAAAAATTGTGGGCTTCTGCTTCTTCCATTACCCGAGCTCTTTTTATGTGCCACCTTTCTGCTCTCACCATAAGCTTGGCCATTATCGATCAGTCAATAAAATATTTTATGCCCTATTATGTAAAATTTATTGCATAAAATGGCAATAAAATTCAAAATCAATAAATGTACAATCAAAAAATTCTATTCTTTTTTATAACTTATGGTTTTTATTTGGTGTTAAATATTTAGGATTGTACATGGTTCGGGGTCCGGCCAAGTACCGGCATCAGGAAATATTGGATGCCCGCATTTTGGTTGGACTCAGCCCCACCGGTCCAAAGCTAACCAAATCAAACATTTTTGATACCATTCGAAAGCATGCAGCGCGTAGAAGCTTATAAAAGCAAAGCTAAAACGATTGGCCAAATCTGAAAAAAGTTAGAAAACGCTTTTTTGGCCACAATTGGCCATAACTTTTTTGAGATTTGACCAATCGCTTAGCTTTTGCCTTTGTTAGCTTCTACCCATTGCATGCTTTCGATTGATATCAAAAATATTTGATTTGGTTAGCATTGAAAGAAGTGATAACCAAAAAAGTTTTGAAAAGCGCCCCATTTGCAGTTTTTACGAAACGACCGCCTGTTCTGACAAGCCTTCGCTTTTTTTGATTGATACAGAAAAAAGATGCAATTTAAAAAAATTGTCAAATTATATAAATTATCATTAATTGATTTCCGCCCATCCAATTTAGCTCACCTTTCAGAGCCGCTTTTCTATCGGCTGGCAATTGCGATTTATTCTTCTTTATTGTGTCGCCAATTTCTTCTAATTTAAATAGGATATATTTATTATTAACATAAATTAAAAATAATTATACTTTTTTTTGAAAAGATTTTGCGGACTCTAAATACTTAAATTTTAAATTGAGAAAATGGAAATTAGGACAAAAACCCCATAAAATCAAACATTAAGCCTTAAACAAAAATTTATGGGGCAAGAGAAATTAAATATAATATTTTTTCAAAATGTCTATTAAATATTTTTTTCAATAAAATATCCAAACTATTTAAATGACAGAAAATGAAAGTAATTATTTGGGCATTTTTTCAGCTATTTATGCAAAGGTATCGAGACGACGCTGATTCCGGAAAAAATATTTATCAGACATTTTATTGAATGATGTTAATGATCAATAAAAGTGCTTTTATTAGTCTGGACCCGAATTCAATTTCTTTGCTCAATAAAAAAATAAAAAAACACATTAAAACTAAAAATATTATTAAATTTTCCGATCGATAAAACATTTTTAAGATGACAATATTCAATCAAAAAAGGAGTGAACCATTTGGGTAAAGTCTCGTTCTCCTCCCCCCCCCCCCCCTACTTTTTATTCGCTATAACAATTTTGAATTTGTCTATAGGTCTATTTGGAATTTTTCAGACGCAAACAGCGATTGTATTTACCGAAACATAAAACATTCTAATACAAATAAATTGTTCAATAACACTCCAACGCTGATTTTTTAGCATTTCTTTAAAAATTCATGAAAAAAGCAATAAAAAAAAAATGCATAAAAATATCCTAGGGTTGCTCCTCGACCCTCGGGGGGTGGGAAAGTCAGGGGTCGGGGTCCTTCGGGTCTCCGTTTTTTTGTTTTGTTTTCATTGGGTTTTGGCTGTTTTTCTGTTCCCACTAAAAATCCCGAGGAAAAACCAGCCAAAAGAAAGGGATTTGGTGAACAAATTTGTCAATTTTATGTTAAATTTCCAAAAATGTTGTCTAAAATTATTATAAATTTTCCGAAACTCGGACTAAACCGCGCTAAAACGAAATGCTTATTAAAAGCTATGCATGAATGGTATAAAAACAGAAATCCCGTTCCCGGAGGCTTGGCAAAGTGTTACAAGATTTTGAAATTAACAATGGCACTAAATGTTAGAAGGTGAAATTTAAAACGCTTAAAAAGACACTTTAAAATATAATCAATTTTCGTGAACTCCAAAATTTGTTGAATCCTTTGTCCATTTTAATTATATTTAAACAAATTGTCATAAGTACCTATATTAAAATATTACAATAAACTGTGCCCTAAAATAATACAATTTTATACAAAAAAAAAATCATTTACCGTTCTAATTTTAAAAAGAATGAATCACCCCCTAGCAAAAAAGATGGTACAAAAGTGGAGAATTTGTGTAAAATTTTTTTTTCAATTTACGCGCAATTACAAAACGCATGATCAAGACAAAAATATTGTTGCCCCATTCAATTGATCAAATCAACCAGTCTTCTCACAAAACGTTTTAGCCCATTTTCATTCATCATTACATTATAAGTTTGAAATCATTTTTGTCCCAAAACAAAATTTATTTTGAAATTTAATAAATCTTTAATATTTATAGAATAAATGAATTTGTTTGTCAAATGTTGTGTGTTTATGTTAATGTGTGCTGTCTGCACTGAAGGTTGATTATTTTTTTAAATAAATATATATAATTTTTATCATAAAATTATTTAAGCGTACATGTTTATTTGCTTGACCGGATGCCGGTGCGATACGAACGAGGAGGTTTTCGTGGCATTAATACCAAAATATTTTATAAAATATGCTTTTTGTTCCGCCCGGGTCAAAAATCGATCGAGATCAAGCATTTGATTATTGAGAATCAATCGTGATTTCTCGAGTTTGAGTTTTTGAAATTCAGATTTATGGTAGTAATATTGATCAAAAATGCTTCTTGGGTTCATTTTAAAAGTCGCAAAAATATGTACAACATAAAAATATGGTCAACATATGGCGCCCCAAAATATGGCAAATGCATATAAATATAGAACTTGTGTTACCCGGACCCGAGAATTCAGATAATTCACTGTGATGACAATCTGGTCCGCAAAACTGTGCCAGTGCCGCCACACGGGACGCATCTGCGCGGCTTCAGCGTGCTCTCATTGACCAACAACAACATTGACGAGCTGCCGGACGAACCGCTGTTGCTGGCCAAGTTCCCCGACTTAAAGGTGGGCGGCTGCGTGTCCCAGCACTTATAAAGTGTTGACTGGTTTTTTTGAAAATGATCAAGTTTGGTATCTGATCAAATTTTGGATCAGATCACATGGAAAAAAAGAGAACACGACAAATGCCCTCGAGGGAACAAATGACAAAATGTACACCTGCTGGACAAATAGTCCACCTTACAATTAATTAGTTGAAAACCCCAGTTTAAACGAGTCTTGAAACAATTCAACCTTGGGTTGGCAGGCATTATAGAATCTACATAAACATTTTACCGAGGGATCTTTTGTCATTGGACATTTTGTTGTTAGTGGACTTTTTGTCCATGTACGTGCCCAAGTTCTCAAATCTTCTTGAACATTTTAATCAATCGCTGATCACAAAATAATTTTTGAATTTGATTCGAAAATTTCTTTTTTCAGACGATTGACCTGGAGGCAAACAAAAATTTTGACTGCAACACACTGAAGCTGTACACCAAGCTGAACGTGTTGAGCGATTGCGGCAAAAAGCATGAGACAAAGAATGAACGAATTCGTGTCCATGCTCGCCCAAATTCTGACACAGAAACTGATGGTAAAGAATCGAAACATGAGGAGCCCCGGCATAAGCAAAAAACGGTAATTTATAATTAGTACATTATAATGTTTAATAATAATATTTATATTGTTTTATATTCTAAAATAATTTTTAAATAAAAAATTGCATTTAATTAAAAAAAGATAGGTATTTGAAATTTTGTCGAGGAATAAAAAATATTTATTGATATTCTAATAAAGAAATAAAATATTTTAAAAAGAATTTACGCATAATTGATATGTAAATCGTAATTATCGAACTCGGAAAAGCTATCACTAAACTAAGCCAATCAATTGAACAAATCACAAAAAAAAGTTATGGCCAGAAACCAGTGTTTTCCCGGTTCCATTTTTTCTGACGGTTTCGGTTCCAAAGCGGATTGTCAGTTTTTACGGTTTTCATTTTTTTGGCCATAACTGATAGGATACCTAATTTCATTTAAGCTTTCATTATGAAAACTTCTATCTTTAGGGGGTGCATTTTTTCTGCAGGAATTTTTATAAAACTCCCGATAGCTCATTAAGCGCTTTTTAGTTCTTAAAAATAAATAACGATGAAATAGTCCACATAAAATCGACACGTTTATTTTTGTGTCAGGAAAAAAAATCCGGGGACTAATTTATAAGAAAGAATGTTTTTTAGAAATGCGATGATTTGAAGCGCCGACGCTCCGATGATCAATACGTCGGCTGTCTTTGGGATCAGCTCCATGATCGGCTCAATGAAATATCGGAGGACTACGGACTGAACACACTGATCGACGACATTGGCAAAATGTTCAACGATGTCGGTGAACGAATCAAGAAAATTCACTAAAGCAATTATGATCATTTTAAGCAAAAAAATATTGAGGCATTCATAAAATTCTGTTGGAATTTGAATAATTATTAATAAACGAAAAAGAATATTTGATCTATTTGAAAAAAAGTATTGTGGTTATTTTAAGTTTAAAATCAAAAATGTTGTTTAAGTGAATTAGATAAAAAAGGACCAAAAATATCGCTTAAATGCTATAAAAGGGTTGGTTGTACGGAACTGGTATCCCAACTGAGACCGGCGGTTCTGAATCCGTCCAAAATGCGGGCATCCAATATTCCCTGATGCCGGAACTTGGCCGGGACCCCGAACTCTGTACAATCCTAAATATTTAACACCAAATATACGCCATAAAATTATGAAAAAATAGAATTTTTGATTGTACAATTATCGATTTGCCATTTTATGCCATAAAATTTTATATTAATTATAATACATATTGCATAAAATATGAAAAAGGTCAAATGATTATTTAGGGAAGGCCAAAATCGCACTTTTCAATGTGATATTATTTAGCATTGTATAGAATATATTAAGCGATGGCGTGGCAAACATTATTTAGCTTGGGGGTCACTTAATTGCAAAATGGCATTGATTTTATTGACTGATCGATAATGGCCAACCTTATGGTGAGAGCAGAAAATATGGCACATAAAAGGAGCTCGGGTAATGGAAGAAGCAGAAGCCCAACAATTTTTCCACTAAAACAATAGCGCCGCACTGCAGGGAGCTCACTCATATAGGGACAAAATAGGCAAGCGGCTCCAAAATAGCGGCATTGCCACCATTTCCCCAGCTACCAGTTTAAATCGTACCATTGAGCTCCCTGGAGGAGATTAACCACCATCTCCTTTAGTTCAAGGAGGTCAACCACCAGCTCCTCTAGTTCAAGGAGGTCAACCACCAACTCCTCTAGTTCAAGCAGGACAACCATTAACTCCTCTAGTTCAAGGAGGTCAACCACCAACTCCTCTAGTTCAAGCAGGACAACCACCAACTCCTCTAGTTCAAGGAGGTCAACCGCAGCTGGTAGTTGACCTTCTTGAACTAGAGAGACGAGCTGGTGGTTGACCATCGTAAACAAAGTTATAAGTTTAGCCGCTTCATACTACTCCAACATCATGAACACCATTGTTTGCTTGCTGATTATTGCTATATTATCTGAACAATTGTGTGGCATACATTCCGGCAAGAGTGGGAAACCGAAAGAACCTTTAAAAAAGTGGATCAAAACCTTTATAATCAGAATATTTTTATTAATGTTTTAATCGTCAACCTAAGCGTTAACTCTATTTCAAATCAAGCTTTAAAATGTTCAAGAAAAAATAAACCCGGGTTAGATCTATTTGCACACAAAAAAACGAGAAACCCCGGGGTAAAGTATAAACCCGGGTTAAGAACCCAAAAACCCGGGGCTTATTTTTTGTTAACCCGGCTTTAGCATTTAAACCAAAGACGAACACAACGCCCAGGGCATCATTTTATATAAAATTTCTTTTATTACGGATTAACAAAATTCTTTGTTATATAAATGTAAAACATTTGAAGAGAAGAAGAAACTTCTTCTACCGCAACATCTTCTTACCAAGCTGCATCGCATGCTAATGTTCCCTTTGATAATGGTCTCTTTGGCCCAAGCTCGTACTACGATGAGCAACGGGACAATTCAATAATTCAAGCTGAAAATGAAGTATGATATTTGGCACAATTTTAGCCGCACGGTCTGACTAGAAAAATAGATCGGCATTATTTCGATCCCGTGCCATTTTGTCATGGTCACAATGAGAGCAGCATGAACGAACGGGTCATGCCCTGCCCATGAATTAGAAGGAAGCCTTAAATTCCTTCCCCAAAACCCCTATTGTAATTACAGAGTTTTAGGGTTGGACAAGGCCGAGGGTTATCCGGCTGTTTGGGGGAAATTTTCGGTTAAAAGTGAATCATTATATGTAGGGCTGGGATTTTTATGTTTCAAAAATATATAATATCAACCATTTCAGCGTAAACAGCAGAAACATTTATTTACTGAATATCTCAAATACACCTCGAGAAACAAGAAGCAATGAGGAAAGATGAGCAGCACAAATGGTGAAACATTTGGAGAATTTTTCTTTTTAGATTTCTGATTTCCTTCGTAATTTTAAGTGTTATGGAAACTCTTTTTTCCTTAAATTTATGCACTTTCGATTCTGTCATTTAGCCTTTTCTATTTAGCATAAAATTCTTTGGCATAGTTTTATAACCTGCGGGTTTGCTTTAGTTCAGCAGGGCTCCCATTCGTCCTTGGATGCCAAGGACAGTCCTTGGAAATGGATCCACGGTCTTGAAAAATTGAAAATGTCCTTAACCAAGAATCTCCTTGGAAAATGAAGATTTGGCTGGAAATTAAATACTTGGAATTTTAATGGAGAAAATAATGATTTGGTATTGTGTAAATTTTTGTTTTTGCAATTTTTGGATGAATTTTTTAAAAAAATTGTAGCAAATATCGCTAAAATCTTCAAAAATTTTCTCGGCGGAGCCTGTGGGCACGTCAACGCCCCCCTCCCCGGCCCGTAAAGCAGGCAAAAAAAAATAGGATTTTTGAAAAAGTCGCAAATCGTGGAAATTTTTTTCGCAATTTTCTTAATAACAATTAAATAATTCAACGAAATCCAAGGCTAAATACGGCTCCGATCTAGGGGAAAACACAAAATTTGACCAAAAAATTGGGTTTGGAGAAAATTTTTGAGCGTCCTTTTCGCTAAATTTTTCTGTGTCTGACTTGACGAGAACTCCATTAAATATTTTTTTTTATAAATTACAAATTCCCTTCACTCTTGAGATTTTAAGGATGATGAATGAATTTTAAAAAATTATATATTTTATGATTGCTCAGTCGAAGACATTGCTGAAATTTTTATGAAAAAATTTGTTATGAATAAAATTGTCTTCACCCCCGACCGGACCCCGACAATTTGCTCGTCCCCGACCCCGACATTGCCAACCCCGGACTCCCCATCCCCGACTTTCCCGCCGCCGAGGGGTCGGAGACCAGCCCTAAATATAACAAAGCCCCAACAAAGTTAACTTTGTTGATCAGAAGTTCGTATCACGGCTTTTGGAGATTTGCCGTTTTTCACACCATAATTTTGTCAAATTTTAAAGCTTTACGACATTCTTTGAGAAAAAAATAAAAATTTCTGTTCATATTCGAATATAAATTCGAAGAAATGAGTGCTCCTTGGTTCTTAACTTTCGTCGGGGTTTGTTCAACGCATCAAGAAATCCAGGAAATTCAATGCATGGCTTCTATAATGGCATCGAGTTAACGATCTGTCCGCAGAGTCCGGACCGATTAGAATCTCGTCAAGATTTTTGAGATTTTTGGTTTTGTGATCTCGGGAAATCTCAATCGGTGAATTTTTGCCGAGCTTTTCAAGATTTTCAATCAAAATCTCCGGGCCTCAAGTCCGGGCCTAGTAAGTAAAAGGTTTAAAATTCTTTACGATTTTCAGGTTATGTAGCTCACGGTATCATGTCTGTGTATAGGTATTTACGCCTTTCGTAAAAGTTTTTGTGATATTTTGCTAATTATCAATTAAATATGATGTTTAAATTGTTGTCGGAGTACAATAACAATGTAGCAAAATATTATTGTCATTCATTCGTTTCCGCATGGATTTCCCCCGGTCATTTATTTGGCGTTGAACATAACCATTCGCGGACTTTTCTTTACTAAATGTGCAAATAGTTTAATGACTGAAAAAACTCATTACGAAGGCTATCGGACATTTCGCACATTGGACATTTTGCACACGGACATTTAGCACATTGGACATTTCGCACACGAACATTTCGCATATTGGGCATTTCGCACATTGGACATTTTGCACACGGACATTTAGCACATTGGACATTTCGCACACGAACATTTCGCATATTGGGCATTTCGCACATTGGACGTTTTGCACACGGACATTTAGCACATTTGACATTTCGCACACGAACATTTCGCATATTGGGCATTTCGCACATTGGGCATTTCGCACACGACATTTCGCACATTGGACATTTCGCACACGGACATTTTGCACATCGCTCGCCTATTGAATGGTTCATATTTGAATAAAAATACTATCAAGCGATTCTTCTCGTCGAGCTGAGTAAGAATCCGCAAAAAGTTTATGCCGAAAACCACTATGAAGAAAGTTATGAGCCACCAGAAGTTCGGTTGGCATTCTGTTTTTTGAGTTTGTTTAAATAATTTATTGAAATTTTGAGTGTAATTTTAGCCAAATTATTCAACATTGGTATGTGCAAAGCGTCCGTTTTTTCATTAGTGTGCGAAACGTCCGTTTTTACATTAGTTTGCGAAACGTCCGTTTTTTCATTAGTGTGCGAAATGTCCGGGCACCCATAACAAACTTAAGTACAGTCACAATAAATGTTTTTGCCACTCTTTAAAAAGCAACAACAATTATTAAATGTTTGCGGCACGGAAATTTAATGAATGTCGCCAAAAACGGGCATAGAGCACACCAGTATGTTTACCAAGTTATAAATGCTTTTTTGGTTTTGTGTATTGCTAATTGCGGCCATATTTGCGGCTTTATCCTCCTCTTTTTTGTGTTTTTTGAAAGGCCAACGAGGACAAATTTTCTAATGAGGGTTTGCAAATTTTGTGGTCTTTCAAGACCCTTTCCTTGTGGGCTTTTGTTGATTTGGAAGGGTTGGATCAATTTTTCTCATAAATCAAACAATTTATGTGATTTATTTAAATTGGCAACTTTATTCGCATGATTTGGGAGTCGCCCAACAACAGCCTATTAAGTAAGCAGTAGGATGTGGATGTGGAGGGTCATAATCGTGATCAATTCATCAATAACCTTTTCTTCAGACGATTTTAGAGCAAATTAATTATTAGAATTTCTAAATGCATTAAATTTTTTATATTTTAAGGCCAATCAGCAGAAATGTCGACATTTAGGTACAAAAAAATAATAATAAGATCCACCCAAGAAAAATAATAAAGAAATCTTCTATTTTTGCGTCGCGGCCTCCGATTTGTTATATTACGACTTTAAACAAAGAAATATATTTATTATTAATATTTTTTCTCACTCACTTCCTTACATGGCCTCTTTCATAATGGATTTTTACTTAATTTGAACACGATAATCTTTTGACGTATGGTTAAAAGCTTAATTTCTATTTTAAATTGCGCAGAGATTGTTTTTTGCTTAATTTAATTTGCCTAAATTATTAAAAGGCCTCAAAAAGGGTGATGGAGCTGTTCTTTTTGCGCCATGCCGACTACGAACGGCTGTACAACTGCACGGGGCTGGACATTGACTCAGTTCCCCTGGAGCGTCGGCGATTTGTGCCGGAATCAATCACTGTTTGCGTGTTATGCGCCATTTATTATGTATTTAATGATCGGAATGGAAACAAATTTGAAAATAAGTACAATAAAAAAGGTGCTGTACGTGCCGTGCATGTACTCCATCTGGAAGCATATGCGCGACAACTCCTGCTACAAATTGATGTTCTACATCGGCATCATAGATCTTGGCATATTGTGGCTTATCAGCTTCTTCAGCGCATGGCTCAATTTGCGCGGAGCGGTTTTCTGCTCCTATCCGACACTGATTTTTTTCACAGGAATGGCAATAACATGTAATGAAAATTAGAAAAATGCTTTTTATTAACTCATTTTATACTTTTATTATTTTAAGCTCAATGGAATGCGGAAACTACCGCTGATTTGGTAAATTTGAAAATCCAACGGTCGATAATTATAATTCGGATTCAAGTTCAATATTCTCGTAAGCTCTAGACTGTTCTCTTTCTCGACATTTATTTTACAAAGGGTTGATGGGACTGCTTTTTGTTCGGACTGAGCAGCAGTAACCCCCTTGGTTAATCACGGCTAGAGCCCGGCGGGAACGGGATTCCCGTTCCCGTCTTTTTTTGCCGGGCGGGATTTTTTAACGGGAACGGGAAAAAGACGGGAATCTCGTTCCCGTCAGATTTGAAATTCCCGTTCCCGAAATTCTATTTACCGGGCTCTAGTCACGGCACGCCAAATTGGCTGCTGGAAAAAAACCCCAAGTGTGAAATGCTATTAATGCCGCTCTTGGGTATACAAATGGGAGCAAGTAGGGTGAAACCTTAAAAGCGGTATGACACTGAAACGTCGAGCCAAGCCAATACATAAGGCATATTTATTCGGCATATTATTCGCCAATCCAAAATTGGATTAGGCATATTATCCCTTCGTGACGGATCGCTTAAGGAAGGAGCTAAATCTTGAGATCACTTTTTGTTCGGATTCGGACTGAGCCAAGGGGGTTGGTTATTGCTCAGTCCGAACACTTTTGTTTTTTTAAGGTTTTGGCGTTCAATCGCTGTCTCGATCTCAGCTCCCCCCGCTTATCGCACTTTTTGTTCTCCGGCCGTCGCACATCGCTGTGGATTGCCGGCTGCACGCTGTACGCCTTCTACTGGGCGGTGTTCAACAAGCCCGCCGTGTACAGCAGCGCTTACTTTGGCTGGTTCTTCTACCCATTCGTTGGCTATCGCAACGGTGACATAAACGAGGTGATTTCAATTAGAGAAAAAACCGATCAAGACTCTCGATCGGTCCTTAAGTTCTTTCTCTCATTTCAATGTCTCCCCCCTTCTACTAATGTGCCTAATTATCAGGGGTGGGTCGAAAGAGAAATTTTTCGAAATCGAAATTTTTTTATTTCGATTTTCGTAAGAAAACCGAAAGAAAAAACTCGAAATTATCGAATTCGAAACGAAAGAGACCCTTCGAAAGTGGAACAAAAATGCATCTTTTTTTAAAAAAAATTTTTTTGCCCTTCATTAATTCGAATCATTGATCATTGAATTTCAAAAATTTATTAAAAACAATAATTTTAAATTGGATCGAGGGCTTTTGGTGAATAAAAATTCTAATTTTCTTTTGAAAAACGGTTGAAATTTGCAAAAAAACCCGGTATTGACAGACTTGTTGAAAATTTTTTGAAGAATTTCAGTCCTTTTCAAGTAAAAAAATGAATTTTTGGATCAATTTCCCTGTCCAAAACAGATGAATTTATTGAAAATTTCTCGGCGGCGCCTATCGGCACCGCCGATCCCCACCCCCCCCCCCCCCACCTTTTTAGTAAAATCGCACAATAACAAAAATTTCGCGAAGAAAGTATTAAAACAATTTCTTATCAATTTTAGATGATTTTTCGATTAGGGGAGGGGTCGGCGGTGCCGATAGGCGCCGCCGAGAAATTTTTTGAATCTTTGACTCAATCTATTAAGAGATTTGCAATCAAATTTAAAATATACGGTAACTTTTTGAAGTTTTTTAGGAATGAGAAAGCAAAGGATAAAAAAAATTGCCAATGACAAGGAGAGGATTTGAACCTCCAAAGAATTTTTGGTAACGGGAACACAGACCAATAGGCCAACAATAACAGTAGTCTTACATATGAAAAATCTGGTAAAGTGTCTCGAAAAAAACAAAATTTCTTTGATACAATTTCTCTTTCGAAAAAATTTCGATTTTCGTAAGAAAGCCGAAAGAAAAACCTCGAAATTATCGAACTCGAAAGGTTTCGACCCACCCCTATTATATTCTCAATTTAAGTATGAACATTGGCTGCACGTTGTGCATAACATTGCCGTGGCCCTTCTGTGTCCGTCCATGTATTTGATTTTTGTGGCCAAACTTTGTTACAACGTTCGAAAGAGTCGCCAACAGTTTGGCGTTGTCGTCTCCGAAATGAGCGCAATGCGAATTCAGGTTATTGTTTCGATTAAACTCCGACCAAATTGCTCCTGTTCTGGGGTACGGTACCCATAAAAGTTGGCTTCTGCCGACTTGGATCATGACGTCAGTAAAGCGGCGGGCCATGGCATATCCGGATATCCGCGGATATATCCGGATACGGACAGATAACGGATATAAAAAATCCACTTATCCGGATATATCCGCTGTATATCCGCGGATATCCGGATATGGGATTTTGGAAGGTCACGGATACGGACGGATAACGGATATGAGATTTTGAGGACGGACGGATACGGATTTGAAAATTCGTATCCGTGCCCACGCCTGCTTGAAATGCCCCCGGGCAATCAATCATACGCTTGGAAAGTCACCAATGTATGTGAGTGATTGAGATCAGCGAATGCAAGATAAAGTGAACGGAAGCGATTGGACATTGTTAGAGAATTGTTAGAAAACCAAAACCATCAATGGACTTTCACCGGGAATTGATATGAGAAAAACGGGATAATTAATGTCTGATCGATCAGTTATTTGATCCATTAGAGACAGTAATGCGCGCCTTTAGACCTTTTTCCAAGTGTTTTTGATCTCCTTGCTCAACACGTTGACCAGCTCCATTTACGTGTACATGCAATTCAACGAAACCCATCAGTGGATGATCACTCTCGCCGGATTTGCATGGTCTGAACAAACTTTGATCTATCTTTAATTATATTTCTTACATCCAGGATACACGTTCACGGTATTGTATAATTTAATTTGATATAAAATTTAAATAAAGATTATTCCAAGGATTTCCTTCCGTCATTTATTTGGTGCTGAACAAAACCATACGCGAGGACTGCCGCCTACTGTACATGAAACTGTTCAAGCGTCACCGTATCAGCTACGTAAGCGGGCTTACTGTACCTCGTCCGGAAATGGTCAGACCAGCTGCCGCCCGTTAACCCCTCCGCCGGTGGTATGTAAAATATTTATGTATTACTAAAAAGTGTCCTTTGATTTAGGACTTTTTACTCGACGAATTGAAGAAACTCGTAAAAAGATAAATTGTTGTCTCTCTCTCTCTCTGATTAATGGTTGTGAAAGTGATCTCGATGGGCCGAGGCGCTAATTACAAATAAATAATGATTAATCATTTAAAAAATTGTATCGCCGTTCCTTGAATAAAAATTTGGTAAATTTGCCAGGCATTATCATCTTTGGCGGTCAGGGTGGCCATCTGTAAAACCCAAAAATCAGACTCCGACTCGAATTTTGATTAAATCATAAACCTAAACGATACTTCAAGTTGCTCAACACCTAAACCAATTTGTTCGCAATTGTCTAATCTGCTAAGCACGATTTTTGATATTCTTTTTGTTTTCATTTTCACAAATGCGATTAACGCACCTTTTTGTTTTTTGGAGCAATAATGGATAAAATTTAGCATAAGGTTTTACTTCATAATTGTAATAAACATTTTTTAAGACCAATTAACGAAAAACTTAAAAAACGACAGCACCAACAACAACTCTAATTTAAAAGATATTAACAAGCTAAAAATGATTTAATAAATCTGGAAAATGTAATGCGCTTTATTTAAGTTAAAAATAAAGGATAAAATCCGAGCATCCAATATTTCCTGATACCGGAACTTAGCCCGGGACCCCGAACTCTGTACAATCCTAAATAACACCAAATATACGCCATAAAATTATGAAAAAATAGAATTTTTGATTGTACAATTATCGATTTGCCATTTTATGCCATAAAATTTTATATTAATTATAATACATATTGCATAAAATATGAAAAAGGTCAATGATTATTTAGGGAAGGCCAAAATCGCACTTTTCATTGTGATATTATTTGGCATTGTATAGAATATATTAAGCGATGGTGTGGCAAACATTTATTTTAGCTAGGGGGTCACATAAAGCCACGAGAATTTGGCAAAATGGCATTGATTTTATTGATTGATTGATAATGGCCAAGCTTAGGGTGAGAGCAGAAAAGTGGCACATAAAGGAGCTCGGGTAATGGAAGAAGCAGAAGCCTAACTATTTTTATTGTAAAAATTAGAGCACTGCAGGAAGCTCAACTCATATAGGAAAAAATATGGCAAACGCATTGCCCCCATTTCCCCAGCTACCAGTTTAACTCGTACCATTGAGCTCCCTGGCGCACTGATTTCAAGGAGGTCAACCACCAACTCCTCTAGTTCAAAGAGGTCAACCGCAGCTGGTAGTTGACCTCCTTGAACTAGAGGAACTGGTAGTTGACCTCCTTGAACTAGAGGAACTGGTAGTTGACCTCCTTGAACTAGAGGAAGGGGCTGCATCGTAAACAAAGTTATAAGTTTAGCCGCTTCATACTACTCCAACATCATGAACACCATTGTTTGCTTGCTGATTATTGCTATATTATCTGAACAATTGTGTGGCATACATTCCGGCAAGAGTGGGAAACCGAAAGAACCTTCGAAAAAGTGGGTCAAAACCTTTATAATCAGAATATTTTTATTAATGTTTTAATCGTCAACCCAAGCGTTAACTCTATTTCAAATAAGCTTTAAAATGTTCAAGAAAAAATAAACCCGGGTTAGATCTATTTGCACACAAAAAGACGAGAAACCTCGGGTTAAAGTATAAACCCGAGTTAAGAACCCAGAGACCCGGGGTTTATTTTTTTGTTATCCGGCTTTAGCATTTAACCCGACGACAAACACAACGTCCAGGACATCATTTTATATAAAATTTCTTTTATTACGGACTAACAAAATTCTTTGTTATATAAATGTAAAACTTTTTAAGAGAAAAAGCTCCTTCTAAACCAAAAAAGCAGCACAGGTGGGTCGATTATAATCTGCATAATTTTTCATTAATGTTTTAATCGTTAACAAAGCGTTAACCCTGTCACATGCTCAAGAATTAAATAAACCCTGGTTAAGTACCCAAAGATCGGTTTATTTCTTTTAACTCCGAACACAACGCCCAGGGCATCATTGTATATAAACTTTCTTTTATTACGGACTAACAAAATTCTTTTTTATATAAATGTAAAACATTTGAAGAGAAGAAGAAACTTCTTCTACCGCAACATCTTCTTACCAAGCTGCATTGCCAAATAATGCCGTTCGGGATAACGCTTACTTCGAGTATTTAGCCACGGTATGTTACAGAAATGTAAAAAACCTTTTCGAAAACCGTGAATCCACTACCAACTAAATATGCTGTATAAAATTTTGGCACAATTTTAGCCGCACGGGCTGATCTAGAAATGAATTATAAAGAAGCCTTAAATTCCTTCCCCAAAAACCCTATTGTAATTACAGAGTGTTAGGGTTGGACAAGGCCGGGAGGTTATCCGGCTTTTTGGGGAGAATTTTTGTTAAAATTGAATTCATTATATGTAGGGCCCACGCCAACAGTTTTTTGATTTTGCCCTAAACAGAAAACCAAAGAACAGATGAGGAAAGTTGAGCAGCACAAATGGTGAAACATTCAGAGAATTTTTCTTTTTAGATTTCTGATTTCTTTCGTAATTTTAATTTCCTAAATTATGCACTTTCTATTCTGTCATTTATTTGTTTTCTATTTTAGCATAAAATTCTTTGGGGCATAAAGCATTGATTAAACATTATTGAATTTAGGGTTGAGAAAAGGGGTTTTCAAACCGGGGGTACCGGTTTTTGGTTAGGCCCGTTTTCCAACTTTTTATAAACATTTATTCTAAAAGCCGTATTTTCAATAACTTATATTTTTGAAAAATTCTCATTACAAAATTTTCGAAATTTTATTAAATTTTACATAATATGGCATAAAATAAGAAAAAAGATAAAATGACACACTTTTCAATGTGATATTATTTGGCATTGTATAGAATATATTAAGCGATGGTGTGGCAAACATTTATTTTAGCTAGGGGGTCACATAAATCCACGAAAATTTGGCAAAATGACATTGGTTTTATGGATTGATTGATCTTGGCCAAGCTTATGGTGAAAGCAGAAATGTGGCACATAAAAGGAGCTCGGGTGATGAAAAAGCAGAATTCTAAGTGTTCAACCACTAGCTCCTCTAGTTCAAGGAGTCCTGCCTGTTGCGCAAGGTCAAGAAGGTCAAGTAACTCTTCAAAACCAAGCTCAACCGGACAGTCTGTCGCGAAGACCGCGAAAAAGGATAAAATAATTAAGAATAAAATAAAAACTAAAAAATTAAAGTAGAATCAAACTAAAAATAAAATAAAATACTAAAATAACAAAAGAGAAAAGGTATGAAATAAAAAGAAATTAATTGTCATCCAAAAAAAATTGGGAATAAACAAAACTAATAAATCGCCTCCGCGGCAAAACAAATAAAAATGATGGAATAAATCTAATTATTTTATGTTAAGAATAATAATGATAAATGGAACGTAATTTCAAATAAAATTTGTTTACGAAAATGTGGAAATTAATGAAAATGTAAAGGAAAAATAATTGGAAAATGGGCAAAATAGCGAAATGGATGTGAAATTAGCCCCGAATTGGACCACCCGCTCAAATTGGACCACCCGCCCGTCCAGTCCAGCAATAATACATTTCCTGCCACCACCTCCACCACCACATCCAGGACCGCCTCCGGAATGCGATAAGCAGTTGTGAAGCGATTTGAAATGATCAATGAGTTGATCTGATTTTATTTGGTGGATTTGAGATTTACTGTTTGTTGGTATTCTGATTATTCGTATTTTTTTTTGTTGACTTTTCGGTGGATAATTTAACTACTTAAACCGCTCTGAGTCGTTTTAAAATGGAAAAAAACGATGGGAAAATGCAAATTAAGGACGCGTGATTAAACCAAATTTTATTCATGTTGTCGTTAAAATGCCAAATAAATACAGAAGCGAATTTTAACAGCAAACTTTTATAAATTAATGATTTTATAAAAAAGGAAAAATTTAATAAGAAACATGACTTTTCATTGATGAAAATGTATAACAACCGCCCCGAAATGAATATAAAAACCTAACAATAATGTTTTGAGAAGGATGGTCTCAGTTATTTAGTCAATGGCCAGTCATTCCATTATAATAGGACCCACATTTAAAATATAAAAATAAAAATACTTGGGAAAAAAATCCGATCAAACTTATGGCAAATAATCCGATGGACACTCCGGTCAGTTTATTGTAGAGGAAACTGTACATCGGGTAGATGAACATGAAAAGAAAAATAGCGGCCATCACAAGGACAAATGCGCATTTGCCTGAAGATGCTGTACGTGTCCAAGTCGTGTTGTTGGTCGACGTGGTGCCATGCTGAATTTGAAAAGTTCCTCGCTGGCTACGTTTTTGGCGTTTTCGTTGTATTGAATCTCGATTTGTGCGTTGATCACAAGAAAGTTTGTTCGCTAAATATTTTAATAGTTGTTGTTTCTGGTACTAATTTTATAATTTAAATTTATGCTGATGAAACGCATAATAAATATTAATGATTTATACATAATAATTAAATTAAATGTGTACCTTTAATTGCATCAAAAAATAAAAAGAGCCCAGCATTGAAATATTTAAGTAGCTTTACAATTTTTTCTCCATTTCTAATAGTAATTGATGTTTTTTTTAATTCTTTTTCAATTGTTTGACGTTTTTCTTCAAAAAATTTTAGAATAATTTGTTTAATTGTTGGTTTTCCAATCAGTAATTTGATCGTAATATTTTCAACTTTTTTTGCTGCTTCTTCCATGCCTTTTCCGCCATTCAATTCCTTGCAAAAAAAATTTTGAATCATTTTTAAATTTTTCAATAATTTTTCAACATCCGTATTATTTTGCTCATCTAGTTTAATCTTTGGTTCAAAATTTTCACAACACAAAAAACCAGAATATTTTTGAACCCATTTTTTGATAGAAATTCCATCAATGCCATCGGCAGCTAAATGTTTTTCAAAAATGGCATTTGGTGCCGACTCCAACATTTCTTTTGCCGTGTTGAAAAGATCTAAAAAATGTTTTCTGATTATGGGCCACTAAATAAAAAAATTAAAGCTTTTATAATTATTGAATTTTAACAAAAATAAATATACTAACCGTTTCGGCATTCGGGTTTTTCAAAAGTTTGATGTTGGTGACAAAAAGTCAATAAACCCATAAACAACAAATAATTGATGTATTTTTTAGTCAAATTTTGTGATAGCATAATTTAATTTTTATTTAATGTTTTTTTGTCTTAATTTTTGAATATAAAGAAAAAATTAAAAAATCTAAAAAATGTAAATATTTATTTAAGAAAACTGATAGTTTTATTCAATGATTATTGTTTATGTATTTATATTTTCAATTATTATGCTATCCAAAGCTTATTGATTTTTATTCAATGAATAAATGCATTTTTCTGACGTCAGGCCCCTGTCATAAAATAATAAATTTTTACGCATCCGTTGTTTTTTTTTGATTGCTTATGATTGAGACGATTTGCCTGTATAATTTCTTTGATTTTTCAACCATGTTCTTCTGTCCAGTGGCTGAGTGGTGAAACTCTTAGACTGATTTATTTAGTCTAGGTTCTAGCCCCCTTCAGCGGTAGTCATTTCATTTTTTTAGTACTATTACAACTTTTAAAAATTCTTACATAAAAAATCAAATTCTAAACCGTTACATAATAATTAGTTCATTTTTAGAACGTTCAATTACCTAAAAATTGACTATTTGCACCGCCAAATCCCCACCCCCTATCTTAAAAATATTTTAGAAAACTAATGCGCAAAAAAGCAGAAAAAATTTCTCTCATCGATCGCGCTTTGTTAGATTTTAATCATGAAAGTGTTAGAAAGAGATTTAAAAATTTAATTCATCGACAAAATCATATAAAAATCACTTGTTAACTTCAGTACACATCAATTTTGATTTAATTTTAGAAAGATGCCACATCACGATCGGGAAAAAAAAAAAATTAATTTTTCGAAATTTGGAAAACTTTATTGATTTTTAAATAATGCGGATAACCGCGGCTAACCGCGGGCGGTTAACGGTTATAGGATTTAAAACGTCACGGTTACGGGCGGTTAACGTTTGTGAGTGTTTGAGGACGGGCGGTTACGGTTAAGGAAATTCATAACCGTGTCCATGCCTGGTCCCAATTATGGGAATTTGGGAGGTTAAACCCATAGGTTTCTCTTCCCGAAGAAGGGGTTCCCGATGTGATCATCCGGTGCTGGGTTGTTAATTAAAAATGGTCACAAAGCGTGTTATTTAAAAAAGTGCCATTATGGGCGTTTGTTAAGAAAAGTGCCAACGCGACACTTTCCCGGATACTCACCAAAATTATTTGTTTTTACATTAATTGATTAAAAACGGATGCAATATTTGATGACACTTTTTAACTAACGCCCATTTTGATAACTAGTGCCTATAATGGCACAGTTTTTAATACGGACTGAACACACTGATCGACGACATTGGCAAAATGTTCAACAGGTCGGTGAACGAATCATGAAAATTCACTAAAGCAATTTGTGATCATTTAAGCAATAAATTTGGGCATTCATAACATAAAATACTGTTGAAAATTGAATTTATTAATAACGAAAAAAATATTAATCTATATGAAAAAAGTATTGTGGTTATTGTTTAAGTTGAGAATTTTAGATAAAAAAGGACCAAAAAATTGCTTAAATGCTTTAAAAGGGACTGGTATCCCGTTTGAGACCGGTTCTAAAGCCATGCAGAATGCGGTCATCCAATATATCCTAATGCCGAAACTTGGCGCCAGGACCAGGGCTGGGCGAAACTTCGGCTTCGAACTTCGCGAAATTCGGGTATTTCAAGATTCGAACTTCGTGCTTCGGTTAATACCTGAAGTTTCGGGTAAAACACACCCCTAAAGATGGCATTTTTGGTGGGAATTCATTACAGAATTTGAGTTTAAAAGATTTGAAAAATACATTGACAAATATTAAAAATTTATAATTTAATACTTTGCCCATAATTGTCCCAAATGTTAGCATATCAGTGGTTAAACCCTACTTTTTAACTTATTTATTGGAGGTTCAACTCCCAGAGTGTTTATTCTTTAATAATTTCTCTTTTTGGCGAAATTTTAGGCAAAAAACAAAAATTATTAAATGCTGATTTTTTTGCAAATTTTAGGCACATTTTCCTAATTTAGTTCACCAAAACGGTATCGGTCTTGAGTCTCGGGGTCAAGTCTCGGTAAATTTCAGGCTCGAACATCACTGGTATTAATAAGAATTTAACTTTTTTTTGTTCACTGATCAGTGAGGGATCACTTCAAAAAATCTACCAATAAACGCAATATTATGAATCGAGTCAAAAATTTGAAATTTTTTTCTGGCGGCGCCTATCGGCACCGCCGGACCACCCCCGTCCCGCATTTTTTTAAACTTTGGCTTTGAACTTTGACTTTAACACCAAATATAAGCCATAAAATTATGAAAAAAAGAGATTTTATTGTACAATTATCGATTTGCCATTTGATGCCATAAAATTTTGCATAATATGGCATAAAATAAGAAATAAGGTAAAATGACGCACTTTTCAATGTGATATTATTTGGCATTGTATAAATATATTAAACAATGGAATGGCAAAATTTATTTTAGCTAGGGGGTCACATAAAGCCACGAGAATTTGGCAAAATGACATTGGTTTTATGGATTGGTTGATCTTGGCCAAGCTTATGGTGAAAGCAGAAATGTGGCACATAAAAGGAGCTCGGGTGATGGCAGAAGCAGAAGCCCACAATTTTTATTGTAAAAAAATCCTTAAAACAAAAGCGCAATAATTGGAGCGGGTAGTTGACTCTTTGAACTAGAGGAACTGGTGGTTGACCTCCTTGAACTAGAGGAGCGGGTAGTTGACTCTTTGAACTAGAGGAACTGGTGGTTGACCTCCTTGAACTAATAAGCTGGTAGTTGACTCTTCGAACTAGAGGAACTGGTGGTTGACCTCCTTGAACTAATGAGCTAGTAGTTGACTCTTTGAACTAGAGGAACTGGTGGTTGACCTCCTTGAACTAGAGGAGCGGGTAGTTGACTCTTTGAACTAGAGGAACTGGTGGTTGACCTCCTTGAACTAGAGGAGCGGGTAGTTGACTCTTTGAACTAGAAGGAACTGGTGGTTGACCTCCTTGAACTAATGAGCTAGTAGTTGACTCTTTGAACTAGAGGAACTGGTGGTTGACCTCCTTGAACTAGAGGAGCGGGTAGTTGACTCTTTGAACTAGAGGAACTGGTGGTTGACCTCCTTGAACTAATAAGCTGGTAGTTGACTCTTTGAACTAGAGGAACTGGTGGTTGACCTCCTTGAACTAGAGGAGCGGGTAGTTGACTCTTTGAACTAGAGGAACTGGTGGTTGACCTCCTTGAACTAGAGGAGCGGGTAGTTAAATCTTTGAACTAGAGGAACTGGTGGTTGACTCTTTGAACTAGAGGAACTGGTGGTTGATCTCCTTGAACTAGAGGAGCGGGTAGTTGACTCTTTGAACTAGAGGAACTGGTGGTTGATCTCCTTGAACTAGAGGAGCGGGTAGTTGACTCTTTGAACTAGAGAAACTGGTGGTTGATCTCCTTGAACTAGAGGAGCGGGTAGTTGACTCTTTGAACTGGAGGAACTGGTGGTTGATCTCTTTGAACTAGAGGAACTGGTGGTTGACCTCCTTGAACTAGAGGAGCGGGTGGTTGACCTCCTTGAACTAGAGGAGCGGGTAGTTGACTCTTTGAACTGGAGGAGCGGGTGGTTGACCTCCTTGAACTAGAGGAGCGGGTGGTTGACCTCCTTGAACTAGAGGAGCGGGTGGTTGACCTCCTTGAACTAAAGGAGCGGGTAGTTGACTCTTTGACCTAGAGGAGCGGGTGGTTGACCTCCTTGAACTAGATGAGCGGGTTGTTGTCTTCCTTGTACGAAGATTTGATTTTTAGCGCTTCATACTCCAACATCATGAAAGTCATTGTTTGCTTGCTGATAATTGCTATATTATCTGAAAAATTGTCTAGCATGGATAATGCTGACAAAACACAAAAATTCAGCAAGAGTGGAAAACTGAGTGAATCTTCAAAAAAGTGGGTCAAAACCTTGATAATCAGCATAATTTTTTATTAATGTTTTAATCGTCAACCCAAGCGTTAACTCTGTTTCGAACCAAGGAAAATGATCAAAAAACTCGGGTTAGATCTATTTGCAACAAAAAAACGAGAAACCCCGGGTTAAAGTATAAACCCGGGTTAAGAACCCAAAGACCCGGGGGTTATTTTTTGTTAACCCGGCTTTAGCATTTAAACCAAAGACGAACACAACGCTCAGGGCATCATTTTATATGAAACTTTCTTTTATTACGGACCAACAAAATTCTTTCTTATATAAACTTTTTAAGAGAAAAAGCTCCTTCTACCGCAACAACTTCTCACCAAGCTGCATTGCCAAATAATGCGGAGCAACCAATTTTGGGAGCAAATCCACTCATAGACCCGGCATGGAATTACGAAGAGCCACGGGACAATACAATACAACCAGCTCAAAATAATCAACCATTTCAGCCTGCAAATATGACATATCAGCAGCGTCATGATTTTTTACACCCCAAAAACAAAAACAAAAGAGGCAAAAATTGAGGAAAGATGAGCAGCAGCACAATTGGTGAAACATTCAGAGAATTTTTCTTTTTACATTTCTGATTTTTTCTTTCGTAATTTTAAGTGTTATGGAAACTCTTTTTTCTATTCTGTCATTTATTTGTTTTCTATTAGCATAAATCTTTGGGACATAAATTTAATTTAAATATTATTAAACGTATTTTGATAATGGCGGTTTTGCTTAGTTGCTGTTTACGCCCGGTTTTCCCTC
The DNA here is from genome assembly GCA_018350325.1 of Globodera rostochiensis. NCBI lineage: Eukaryota > Metazoa > Nematoda > Chromadorea > Rhabditida > Heteroderidae > Globodera > Globodera rostochiensis. Next base: position 3,778,049 of record JAEVLN010000006.1, read on the forward strand.
TTTTAAAATTTATTTTAGATACCTAACAGTCGGAAAATTAAAAATGGCATTACCGTACAGAAAATTAAAATTTTATCATGCCAACCACTTCTTTTAACATTCATAAACACTGACCTTTTGAATAAAAATACTCTAATGAGTTCACTTCTTTTTGATAAATTATTTTTTATTTAACTGAGAAGGCGTTTTGAACAATGTTTCAAAATGTTAATGAATTTATTCAGATTAATGAATGGCTGAAAAAAGTGCCAATAGAAATCAGTAGAATATTCAATGCCAAATTTAAATCTTAATTCTTCAATAATTAAATTGTTCTTTTTCAGCAGCGCTCTTTCGGGGCACAATAAAAACATCCGTTATTCCGTTGCGTGTCAGGACAAAATCCTTAACGGTCAAAAGCCCTACTTTTTAGTTACTAAAAAAAATAAAGAATTATGAAAACTTATCAAAGTTGGGTAAGAAAATGGAAAATGAAAAATCGGTCCACAAAACGGAAAATTACAGTAAAAAATGGCATACGGTAATTGATGACCCTAACACTAATGTGTAAAATTTAACACCAAATAAAAGCCATAAAATAAGAAAAGAGAATAGAATTTTTTGATTGTACATTTATCGATTTTGAATTTTATTGTCATTTTATGCCATAAAATTTTACTCAAGTTCAAGCAGTTCAACCAGCAAATCCTCTAGTTCAAGGAGTTCAAAAACCCGGGTTAAGAACTCAAAGACCCGGGGGTTTATTTTTTGTTAACCCGGCTTAGCATTTAACCCAACGACAAACACAACGCCCAGGGCATCATTTTATATAAACTTTCTTTTATTACGGACCAACAAAATTCTTTATTATATAAATGTAAAACATTTCAAGCGAAAAAGCTCCTTCTACCGCACCAACTTCTCACCAACCTGAATGGCTAAATACTCATGGTGACTGGAGTCCAATCTGGGGCGCTAGTTCGACCTACCAAGAGCCACGGGACAATACAATAGTTCAAGCTGAACAAAATGTATGATATTTGGCACAATTTTAGCCGCACGGTCTGACTAGAAAAATAGATCGGCATATTTTGATCCCGTGCCATTTTGTCATGGACACAATGAGAGCAGCATGAACGAACGGGTCATGCCCTGCCCAAGAATTAGAAGGAAACCTTAAATTTCTTCCCCAAAACCCCTATTGTAATTACAGAGTTTTAGGGTTGGACAAGGCCGGGGTATTCGGCTTTTTGGGGAAAATTTTGAGTTAAATTGGGTCATTATATGTAAGGCTGGGATTTTATGCTCCAAAAATATATAGTATCAACCATTTTAGGCTAGACGGCAACAAGAGCTTGAACTGAGACGTGAACTTGCTAAACTTCACAAAAACAAGTCGAGAAACAAGCAATGAGAAAAGATGATCAGCACAATTGGTGAAGCATACAGAGAATTTTTCTTTTTAGATTTTCTTTCGTATTTTAGAGTTATGGAAACTCTTTTTTACCTAAATTTATGCACTTTCTATTCTGTCATTTTCTATTTTAGCATAAAATCTTTGGGACGTAAATTTAATTTAAATATTTTTAAACATATTTTTATAACCGGCGGGTTTGCTTTAGCTGGAGTTTTACGCCCGGTTTTCCCTCTTTTAAAATTTTTTTTTGATGATTTTTAATGAAGAAATACTTTTTTTATTAAGTTTACAATATTCCAAATCTAAATCTGTAAAATTTAAAATTAAGAAAGTTAGTTAATTTGACTTGATACCGTCACAATCGTAAAATTAAAAATGGACTGAGAAGGCGTTTTGAACAATATTCAAATGTTAATGAATTACTGCTTCTTCCATGCTTTTTCCGTCATTCAATTCCTTGCAAAAAAATAAATTTTTCAACATCCGTATTATTTTGCTCATCTATTTTAATCTTTGGTTCAACAAAATTTTCACAACACAAAAAACCAGAATATTTTTGAACCCATTTTTTGATAGAAATTCCATCAATGCCATCGGCAGCTAAATGTTTTTCAAAAATGGCATTTGGTGCCGACTCCAACATTTCTTTTGCCGTCTTGAAAAGATCTAAAAAATGTTTTCTGATTATGGGCCACAAAATAGATATTTGCACTTTTATTTTTGCCAACGTGAATCAGGCTGAGTCAATCTCTCTCTCAGTTGTATGCCATCTTTTATATTAACAATTAAATCTCCTTAGAAAAAAATTTCGGCAATTAATATTCCTATCAGGGCTGGGCAAATTTCAAGTTTTTATTTCATTTTTCGATTGTACAAATTTGCTGAATATTTAAAAAATTTATAACTATGTTCAAAGTTGAGTTATCGAATGCTTAAGTACCATAAAATACAGAAAACCCAATTTTCTTAACAAGATTCGTTAAAATTTTCAAAAAATTCAAAATTTAAATATTTAAATTAAATTTACGTCCCAAAGAATTTTATGCTAAAATAGAAAACAAATAAATGCCTGAATAGAAAGTGCATAAGTTTAGAAAAAAAAACGTTTACATAACACTTAAAATTTTGAAAGAAATCAGAAATTTTAAAAAGAAAAATTCTCTGAATGTGTTCACCAATTGCCCATTTTCTTCAATTTTTGTATTTGTTGTAGATGTTATCAAAAAATTCTTGGTTTTCCGCTTCAGGCTGAAATATTTGATATTTTTTATATATTTTTAGAGCATAAAATCACCGGCTCCGCATATAATGATTCAATTTTAACCCGAAAATTCTCCCCAAACAGCCGGATAACCTCCCGGCCTTGTCCAACCCTAAAACTCTGTAATTACAATAGGGGTTTTGGGGAAGGGTTTAAGGCTTTCTTATGATTCATGGGCTTCGTTCACGCTCTGATTCTGTCCATGACAAAATGGCCACGGGATCAAAAAATGGCAATTAGTTTTCTAGATCAGCCCGTGCGGCTAAAATTGTGCCAAAAAAAATTTCATACATCATAATGAGGTGGTATTCCAATGTCCCGTGGCTCTTCGTAATTCCATGCTGGGTCCATGAGTGGATTTGCTCCATAAATTGGTTCCTCCCCATTATTTGGCCATGCAGCTTGGTGATAAGTTGTTGCGGTAGAAGAAGCTTCTTCTCTTCAAATGTTTTACATAAATATAATAAAGAATTTTGTTAGTCCATAATAAAAGAAAGTTTATATAAAATGATGCCCTGGGCTTTGTGTTCGTCATCGGATTAAATGTAAACACGGCTTAACCAGAAATAAACCCAGGTTTTCAAGTTCTTAACCCGGGGTTTACAAACATTATTCACGTTTTGACCGACCCGCTCTTTTTTTCCAATGAAATTGGATTTAATGCCAAAATCGGTCGAGTTTCTCCATGGTTTTTGCCACTTTTTCTTCTCTTATTATTCTTTATCAAATTAATTAATAGCATTTCATCATCAAAATCATCGAAATCTTCTACGCTTGGCATTGTGTCTATGTTTTTGCTCCGTTCGCCGTCCCTTTTTGAATTTTTGTGACTTAACCTCGGCATCGATTTGCCGGGTTTTTGTAATTCGTCAGCATTATCCATGCCACACAATTTTTCAGATAATATAGCAATTATCAACAAACAAATAATGATGTTCATGATGTTGGCGTGTGTATGAATTGTTGCTAAAAGTCAGACGTTTTTAATTGAAAAATAGCAAAAAAATATATTTAATAACTCGAAAATTAGCGCAATGTATACATAATTTTTAAAGAAAATCCGAGTAATTTTGTTGAGAAAGTTCTTCCAAATTTGCAAATAGGAAACTTCGAGTCGCTTGTCCTGTCCAATTGTTTTGTGAAATTGGTACCTAATTATAAAAATGCTAACCAGAACCGGATCCAACCCCCCGGATACCGGGTGTCTCGGATCCTGGACACCCGGATACCGGTCCCGGATAATTTGCCCAAAACACCCGGACCCGGTTCCGGATTCCCGTTCTTGTCCAACCCTAGTATTCCCAGGATACTCAGAAGGCTTATAAATTGGCTGAATTTAGTTCCTATTTTTTTTTTGGAGTTTCCTTATTAGTATATTCACTAATTTATCCTTTTTTTGCGTGGCTTTATATTTTTTCAATCCAAAAAATAAAATAAATTAATCTCAATTAAGAATTTATAAAAGAAAATATTCTTAGCATATTAGCAATATGGAGTTACACGTTACATTTATGTTGACATTTCTAAAGAATCAATAAAAAACGACGAAAAAATCTTTGCTTATTGCGGGAATTTATGAAAATGTTAATTTTTAATGTTTTTTGTTTTTCTTTTAAATGTTGTTTTCTTTGGAATTTACGAAAAAACAAAATTTACTAAAAAGGATCAAGATCTCGGACAGTGAGTGAATGCAAAATCTTCGACCTCGGAAAATCTCGTCTTGGTCCGCCTCTACTTTTACTAAATTTCATATTTTCATTCACATATTTTGGCGGTTTATAAGCATATGAAAATTCGGTCCCTAATGTTTAAAGTTCGGGTTTTAAGGTTCAAAAAGGCTCGAAATAGGTACCTAAATAGGTGAAAAAAGTGCTAAAAACCGGGTTCACAAAGTAAAAAAAGGTAAGAAAAATGTTAGAAAATGCTTGAACTTTCGATCTTTAAGGGTGAATTGTGCAACAAAAAAAAGTTGATTTTATGGGGTGGAAAAGAAACAAAATTTCTATGCAGGAGAAAGGAGGGGGGAGAAAGGAGAAAAAAGAGAGGAACGGAAGGGAAGAGAGGAGGGGCAGGAGAGGAAAGAAGAAAGGAAGGAAGGAAAAAGAAAGAGAGAAAGGAGGAGTAAAAAGAAAGGAAGGAAAAAGGGACGGGAGGAAAGGGAAGGAAGGAAAGGAAGGATAGAAGGGAAGAACGGGGAAAGGATGGAAAGAGGAAAGGAACGGAAGGGAAGTGAGGAAAGGAACGGAAGATGAAAAAAGGGGCGGCGGAGAAAGAAGGAGGAAAAGAAGAGAGGACGGAAAGAGAAAAAAGGAGTGGAGGGTGAGGAAAGGAGAACGGGTCGGGACTTTGTCGTTTTTTGGGTTAGTCGGGATTTTGTCGGGTCGGTGTTTTGTCCGCGCGCCGTTTTATTACAGACTCAAGTGGCCCAGACTCAAGTGACTCAAGTAGCCAGGCCAGACTCAAACGGGCCGCTCCCTTGCGTTAAAATGTGTGTTTTAATGGCGGGGGGAAGTTTGGGCACCGGGAAGTTTGGGCACCAGGAAGTTTGGGCACCGGGAAGTTTGGGCACCGCAATACATCATTAAAAAATAAAATTTCAAAATTTTGCCATTTTGGACTCTCATTAAATACTTTGAAGCTTTTATCGAAAGCATATTCAAACCCATTATGGGTTAAAGTGAGTTTTCTTTATGGCAATGAGGGTTTGAAACACTTTCTGCAAATGTATGTTTTGAGGGGCAATCACTTGTGCTGCTCTGGCGTACGGACCGAATCCAGACCGGGGAGTAACTTCATCTCGACAAGACCTGTTGAACGGGTTTAGAAAGTCTGAATCGGTTAAGTTTAGAGTCAGTTATTGCCCCGGTCTGGATTCGGTTCTCGCGCTTTTTCAGAAGAACCACTTAAAACAAATTCTGCTTCTTCAAGATTTCCATGGGCTCTCCAAGACTTTTCTCACCAGAGGGCTTTTTGAGGATTCCGCAAAATAACCTAAATTAAGTAATAACGCGGCACACCAACAACTGACCTTCTTTTTTTCATCCTTAAAATCCCTGATATGATATACACATATTCCTTTCCAACATTCATTAAAAAAATTTATATCTGAACTCAATACCTTTTTGTCGAAAATTAAATTCCATGCAATATGTACAGAACAATCAAGTGTAAATGCTTTTTTTATTTATTTATTTTTATTTAATTTGTATTGTGGTGCCCAAACTTCCCGGTGCCCAAACTTCCCGGTGCCCAAACTTCCTGGTGCCCAAACTTCCCGGTGCCCAAACTTCTGGTGCCCAAACTTCCTGGTGCCCAAACTTCCCGGTGCCCAAACTTCTGGTGCCCAAACTTCCTGGTGCCCAAACTTCCCGGTGCCCAAACTTCCTGGTGCCCAAACTTCCCGGTGCCCAAACTTCTGGTGCCCAAACTTCCTGGTGCCCAAACTTCCCGGTGCCCAAACTTCTGGTGCCCAAACTTCCTGGTGCCCAAACTTCTGGTGCCCAAACTTCCTGGTGCCCAAACTTCCCGGTGCCCAAACTTCATGTCGCCGTTTTAATAATATGTGAAAATGAGTGAGACAAATGCCAAATTTAAATAGAAATCAATTTCAATTTACAAAGCGTTTGGATGAATTCCCCCCATGCAGCTCTCTTCCGTCACGCTCGTTTTGTTTGATTTACGGACTCCACAATTTTGTTGTGCACAATCTGATTATATAATTAATTATATTTTAAAAAGGGGATTTTTGGCTGGACAATTGTCCGATCCGGTCCTCCCCGACATTGTTTCCCCGCGAACCCCAGATCCCGAAATCCTAAACACAGTCCCCGATATTGTTTCTCCGGCCCAGACCCCGAGGTCCTAAACGCGGTCCACGACATTGTTTCACCCCACAAACCCCAGACCCTGAGGTCTTAACGCAGTCCCCGACATTGTTTCCCCGGCTGTCCCCAGACCGCGAGGTCCTAAACGCGGTCCCCGAGTTTGTTTCCCCCGTGAACCCCAGACCCCGAAGTCCTAAACGCAGTCCCCGACATAATTTCTGTGGCATTGTGTAAAAATGGGCAAGGCAAATGCCAATTGGATAGGGATCAACTTCAATTTACAATCTTCGGTTTGATTGATCTGCCCCATGCAGCGCTCTTCCGGCACGCACGTTATCCCTGGTGTTCCGAGCTCGACCTTTTCGTACACAATCTGATTTTATAATTAATTAAATAAAAACATTATAAAATTTTAGGATGGCGCCTGACCATTGCCCGATCCGGTCCCCGACACATAATTTCCCAGCTGATCCCCAGCATTCCCGCCCCCGACTGGTTTTTGTCCCCGCCAGATCCCGAAGTCCCCCCCCCCCCCACGTTTAGTTGCTTATTCCCCGAACCCAGTCCCCAGCACGACTTTGACACATTACTGTATGTCTAATTACTGTAATGCACATTTAGGCCATAAATTCTTACTGTTATGTATTGGACTGCCCACGACGCAACCGAATAATTGTAACTGCACGAGTCCATGTTGTTGAACTTTACATTGAACCCCGTCACATCCGTATGAAACCGATTGTCTATGACGCGAATTTGAAAGTCCAACTCCTTCAACTCCGTTGTGTTCAGCTTCGTAATTGGGCATTTCTGTTGCGCTTCCCTGTGCATTCTTTTCTCGTCCTGTTAAAATAAAATTGTGAAATCTTAAAATAAATCATTTTGAGAATCCAGTTTAAATTTTAACAACAATTTTCTTATAAAATTAAATAAAATTTTAAAACTTACGTCGCCGTCGTCGTAACTGCTTAAGTAGAACGCTTTAGTCTCGTTAAATGTCACGTTCAAGATGGCCTTGCCAACTTAAAAATAAAATTACACCTAGAACATTGTCCCAAAAATTGTAGAGCTGTGTTGATCAAAATCATCAATGAATCACAATGATCATTATCTAATCGGGCATTTTTTGCTCTTTTGGATCAGATCAAGATAAACGATTAAATCGATCAATGCTTTAAAACTACAACAGGCAATAGATATGAATCTGATCAAATCAGATCTGATCATATTTTGTGGAAAGGTTCTGATCCGTCCATTCCGATGCTCTCAATCTGAGCCCCGAAGCATTGATCAGAATATGCTCATGGATGTTGATCAAACAAACTCTGTTTGTGACCCCACTGATTTGTTCACCCACTTATTGGATTCCAGCCAAGTCCCTCGTTGTAAAGGTTAATGGTCACCGAAAAGCTGTCATTCCAGTTCTTGATCTTGATCGGTATTTTTACGCTGATCAGGTCGCCGTTCTGCAAAAAGCCATTGCTTTCGTTTATTTGCTTTTTGAAGGGATCCACGATGGAATTTTGTTCATGCTTTACGGACAACGAATGCACAGCCACTTGGCCCCCAATCTGATCAAAATTACAGTTTAAGTGCTTATAAATGTGATTTAATGACACAAAACTGTTAAGGTCTGATCAGAAATCAGTATTCGTCTGATGCTAATTTGATCGAATTATGTTAAGGATCTGATCAGAAAGCCATGTCCATCAACATACTGATCAGAAAATAAATTCTGATCAAATCCAGTTTTCATCTGATTTCAATCTGATCGAAATTAGGTTAAGGATCTGATCAGAAAGTCGTGTCTCATCAGCTAACAATCTCTGATCAAACAAATCAGTTTTGCATAAAAAACTGATTTAAGTTTTTAATTAAATTACTCGAATATGATCAACGGCCCACGGCGGGAAGTCAACTTCTTTTGTGTTTATTCTTTCTTTCGGGTATGGACAATTGAGTTGAAAGGCCACGTCATCGATTTGGATCGTAAAATTATCGGCCATGCATTTGATGCTAATCGTAAACTTTTGTCCATATTTGTTAAGACGATGCGCAGTGGCATTGCTCATATTTGTCCATTTTCCGTCCTGAAAAAATGGAGAACATTTTTCAATGTTATCTTGTGCCTACGCCCTATAATCTGATCAATGTTCAAGTTTCAAGACCAGATTTTGTCATTATCCAAAATTGTTATGCATATTTATAGTTCTATAAAGTTTCTATGTAATTAGTCCAAAAAAGATGGTGGCATATTTTGGCAAAAAATTGTTAAAAATGCATATGTTAGCTATTTTTGGTGCATATAAATTCGGTCTCTAATGATCAGTTTTACAAGCACTGATCATAAATTTGACCTCGGTTTTTGTATGTAGAAGGCTTTTGCATTGGACAGTACCATTACAGTCATCTGTTGCTTGTGAGTGATTAAAATTGAACTCCAACTTTAGAACAACATCTCCAACTAAATAGAACATATTTTGGAAATTAGAAATCGATGGCTAATCAATGAAATCTCGATCCTTCCTTGATCTGGGTGACTAGATCAATTGGTTTTTGAGACCAGAGTGTTTGTGATCCCAAAATATTTGTTGCTTGATCAGTGATCAGTAAAAAATCTTGGGCATGTCAGTGATCAGTAAACGATCTGATCGTTAATCATAAATCTTCATCTCTGATCAACCAGTGATCAAACTAAGAATTGGTCAAAAATACTGACTTTTTGTTGTTTCTTTTAACGCCTCATGCAACAAAAGGATGGCGAAACTTTGGGTGGTTTTATTAATCTGCGCGTCAATTAAGATTTTGTCGCCGTAGTTGAGCAATGTGTTCAATTTTTGGGTAAAATTTGCGCGATCTTTGTCGTGGCTTATCTCCTGATCGGGGTGTATAAATGAGTTTGATCATGATTAACTAGCTGATCCTAAACAGGAGATCAGTGACCAGTTTAGATCATGATTCGCTCATGCCTAATGATCTGATCAAATCGGGCTTGGTTTTTTACTTGAGTGATCCTGATCTGTTCAGGGATGGGCGGATATCTATTTTGAAAAAACGGAAACATCTTTTAACGGAAAAGGAATTCCGACCATCCCTGATTGTACCGATCACACTTTCTGATCACATTCATGAGCTGATTGATCACTTTGGGATCAGCTCATTACATCAAAAATCTGATCAATCCCAATGATCAATCTGATGGAAAATTAAGGTCGGAGATGTCAGCAGATTACCTTTCCAATGAATGGCTCTCCCAACAATTCGACGACGCCTTTCTCGCTTCCACTGACCTGTAAAGGCAAATTGACGTTTTTTGCAAAAACAAAAACAAAAATTATTTTGGCACTTGCCCGGATATAGTCTATAGCCCAAACGGGCAAATGTTCCGCAAAGATAAACACCGGTTTGTTATCTTTGAAGATCTCGTAGCCGTTGGAGCGAAGCAATTCAATTCGAAATTCCATTGCGCCCGTGTTGATGGTGGTCTCAGTAGTGTTCCTAGTTTGAGTGCCATGGTGTTCCTAAAATACGAAAAAAAAAACTATTTTTTGATTTTGTTATTTTTTTATTATAAAGAGTTAGGCGTTGCCGCTAGGCGACGGTGAAATAAAAGCAAAATTTAAACAAATTTACTTTAAAAATGTATCCAAAATTTGCAACAAAAAAAACATTTACCCTTTTAAAAAATTGATTTCATCCAAAAGGGAATAAAAAATTGATTTTAAAAGTGTGTACCAGGGATGGGCGGAAATTTATTTTCAAAAAACGGGAAACGGAAATATTTCTTTTAACGGAAAACATAAAACGGAAAAAAAGGGCCAAAACAACGGAAAACGGAAAACGGAATTCCGCCCATCCTGGTGTGTACCAGGGATGGGAGCCGACGACCTCAAAAATTTTTCGGAAATCGGAATTAAAATTTTTCTCGGAATTCCGAGGCCTTAAAATTTTTCGGAAATTGGAATTCCGAGGCCTTAAAATTTTTCGGAAATCGGAATTCCGAGGCCTTAAAATTTTTCGGAAATCGGAATTCCGAGGCCTTAAAATTTTTCGGAAATCGGAATTCCGACCATCCCTGGTGTGTACCTGTCATTCAAGTACAAAAGGAAACCGATAGGTAGGGATATAAAATTTTTTTTTAAATAACTCACAATAAACGATTTGAACTCGATTTGATTGTGCCAAACACGCATTCTCAAAGCCGTTGCACCGACTAAAAAATAAGTTAGAACATTGGCACTTTTTGGGCGATGCGTGAGGCTGGATGGATTTGAAAAATTCCCAAATTGGTGGTACGGTACGACGACTCAGTGCCCGGTACGGTTGTTACGGTAACAGTTTCGCTCATCCGTTATTTTGTCCCGCCCAACAAGACATTCTCAAATTTCGAGATATCGAGTTGTCGAGACTTATTATGAACATGCCAACCAGGGATTTAAGGTGCCAATATGTCAGGAAACCGGAATTCCCGCTCCCAAAAGTGTCTTGGAAAATTTCCAACAAGCCCCCCCCCCCTTCAAATTCCCAAAAACAACGAAAAATCTGCAATTTTATGAAAATTTCTGGAGTTTTTGTCAAAAAAGTCCGGAATCTGGAAAACGGAATTCCGGGCCCAAAAATGTCCAGAATCCGAAAACAAAATACTGGGCCCAAAAAAGTCCGGAAAACGAAATTCCGGACCAAAAAAAGTCCGGAAACGAAATTCCGGACCCAAAAAAGTCCGGAAAACGAAATTCCGGACCCAAAAAAGTCCGGAAAACGAAATTCCAGACCCAAAAAAAGTCCGGAAAACGAAATTCCGGACCCAAAAAAAGTCCGGAAAACGAAATTCCGGACCCAAAAAAGTCCGGAAAACGAAATTCCGGACCCAAAAAAGTCCGGAAAACGAAATTCCGGACCCAAAAAAGTCCGGAAAACGAAATTCCAGACCCAAAAAAGTCCGGAAAACGAAATTCCGGACCCAAAAAAGAAATCCGGAATCCGGTTACCACCCTAATGCCGGCAAAAACGCACTGGTTTTGTGTTCTTCTAATGGCCGGTTATGCAACAGAGAGATTGTGAAATGCCGGTCGCCCCGCAGGTTGTGCGTTTTGATGCGAAAGGTCAAAGTGTCACCGATGTGCAAATCGGGAACGGATTGGATGAATATGTCGTGAAATATCTGCGGCTCCTGAATAAATAAATTAATTCGTTAAAACATTTAAATTTAAAAAAACATACATAATTTTGTTGAACATAATTAAATGACATCACTGGAAGCGGATTTTTAAGTAACAAAAATTGGCCGCGCACCTTAAAAAGATTTTGTTTTTATTTGCTGTACATACATATAGGAACAAAACTTTAATAAAATAAAATTTATTATAAAATTTAATTCATTAAATTGTCGAACACCTTTATTTTCTAATCATTGAAAATAATTAAACTGATCGGATCAGATCTGATCAATCAATTCTGAGGGTCAGGAATATGATTGATTTAAAATAGGGTTACCTTCCCGACTCGGTTCCCCGAAGAATTTGGATCAATCCCCGACCCCGACCCCGAAAACCCGACCCGGTTCCCCGACGAATTTGGATCAATCCCCGACCCCGAAAACCCGACCCGGTTCCCCGACGAATTTGGATCAATCCCCGACCCTGATCCCCGACAGTGCCGCCCCCGACAATTTGTAATTCCCAGATTCCTATCCCCGACAGTGCCTTCCCCGACAATCCCGACCACGACCTGTAATTCCCCGACCCCTATCCCCAACTTTTTTAAACTCGATCCCCGACTTTTCCCTCCCCAAACGTCGGGGTGCCAACCCTAATTTAAAATGCTGCAATAATTTTTCCAAATCCCTTTCCAACCCGAAGTGACGTCATGTCGTTGAATGGCAATCCCTTCGCCCAATTTGCCGGGTAAAATTCTTGTCCACCCAAAAGACGTTTGTTCATTACGATGCCGTAGCTGTACTCGGTCAGTGCAATAATGAAGTCAATCTGTCGACTGCCATTTTCTTCCGGCAAATGCACATTCTCAAAGACCCAATCGAATGGCTTAAAAAATTGAAAATTATGACAACAATTGATGTTTATGCCTGCCTTGTCAAAGTGTGCCGCTTTATTGACGCGATAGCAGATGTCGGCGCCTGATTTTGAAATGGTGAATGCCATCAATGGAGCTTCTATGCCTGTAAAAAGTGAATCCAAAACAAAAAATATTTTACACAAAAAATTCATCTCGACATCAGAAATGGAATTCTACACGAAAATTCGGCAAAGGCACAAACCCCCAAAACAGCAAATGCCAAGTTTTTCAAGCAAAATGGCACCCCCGATACTCACCCGACTCCGAGGCCGCCAAAATCTCAAACGAAACATTTTGTATTTGTTCATCGGTCAGCATCCGAATGAGGATCATATGATTAGCCTGCAGCGTTTTGTTCAACGGCACAGTTATATCCGTATTTTTTGGACAGTTGTCTCCGGCCAAGCCGCTTGTTGGCATGTCGGGATCGTTGAACTCCTCCAAATCCGTTGGTAGAATGAACTTTTAAAGAAATCGTCAATTTTTCAATAAAAGTGCAGGGTATACAGTTGGTTAGATGATCCGGATCAGATCAAGCAATTTTGAGATTTATCACAACGAAATGGACGTTGTCTGATCAGAAAGATTCGGCAACCGGTATGATCTGATCAGGCTTAATCAAACTGTTACCCAAGCTTCCATGGTGCAGCTGCAGGTGCGGTTGACGTACAGCTCCACTTCGTGATCCATCCACGGCAGCATGTCAAGGCCCAAAGTCCAAAAGCCAACAAAGTCCTTCAGATGCGCACCCTTTGGAGCCAATTTCATGTACTGCTTGGCCTTTTCGACATCAAGATCAATGCGTTTCCCTGAAAAACAAAAAGTAAATCAAAAATCATTTAAAAAAATTACCTTCGACCGTGAGATAGGCGGAAAATTCATTTTTATTGCCAAAATGGATGATAAATTGGCGTTGAGCGTCCGGAATTTCAAAGCTAAATGGCACTTTTTAGAATATAATCTAAAATCTCAATAATACATTACAATCTCTACCGTATATCCCAGAAATAGAGGATACTGTACAGGGCTGGCAATACCCCCAACTAAAATTGTCTGTCTGGTTTGCCGGAACCGACCCGGAAGTTTCCACTCTCGAAACCATAAAACTCCCGGGGACTACAGTTGCATTCAAGTTCGGGCCGGTCCGGCACAGCTCATACCGTATAATAAGTGAGTCGAGTACCGTATATCGGGTTCTACTACTGTTGTCCATAATAGTAAACAAATTCTCATTGCTTGGCCCACCTTTGTTCTTTGTCTTCAAGAAGCGATGTGCTCAGCTTGATGATCGATTTCCCACTCGATTTCTCAGTGTGGACTTTGATGCCGTGCCATGAAACGTTCATTGCTTCCGTACAATATTTGGCCAACGAATTCTGTTTTTTTGAAAATTCCAAATTTATCTAAAGCTCCAAACTCCATACATTGACGGCGTTGTCCACGTTGAACAACTTGGAATTCACTGACAAGCCATTCATGCTGTGCACGTTGTCCAATGTCCGGGTTGCCAGTGAGCCGGTATAGCAGATAATCAGGCTTAAAACTTAATATATTTCATTTTTTAGGACATTTATTCGGACCCATCGTCACATCGTCCGCCCGTTCGCGGGAGGCGAAACTCGATTCCGAACGTCTTCGATTCCTCGTACGGGAAGCATTGGTCCAGCAGAGCGACGGGTATTGTGGACAAATTCTTGCCAAGTCCGGTCAGACGCGTCCTATTAAAAAATATGAAATTTATAAAAATTAACAAAAATGTATTTGGCTCTAGGCTTTTTAGAATAAAAATCCCGAAATATTCCGGAAAATTTGTAAAATCATTACGGGTTTGTTTTCTTTTGCGGTTGGGCGGCATGGAGAAGCGCCAAAAAGCATAAAATGCTTTTAATAAAATTACATTTTGCGTTCATTTTGAGCTTCTAAAATGATCATAAATAAATTTTCGATGGGAATTTCATTGTTTTACACAGAATGACCACAATTATGGTGAGTGGAATCGCCAAACGAAGTGCCCAATGAATGGCAAAAAGTGATGGGATGTGGGGGGCGGGTGGGTGATTCGACGATAAAATTGTTGAATTTTTTTATTAAAATTAGCTGATCGTTTAAGCTGATTGGAATCGCTATAATGATATGTCCCATCCATAAAATGTGATTGATGGCATGATTCACCCCCCTAAAAACATAAATTGTGCAAAAAAATAAATAAAATTATTTTTATTCACATTATAAATGGTTATTTTCAATTTTTAACTTATTGATTAAATAAAAATGTTAACATTTAAAGTTTTTTTACAGATGGAAATAATGTTAGGATTTTGAATGAAAAATGCTTTCCTTAACAAATTAACAAATGTCGATCACACCAACGGTCATGAAAATTTTGTATAAATATTTTAAATTTAATTGTTTTAATTTGTTTGCTCAATTTTTCTTACGTTTTGCTTTCTCAAGTTTTTGTAGGTCTTTGCTCAATTACTTAATAAAACTCAACAAATGTCGAGGTTATGTCATTAATTGAAAATTAGGTAATTTTTATTTAAATTCATTCTCGTCAAAAACTTTATTCAAATTCACTTTAAATATATGCACATAACAAATCATAGATTTTAAATAATATGTTACAGGAATTTTTCTCGCCTACCCAAATTTACCGTAACATATATACAGTATATGAATAGAAATTTCCACCAAAATTTCTCATAACTTTCCACATTGTTCCTGATGCATCTGTTCAATGCCGAGTTCAGCCGCCATTTTACCAAATTCATTTAATTTTTCCAAAAAATTGCGCACAAATAATCGCACTTTGACCCAATCCAGTACAGCATCCTCCCAGTCTTCTACAGTATCCTCAATCATTCGTGACGAAAGTTGCTGATCAATGGCAGCATAGAGATGGAAGTAAACGCGTAAATTGAGCCAAAGTTTGTTCAGTTTACGACGTTTGTATTTGCTAGTTGAATATGCCCGTCTGATTGCATTCTGTGGCACAAAAATAGAGCAAGGACTTGAGGACCGATCGAGATGTCGATCAAGAATCTCGTAAAAGCTCAAAAAAAATTAAACGATCGATTCTTTCAAGATTACTGAAAAATCTCGGTTAAATTTTGTCGATCGTGATTTCGATCCGGAGAATCTCGTAAAATCTTGAAAAAAATTAAACGATTGAGATCCTTTTAAGATCACTGAAATATCTGGACGAGAATCTCGATCGTCCTCGCTCTACTCAAAAAATGCATAATTTAATAAAATGCTAAAATGGTTAGCCGAAATTTTTGTTGAAAAACCGAAACCGTTATTTAGGTTTCTAACCGTTAACCAGTTGTAAACCCGGTCGGACCCTTAAAGACCAGTTTTGGATAATAAAAAAAAACATTTCTTCGGCGATTTATTTTTATCAAATTTGTGTCAAGAAATAGCATTTGATCAATTAAACTATTTTAAAGTTACTGCTTTATAGTTAAGATTTTTGTGAATAAAAACGAAAACCTTAATTGTTTTCATCAAATCGAGTGCCGATTCATTGTCAAACATTCGATCAAGCATTAGCCAATTTTTGATCCAATTTATATAAATGTTCAAATTTTGGATCACATTTTCGGCGCTGATCAGATCACACAGTGCTGTATTGATCTCAATTGCTTCAAATAATTGTAAATCATGCGAATAATTTGGTGAAATTGGCAATAATGAAATTTCAATGCTTAAAATTGCCGTGTCAATTAATTTCCACACAGAAATTAGTCGAAATTTGTATTCTTCCGTTGAAATATTTTGATTATTTTTAAGATTTTCGTCCAAATTTTCCGGATTTTCTTTATTTTTACCTTTTTCAATTTGTTTGTTATGTTTTTCAACGAGTTTTTGTTGGATTTCCTGGAAATTTTCATCTTTCGTGTTCTCAAACCTTCGTTTCTTTTGGGTTTCATTAAAATTTATTGGGATTTTTTGTAAATGTTCATTATTTTTGCATAATAAAAATTGGCGAACAATTTCCCATCGGCAATCACGATGTTCTTTGAAAATTAACAACATTAGCTCCATTTTATTCAAATCATTTTGAAGGAATTTTAGTGAAACCGCATTTTTTGTCTCATTTTCAGATGTTGCCCTAAGTTTCGATTTTTCTGAATCGGATTGATTTAAATTTTTCAAATTAAATCCATTTTTTGATGAATATTTATCCTCCAAATTATTTTGCATGTCGTTTTTGAAATGCAAACCATTTTTTGGCCCAAATTTGTTTATTTTTTCTTCCAGATTTTCTGCATTTTTTACATATGTTTGAAATGTACTTGGAAACTCATTATTTTTCAATTTATTTTCATTTTTTGAACAATTTATAATGTTTGTAGTTTTTATTAGTGCGGGTTTTGATGTTTCTATTTTTATAATATTTGAGTTTTCTTTTTTATCCAAATTTTCTTCTGAAAATTCACATTTTGATTGGACAAAAGCGTCAAAATCAGCAAAAAATTGGTCGGCAAAATGATTACTTTCTATCATTTTTTTCTCAATTGAGTCTAAACAAATATAAAATTAAATAACTTATTATAATCACAATATTTTTACCTTCAACCTCCACCTGAACATCGTCGGTATGAATTCGATCCATTTTTTCCTTAAAAATATAATTAAATAAAATTAAATTTTCTAATGCTAAGGGGTTAAATTTAAAAAAAAAAAAAAAAATTTTTTAATTGAAAAAGACTATATAATTTACTGATTAGTTAACCTCATCAAATATTTGATCAAATGAGGGCATATCAAGGTTTTGGCAAAGTGTTAATAATTCAACTTCATTATCTTCTTTATCTGATATTATATTTGTTAGATTGTTTGGTAAAGTTGGGTTTTTTCGTTCCAATTGTTTTATCTTAATTATTTTATTTTACATTATTAGTTATTCATAATAATTTAATTTTTGGAAAAACAAATACCTCCCTAAACTTCGTCCGAACACCAACAATCACAGGCAATGGAAAGCATAAAATCATAATAAAACACTTTTGTACGTTGCAAAAATTCATTTTATGACATTTATAATCTTTAAATAGACATTAATTTTATTATTTTCTAAAATTATCAAAAATTTAATAATCTTTGAATAAAACAATTTTCATTTATACAAATATTTTATAGCAAAATGTTTATTTCGAAAAGATGTATTATTTATTAGAAAACAAAAATATTATTTCATAAAGGAATCGCTAAAAATATACAATTCATCATTGTCAATATTATTGAGTGGATTTTATTTACATAGACTTTTTGAATGGAAAATGCCGGAAGTATTTGCTTCATTTCGTTTGACTTTTATGCGAAAAATCGTGGCATTTTGTAATATATAATTATAGTAGTGATTTTAAAAAAATAATATTTTTCTGAACAAATACATAAATAAGTACATAACTCACAACTCCAGTAAATTCGTTGAAAATTCTCTCTCACTTTTTTTAATTAAACAAAAAAGCATCCCGCACTTCGATACGCTTAACTTTATTTGTATACGGCGGATCCGTCTCAAACTTTCACCATCCCTAGAAAACAAAATAAGTAATCGTTTTAACATTGAAAAAATTAGCATACACATTGGGTTAGATTGTTATTAGGCGATAGAAATGAATTTAGCATTTTTCAAAATTAGATGGCAAAAAGGAAATTAGTGAGCAAGAATAATTGTTCGAATTTAGTACCATTCGAAAGCCCTTGATTCGTAGAAGCTATTTGTAAGCAAGACTAAGTGATTGGATAGCTCCCAAGAAGGTTAGGCGCAGAAATGGTAAATCGACGAAATAGTGTGCAAAAGTGAGAGGGACGGTTAGACACACTAGAGTAGCGAGAGAGATCGTGTAACACTGGGGGTGCATCCGTGCAGTAGTATGCAACCCATAGAACTATTGTATATCTGGGGAACTGACAAACAATTCAGCGAAAAATGGTAATTGCTAGGTAGGGATTCGAACCCTTGCCCCTTTTTTGTTGAAAAGCTCACAGACCACTTGGACAAAATTTAAATCTTTTCCGAACTAGAGCCCCAAAATTGAGCCGCTGTGTTTTCAATGCTAGTTGGAGTTGTCGGTTCCTGGAAATTTTTGGTTATCCGGACCGGGAACCAAAGAACCAGACCGGAGCCTACCAGTAACCCGATCGGAACCGAAGAACCAACCCGAAGTTTTAGCGAGCCTAAGCAGATCACTACTAAGCCTCTGATCTAAATTTTTATTTTCTATTGACGAATTCGTAATCAATGCATCAAATAATATATTTTCAACTATGTTTAGAAAAATATGGTTAAAAAATTTTGCAGATTTGTGCATTAGTTAGGGAGAGAGTCGATTATTGGTAATGATTCGACGAAAAACATTTTGCGCAGTAAACGACAGTTTTTCCCTTAATGTCAAAAAATTAGAAAAAATTCTGAGTTGTGTTACATGGCCTCAAAAATTTAGCAAAATTCACTGGTCATTAGAGTTTGTCTATTAATTTGTGTAAATGTTTTTGGCGTTATAATTTGCACAAAGTTAAAATTCAAATGATTTATTTCAATTTTAAACATCTTAAAATAAATTAAAATTGGTGTTTATGAAAGTATCATTAATAGAGTTGAAATTTACATTGACTAAAAAGTCGCTCTAATTTTATTTCGAAATGAATGCTATTTCCGGGCTTCTCTCGTCAAACCCTATTCACAAAAAAAAAACATGTAAACACTTGAAAAAAAAAATCCTGTGAATTATATTTATTATTTATATATATATTTTTAAATATTTCTTTTTTTAAGATTGAAATTTTTTCGTTTTATTTCTTTTCCAAAATTCACCAAAATTTTATGATTGTTTAAAACCGCCTTCAACAAAAATCTTCAGCCTTTGCATTTATCCATGAAAAAAAAAAAGTTCGGATAGAAACCAAAAAGCACCCGAAAAAAATAAACTAATGACAAATTAATAAGCATCCTGAAAACCTCAAAAAAAGAACATTGATACACATATCGGACGATAAAATCATTTATCTTTGGGGTGAAAATGTCGTCGATGTTTTCTTGACGCCTTCCAATTTTTTTTGAACTTTTTTTTGCTTGGCTTTATTTGTGCCGACACGAAAGCCATTGACTGCATCAGTTGGAAGCGCAATGGCAATATCGGATATCACGCCCGCATATGCAAAAAGCCACAATGGGTTTTTGCGATAAAATTTTGCTGTTTGTTTGGTAAATTCAAATGATTTTGGAATTTCCAAAAGTTCATTTTGCAAACCTTAAAAAGTCAACTTATATTTAAAATGCACTAAACCTGAACCTTTAACTTTTTTATTTTAAATGATTTAAACATTTTACTTTGCAAGTGCACAGTTTGATACGCCTCACGAAAGCTTTGCAATACTGATTCATTGACATCTTCCTCAATTCTAAACAAAAAATTTTTTTGTTTAAGCATTAAAATTTTCTTATTTAATTCTAAATACTTTTTGTAAATGGCATTGTTGGATTTTGAAATGTGTTTAGTTTCAATAGCCTTCTTTAAATGTCCTTCTGTCTTATAATCTTCTGTTGTTTTAATAAATTTTTCCATTCTGTCCGCGGTGGCATCCCAATAGTCGCAAAATAGTTTAATCCATGTTTTCACGTCATTGCTCGGTGCCTTAAATTATAAAATAATATTATTTAATTTTATCTATTAATTTACTTTGTACGTATCATCTTCTAATTTTTTACGCATTTCATCAATTTGTTTTTTTAGCTCATTTTGATCATTCTCTGTTTTAGGAAACGTTTCCATCATGTTCACGGAGACGCCCCGATAAGCACTAAAAATTTTCAAAACTTGACGTATTTGGCTAGAATTGGTTGGTTTGATCTCGTTTTTCATTTGCTTTGCTGCTTCATCATAAGCTTTTTTTGCTTCAGTTATTTCTTTTTCCATTCCTCTTGAGGATGTCGCCACGTCTCCAAGGGTTATCTACACAAATATATTTTGTTATATTAAATTAAAATTATTTATTATTATTATTTTTTTTTATATTAACTAACCGATTTCTTCCCAGAATTGCTTAATTCGTTTTTCTTTCTCTTAAGAATTTTTTCCGTTCTGTTCGCGGTGAGTTCCCAATATTCTCTAAATGCGTTAAACAATGTGTTGACGTCTTCAGGCGTTACCTGCGCATACATTAATTATAAAATAAAATTCAATTTTACATTAATTTACTTCGTAATCATAAGAGCGTAATTTGTTGCTCATTTCAGCAATTTGGTTCGTTAGCTTTTCTTCGCAATCGTTTTCTTTTTCAAGAAAATTTTGCATTATGTCCGCGGAAATTTTCCGATAATCGCTAAAGGTATCGACGATTTTACACAGTTCGTCAGATTTTACTTGGGGTAAAATTCTCGTCAAGCCTCCTTTTTTGTCCATTATCTTTTTTGCATCCACAAAAGCTTTCTTTATTTTCGGAAATTCTTCTTTCATTTTGACCAAAGCGGCTTTCCAATAAGCGATAAATGCGTTAAGCAATGTCTCCACGTCTCCAGTCGTTATCTGAACCAAAATTATAAAAATGAATTTTTATTTTTAACATTAAATTACCGTCTTGCTTGAATTGCCTAATTTGTTGCGCATTTCCTTAATTTGTTTCGTTAATTCTTTTGCTGTTGGAAGTTCATCAATTTCGCTGCACTGATTGTTGGTGTTGTTATGCTGATCAATATCGTCTAAGGACATTTTCAGCCATTTTTGTGTTTCGACACTGATCGGATGATCAAGACCGATGCCGATTGTTGCAGCGATCAGATGTGCCGAGATTAAAAGAAAGAGAAAGCGCATTGAAAATTTTAGAGGTTGGGGTATATAAAAAAATATTTAATGAAATAATGTAAATAAACCCTCCTTATAAACGCGAAAAACCAATTAAAAATCCTAAGCAATCAATTCTTGCCATGGGGCATGTGACTTTCAGGGCACCAACGGGCTAGGCTACCTCAGAGGGGTGGGGCCGAATCCATCATCGTGATGTGGCAATCAAGCATTATTTTACGATTTTAGCATTGTCAATTTTACCCCATGGGGCATTAAGGGAATCCATCAACGAGCTGTGGCAATCAAGCATTATTTTACGATTTTAGCATTGTCAATTTTACCCCATGGGGCATTAAGGGCATCCATCAACGTGCTGTGGCAATCAAGCATTATTTTACGATTTTAGCATTGCCAATTTTACCCCATGGGGCATTAAGGGCATCCATCAACGTGCTGTGGCAATCAAGCATTATTTTACGATTTTAGAATTTAAAAAATTTCCGTGTCTCCGAAAGAGAAATCGCCTCGGAATTTAGACAAATTAATATTTAGTATAAATTACCTAATTAGATAAACTTAAAAGAAAAAAAAGCGCCTTTTTATTTTTCAAAACCGAGGAAAAAACGTGGAAATTTTGTCAAAAACGTGGAAAAACGTGGAAATTTTTTAAGCCTCTTAATTTATTGTAAAATTGCTAAAAGAATCGTAATGCAAATTTTTTTGAGCATTCTGCTTTACTCCAGGGGGAGGGGGTCGGCGGTGCCGATAGGCGCCGCCGAGAAAATTTTGAATTTTTGACTCAATTTGTTAAGGGATTTGCAACCCAAATTTTAAAAAATGGCCGTATTTTTTGAAGATTTTTTACATGGGAGAGGTCCGCCGCCGAATTTTTTTTTTGTTTTGAAGATTAAAGATTTGTTAAGAGTTAAGAAAATTGGTTCAAATATTGGCGAAATGTTTACAATTTTTTTTTAAAAATATATCCAATAAATTAAAAAGAAAATCCATTCAAGGCCAAACCGTGGAAAAAACGTGGCAAAAAAACCCCAAAACGTAGAAAACGTGGCTGCTTTAAGAAACGTGGAAAACCCGTGGAAAAGGACCCCAAAACTTGCGAATTTCCACGTTTCCGCACATATATAGAAACCCTGTCAATTTGCGGGATGAACCACTAAATTCTCTACAAAACCCAAAGAACCGCTAAGCTCTGCGACTTTTCTCCGATGAGCGGGGGCGTCATGTGCAACCTGCGCAGGAACCGTCTGCAGGGGGTACGGTAGCGTAAAATAGGGAATCTAGTTTGACGCTTTCGAAAAATAGCTAACTTCATTATACTAAGTTTTTAAGGGTTTTTAAATAATTAGGCAATTAAAAACATGTATTTCAAGTGAGAAAATACGATTTTTGCATCTAAAAATTATTGTACTACAGTACCCCCCTGCAGACGGTTCCTGCGCAGGTTGCACATGACGCCCCCGCTCATCGGAGAAAAGTCGCAGAGCTTAGCGGTTTTGTGGGTTTTGTAGAGAATTTAGTGGGCTATTCATCCCGCAAATTGATTTTTCTCAGAAAATTTTTACAAGCCCTCGGGGTTTTTCCCGTAAATTTACCGCCATTTTCAGTGTATTTTGGGGTCTTCGGATCTCCGTGAAGGAGGTGTTGTAGCAACTTAATCCAATTATCTTTTTTTATCAAATGTTATGCCTGCATGAATTTTTTGGGGGATTCGTGGCTTTTTAAAAAATTAATTTTTCAATTTAAAATTCTGACCATAAACATGACCACCAAAAAACTGGCTTAAACGAAGAAATTTTTTTTTAATAAAATCAAGAATTTTTTTGGCAGAATGAATGGCATATTTGAAAGCCCACAAAAAATGCTATAAGAATTTGCAATTGTTGAATTCCGTTAGACTTATTCAAATCGTTTTGGGAACTTTATCTAGCGTCTCAAAATTTGACCATAAACATATGACCATGACTGTAT
This sequence comes from Globodera rostochiensis, assembly GCA_018350325.1. Lineage (NCBI taxonomy): Eukaryota > Metazoa > Nematoda > Chromadorea > Rhabditida > Heteroderidae > Globodera > Globodera rostochiensis. The sequence continues at coordinate 3,801,383 of JAEVLN010000006.1, forward strand.
TTGTTTTAACTCTATAATTTCGACAATGGAAATTCAGGTTCTTATATTATGCGGCTAATTTTGAGAGTGGTGATTAGTTTGCATTTCTATTTTTTAATTATTTTGGTTTCCGGTTTTCACATCAATTCGATTTTTTGCACAAAACTTTTGGCCAAACATTTTTCGTCAATTTTTCACGAATAAAAACTGGTAAAATGTCTCATAATGCGACAAAATTGAATGTTCTTTTTTGGTCTTTTTTTTTTGGTGGTCGAGTTTATTCTTTTTGTTTGTTTAACTTCTTTTTTTGTTTTATAGTAGGTGAGAATCAACTTAAGCTTGGCTCCTACATATTATCCAACCACCTGCGGTCTTGTTTCCAAGGCCGGAAACGGAGGAATGGTTGCTATGGCAACCTGCTCCAAAAAAATGGTGGCATCGAGTGGTCAAAAATATGTCATTTTTATGCCAATTTTAAAAATCCAATTTTTTTTTTTGCGAATTCTGCTCCACTTCTGCTGCTGGAGGGTGATGGTTATATTTTTGTGTTAAAAGATTTAACAAACATTTTAAATATACGGTAATTTTTTGAAGCTTTTAACTCTAAATTTTATGAATCAAAAGCAGCACCTTTTTCGGCAAATCCTCATTTTCCCCTCAAACAAAAAAAAAGAATTTTTAACACAAGTTCTAAAAAAAGTCAGAAATATGGCAAATTTACACATTTGCCATAAAAATAGGGCAAATTGAGCTCCCTGCGACCTTAAATTGTGAATTTTTGAATGAATTGTGCGCCCAGAAGCACTGCGCTTTGACCAATTAACACGCCAATTTGTTACCCGATGTCTGATCTTATTTTTCATTTTGTAAATTTTGAATGCTGGTTTATCAAATGTCCGATCGATCATAATTATAATATAAGTTAAACTATAGTGAAATTGAGAGAAATCTTCTTTTTTTAATATTACACGTTATAACAAGTTGAGCTAATTGTATGGTCCTCCTCCACCCGGCGTTGAGCGCGTCCAATCGTTTGGCCGCGATGAACAGTGTTGGCACTTTGTTAAACCGTTGGCATCGCGAATCGCTCTTCCGAGTGGACGGAACGGTGTTAACACGTGGGTTCTTCCAACAACAAATCCCAGTTTTAATTCTGTTTTTTTTAAAACTTCACATTAATACTTTTTTGAATTTTTCAGAATTTCGGATGATTCGCCGCGGGGGCGGTCATTCAGTGGACGACCATGAGGACGGAGCATATAGGGGAGCAAATGAGGAGGCAGAACAACAAACTAGGATAGCAAAGGAGGAGGCAGGGCAACGGACAATGAGAGCAAAGGAGGAGGCAGAGCAACGAAAAAGGTGGGCGAATGAGGAGGAAGAGCAGCGAACTAGGAGAGCGAAGGAGGAGGCAGAGCAACGGACAAAGAGAGCAAAGGAGGAGGCAACTAGGAGAGCAACGGATGAGGCAGAGCGGCAAACAAGGAAAGCGAAGGAGGAGGCACAACACCAATTAGGAGAGCGGAGGTGGCGCGTTTCCGATGCTGAGCAATTACAACGCGAAATTCAGGCCGAACTCCGTAGCTTTTCGCGGCAATCTGTGCTCCCAGACAACATGAAAGAGGCTGCCGCAAAATTTGAAGCTGCCGCAAATCTTGACGAGTTATTAAAAGCTGCAAATTTGGGCGAGCTATTAAAAGCTTTTATTCGCGACTTCAACAAGCACTTGTGCTTGAACAAGCGATTGTCCGCATACGAATTGGAACCGGGTGAGGGCGTTTTCAGGATGTGTATGGACTAAAAAGCCCCACTCTTATTCTTTAACCTTTTCTCCTTAGTCGCCGACCAGCAGAGAGACTATTTGCTAGTGATGCGCGAGAGTCTCGAAAATTCTTGGTTTTTTGGGGTTTCGTCTCGGCTCGGGGCCAAGTCTCGGGGTTATTTTTAAGCGGTAAATTTTAGTTTTTGACAATTTCCGCTATGCACTGCGTGTCTTTTTTGCCAGCATTGGACTGACGTTTCTTAGCATATTACTAGTAGTCTATCGGCTTCTGTCTCGCGATGAGCCCGACCATCGCGCCATTATTGCCCAACAGTCGGGCATCGACTTTGATCAATTTGTGCGGGACTATTTGAAGGCCGGAAAGGTGCGCATTTTACGCTGCGGGGGTGGGAGCAACCCAAAAAAATTGATTGCCAACGGCAAATCTGTCTGGCAAATTTCAGGTTCAAATCGTCTACGTTTATCCGGATAAATCCATCGCCATCGCCGTCCTTCAGCCTGGCGCGCTTATCGAAGGCCAACGCGTCAGTGGTTTTTGGGAATATTCTAAACAACCGGTCAAGGGGTGGTTTTCTGAACTTTAAACAAAATATAAACTCATTTGTCAGCAAAATCAATTTAGGGGTCTTGTGTTCTACTCGAGTCAGGATTTTTTTAATACAAACATTGTTTTTGGCGAATGATAGGGGGGATCGCATTTATTTCAGTATAACGACTCCGGTGTGCTCATTCGTCTGGATTCCCTCCACACGAACGGCACCAATTTTCTGCGAGTTTTTGAAGATGTTCAGAATCAAATTGGCACTGATCTGTGTAACCATGTCCCCGCCGCTATTCCAATGCCTTCGCCTTCGCAAAAGACGTGAGCGTCTCGAAAAACATTAAATAAATTTTGGGCTTTCTAGTCTTTTGGTTATTTTTTCTGCGGTTTTATATTTTTAGTCGGAAAATTCGTCGTTTTAACGAGACTAAGAATAGGTAACTTGAGATTTTTATGACTAAAATAACTTGATACTGGTTTAAGATCTGTGATATGTACTATTTTGCCAGTTTTCAAACTTTTTTTTAAGAAAAATGCAATAAAATTCAAATTTTTCTTGCCAAGATCCTTCAAGGAATTTTTTTTTGCTTTTTTTACTTAAATTTTCAGTACTATTTTTGCTTGTGGACTTGATTTTTGGAGACTATTTTGTGGCTAAAAAGTCGTCAGCAGCAGAGCAAATGATTAGAATGGCATTTTTCAGAAACTTCCTTCTCCTCCTCGGCTGGTGCATTCTGTGGGCACTGTATTTTAAATATTGGAGAGCGGCGAGGCGCCGGCCATTCTTTAGAGTGAAGAGAAGAGATGGCACAGAAATGGCCCAAGTGAAATGATCCAACGACCTTTTTGTAGGGCGAAGAGAGAGTTAATCCCTCAAAATAAATTCTTTTTGCACTGCCAACCAATTGATTGATCCATTTAAAGAGTAAAGTTATTCCTGGTAACGCCTGATCACATCCTGAAGTTATTCCTGGTAACGCCTGATCACATCCTGAAGTTATTCCTGGTAACGCCTGATCACATCCTGATCGTGATTCAGCATTTTTCAAAGTTCGGTGGCTCTAATTTTAACGCTATTTGTTAACAGCAATGCTTAGAATAATGTCAAATCTTGTTCGGGTTGGGAGGTGTCGGATGTGCGGGACAAAGCGGGTCAGTTCTTGTCATAGAATACCAGTGCTGCACGAGAGTCTCGGTCTCGAGTATCGACTCGAGAAAATTATGCCTATTTTGGGGTTTTTGTGCCTAATGGCTACATATTTGCGAAGCGGGCCGTTTGCGTCTGGCCAGTTGCGTCTGGCCGTTTGCGTCTGGCCGTTTGCGTCTCAGGGCCGTTTGCGTCTGGCCGTTTGCGTCTGGCCGTTTGCGTCTCAGTACAAAAAAAGGCAGACTAAGTCGCACAATAAAAAAATGTTTTTACCGCAAAATCAATTTCATTCTACTATTTTCTTCAAAGTTCATGTTTTAGCGTAAATGGAAAATCAAGAAATAAAAACCAAGAAAAACAACAAAAAACTTGAACATGAGGGCTGCCTGTACGTCTTCCACATGTTCAACGCCGACAGAGATGTCAAATTTTGGCGCTGCGAACATCAACGAAGTGATGTCAAATGCCGGGGGCGCGTGCACACATCACTGGACGATGTTGTCCTGAAGACCGTTGGGGAACATAACTGCCAGCACAGCGCAGCGAATGTCGCCAAACAGCAAATTGTGACGGGAATCAAGAGACGTGCAGCAGAAACGATGGAAACTCCAGCGGCAATTAGAGCCCACGCACTTCAACAAATTCCAACGCCAGTCATGTCAAATCTACCGACGAAAAACGCCACCAAAAAAGTAAGTCCAAAAAATGCCATTTCATTAATGTTTTTTTTGTTTTAGTTGGTGAAGAGGGTCCGTCACGAAATCGATGCGCCACCGCCTGTGCCGGCAAGCATTGAGCAACTCGTAATTCCAGAAGACTACAGGATCTACAAAAGATCTGCCGCTGTGGAGGAGCCGTTTCTGTTAGCAGATTCGGGGATATATAACGAGGCTGGACGAGAAGGACAAGAACGGTTTCTTTTTTTTAAATAACAATTAACATCTCCAATTATAGAATCCTGATTTTTGGTCGACAGTCGTTTCGCGACTGGGCATCGGAGATGAAGACGATCTATTGCGACGGCACATTCGCCATAACGCCGACTCCATTCACGCAAGTCTACGTCATTCTGGCACGGTTAGTTAAGCCCAATTTATAAATGCAACAAAACAAAAAAATGTAGGCGTGACAAATGGGTGTTCCCGGTCTGTCACTGTTTGCTGACGGCGAAGACACAAGCGACATACGAGCGTATGTTCGATCTGTTGCAGCAGTGTTGGCCAATGTTCAAACCGCACGCTGCGGCCATCGACTTCGAGCAGGCCATGGTTGGCGCTCTGAAGGCAAAGCACCCGCAGTGCAACGTCAACTTCTGCCTGTTCCATTTAGTCAGGAATATGAAGAAACGGCTAGCTGAACAAGGTCTCACTCACGTAAGTATAAATATGGAAAAAATTGATACGAATTGCCTAAAATTAGCTGTACAACACGGATGCTGCATTTTCGCAGTCCGCCCGCATGATAACTTCGCTGGCTTTCTTGCCCATAGCTGACCTGAACCCAGCACTGGCCGCTCTCGAAGATTTTCTGCCCGAAAATCTTAATGCAGTGCTCGACTGGTAGGTTTGAATTTCTTATCATTACGACCTGCTTCAACTACAGGTTCGTAATCAACTACATCGGGAGGCTCCGTCAAAACAACACTCGGGCGCGTCCGTTGTTCCAACCTGAACAGTGGAGTGTGCATCAACGAACGCTTGACGGAACCGACAGGACCAACAATTACGCTGAGTCCTACCATCGAACATTGCAACACGCATTTGGCCACACGCACCCCAAGATCTGGACATTTATCGACAAATTGCGTGAACAGCAGAAAATGATTGACGTCAACATGGAGCACTTTATCGCCGGCAATGCTCCTCCGCCAAAAGCCAAGAAGTTTCGCGACGCTGACAGGAGGATTCTTTCAATCCTTCAACGGTACATAAACGCAAAAGCGGCGTTACCTCAAGTTCAAGACGATCACCAGTACATCTGTTGTGTCCGTGACACACAAAAAGATTTTTATTTATGCAAATAATAAATAGAGACAAAGAGGATAAAAATAGGTGTCCGAAATTGGGAGGCGAATAGGAGAAGAAGTGAGGAGGGGAAAACGTCGGGGGTGGACAATGGGCAGCATGCCGCTGCAATGGACTCAATCGATAGGTGTTTTCGTGTCAATACACACGACATTTAAATCCACTCCAACATCTCCCCCTTCAAATTTCATTGTCGACCGGGCGAGAACCGAACAGGTGGTCGCCGTTGACGTTGTGGTCGCGGGGTGTACTCCGGTACTGGCGGACGTGGTGACGGTGGAGGGGTGTGTACATTCGGCCGCGGACTCGGGGTCCTTTGCTGAATAGGCGTTGCAGCCCTTGGCGGATGTCGGTCGTCTGATCTGTCAACATTTGGAACCACTCCTGACCTACAGGGGGTAAACCGGCGCAATTGGTTATTGTGCCTAGTGACCGTCGTCCCCAATAGCGGAATGTGCACTTCCCATACCAACGTCTTACCGCCTACGATTTTACCTTCAAGCCAACGCGGTCTGTTTCGATTACCGTAACTTAACGCGAGGACCGAATCACCAATTTGGAACTGGCGTTCCGTTGCACCATGTCGGCGATCGTATTGCTGCTTCATGTGCTGGCGATATTGTTGTCGGTTCGCATCCGTGTTGACCGTGCGAGAAGGCTTGAGTAGCGATAACGGACTGCGTAATGTACGACCCAAAAATAATTCTGCTGGGGAGAACCCATTTAAAACTTGGCTGGGAGTATTCCTATACGCGAAGAGAAACTCCGAAATCCATTTTTGGTTTTTCGCATGTCCATTTTTCTTAGCCTGCCGTTTGAATGTGTCAACCATACGTTCGGCTTGACCGTTGCAGTGCGGCTGATAGGGTGGCGAGAAAGTATGCTTAATGCCTTTCTGCCTGCAGAACGTGGCAAATTCAAACGAAGAAAACGGTGGACCGTTGTCCGAGACGAGTTCACTGGGGAAACCGTATCGGTGGAACACATTGTTCAAAGCTTCGGTGGTGCTGAACGCCGTTGTCGAATTCATCTGCATGATCTCGGGCCATTTCGACAATGCGTCGACGAGGATCAGATACGTGTTGCCGTCCCAACATGGACCTGCAAAGTCAATGTGGACTCTCCCAAAAATACCGTCTGGCGTTGGCCAAGGTCGCAAAGGCGCTTTGGTAGGGAGTTTTGCGGCGAGCTGACACTCCGTGCAGCTTCGAACCACGTCTTCAATTTCTTGGTCCAGTCCTGGCCAGAAGACATGGCGCCGAGCCAACGCTTTCATTCGCGTGATGCCCGGATGTGCAAAATGCAGAGTTTTCAGCACTCGCTGGCGTAATGGCCGCGGAATCACAACTCGCGTTCCTGTCAGAAGGGACCCACCCACGCATGTGAGCGTATTACGCCTCGAAAAGTATGGCATCAATTCGGCGCCCAAACCCTTTTGTGGCCAGCCCGAGCGAACATACGTGACCACCTGCTGCAACAATTCGTCCGCAGCGGTGTGGTCGCTCACTTCGGTGGCATCCACGGGCAATGGCTCCATGTTCGCGAGATGCACGAACTCCACGACGTCGTCGGCTGCGTCCATTTGATCTGCCGATGTGTAGGCGATCACAGCTTCTTCGTCGGTCTTCTGAGCGGCAATGAGGCGCGACAGAACGTCCGCCTGGCCAAAATTCTCAGATCTGACATACTGAATTGTGAAATCATAATTTGTGAGAATTAAGGCCCAACGCTGCAATCGCGATGCGGTGTAAATGGGGATACCCTTTTTGTTCCCGAAAATAGCCAAAAGAGGCTTATGATCCGTTAACAACGTAAACTTGCGACCATAAATCATCCGATGAAATTTTTGGCACGCAAAGATCAGCGCCAAAGCTTCACGTTCGATCTGTGCATAATTGCGCTCGGCAGGAGAGAGAGCTCGACAAGCGTGCTCTATGACTCGCTCGGTGCCGTCGGGAAACTTGTGGCTTATGGTGGCGCCGATTCCCGATTGACTCGCATCAGCAGCGACAATGATCGGTTTTGTCGGGTCATACTGAGTGAGCAGTAAATCCGACTGAAGCACTTCTTTTGCCTTGTCAAAAGCCGCCTGTTGCGCTTCTCCCCACTCCCACGGAGTGTCTTTCTTCAGGAGAACATCCAACGGACCGCGCAATTCTCGCATCGCCTTAATGAATCTACCGTAGTAGTTTAATGCGCCCAAGAATGAGCGAAGCGTGCTGAGGTCGGTCGGCGGGGGCATGTCACGAATCGCCGCTGATCGTGCTGGATCGGGGCGGACTCCTTGGTTCGAGACAATGTGGCCCAAAAATCTAAGTTCTTTCTTCAAGAAGTGGCATTTTTCCATCTGAATTCGGAAGCCATACTCTTGAATTTTAACAAACAATTGGTGCAATGTCGTAACGTGCTCCGTCAAGGTATTTGAAGCGATGATCACATCATCGAGGTACGCGAAAACCCCAGGCAGCCCCGCGATCATTTGATCCATAACCTTTTGAAAAATTGAGGGGGCGGATTTAACCCCAAAAGGAAGGCGCTGGTATGCAAAGAGTCCTCGATGAGTGTTGATGCCAACCAGGGACTTGGAACTTTCATCGAGTTCCATCTGCAAGTAAGCATCGCGCAAGTCCAGCTGTGAAAAAATTTTGGACCCCCGCAGGGCGTGGAATATATCATCAGTTCGGGGAAGAGGGTGCCTATTTAACTCCAGCGCCTCATTTAACCCCGTAGAAAAATCAATGCAAATTCTCACTGCACCGCTTTTCTTCCGGACCGCCAATACCGGAGCTGCCCAACGGGAAAAGTCGACCGGCTTGATCGCTCCGATTTCCAGTAGTCGGTCCAATTCCTTGTCCACGACGTCCAAAACTCCATGTGGCACCGGTCGGGCTCTGCAAAACACGGGCTTCGCCTGTGATTTGAGGTGCAGAGTTGCTTTCGTCTTCGTACAATGTCCGAGACCGGACTGAAAAACACTGGGAAAAGAATTTTTCATTTGCTCCGCCAATTCGGTTGGGTCGTCTGTGGGTTGCAAAATGGCATGGACGGCTGGTGCTTGTGGGAAGGGAAGGGTCGTGGCAATGGCCAGTTGGGTGGCCTGCTCGAACGGGACAATCCAGTCCAATCCCATAATGCTGGGTGCTTTGGTCTTCGTCACTGAACATTCAAGGGTTAATTCCATATCCCTGAACTTAACCTTGCACTCAAAACTTCCCAACAACCTCAATTTATGACCAGAAAAAGATCCCACCAATTTACCTGCTTTTTGAAATGCCGGACTACCCAAACTTTCCCAAACTGAATGTTGGAGAATTGTCAAATGAGAGCACGAGTCCGCTGCCAGTGTAATGAATCGCCCATTCACTTGAAGGGGCACCATGATCCATTCTCGACACGGGTGTACCACACTGAACGTGGAGACGACGGCATGGGACTGCATCCGGGACTGAAAATTGGGGCCACGGGACGGACAAACGGGTCGAATGTGGCCAGTTTGGCCGCAATGACGGCATTGAACTCCAGCCGGATAGGAACAGTCCGATGTGAAGTGTCTTCCTCCGCAACGCGGACACTTCCGGTCGGCCGATCTCGGAGGCCTGTCGCTTTGCCTGTCATTTTTCTGTCCAAACTCTTTATTCCCATTAGATTTTCCCAAATTTTGCCGAAAATTTGTGCCCGAATTTTGCCGAAAATTGGTATTATTTGGCGGCTTCTTAACTCTCCCATCTCCTAACTTTTGAGGCCTACTCTGAATGGCATGCACTTGTCCTGGGTTTCCAAGTGCGGCCGCTGAGCTTTGCAGAGACAGAATTGCTCGGCATTCTTCCAAAAGCGTCTCCAATTTGATCGTTCGGGGGGGCGTTGCACTACGGCTCTTCTCCATTTGTCGAAGACACTCATGACGGAGGTCCCTATGGGAATCGCCCAAACCCGAAACAAAGATCATACACTTGATCTCCTCTTTGCTCAAGTTCATGTCCGCTCGTTCGCATTTGGCATTGACAGTGGCTCCAAAATCCAGAACGCTTTGTGCCGGCGCGCAACAAAGCTGGAAGCACTCGAACTGTCGCACAAAACGGGACTTAATGTCACTAAACAAGTCCTTAAGTTGAGCAATGACTTCATTAAATTTTAACTCGGTTGGCTTTTTCGGAAGGATTTGCTGTTCAAAACGTATGTAGTCGGTTGGGGAAAGCTTACCCAAAATTAACCGAACCTTCATATCCTCGCTAAGAGCTTGTCCGTCTTTAAGGACAAAATCGCCAAACCTTTCAAACCACAAAGCAAACGTTGAGTCAGCCTCCGGATCATACCGAAAGTCGGGGATCTGTCCGTTGATTTGCGCGTACAATTCTGAATTATTGGCGACTGGCGCCGCATTTTTAGACACCAATGCATTTAATAAATCAGAAAATTGTTTTTGCTGGGCCTCCATAAGGGCCTTCAACTCTTCTCTAGTCGCCATTTTTCAATTTTGATAGCACAAGAAAAATATTTGCGGTGAATGAGAGATGACTGACAGTCCAGAGACTAAGAATGACTCAAACTTGGGCTTTACTCGATTTGAAATCGATAACGTTCCTGCACAACCGCCGCGTGTGGAACCTAATTTTTGCTTTACTCTGATGAACAGAGAAACAACCCTTGGCTAATGACAGATGGGGAATTATATTTGTGTTACGGTTACGTGAAGGTGGCCGTGGGTGTCGCGTTTTAGGTTCACCACACGTTTTAGTTGGCACGGGCGTCGCCACTGTTGTGTCCGTGACACACAAAAAGATTTTTATTTATGCAAATAATAAATAGAGACAAAGAGGATAAAAATAGGTGTCCGAAATTGGGAGGCGAATAGGAGAAGAAGTGAGGAGGGGAAAACGTCGGGGGTGGACAATGGGCAGCATGCCGCTGCAATGGACTCAATCGATAGGTGTTTTCGTGTCAATACACACGACATTTAAATCCACTCCAACAACATCCAAAACCAGATCAATCCCCATTTGATTATTGAAGTCCTTAGGGGAATTTCCAGCAATTACCGAATGAATTAGTTTGTTTTTTGTTAATTTGTTATTTTGTTGTACAATTGCTTCATCGCCTGATAAAATTTTGCTTAGCATTAAAATCTAGAAACATTTTTGTTGGTGGGACTTAGTCGACCTTTTTTGTACTGGGACTCGACCGGCCAGACGCAAACGGCCAGACGCAAACGGCCCTGAGACGCAAACGGCCAGACGCAAACGGCCAGACGCAAACGGCCAGACGCAACTGGCCAGACGCAAACGACCCCTACTCACATATTTGTGCCTATTTTGACTTACATTTTAACTACATTATGCCAAATATTCAAATTGGGCATTTTTTAAATTAATTTTTCCATAAACCACAAAAAATTAGCAAAAAAGTCCACAAAGCTCCCGAAAACCCACAAAAAGCAGCATTGGACTTTGAAAAAACCACAAAAAGCTGCTAAAGCAGCAGATATCGAATGGCCGGACAAAATCACCTCGTGGAGTGGCACATCGGACACCGCAGACCAATTGAAACGGACGGTTTTCAGGTTTTTTATGTCTGAAAATTTTTATGGCTAATATGGGTTGGTTTGTTTTTTTATGCTAAAAAATTGTCGAAAAATATGTTATCCGATGCGCTGATTATTAGGGATTTCGTTAGGATTAGGCCTAAGCCTAATAAACCTTTAAGCTCAGGTTGGTTTAGGCCTAAGCCTAATAAACCCTCATCTAACTCCCCCCCCCCTCACTCATTTTATCTGGACAGGCATTCTGACATAGGTAAATTAAATTTTCGATAATTTGAATTTTTTTTTCGAAAAATTGTTCCAATTCGGGTCAACAGGGGATTCAAAACAAGACCAAAAACTTGTGATTAGTAAATTTCCACTTGAAACGCAGAAGCATCTCCATTGACATGCGGCCGATATGTTTGTTTGTCCGGCGATAACTGTTGGAAATAATTCCGGTAAATTTTATTTTGGAATAACTTCTTAATATGGTCACAACTCAAAAAGCGTTAAATCATAGACCAATCGACTCCGCTCTAAGCCTAAAGCACGAATCTGCAAAAATTTTTGCGCGGACGCAATTATGAAGAAAGTTATGGGCCCTCAAAGTTGGCCAAAAACCATAGGAGGGACCCTTTTGGGCAAAATTTTTGTAAAAAATTTTTATTCCAAAAATTGTCTGAAAACCTAAGCAATGGTGGTAGACCTAAGCCTAATGAACCTCTAAGTCTCTACATTTTCTCCTGTTATTCTGATAACATATCTTCAGACAATTTTTAGAATAAAAAAATTTCCTACACATTTGACTAAAAGGGTCACCCCTATAGATTTTTGGCCAACTTTGTGAAGCTGTATCTCAGCTCATAGTTGTTGCCGCAGCCTAAAATTGATACCATTCGATTTCTCTCATCAAGCGGAGTCGAATGATATATAAAATGAGCCAAACCCTCAGATGGCAGTAGTGCATTTTTTGAATATTCTAGCTTTTTGGGTTCATGCATAATAATTTTTACGTTTCTGAAATTTCTAAAAAATGTTAAAATTTGGGTTTGGTGTTCGACATTGCAAAATCTGAGCTCGGATTCGTGTTCTACGTAGATTCCGGTCAGTTTGACGCGGAAAACATGCATTCTAAATTTATAAAAAAAAATTTTTTCCATAGGCATAGGGGCCCTCCTAATTTCTTCTCATCTTGGGTTTTTGAGCAAGCTTCATTGTGTTTTGTGGAAAGTGATTTTGAAGCAAACAGACGAAAAGCCCAAAATACACTCCCTAAGAATCGACTTTTTTACGTTTGACCCCCGCGAAAAAATCAGGGACGTAGCCAGGGGGGGGGTGGGGGGGGGGAATTCCCCCCCCCCCGAAATGAAATTTCAGAAAAAAAAAAAAAGAGGGGGGACCCTATTGTTTTACACTTTTACAACTTTTTGATCAATTTTCTTAACAAATTGCCATCAAAAATCAAAAAAATTTTCCCGGCGGCGCCTATCGGCACCGCCGGGCCGCTCCTGGCGCTCAAATGGGAATGCCATCTGAGCGCCGCGCTCAGATGGATCAATTCCCCCCTCCGAAATTTTTTTCTAGCTAAGTCCCTGGAAAAAATGTTTCTAAATTTTGTTAAGGTCGATGTTGGATTGGACGGGCGCTTGACCATAACGTCGGAAATGCATTTTCGAAAGGAATATGGGCCAAGTTGGTCCCCGAGGCGCCGCCAAGAAAAGTTGATTTACAACAAAAATTTTAAATTACGCTAATTTTTGAAGCTTTTGTGAATGGGAGAGGAATTTTTTTTTTGAAGATTTTAACTTCAAATTGTACAAATCAAAAGCAGCACTTTTTTTTTTTGGGAAATCCTCAATTTTGTCTAAAAAAATTAAGAATTTTTCATAAAAGTTCTAAAAAAGCCAAAAAAAATATGGTGAGTGTGAATATGTTACTCTCTCTCCTATGTCTCTGATCTTATTTTTCATTTTGTAAATTTTGAATGCTGGTTTGAATCAAATGTCCAATCGATCCATAATTAATAATAATATAAATAAATGCAAAGGAATGGTTGTACTCTTTTTCAAAATGTGTGGGGTTTTTTCATTTGTTAAACTCTCTAGTAAAATTGAGAAATTTATCCTTTTTTTTTTCAAAATAACATTTTAATGAACATAAATAATTCAGTAAAATCACAGAAAATTGGGCTAAAATTGTATGGTCCTCCTCCACCACCCGGCGTTGAGCGCGTCCAATCGTTTGGCCGCGATGAACAGTGTTGGCACTTTGTTAAATCGTTGGCATCGCGAATCGCTCTTCCGAGTGGACGGAACGGTGTTAACACGTGGGTTCTTCCAACAACAAATCCCAGTTTTAATTCTGTTTTTTTTAAAACTTCACATTAATGCTTTTTTAAATTTTTCAGAATTTCGGATGATTCGCCGCGGGGGCGGTGACCAGCACCATTCTGCGGACGACCGTAAGGACGGAGCATATAGAGGAGCAAAGGAGGAGGCAACTAGGAGAGCAAAGGAGGAGGCAACTAGAAAAGCAAAGGAGGAGGCAGAGAAGCGAATGAGGAAAGTTAAGGATGATGGATCACCCCAAGCAAAGAAAGCAAAGGAGGAGGAAGAGGAACGAACAAGGAGAGCGAAGGAGCGGACAATGCAATTACTGCGCGAAATCAATGCCGAACTTCGTAGATTTCGCAAGCAATCTAGTCTGTTCCCAGACAACATCAAAGAGGCCGTAAATCCTGACGAGAAATTCAAAACTTTTACACGCGACTTCAACAAGCACTTGTTCTTGACCAAACGATTCTCCGCATACGAATTGGAACCGGGTGAGGGCGTTGCGCGAGAGTCTCGAAAATTCTCGATTTTTTGTGGGAAGGGTCTTTGTCTCGGTGTCAAGTCTCGGAGTCATTTCTCGAGGTAACAGTAAATTTTAGTTCTCGAGAATTACCAATATGCGCTGCGTGTCTTTTTTGCCAGCATTGGACTGGTGATTTTTGGCATATTAGTAGTAGTTGCCTATCGGCTTCTGCCTCGCGACGACGGCATAATGCCCGACCATCGCGTTGCCCAACAGTCGCCCATCGATTTTGATCAATTTGTGCGGGACTATTTGAGGGCCGGAATGGTGCGCATTTTACGCTGTGGGAGGGGGGCGGGGGTGCCAGGCCAAAAAAATTGATTGCCAACGGCAAACGTGATGTCTGTCAAATTTCAGGTCCAAAACGTCTACGTTTATCCGGATAAAGCCATCGCCATTGCCGTCCTTCAGCCTGGCGCGCTTATCCAAGGCCAACGCGTCAGTTTTTTAAAGATTTTAGAACTCGGTTGACTAAGAACAGAGTTATGGTTTCTCAAACCTTCCGGGGGGGGGGGGGGGGGGGGACAAAACGCTTGTCCATTTATGGAAGTTTCAAAATTGAGCATTTATTTCAGTTTAACGACGACTCCGGTGTGCTCATTCGTCTGGATCCCCTCCACACGGACGGCACCAATTTTCTGCGAGTTTTTGAAGATGTTCAGAATCAAATTGGCACTGATCTGTGTAACCATGTCCCCGCCACAATTTCAAAGTCTTCACCTTCGCTGAAGACGTGAGCGTTTCGAAAAAACTTAAAGTAGATTTTGGTTTGATAAGTTGGGATCGGTTTTTTAGTCTTTTGGTTTTTTTTCCTGCGCTTTTATATTGGCGAAATATGCACAAAAAACATGTTTTTAGTCGGAAAATTCGTCGATTTAACTCAAAATTTAAAAAATCGGCACTTTTGCGGTTTTTATGCCATTTTTCGCGACTATTTCGATATTCTTCGAGACTAAAAGTCAGCCCTTTTATTGATAAGGGAAAAATCGAATAAAAAGTTGGCAGAAAAGCAAATGATTAGAATGGCATTTTTCAGAAAGTTGTTTTTCTTCGTCTTCTACGGCATATTGTTCGAACTGTTGTTCAAACTTCGGAGAGCGGCAAAGCGCCGGCCATTCTTTAAAGTGAAGAGAAGAGATGGCACCGCAGCAAAAGCCCAAAGGAAATGATTCAATACCAGACCTTCCACTTTTTGTTTTGATCATCAACCGTTTTTTGTAGGGCGAAGAGAGAGTTACTCCCCTCAAAATAAATTATTTTACATCTTTTTGCACTGCCAACCGGTCGATTGATCCATTTAAAGAGTCAAGAATCTGCTGGAGAGTGCCGGACGGAGTTTTGGAATGCCCGGGACTCCCCTCCCGTAGGCATGAATATTTAGTAAAATTCTAAAATTTTCGAGGCGGGATGGGGGGGGGGAGGGATGGAGCCAAAAAAGTTGATTTTTACCATTGAAAAAAAATGTAAAAACAATCAAACATGCTTCAAAATTTAATTTTTGATCGTAGAGAGGTTTCGCAATAACCGGGTACACGAACTGGAAAAAACGTCCGGGTACGAACTGAGTGGGGACGAAACGGCCGGGTACGAACTGAGTGGGGACGAAACGGCCGGGTACGAACTGAGTGGGGACGAAACGGCCGGGTACGAACTGAGTGGGGACGAAACAGCCGGGTACGAACTGAGTGGGGACGAAACGGCCGGGTACGAACTGAGTGGGGACGAAACAGCCGGGTACGAACTGAGTGGGGACGAAACAGCCGGGTACGAACTGAGTGGGGACGAAACGGCCGGGTACGAACTGAGTGGGGACGAAACAGCCGGGTACGAACTGAGTGGGGACGAAACGGCCGGGTACGAACTGAGTGGGGACGAAACAGCCGGGTACGAACTGAGTGGGGACGAAACGGCCGGGTACGAACTGAGTGGGGACGAAACAGCCGGGTACGAACTGAGTGGGGACGAAACGGCCGGGTACGAACTGAGTGGGGACGAAACGGCCGGGTACGAACTGAGTGGGGACGAAACAGCCGGGTACGAACTGAGTGGGGACGAAACAGCCGGGTACAAACTGAGTGGGGACGAAACAGCCGAGTACGAACTGAGTGGGGACGAAACGGCCGGGTACGAACTGAGTGGGGACGAAACAGCCGAGTACGAACTGAGTGGGGACGAAACGGCCGGGTACGAACTGAGTGGGGACGAAACGGCCGGGTACGAACTGAGTGGGGACGAAACAGCCGGGTACGAACTGAGTGGGGACGAAACGGCCGGGTACGAACTGAGTGGGGACGAAACAGCCGGGTACGAACTGAGTGGGGACGAAACAGCCGGGTACGAACTGAGTGGGGACGAAACGGCCGGGTACGAACTGAGTGGGGACGAAACAGCCGGGTACGAACTGAGTGGGGACGAAACGGCCGGGTACGAACTGAGTGGGGACGAAACGGCCGGGTATGAAACGACCACCCGCTCGCAAGTAGTGTTCGGCACGGTGCGGTAATACCGCGGTATTTTTCGGTATTACCGCGGTATTTTTTACCGAAAAAATTTTGAGATTTCGGTATTTTTTCGGTATTTTACCGAAATACCGATACCGAGCCATCTCGGAATACCGCGGTATTTTTCGGTATTTTGGATTTTTGAACGATGTGTGTCAATCTCGACCAGGATGGTGTAGTGGTGAGTGGTGGAGGCTGTTTGGGTAGTTAGGTTGGGGTTCGGACCCCCCATCGGGGAAAGGTTTTTTTCCTACTTTCTGTGAGCATTCTACTGTTGGTAAACAATTTCTAAAAATTAGAAAAAATATTTTTGATTTTTTAGCAAAATTGGGTGAATTTAAAAAAAAAATTTTCTACTTGATGTGATGTTTTCTCCTTTTTCAAAAATTTAAAAGTTAGTCGGAATTTGCTAGTGATGCTCGAGAATCGGGGGCCGGGTGGTTGGTTTGATAAAAAACCCATAGGGGGGCTCTTTTCTTTTACAAAATTAATAATTTTTGGGCCAATTTTCTTAGCAAAAAGTAGAGCCCGGCGGGAACGGGATTCCCGCGGGAAAAGTACGGGAATCCCGGTCCCGTTCCCGTCTTTTTTGCCCAGCGGGATTTTTTACGGGAACGGGAAAAAGACGGGATTCCCGTTCGGGATTCCCGCCCCGTTCTTTTTGAAAACCCCGTTCCCGTTCCCGTTCCCGGAAATTTTTTTCAGTCTTTTTCCCGTTCCCGTTCTTTTTTCTTGGCGAAATGTTTTCAAAAATTGTAACAATTTTGGACCAATTTTCATCACAAAACGCAAAAAATTTTGACGGCGGCGGCTATTGCAACCGCCAAAGCCCCCCAAAATGCGCCATATTCTGTTCTTTTATTTATTAATCAAGGTTTATTTATTATTTCTAATGTCACGGGTGCATCCAATTTGGAAAATTGGACTTTTTGAACGAAACAGTAAAAATAAGGAGATGGCAGAATGTTTGGAATGCAAGGCAAAAAAGGAGGGCAAATACCAATTCAAACTTTCGGACGGCAGTATTTCCTCTTTGATTGGACATTTGAGGAGTGAAAAGCACAAGAATTCGGAATATAAAACAAAATTTGACGAAATGATGAAAAATTTAGAGAAGTCGGTTGTCAAGTGCCGGAAAGCCGGAGGAATCGAAAATTTCGTTGTGAGGAGCAGTGGTTAGTTACATAACTCGATTCTGTTTTGTTATTTAAAAGTAATTAAGGAAATATGACGCGACAAATTGCGCCGCACATTTGTTGGACCGTTCGGTGAAGAACAGTTTTGGAAGTAAGCAAGGAGCAATTTCAGAACTATTCGGTAAGGTCTGTTTTGTCTTTAGAAAGTATTATAATTTAAGCAAATTGTCGTCGGATTGTTTCGAGGGTGAAACATTCGATCAAAGCTTTGGATGAGTTAAAAGAGGTACAAGAACTAGAAGGTTTGCCACAACACAAACTCCTGCAGGTACAAATAAACTATTGATGATTTAAGTTATAGGAAATGGCTGTTCGTTGGAACTCTTCTTTGATAATGATCAGACGTTTGTTGGAACAGAGGGCCGCAATTGACCTAATTTCATTTGAACATCGAAATTTTGAATTGACGATGCAAGACGGGGAGTGGAAATTGCTTGAGTTGCTTCAACGCCTTCTAACACCATTGGAGGAAGCATCACTTTTCTTCTGCAAATCACCGCTTTCGACCAAAATTCCATTCGCAAGAGCATTGCTTTCACAAATTCGCCAATTGGATCTTCGACTGAACGGCGAAAATGATATTTTACAGGGAATTGTCGAGGTGGAAGAAATGCGAACAAAGCTTCTTACAGGGATTGAAGAACGATTTTCGCATTTGGAAAACGAAAAGTTTCTTAATTTAAAAAAAATGTCTCAATTAATTTTAAGGCTTCATGCTGTTTCGACATTCCTTGACCCTCGGTTCAAAGTATTTTTTGCGGCTGATAAGGATTTGTTCACAATGCAGTGAGTAAAACATTTGGTTTTATTTAATTTTCTGCTTCCGAAATTAAGTGTAAAATGTTAATTTTCTTAAACAAATCGATCCCAAAAATTCAATTCTATTAATATTTTTCATGTTTATGTTGTTATTTATTGTGTTATACGCGAAATTACCGTATAGTGCGTCTAAAAAATGTTAGAAAATTGTTTGCTTAATTTTTCAAAATTTTTCCCGTTCCCGCGGGATTCCCGTTAAAAATTGAACGGGATTTTTACGGGAACGGGAAAAAGACGGGATTCCCGTTCGGGATTCCCGTCCCGTTCTTTTTGAAAACCCCGTTCCCGTTCCCGTTCCCGGAAATTTTTTTTTACCGGGCTCTAGCAAAAAGTGCTTTGGGATTCATCAAACCAAAGGGAGGGGGCGGGAGGGGAGCTTTGGATTTTCATCAAAAAAACTTTCTTATCAAATTTACCGGTACTTATGTAAATGAACCCAGCAAGAGCTGAGATGCTTATTTTTCTTAACAAAACATTGGCAATAATCAATAAAGTATTGGTTAAAAGTTTTGTTAATTTTAAATTGAAATTCAAAATTTTCAAAAAAATACCGAATACCGGTCGGTATACCGAATTTTTTGGGTCGGTATTTTTCGGTATTTATACCGAAATACCGATACCGAAAAAAATTTTGAGATTTCGGTATTTTTTCGGTATCGGTATTATACCGAAATACCGATACCGAATATCGAAAAACTCCATTTGCCGAACACTACTCGCAAGTGGCGCTTAAGCATCAACGACGCGCGCGCCGCAGCGGGCAGCGCAGCCTTCGCCCAATATCTCTGCCCCATCTTCTCATTGATTTTTCTCTCTTTCTCTGTCAAAGGTCTCTCTTCGCTTTTCACACTATTTTTTCTTTCACATCTCTCTGTCTATTGCTCGAAGCAAATCCGAACTGCTGATAAAACTGTAATAGGTAGCAGTGTTTTGCTGTTCCAGCTTGGCCTGTTCTGTTCCTGTTCTGTTCCTGTTCTGTTCCTGTTCTGTTCCTGTTCTGTTCCTGTTCTGTTCCTGTTCTGTTCTGTTCTAAGATTTTAGAACAGCACAGGAACAGGAACAGATTCAAAATCTTTGGAACAGGAACAGAACAGGAACAGAACAGATAGGCTGTTCTAAAATTTGAGAACAGAACAGGAACAGGAACAGGTTCAAAATTGTTGGAACAGCAAAACACTGATAGGTAGTAAACACTTTGTTGGGGGGGTGTAAAAATGTTGCGATTTTTGTTGTTTTCAGTGTGTTTATTTGTTAGCTTTTTCTTTTTTTTGTGTTATAAAAATTGTTGTCCGCTATTATTTAACAATTTAATATATTTTCATCACAAAAAATATGTATTTGTAATGTTTCTAAAATAATCTGAGGAAAAAAATATTTTGTGTTGAAAACCCTCCGTCGTGAAACGCAAACCATAGGGGAGACACTTTACTTATCTAAAATAATTTTGTTTTTCAAAAATTTTCAACCGACTCAAGGGTTTCTAACATAATTTGAGGAAAAAAAAATATTTTGTGATGATAACCCAAAAAGGCCTTCCCCCTATTGGTTTCCGATCACCCGTCGTAAAAATCGGTGAGCCCCAGTCTAAACAAGTGCCTTCAACCGAATCAGCTAATTTGTAAAGGACTTGCGCGCAACTTTTTTTTAAATTTGTTTTCAATTTTATATCATTTGCAAAAAAAAACTCATATGGAGCCGACTGAGGATGCCACGTTAGGGCGGCGAAGCAGTTCGCGGCATTCGTCAACCTCACTATCAAGTGCCACCAGTTTCGATTTGGTGCCGACTCAAGCAAATGGTAGAAAAGTGAATAAACTTAATTTCCTAATAATTCGAGACCGGATTTTATATTGACTAAAAGGGTTGAAATAATGCCTAAAAAAATGTATGCTTTTACATACAAACTTTCTCCCGTTTATTTTCAATGCTTTTTTTATATTAATGTGTAGGGAGCGGATATATATACACAAAAATGCCAAAATAACAACATTTTTAACAATTTTTTTAATAAAATGCAAAATTTGCTTTCGATTAATTGTTAAAGAATTCAGCCCTGAAGAGCCAAAATTTTCAGAGTTCTGGGCATTTTGGGCCCGCCATACCGATTTTCGGATTCCTGACTTTTTGGCAAAAAAAAATCCGGAAAACTTCTTTTCGAAATTTGCCGGATTCCGGGTATGTAACCGGATGCCGGGTTCCAGTTTTTTTTAGCATGCGGTTACAACATAACCTGGTATAAACTGCGAGAATCATATCCGTTCTAACCACAATTATTTTTAATGGGATTAAATTTGTTTTCCATTTGTCAGAAATGAACGATGCCGACAATTTGGATCTCCAAAACGAAATTGAACAGAATAATAATGGTGTTGGGTCAAATGCAGCAGGACTACATCGTCAGGACGCCGGTGGACTCGCAAACCTTGACGAATTGGTAGTGTTTTGTTGAAATCGGATAAGGAATTTTAAAAAAGTGCAAATGTTTGACAATTGTAGCTCTCAAATTGAGATCGGACCGATCGAAATTATCGATCAAAATCTGGGGGTAAAACTAGACGAGATTCTCGATCAAAATCTTTAATCTTGACGAGATTCTCGATCAAAATCTCAATCGAAAGTTGGTTTAATCTCGAAGAGATTTTTTCCGGATTCTCGATCAAAATCTGGGGGTAAATCTCGACAAGATTCTCGATCAAAATCGGTTTTTATCTTGGAGATTTTTTCCGGATTCTCGATCGAAATCTTGGTAGGTCCTTAAGTCCGAACTCTCCTCTCAATATTTAAACAAATGCATGCAACACGAATTTGCTTTCTTTGAAGGTTTTGCAAGCAAATGTTGCCGCGTTGGAGCAGGAACAACAGAAAACGATCGATTTGTCTCATTGTTGGCACAACCAAAATGAACTTCGTGCCCAAATTGTCGAGTTGCAAAAGTCGGTTGCCGCATTGACCATGGCACAGAACGAGAAGGGTGAAACAAAAATTTGTTGTAATTGAGGCCAAATGGGCGGGTCGGGATTTGGCACATTTTGAAATCTCTGATAATTCGAATTTTTTAATTAAAAAAACTTCATTTGCAGTTCCCTTTAAACCGTTTTCGCGAGTGCAGACAAAACTGGACGAGTTGGAACAAAGTCAAAAAAATTACAAGAAGCGGTTTCTTTCAAAGGAAGAGTTTGAGGAAGCGTTGAATGAAGTGAAGCAAGAGATGAAGCAGTTCGAGGACACGAAGCAGTTCAAGGGAGCGTTGGATGAAGTGAAGAAAGAGTTGAAGGACCCGAACCAATTCAAAGAAGAAGCGTTGAATGAAGTGAAGAAAGAGATGAAGCAGTTCGAGGAAGAGTCCAAGAAGCAGTTCAAGGAAGAGTTGAATAAAGTGAAGAAAGAGATGAAGCAGTTCGAGGAAGAGTCCAAGAAGCAGTTCAAGGAAGAGTTGAATAAAGTGAAGAAAGAATTGAAGGACACGAACCAGGACATGAATCAGATTAAGGAAGCGCTGAAGCAGATAAATCAGCTCATTGAAGTAAAGAGATTGGATGTTTAAAATCAGTTAATACCCGGACACCCGGTTAAACACAAAAAAAATTAGGTAAAAATATAAATCGTAAATTTTATTATAAATAATTCTAACTCTTTTTTTCTTCTTTTAGCAATTTCTAATAAAACCCACTCAAAATGGGGCATTTGGTTTATTTGATTTTTTTCGCAAGAAAATTTGAAATTGTTTAAGTCTTGACACCTGGTTAACGCTTTTTCGAGACTCTGCGGTCCGGTTAACCGTTTTTGAGCAACAGTGCAGAAAGAGACATTTTAAAATTTCAGCAGCTACTTGCAAATCAATCCAAAGAAAGTCATAGTGCCGGTGGAAGTCGCAAGGACCTCGAGTTCAGTGGGTTCGATTGTTTGATGGTCAATCACCGGGGATACTGGGGTAGGTAATTTATTTAATTATGAAGCTTTTATTGGTAATTATGAAAAAAGGCGAGTCGCTGACTACGAATATGACATGAGATTTATTATGACGTCATCTAATCTATTTTTTGAAAAATCAAAATTTTTTCAAAGTCGAGAGAAGATGTTTTTATGGGTATTCGGGGGCGTAGAATCCGAATCTGGCCTCAGCATTCGGACTCTACGCCCCCGAATACCCCTAGAAACATCTTTTCTTGACTTTGAAAAATTTTGATTTTTTCAAAAAATCGTCGCTTAGCTGATGTCATAATGAATTGGTTTGGGCGAACGATGGCATATCGGCACCGCCGACCCTTCAATCTAAGTCCGAATTTGGGTGTTTTATCCGATCCGGGGTCAATTTTTACTTCTGGATTCCGGGTCTGGTCATTTCAAAATTCCGGGCTCTAATTTTTATTCATCCTAGATTCTATTATAAAAGTTTTTAGGGAATTGCTCTGCTGTCATCAAGTGCCAAATGCCAAAAAGCGGCACATTCTACTACGAAGTGAAGATTGTGTCCAAAAAGGGGTAAGTAAGCAACAAATTACTAAACAACAATTGTTGTTCATTGAGTCTTTGGCAATGTTTCGGGTACCGGATGTTTCGTCAATAATGCTTTTATTTTGGCTTTTGTCAATGAATGAAATATTTTTTAACAAACTTATCCTTTATGGGGGCCACACATTCAAATTAATCTTTGATTTCAACATCTATGATTTTACGAAAACAAAATAAAATTTTTTTTTCAAACACGGTAAAAAGCTCTTTCTAGGGGTATTCGGGAACGCAAATTCCGAATCTGACCATCTTTTCGACCGATTTCGAACCCACTCCGGACAAGTTACAACAAAATCGAATTTTTAAAAAATTGAAGAATTTATTGTTATTTTTTATAGCGATATTGCCATTGGATTTGCGACAAAACAAAAGGGTTTCGCCGGCTTGTTTGAGCATTATGAGTGCACTTATGCTTACGAAAGCAACGGCAACTTTTGGGGTCACGCGACCAACGGAAGTCGACGAAATTTTTTCATTCGTTCCTACATCGAAGGAAAGCCGGAATTCGGGTCGGGCGACACTGTCGGGTGTGGCGTCAATTTGGCAACTCGTCGAATTGTTTACACGAAGAATGGAAAGCGTTTAGGTAAAAAAGAAGCAAAAATTGGGCTCTATTTCTCCGTTTATGCGTCCATTCAAACTTCTTATACGCCCAAAACAGTTTATGGCAACTTCTTATACGCCCAAAACAGTTTATGGCAATTTCTTATACGCCCAAAACAGTTTATGGCAACTTTATATGTCCAAAACAGTTTATGGCACAACTTCTTATACGTCCAGAACTGATTTCAAACTTTTAAAGCCATTTTCGAAAGCTTTCAAAGAGCTTAAGCTATTGTTAAGCTAAAGCTTTGCGATTGGACAAACATAAAAAAAGTTATGGCCTCCAAAAATCGGGGATTTTTTAGTTACTGATTATAAATTTTTGTGATATTTGTCGAATCGCAAAGCTTTAGCTTAAATATAGGGAGTTATTTTTAAAACATTTTTTCTCTAATGGATTGATTATGTTGGGTTTTAAATGTTTTATTTTTTAATTCTTACAGATTATGGCGATTTGTCAGTTGACTGCGCGGACTTGTTTCCGTGCGCGACATTGTTCCATTCCGGCGACAAAATCGAATCAAATTTTGGCCCGGACTTCAAATTCAAAAAAGGATTTTGAAATTCAAACCGATCAAATTCATCGATTCCTTTCATTGCGATCTTTGAAATAATGTTTTGTCCAAGATTCACTGTTTTACAGTTTTATTTGTCAGGCAAAAAAAAACCCCCACCGGCGAGAATGTATTTATATTTATTTGAGATCGGATAAAATTGATTTATTCAATCGAAATAAGTTTCGATCGATTCTGAGCCGATCGAAAGTTCGATCAAATTTTGCGCGAATTTAGCTTCGGTCAAATTTAAATTTCGACAAATCGGAATTCCCCTCGCGCATTTAAAAAACTTGGCTCAATTTTGAACAAAATCACTCAACTGTTTAATTTTTTAAATACGAGCAAGAATGAGATTTTTTGTTAAATTTTATTGTTTTTCTTAATTTTTCTGCTTCAAATCCCCCCACCCCACAACCTAGGGAAGGTACTCAGATGACCGTGGGACTTTGGGATGATTTTGGTATCAAAAAATAGCTACCTAATTTTCAGGAAAAATTTTAAGGCATTTTTAGTTGATTTTTTTGCGGAAAAGCACATTGTTTTCCTCTTTTTACTACTATAATTAACGTTTTACAATTTTATACATGCGAATGAATCAATGAGTTGATAAAAATTATTGACGTTGTGAATAGGGTTGGACAAGACCGGATATTATCCGGGTCCCCCGGATAGCGGTTCCACCGGTTCCTTGACACCCGGATACCGGTACCGGATAGTAATTTACAGCCGGATATCCGTCCGGATACCGGAGTTAAGAGATTTGCAACCAACATTTTAAAAATATGGCAATTTTTCAAAGTTTTTTAAGAATGGGAGGGGTCGGCGGTTTTAATTTAGACAAACTCGAAATTAGCGCAAATATAATTTTTAAAGAAAATTTGAGCAATTTTTGTTAGGCCAATTGTTTTGTGAAATTGGTAACTAATTATAAAAAACAAATTACAGAAGCCCGTATCTCTATTTAATTTTAATAGGAAATGGCAAAATGTCCATAAAATTCAAAAATTTTACTAGCGCTAACGCCATTGAAAAAAAAATCTCTCCGAAAAAATACCACCATTAGGGGTGCTTAACCCGCCCGGATCCTGGACACCCAGATACCGGTCCCGGATAATTTGCCCAAAACACCCGGATACCGGTCCCGGATAATTTGCCCAAAACACCCGGATACCGGTCCCGAATAATTTGCCCAAAACACCCGGATACCGGTCCCGGTTCCGGTTCCGGATACCCGTTCTTGTCCAACCCTAGTTGTGATTCATGGATTAGGAAGTGTAATAAATCTGATGGCATATGCACGCTCAGCGTTCGTAAAACGCCAGGATATGTATGCTTTTTCCGCAAAAAAATCATTCTCGAAAAGTTGTTCGAATTCGGGTTCGGGCTTCGAGATAGGTCGAAACTAAGCTCATATTCGAATTCTACGCACCAAATAACCCCAGGATTGGCCGCGCCACCGGACAAATCGCACAGAAAACGGTTGAAGATTTGTTGCTTTCACCAAGTTTTGAGAATTTTGGTGAAAAATTGAATTTAGAATCAAAATTATTGCACTTTCTAGCGCCCACTTTGTTGGGTTGAACATTTTATTTATATTCTATAAAATATTTTAATATTTTGCGTGGCTTTTTTTAATGGCTAAAAAATTATAAAATGCAATAAAATTAGTAAAAAAAAAAATCAATTTTGCTTAAATGTGAGAAGCATTATGATCAAATTTGCGCAATAAATTTATATAATTTGAATATATTTTCGATTTCCCATGCCTTAAAATAATTTGGGAAATTTTTAGACATAAAATTATTTGTTTTAATAAAGTGCCGGAATTGAGGATCGAATCAAAAATAGGGAAATTATCGTGTTAAAAATCTATTAATAATAACATTTTTTCCTCCTTTTACTGCTAATTAGAATCAATTTATTTTTAATCCATTCTAAAAAGCCTTGCGACGCCTAAAAATTCCAAAAATTAATAATTTGTACAAAAATTGATTCGCGGGCACAATTTTAATGGTTTTTCTTTTTTAAACCTCAAATAACATCATTTGGAAATGAACAATTTGGCAAATGTTTTTGTTATCAATTTTTTTAAATAAAAATTTTTCGAATAATAACAACAAAAACAGAGAGACGACCAATAAAATATGCATACCAGTCAAAAATATTTAAATATTGTCGCGTTATTTTTTTGTGGCGGACGGGCCGGCATTCAATGTAAAAAATTGCGAAAATGTTTTAGAGGCGACGCCGGAAATGCTAATTACCTAACTCACACAAAAACAAAAAAAAATCGATTTAAAACCATTTTTTGCATATTTTTCTAAGTTAGTATTCATTTGTTTTATAAATTAAAAAGATTTATTTAATCTTTTTTTTTAGATTTTGTGATGAAAATTCATTTGTTAATCCTACTTGCTCAATTTGATCAAATAATTGCTGCACCAGGAAAAGGAATCGTAAAAAGTAATACGAATTTGGCATTTCGTTTCAAGCCCTTTTAAAAACAAAATTCTGTCTAAAAATGGCATTATAAAAATTCCAATGCTTAAAACTTTTCAATAAAGATTTGTTTCAGCAATTTAAAATAGAATAAAATCCAAAATTTCCTCCTTAAAAAGACTATTTTTACAAAAATTTAAATTAACAAATTATCCAACTTTCTTTGTTTTAATTAATTCGGCCGACCATTAAAGATATAATTAACTCTATAAAATTGTCATTTTTATTTAAACCAAATTAATCCTTTCCAATATTTAATATTAGTTATATAAATTGTTATTTTTATTTAAAATCCCAATTTTAAGATTTATTTTTTTATATTAAAATAAAAAAGTCACTCTAAAATGACAAGCCGACTATTAAAAAATAATGATGATTAAAACATAAAATGTCGTACCTATTTCTATTTTAAAATGGACCAAAAAAATATGGCACATTTTATTTTTTGTTCATCAACAATTAGAATGACATTTTTTCCCCAGCAATCTGTTCCTGGTACAATGTGTGCCGTTTTGATCTGAATCCAATTGACGGCATGCAGCACATTATGATGGACAATTTGTACACGGACTACTTTTTGGACAATTCGGCAACCGATCAGCGCATAATTATGCTAAAAATTGCAATTTGCACACACGTTTATATGATGAGATGGACAATTGAGCAACATATGGACAAATTGTGCAAAATGCGCAAATTTCGACCGGTGCCCGACGGGCAAGACGACGCCGACGACGGCGCCGGCACTTCAAACAAAGCGCGAGAAAATGCGTACAATTGGCTGAGCCGTGAATTGACATTGTGATTTTTGTTTGCAAATTTAACGGGGGAAGGGGCAATTTTTTTTTTTGGAAATTTGCCTTATTTTTAAGGCAAATGCCATAATTTTGGAAATATGCCATATTTTTAAGGCAAATGCCATAATTTTGGAAATTTGCCTTATTTTTTTGCCATATTTGCCACACTTGTCATAATTTTGCCATATTTAGAAAGGTTTATGAAAATTCTCATTTTTTAAGAAAAAAAATAAGAATTCCCGAAAATTGTGCTCTTTGATTCGTAGAATTTGAAGTTAAATCTAATTTAGTTAACAAATTGAGTCGAAAATTTAAAATTTTTTTGGCGGCGCCTATCGGAACGCCGACCCCCCCCCCCCCCTCTCTTGCCCAAGAAGTGAAGCAGAATTATCAAAAAAAATTGTTTTTTTGAAAATTCCTTAAGAAAACTGCTATAAAAATGACATTTTGGAACCGGTTGCCATATTTTCTCGCAGATGAGTTGAGCTCCCTGATTTTAACGGTTTTCGGAGAGTGGAGGGTAGGGGGGTGGAATTTTTTTTTGCGGATTTTTGAACCGTCCTGGGACCGATGTCTACAAACAGAAAGCTAAATCTCCACCAAAATTAGTAAACCTTTTCAATTTCACCACTTTTTTTTTTTTTTAAGAATTCGAAGAAAAGTGGTCGTAAAAAAACATGAAACACAGTACGAAATGCCACAGTCCAACTGTGATTCAACCCATTTTCACTCACTCGTGACCATGTGCTTTTTGTTGAAATTCAAATTTCAACTTTCCCACACGCTGAGGGCCACCACCAATTTTGGCATTTTTGCCAACGAAAATGTGTCATGCGAAAGTGCCAAAAGCATACGGCAAAGTGTTGAAATGAATTTGGAATCAATTCGAGAATGGATGTTGAGCGATTTGGTCTACTTTTTCAAGCGGAGGCCAAAACTCGTCCAATATTTCGAGTAACTTTTTGAAATTTAACTCCAAATTAAATTTGATGCTTTATATATTTAATTAAGGTATTTTTAAAATGGTTTTAATAAAGATAGCTCGTGAATGGGAGAGATTTGGGGAATCGGGGATCCCTGACCGGGGGAATCGAGTCTCAGAATTTTTAAATTTTAGTGAGCTTCAAAAACGAAATAATGAAAGCGAAATTATTGAAAATCGGCAAAAATTTGTTGCCTTACTCGGCACTGCACGGACGGCACTGTTTTGTGACATTCATTTTGAGAATTTTGAATTTTTTGGTTGCTTTTATTTAAATTTGTTTCATATATTTAATCATTTTTTCTTAATTAGTGTTTAAAAAACAATGTTATTTGTAAATTAATTTCTTTAATTTTTAAAATATGATTTTTCCAAATTAATTTTATTGGAATATTAATAAATTTAATAAATAAGTTCTGTAAAATTTTTTAAGCTGCTTCGACACACGAAAAAAACACTTTTTACGCTTTATTATACAAAGAATTTTTGAAACAAAATAATAAACTGGGAAAGTGGCGAGCAAAAATAATGTTGGACAAATATTTGTACAGTGAATGGTTCAAAACATTTTATAACGAAATGAAAGCAACGCTTGAAGGTTTTTTTGTCTATAAAAATAATATTAATATTTTTTAATTAAATTCTATTTGTTGCCGAACATTTTTTTGTTTTATTTATTTTTGGTAAAAAGAATTTATTATCAAAAAAAAAAGCCTTAAAATCTGTGCTAAAAACGCAAACGGTGTTAAAATGGGCACAAAAAATGGCTTTAAATACGTGTAATTTTTCCAAAAATGCCAAAATAGGTCCTTGTAAGTCAACCCCTTAAAAAAGATTTTTAAGGTGCTAAATTCGCTATAAATCAAAAATTTTCGTGAAAATGCCATTTTTGAGCTTCTCTGAACAACATAAGTTTTACAGCTCCCTGACCCCTTCGGGGCAAGAATTTCGAGGTTCGAAGGATCCTCGACAAAAATGTAGGGAGTTCGGGTTTTTTCCATTAAAAACCCCCGTCGGAATATTCGGGGTTCTGGGGAAAGAGCCAAAACCCGACCAAAAACCGAAAAAACAAATGTTGAAAATCAGTGAATAAAAAGGTGAGAGAAAATTTAAGAAAAAAAGTTAAATATTTCAAAATGTTTAATATTAACCATTTTTAAGGCCAAAGCGACGAAAAATTGCATAAAATGGCAATTCTCGCCGATTTGCAGCATTTTTGGGATTGCTTCGGCAACGATTTTTGGCTTAATGAAAAAAACATTCGCGAAGCGATTGGCCAATTTGTGAGGAAAAATGGAGGAAAAATGTCCAAATTGAAACAACCTTTTTTGGTACAATGCCAACCATTGGATTGGGTCAAATGTCATCAAAATGAAAAGGTACGTTCATATTTTTGGGCTAAAATGTCGGGGACGGAGTGTCTAGGACGGCATGTCGGGGTGGCATGTTGAAGGCGGCATGTCGCGGACGGCATGCTGGCGGGGGCGGTTTGCCGGGGACGGCATGCTGGCGGGGGCGGTTTGCCGGGGACGGCATGCTCGGGGGCAGTTTGCTGGGTGCGGCATGTCGGGGACAGAGTGTCTAGGACGGCATGTCAGGGTCGGAGTGTCTAGGACGGCATGTCGGAAACGGCATTTCTGCTGGCAAGGCCGGTATGCCGTGGATGGCATGTCGGGGCGGCATGTTAGGGACGGCATGTCGGGGACGGCATGTCGGGCGGCATGTTGGGGGCGGCATGTCGGGAACCATCTTGTGCCGGGCCATTGCTTCTGCTGGAGCGGAAATTGCAAGATTTATTTATTTTTGTACAAGGATCTTCCGACATTGTGGGAGAATGGTCCGGAAGACGTTTCGCTTTTCCGCGCTATGACAATTTGCACCAAAGAAATTAAAGTGAATAATAAACAGGCAAACATTGTTGAAAATGATGACAATTTTTTGTTTGTAACAAAATTCAAATTTTTACAATGTGTCGAGAAAGGCTTAAAAAACAACGCCCGAAGGGATGACATTGTGGCAAAATTGCATTTTGAAAAAATTGAAGAGCTTCTGGATTGTAATGATGGGTTTATCGACTTCACAACATTGTTGTCTGAAAATAGTACTCAAATTTGTTTTAAATTTTTTTATGTTTATATTTCAATGTAACATTTTTAATTAAACAATTCATATTTTTAAATTTATTCAATAAATTAGTTATTATGAATTTTTAGAGAAACATTTTTATGTTAATGATATTTTAAATGAATTTTCTAAAAAAAATAGAATTTACCTTTTAGAGCAATCGTTGAAGGAACTTTTGGATTCTGATGGATTTAAAAAGGTTGACGAATTGCTGAAGAAGGTTTCTGATTGAATTATAAAAAATAAATCTAAAAATAAATTTTAGAATTTTGAATATTTTTCACCGGTAGACAATTTGTCTTCGGAATCGTCCGATGCAAATGATTTTTTGGATGCGAATGATGAAGATTTTGATGTAAAAACAAATAATAATGAAAATAATACTATCAAAAATGAAGAAAATTTCTCTGAAAATAATACTATCAAAAATAAAGAAAATTTGTCTGAAAATAATACTATCAAAAATGAAGAAAATTTCTCCGAAAATAATAGTGAAACATTTGAAAATGATAAAAAAGAAACGAATACAGTAATATGGACAGATACGAAAATGCCAAAAGATGTGAAGGGCAAGAAACCCAAATTCGGCACAAAAGGAAGAAGCAATAGCGGAAAGTCGTTTGATCTCAGACGACTCAATTCGTTAAAGGGACAATTGATCGACAGCCCTCGAGGAAAAATAGTCGACAGCCCTAAAGGGCAATTAGGCGACAGTCCTCGTGGACAATTAATCGACAGCCCTAGAGGACAAATAGGCGACAGCCCTAGAGGACAAATAGGCGACAGTCCCAGAGGACAAATGACATCAGAAAGACAACTGGACGATAGTCCATCACCAAAAGGACAATTTAGAGATATTATTTCATTCGACCCTTCATCATCAAAAAGACAATTGGACGACATTTCTTCGTCAACATATTATACGTGTATAACAATGTTGAAACAAATTGGAATAGAAACATTTTCAGGTAATGTTAAAAAGCAAGATTACGTCTAAATGTCACAACATCCGGGCCAAAAGTGAAAGAGTTGTGACAATTGGACTCAAGAAGTCATTGAAATAATTTTAGTATAAAAGATAAATAAATCTACTTTTCAAGATTTGCTGAACAATTTTTTGCTGGGAAATTTTTATAAAAATTATTTGGAAAATAAATTTGATGGCAAATGCGTCGTTTATTTGCACATTTCAATGTTTGTCCGGACAATTGAGGCAAAACTAAAAACAAAAACAACACATTTTGAAAAAAATGCAAAATGGAAATCATTTAAAGACAAAACATTTGTGGAGGAGCCGCAATTTTTGGCGAATAAATTATTTGTTGTGCAAAACAATTTGGACGAATTAGCGGCGGTTGGGTACAATTTTAGGTTTTTATCATAAAACAGGAAAGAGAAAATGATAAAATTCCGGGCTAAAATTGCATCATTAGTGTGATTACCTAAATATGTAGTTACCAGAAATTTTTAGCGTAAAAACATTTAAAGAAAAGTTGTAATTTTTGGTGTAATTATTATATTTGCTTTAATTTTTTTCCAAATTTGAAGATTTAAAAAACTATGAATTTCCGGGGTTTCCGGGCATTTTGGGTCCGGTTTCCAGGTTTTGACGGGCATTTTTGGGCCCGGAATTCCGGTTTCCCTGACATTTTAGGTCCGAAATTCCAGTTTTCGGACATTTTGGGTCCGGAATTCCGGTTTCTGGACACTTTTTATGGCATCCGGTTACATCCTTATTTTAGGACATCAACAAGCACGGGTTGTTTGGAAAAAGCCATGGAAATGTTGAACAATGTCAAAATGCGACGGGTGGGAAAGGACATTGATGATCAATTTGAAAATATTCTCCCACTGATCAACCATCAGAATGATGATGACGTCATCCGAATCACTCAATTTGGCTCCTACAAAATGGAAACATTCAAAAATGTGCTGATTCAATTGCATAATCACATTTTTGCGTCTTTATGTGCAGAAAAGTTTGCAGAAATTCCATCTGAAAATGAACAAAATGCCAAACTTTTGAATTTGGAAAAGCTCAATTTTATTTTTAATGAGCAGGAAATGTTGCTTAAAAAAGTGGAAGCGATGAACATTGTTCTAAAACAGCAACAAATTGGTAAAGTAAATGCAGAATAAATGGAGTGATTAAATAAAATTAAAATAAGTAAATTATAATTTATTTTAATTTGGTTATTAATAAGGCTGGATTTTAGGCGCTTATTTTGCGTTTTTTAGTGCATAAAAAAGCGAGCCCTAGTTATTAATTATAAAATGGTAATAAATACAATTTAAATATTTTTTAATTCATTAAAAACTTTAAAATTATGAAAATAATTATGCTAATTAAAACCAAATCAGAACAAAATTATGTGTTAAGGCAACCCCATAATTTGTGAAAGCAATCAATACAATTTGATCAGAACTAATCCGGCAAATCGGCAAAATGATGTTCACCTGTCAAATGGAGTGCATAAAAAGGCATTTAAAAATATTTATTTTTTATTTATTTTTCAGATTGTTCATTTTATTACACCCTTTTGCGCTAGTGAAGAGAAAAATTTAAAGATCGACAAAATAAAACGGCAAATCGCTTCGATTCTAAAGAAATGGGTGAAAAAAGTGGCAAATTTTAAACGTAAATTTTTATTTAATTAAACCCCACCCTCCGAAATTCGATTTTTTTTTAAATTAATTAATTATTTTAATTAACAGAACCATTATTGTTGACCAACGGCTCGCATTTGATGAGCTCCGACTTGGACAGTTCAGATTTGGATTTGATTTGTGTTGTTCCGGACCAAATACATTTGTTCACATTTTACGGTGAAAAAGATACAACTTTGTATTCAATGCTTAGAAAGGTAAATGAATAATTTCACTTTTTTAAAATTGTTTTGCCCTTTGATCACTTCCCCCCCCCCAAGATTTTGATCGAGAATCTGTTCGAATTTGTACCAAATCACTTATAGAGTTTTTCGGGATCACTAAAATCTTGAAAAATCTTAAATCTCGCATCATAATATGAGGAGATTTTCCAGTACAAAAAGGCTAAATTTTGTCCGAATATCCCGAATTATTACCCTTGATTTATTGGTAATTATTCCGGCTCGGTATAGACTGAGTTCAAGTTACATTCAGGCATTTTTTTGATTTGAATTTTGTTTCTCAAGCTTGCACTCCCCCTGATCATTTAATGTTTAGGAGCTGAGCGGTGCCAAACTAAATTGGATAGCTGGCAAAGTGCCATTAATACGAATTGAATTTGGTCCAATTGAAGTAGACCTTTTGCTGGTTCCGTTACCGATCAAATATTTGACGGGAACAGCAGCAGCAGCAGCAGCAGCAGCAGCAGCAGCAGCAGCAGCAGCACAGTTGGAAGGTGATCAGGTGATCAAAGATATTTGCAATGAAAAAGGAATTTATTCATTAGCCGGTATGTTGAAATATATATATTTATTATGTATAAAAGTAATATTTTTATTTGTATAGGTTAATAAAAAAACTACTTTTTTAAAAGTGTTATATATTATTATTATTATTATAAACCAGTAATTGATGTAAAAAATAGTAAGATGTGAAAAAGATGACAAATTTTTACTTATATGTATGCGTCAGGGTTGCGTCGAACCTTTGATTTTGCAAATTTCGAGGTTTTTCTTCGAAAATCGAAATAAAAATTTCCGATTTCAAAAAAAAAAAATTTCGACACGAATTCCCTTGGGACCCAAACGACCTGCTCCCCACAAAAACGACCCGAGCGGGGGATCCCGGGGCCAGAATATAAATTTTTTTTGGTTTAAACGATTTTTAAAAATTGTTTGTATATATTCAGGCTACAGATCTAGCAAATTTCAATTATCACTTGTCAACGACAAACAATTGTTTGCATATTTTTTAAAATCCATCAAAGTTTGGGCCAAAAGTAAGAAAATAACACTAAATAGTATGTCCTAATCAAGCGTTATATTACAAATATGTTGGCAAAATTTAATTGATTTTAATTTGCTTTTTTATCCCCTTTTTCATCTAAAGATCGTTTGATTTATTCGGGAATATTTGGCTATTTTAATGGCGCAACTTTGACTGTTATGGTCACAAAAATTTGCGCACTTTTTCCATTTGCACCGTTGGCCTATTTATTATACAAATTCTTCCAAATTTACTCAAAATGGTATTATTATCAAATATAATTAAAATATATGATTAATCTTTAAAATTTTAGAAGAAGCACTTTTCAATAATTTAACAATTTTTACTATAAATTAGCAAAAGCAGTTTTTAATTTTGTTCTATTTCTAACAATAATATATACAAATATTTTCAATTTCGGTGTTGTTGAATTTTTTTTTATACAATTTAAAATATTTTTTTCTTAGGTTTATTTAAAAATACCCAAAAATTTAGAAATTAAGAGAACTTTTTGGTATCTTTTAGTCAATTTTTCCCCCAATTTTATCTCCTCCTTAATAATTATATTTTAAATGTTAGTGTTAAAAAAGGGTTTTTAAATCAAATTTATTGTTAGGAATTGGCCTGTCGACCCTGTACTGCTAGACAAACTGTCGAAAGATTCGTTGAGCTTTTTGGTGAACGGTTGGCCCCCAAAGTTTGGAGAAAGTTCAATGACAGTGATCACGCCAAAATTTCCGGAACAAAATGCCGCATTTAACGTCAACAAATTTACTCTCCGTACAATTGTTGAAGAAATAAACACCGGTTGAAACTTTTTTTAAAAAAGCATTTTCAATGATTTGAATAAATATTATTTTTCTTTTACCTATACCCCAACAACGAATTTTTTATTATGTTTTTTTGTCAAAAAAAAAATTCGCAAAAAAAACAATTTTTTTCTAAAAATGTTTTAACTTATGAAAATTTGTGCATCAAAATTTAAAGAAATAATTCAAAAAACTATTTTAGCAAATCAAATTTTATCGGAAAATGTCCAAAAATGGGCACGATTATTTGAAGAAGTAAAATATGCCAAAGAATTTGCGCATTTTGCGATCATTTTGTGCGCGGACGTCGACGCGCAACGGTATGCCACAAATTGTGGCTTTTATCGGTGCAAAATTCGCCGAAATTTATTTGAATGGGCAACCGCAACAAATGTTTCGCCAATGTTGGCACATTACCAAATAATATCGCAATCGGAAGAAAAGACAATTTGCAACATTTCCGAGTAAAATAAAAACTATTTTAAATAAGAAAATATTATTCCAAAAATATAAATTAAAAATGTGTAATAAAACTCAAAAAATTTACCATTTAGAAAAAAATATAAGTAAAAATTATTGAATTCTAATATAATTTATGGATTAGTTTATTAAGAAAAAATCAACAAGTATGAAAGTAAAATAATTAAATTGAAAATGAAAAGAGGAAAATACGGTAATTTAACTCGGAATTGAATATACTGTAATTAAAAATTGGAATAAAACGCCAACTTTTAAAGTTCTGCCGCCAGTTGCACTTTTTGGGTTGTCGGCCTAACAATGAAAAATGGATGCGATAAAAAGTTGAAGGAATTGCCTCCGATTTATCGAAACGATTCAAATTCAAAACAATTTTTGAATAGCACTCAGATGAGTTCGTCATATACAAACGCACAAAGTCTCAGCAATACGTAAATTTGCAATTTTATAAATTTAAAAATATTCACAAATTATTGATCAGCAAAATTCGCTATTTGTATTTATTTCTGAAAATCGCTAAAAATATTATTTGAATAAATGATAAAAGAATGGACACAATTTGAATTTTTAGAAATTATTTACGAAAAAAAAAATTAGCCTATTCAGACTTAATGAACTCCGTGCATCGACGGCTGCTGCGTCATAACCAAATTGTACAATAATGATTTATTTTTGTACAAAGCTAATTGTAATTTTATTTTGTTTAAAATGTAAATGAATGAAATGAATAAACAATTTTGTGTGGGCCAAAAACTTTCTAAAAATTTTTGACTTGTTCCAATTAGGGGCAAATATGTTACGGGTAATTTTGGAAATCTAAAATTTGCTGTTTGGACGGGAAATTCCGAACGAAAACCCATCGCCCTTCCTCGGCAAAAATCAAAAATGATTGACAGTCATATCCGTATTGAGTAAGCGCAAAAATTTTTGCAGATTGGTGCGTTAGGCTTAGAGAGGACTCGATTGGTATATGAATTGCTCGGTTTGGTTCTAGAACTTTATAAGGTAGAAATACCAAAAAAATTTTTACGGATTTGTGAGTTAGGCTTAGAGTGGAGTCGAATGGTATACATATAATATGTTAAATTTGAGAACTACCCGTATTCCGAAACTTTACCTCATTTTATAAATCAATCGAAGTTTACATTTTTTTTAATTTAATAAGCAGAGTATCAAAAATAATTGTTCTTATATTTACTCAAAAATTGAATCAGTTTTTAAATTGATCTGATCAAATATTTGATCTAATGAGGGTAGATTGAAGTGTAACGGAGTGCCGTTCAATTCCTTTAAATAATGTTAAATTTATCCGAATAATTTGGTATGATTGGCAAAATAAAATTTCAAGGCTAAAATTCTGAAAATTCACATTTTGGTTGGATAAAGTGGTCAAAATCAATCTTTGTTAAGGAATTGAAGCATATTTGAAAAATTTATGTTTGGAGCTTTTATTAGATACCTAACTATCTTACGCTCCAATAGATTTGGAAATAGCAGATTTGCACGCGTGGTGAAGTGGAATTCAAAAAATATTGGCATACTGTACTTATATAACACAAAAATGCTGAGCCAGGGGTTCAAACCCGGTAGACTGTAAGGAAGAATTTCACCGATTTTCGATGAAACAATTATGGATGTTAAAAAAGATAGTTTTAAAAAATATTTAAAACCACCTTTACTTCGTTTTGCCTCCCTTTTCAATGTCCAAATTTTGTGATTTTCGCTCATTTTACTGAAAATGCTACTTTTTTCAGCTTGTTTACTCTCTAACTCGAATAAATTTATATTAAGATTAATAAATTTTGTATTAAATGATAGAGCACAGTGTTTAGAAGCTCTGTAAAAAATAGGCAAATCGGTTTGTTTAATAAAATTCTTGTGTTCGAAGTGTGGGATGGTCAAAATATTTGTTAAAAAGGGTGAGAGAGAACGCCAAAAAGAAGAGAACGGTTAGAGAAATAGAGGAAAAGCGAGAGAGTACACTGTTTCCTATTTCCTCTGCTATTTCCTTCGTTAAGTAATAGTGTAGATTTGATGTTGCTAATTTTTTAATGCTTGAAATTTTTTTGTCCAAATTTTTTAATGTTTGAAATTTTTTTGTCCAAATTTTTTTCTGAAAATTCACATTTATTAGAAAAAGCTGTCAAGATCAGCCAAAATTGATTGGTAAAGTGAAGAGTACTGACAGTTTTCATTTTACTCTCATCGAGCTGATTACGATTCTGGAAAAATTTTGAGTCGCTCTCGACTTACTCCCAAAAAGTTAGTTTCTTATTTTCGTTCTAATTGATTTACAAAATTTTGAGTTTTGGAACCTAAACCCTAAAATTTAACATTTATCTAAAATTTTATAAATTAATCGCAATTTACATTTTTTTAAAAAACGAATTCAATGGCGGGGGATATAGTGTCTAACCATATGCTGTCTGCCGCATTGTTATTTTTTTGAATTAGGGCATAAATTTTGGCGCATCGTCATTTTTGTTTGCTGCTGGGCTTGGCCCATAGTGTAATGGTCAGGGCTGCTACTTTTAGGTAAGAAAAATTGGAAAATAGGTACCTAAATAAGTGAGAAAAAATGCCAAAATAGGTACTAAATAGGTACAAAAACCGTGAAATAGGTACAAAAATAAGTAAGTAAAAAATTTTTACCGAAAATTTTTAAACATCAAACAAAAAAAGGGATTATAAATAAAAGCATATTTTGGGGTTTCGAGCAAATAGGTATTTACCTAAAAGTAGCATCCCTGGTAATGGTGATATAGGTAATAGAGACCGGAATTTTGAAAAAACCTGGACCTGGATCTGGATCTGGATTTGGTAATGTCCTGGATCTGGATTTTTAGATAAATGTTAAATGTTAAATTTTAGGGTTTAGGTTCCAAAACTCAAAATTTTGTAAATCAATTAGAACGAAAATAAGAAACTAACTTTTTGGGAGTAAGTCGAGAGCGACTCAAAATTTTTCCAGAATCGTAATCAGCTCGATGAGAGTAAAATGAAAACTGTCAGTACTCTTCACTTTACCAATCAATTTTGGCTGATCTTGACAGCTTTTTCTAATAAATGTGAATTTTCAGAAAAAAATTTGGACAAAAAAATTTCAAACATTAAAAAATTTGGACAAAAAAATTTCAAGCATTAAAAAATTAGCAACATCAAATCTACACTATTACTTAACGAAGGAAATAGCAGAGGAAATAGGAAACAGTGTACTCTCTCGCTTTTCCTCTATTTCTCTAACCGTTCTCTTCTTTTTGGCGTTCTCTCTCACCCTTTTTAACAAATATTTTGACCATCCCACACTTCGAACACAAGAATTTTATTAAACAAACCGATTTGCCTATTTTTTACAGAGCTTCTAAACACTGTGCTCTATCATTTAATACAAAATTTATTAATCTTAATATAAATTTATTCGAGTTAGAGAGTAAACAAGCTGAAAAAAGTAGCATTTTCAGTAAAATGAGCGAAAATCACAAAATTTGGACATTGAAAAGGGAGGCAAAACGAAGTAAAGGTGGTTTTAAATATTTTTTAAAACTATCTTTTTTAACATCCATAATTGTTTCATCGAAAATCGGTGAAATTCTTCCTTACAGTCTACCGGGTTTGAACCCCTGGCTCAGCATTTTTGTGTTATATAAGTACAGTATGCCAATATTTTTTGAATTCCACTTCACCACGCGTGCAAATCTGCTATTTCCAAATCTATTGGAGCGTAAGATAGTTAGGTATCTAATAAAAGCTCCAAACATAAATTTTTCAAATATGCTTCAATTCCTTAACAAAGATTGATTTTGACCACTTTATCCAACCAAAATGTGAATTTTCAGAATTTTAGCCTTGAAATTTTATTTTGCCAATCATACCAAATTATTCGGATAAATTTAACATTATTTAAAGGAATTGAACGGCACTCCGTTACACTTCAATCTACCCTCATTAGATCAAATATTTGATCAGATCAATTTAAAAACTGATTCAATTTTTGAGTAAATATAAGAACAATTATTTTTGATACTCTGCTTATTAAATTAAAAAAAATGTAAACTTCGATGGCGGGGCCTTTGTACTTTGACGGGACCAGATAAAAGAGTTATCTTAATATGTCTCCTTTAAAAACAAAGAAATTTACATTTTTATTCCATTAGAGACTTTTTTGTTGTTGTTGTTGTTGTGTTTTTTAGAATTTTGCAAATTTTAACATTTTTTGATAAAATTTTTCCAACCAAAAAACATTGAACCGGTTTATGGTGTTTGTTAAGTTTTTTTATTGTGAAACAGCCTTCAGAAAAAATTTAAAATTTTTCCAAATTTGTGGCATTAAAATTTTGAAAATCAAACGAAAAATTGTGCCCTTAATCCAATTTTCTTCTCATTGGCT
Source organism: Globodera rostochiensis (assembly GCA_018350325.1). Lineage (NCBI taxonomy): Eukaryota > Metazoa > Nematoda > Chromadorea > Rhabditida > Heteroderidae > Globodera > Globodera rostochiensis. Next base: position 3,841,406 of record JAEVLN010000006.1, read on the forward strand.
CTTGCTCAAAAAACAAAATTTTTGCTAAAATTTTGCGTCTTTTTGAACACTAAGCCCCCTTTCAAAAAATTTTCAAATATTCAGGAAGATGTTTTTGTGTTGGGTGACAACGCGTTCAGTGTGGAGGTGTTCCGGGACGGCTCAAGCAGAGCAGCGGTGTACGCCTGTTTGCAACGCATTGACGCCCATTTGGAGGGCACTTATCTCTATTTACGTTTTGTTGCATCAACGGGCGATGCGATGGGCATGAACATGGTGAGTGCTGCTGCTGTCGATGAACCGTTTTTTTAAAGGAAATTCTTAGTCATTTGAACAGGATCAGTTTTTTTTTGCTCACAAATCAGTCTAGGGGGATCATTTTGTCATGAAATCAGTCATTTGTCGGGTTTTTGGGAGGGGGCGTGTCGGATTTTAGGCATTTTTTAGGATTTTTTGTTGGATTTTTGAGTTTTTTTCGATGGCATCCCTGATTTTTTTTAAATAAAAATTAATAGAATTATGCGGCAAATTGGTCGCTCTGAACTACTTAGCTGATCAGTTAACTTTGCATTTTGAGTTTGAGTGCTCAATTTTGACAATTTATGCTAATTTATCTGATATCCGGTGAAATCGATTCGTAAAACAAATTTTTAGTTTATATTAAAATTGTCATAATTTTATTTTTTTAAATTTAAATAGGTCACCAAAGGCACGGGCCGAGCGCTTGTGCTGATCAAACGCCAATTTCCCCAGGGCGAATTGCTGTCCATCAGTGGCAATATGTGCGTGGACAAGAAGCCGAGTGCGCTGAATTGGTGCGATAATTTGGAAGAAGGATTTTAGAATAAAAACAAAAAAAAAAATTATTTTTATTTATTTTAATAAATTTTTTAGACATAATTCTTCCTATAATAGGATTGAGGGCCGTGGTAAATCGGTGGTTGCCGAAGCACTGATTCCGGCACCAATTGTTGAACGAATACTCAGGACGAGCGTGGTAATTAATGATTGGAATTTGAAACGTGTTTTTTTTTTTTTTTGTTAAAATTTGTTTTTAATTTAAAAAAATTCACAGGACAAAATGGTCAAGTTGGGCCACGCCAAGCTGTTGGTTGGCTCTTCCGCCGCTGTCACTGTTGGGGGATGAAACGCGCATGCGCCCAATTTTGTGCCGGCAATGATTCTCGCCACAGGACAGGTGCACATGCTTTTTTGTTTGCTTGCTTGATTTAGTAAAAAAGGCTTTTCCTGATTAATATTGATTGATCATTCCATTTTTGTTTATTGACACTGACTGACCCGCCTGCTTGATTTCTCTTTTTGATTATTCACCGTTCAAAATGCCTCATACATATCTCGGATTCGCCATGATAAGCAAGTAGAAAATCCGTTTTTTTTCTCTTAATGATCGCTCAACATCGTCGGGGTAAAGAAAGGCATGAAGCACGGCAAACAGGACTGTCCGGACTCAATTTTGTCTCTAAGATGTGACTGTTTCGTTGATGGCATTTACCCAATTGACTCCCCCCTCCCTTCCCTCCACTCATATGATCATCTTCATTTATTCGTTTTATTCAGAAAGGCATTTCAGTTTTTTTTTCTTACAATGGACTTGTTCATTACATTTTCTGTTTGCTCATTTGTTGAGAGTTATTCATCTTGTTTAATAATCACAACTGAAAAGCATATTTTTGTGAGATGCTAAATAGGAATTGGTACAAATTTTTTTATTTATATACATATTTGTGTTATTTTTAATGCTCTCTATGTTTTTTTTTGCTTTAATTCTTCATCGCGTTCTCTGTTGCTCAAAATGGATTTTGTTCATGGCGAATTAGAGGAACAGGTCGTTTTTTAAATTATTAATATTTTTCTTTGGAATTCCCCTTTCATTTGATATTTTCTCATTGTTACTTTTTCGATTGTTCTATCGTCCCCCCCCCCTCCCTTGGGAAAGTCCACAAAATCATTTGACACGAATATTCTTTTCCTCCGTTTGGCATTTTTACCATTCACTTTTACCTTTTTTCACCTTCTCCCTCTTGGCATTTTTCCACTTGCTAAATATGAAACAACCCCACAAATCAGTAGACCAAAATAATTGCTGTAAATTAACGCGTTTGTTTGCTTTATTCATTACACACACGGATTTCTCTCTCTAAGCCACTTTTTCCTTTAATTACTTTCTCTACGCTACCACGCCAATTGGGCAGCGCTGCGCACGCACCCGCGGCATCAACAGCTTTTTCTTTCTTTCTCGGTCAAAAGTCTCTTCGCTTTACACATAATTTTTTTCAATTCTTACGCCTACCCTCCTTCACTGGGATTCGCTAAATTTAAACCACCGCGACGCAAAAACGTCCAGACACTCCCAATTATGTAATAGGATTTCGTAATAACTAACAAACCAGTATTGATCTTTTCTTTGTTCAAATGCTTTTCACGAATTTTACATAGCCATTGTTTCACGAGGGAAATTGCTTCTTCTCAAAGAATTTTTTTCTTCCTGTTGCTGTTGATGAAGGGTCGAGATTTTAGGCTTGCGCCCAGGCACGTAGCAAAATTTTTTTCGGGGGGCAGTCGGGGGAAAAGCGATTCTTAGGGGTGTTTTTATTGCATTTTTTTGTTAAAATACTCCATTTTTTAAGAAATATTTAAAAGGCGCATTTTTTGATAATCTGCTTTGCTTTGGGGGAGGGGGGTCGGCGGTGCCGATAGGCCCGCCGAGAAAATTTTTTAAATATTGGTTTTTTTAAAGTTTTTTAGGAATGGTAGGGCCCGGAAAACGGGCCCCTCTGCCACCCCCCCCCCCCTCTTCTACGTGCCTGCTTTAGCTTCTTTTTTGCGAAAGAGTTTGACGAGAGAAGCAAGAAATGCATTCATTTCGAAATGTTTTTGGATGAAAATTTCTTCAGTTTTTTGGTTTTAGCCCCTATTTTGGGGGTTGTTTAATCAAAATCTCGACCCTATTTGATATTTTATTTTGTGTTGTCTTGCCTTGTCATAGTATGGTTGTGATAATGGGAAAAATAGCGGAATATGGGGACCTTGCCAATTGGACGAATTATATATCAATCGACTCCAGCTAAGCCTAACGCACGAATCCGTAAAACTTTTTGGCGGAAACCATTTAGAAGAAATTTATGAGCCTGGATTAAAGGGTCTTTTCCAGAGGGGACTCAGTCTCCACTGAAAATGGCAAAATCATTCCTATAGGCGTTCAAAATTACGAATTTGTTGATTGGTAAAAATAGAGATTAAAGCGGTTTTTGAATCGGTTGAAATTTTAGAAAATTAAGAAAAACCTTACCCAGTGAAAAAGACACTCTCCGGGGCTCATAACTTGCACGTGGTTTGCGCCAAAAAAAATTTACAGAGTCGATTGATAAATAATCCGTGCAATTTGGCGAGTAATGGGCGAAATGCGGGGAAAAATCTTTGATTTCTTCTAACCTTTGAGTGCCTCTATTTTGATGTCAAAAATCCTTGATTTTTAATTTAGAAGAATGCCTATTATTCTATTTACATTCTAAATACACCAGCAGCTTGCCAGTATATCAATGAATTTGATGAACTGAATTGGTCCCGTTTAATTTCCTAACTGATGGCATTTCGGTGCCGTCGTTTACCGCCAGAGCTGATCAACGAACTGATCAAGTTCGTTGATGGGCCGGCTTGCCGAAAACGGCTGATTTCCACAAACACTTTGTGCTATTTTTTATTGCACAACACCAAACGCGCTCATTGTTGGCTAGTTGATGTAGGGCATTCATTTTTGATTTTTTTAGTAATTTCTGGTTCACAAATAAAAATTTTCAAGAGCCTCATTTTGCAGGCAAAAACCTCCTGAAAACGCCTTTTTAAATGCAGCTTTTTAGCAGTGGGAGGGGCCAACGGTGCCGGTAGACACCTAAAAATTTTTCCTCATCGCAACTCCAAAAACCACATTATGAGGGAAATCTTCAGATTTGGAAACCATTATTTGTTAACAAACGCCTTATTTTACAGGCCAATCATCTCCGTGAAGAACAGACACGATACGGCCCAAATCGATTACTAGCACTTATTCCTAGCCTCGATCACCACAGATCCGCCGCAAAGTTTTTCTGTGGCTTTGCTTTGGTGGACAATGATGGGCCTCCTGAAACTGCACGAGACTACGTGAGGGGTCATGGACAGCTTCGCTTTTACATTTCATTGAATGGCGGCGAACATAGAGCTGTGGTGGGTTGAGCATGTTTTAGAGTCAAAATTACGAATTTGTTGATAGAAAACCAAAATTGGGAATTTAAGTCCGTTTGAACCGGTTCAAAATTTGAAAATTAAGGAAAAAACGACATAAGTAAACCAAAGCCCGAAGGGGGAAATGTTAGACAGTAAGGTGGAAAATGGCAACCAAAGTACCGCACACTTGACTACGGCGGCCAGTAGGTGGGGCGAGACTCCGGAAGAAGTCCGCGCGTGACCCGGCTGAGGGTCTCGCGCGCGCCCACCCCGCGGGGACCCCGCGCGCTCGCCCCCCAGTGGCGCTCGTCAGACTTCTTCCTCCGCCCTCCGTCTCGCCCCACTACTTGCTCCGTCATCGCATGCTCGCTGTTGGCGACCCGTTACACGGCCTTTCATTATTATATCCGGCTTTTGTTACTTAAAAGTCGTTTTCCCTTAATTTCTCGGTTTTCCTTAATTTTAAAAATTTGAAACCTGTTCAAAAACCACTTTAAATTCTCAATTTTGTTTTCCTATCAACTAATTCCTAATTTTGAAAGCCAATATGTCGCCGACCCCCCCCCCTAAAAGTAAAAATCTTATTTTTGAATTTGAAAAAAAAGATTCAATGTACTTCGGCGCCGTAAATTAATGTTTTTGACAATAATTTTATTTTCAAAACAGGTGCGTGCTTTTTTTGGGTCATCGAACACTGTTGGGGGAATTGCGACAACGTACAATTGTTCGTTTCTGTTCATCCCTTTGGAAGATGAGCGATGTGTAAGTGTTTATTAAAAGTGATGTTAATATTAATAAAAAAATTTCATTATGTGAAATGTGTCTTTATTGCAAATTATTGCTGACTTATGATTAGAGGACTCGATTTTCATGTTTTAACACATATTTTACAGAAAATAGGGGATCATAAGTAGGGTGGCGATTTATATGGAAATCCATATTTTTTTTTGCGCACTTGAAACGGCTTCTAAATGCCATAAATAGTGTTTTTAACTTTGGTTGGAGCTTCTAGAGCCATTTTATAATCCATATTTTTCATATTTCGCCATTTTTCAAAAATTCCTTAACAAAAATGCGAAAAATACACACCTAAGGATCAATTTTTTCAAAATTTTCAAAAAATACGTCTGAGAATCGACTTTTTCAAAATTTTCAAAAAATGCACCCCTAAAAATTAAATTACTCTTATTACTTCAACTAGAAAAAACTTGACCATTTTTTGCTATATTTAAAAAAATTTTTATCCTTATTTTGTCCATATTTAGTCCATATTTTGCAATTTTTGTCCATATTTTGCGATTTTTTATCCATATAAATCGCCACCCTAATCATAAGAGAAGAAATATCTTAAAAAATCAAGAACATTTTTAAACCAAAAATGCACCCATAAAATACTTTTTTGACCAATATGCACCCTTAGTGGTGTAGATTTCACCAAAAATTTTTATTTATTAAATTCTCAAAAACACCTAAGAGAAAATGAATAAAAATGACGAATTTGAAGGTTTTTGTAGAGAAATTAACTGGATTTGGCCAGTTTTTGGACATTTTTTAGCCAATATTTTGGCACTTGTTGGGGTTTTTGGTCCATTTTTTGGGGGGTTTTGGTCCCGGTACACCTCGATTTGGCGCGCACGATTGGGCGCCGACAAGTTTTTTGTTAAAACTTTGTTCAAAGTCAACCAAACCAAACATTCTTGGTATCATTCGAAAGCCTGTAATAAGTAGAAGCTTATAAAGGCAAAAGCTAAGCGATTGGACTTAAACAATGAAAGTTATGACACCACAATTGGCACGAAACATGGAAATTTTTGAACGTTTTAAGCTATAACTTTTTTTTTGAAAAGACAAATCGGTTAGCTTAAGCTTGATAAAAGGTTCAGCATACTAAGAGCTTTCGTATGATACCAAGAATGTTTAGTTTGGTTGACTTTGAACAAAGTTATAACGAAAAACTTGTCGCCCAATCGTGCCGCGCCCAATCGCGCGCGCCCAATCGTGGTGCTCCGTTTTGGTCCATATTTTGGGGGGGTTGGTCCATATTTGACGTTTTTTAGTCCATATAAATCTCGGCCCTCCCTTATACAATAGATTCTTTCTGTAAAAATTTTTTTGGTAAAGTTGCTCTATTTCAGCTGTGGGATCTTGCGTTAGTTTGCTTTCAAAACGACGACGTCATGTGCGAGAATTGGGACGCTTTGCTCGAAATTGTGAATAACCGACTGACGATGGTGGGTTAATTTTTTCCTCATTTTATGATTTGAATTTTAAAAATAAATGATTCCTAATAAGAAAAGTCAAGTCCAAACCAAATAAATAGCGTGGGTCACGGTCGGTTAACCGAAGCGAAAACCGGCTTTTTGGGCCCAAAAACCGAAAACCGGGGGTCGTAAAACCGGCCTAAGTTTTATTCGAAATTTTGAAAGAAAAATTCCAAAATTTTAGGGCAATTTCCCTCTGACCTGGAGGGATCGAATCTTAAAAATGTTGTTCTGATGCAAAATTCTGCAGAGACCAATTTCCTTAACAAATTGAGTCGAAAATTGAAAATTTCTCGGCTATCGGCACCGCCAATTCCCCCTCCCCTCAAAACCTGGACTTTGACCCAGAACCCGACCCAAAAACCTCGTTCGGGTTTCGTGTTGAGACCGTGACCCACCCTACAAATAAATGTAAAATCTCAATAAAAAAAACCCTAAGAAAAAAAAATTCAACAAATAGAATAAATAAACAGGTACCCTTCACAGATTCGTACATCGCAGCCGTTGCAACCGATCGGCGGGCAGGCTGCGACAGATTCCCCACCAAATCTTAACTAAGACGACCCAAGTGAAGTTGCGGATCAAACGGAGTGTTTTTCAAATGTTTTAAATAATGTTAATTTATCCAAATAATTTGTTATGATTGGCAAATAAAATTTCGAGGCTTAAATTCTGAATTCACATTTTGGTTGGATAAAGTCGTCGAAATCAGCAAAAAATTAAATATTTAACGATTAATTAGAAACAAACAAATGGTAAAATTGAGTTGATAGAATTTAAAGATTAGCTTATGCGTAATGAGTAATAGCCAAAAAATCCCGTACTTAGCGTATGCGAATTTTTTAAAGTGCTTCAGTTTTTTATTTCTAAACAATAAGTATTTCGATTAAATAAATACAAGTTTGATCAATCTTTCAAACTTAAAAATACGGTATACACAAATCTAAATATTTTTAACTCAAGCTCTCGATCTCGATGTTTCACTTTTGTTTTTAAATAAAAACAATAATTAAAAGGCTCTTTTCTAAACAAGTTTCTCTGCCCATTTTCAGCGCTGCTTTTTGACGTTTAATGATTAAAAATAAATGTTTCTTTCGGATGATTTGTGTGTCTGTGTGTGACCGGAGCCGTGACCAAATTGGGTAATTAATTAACGTTTGGTTTGGACATAAATAAATGACAATTTTATTATGCACATAATTAGCCTAAAATGAAAATTCAGCAAAAATTTTTTCTACATATTGTTTTGACGCTGAATAATTTCATCGTTTTATTCGACGCTTTACCGCTGAATAGAAATAGACGTTTTGGTAAAAATAATTACATTTGTTTTTATTTTTTTTGAAATTTTTCTTGCGCAAGTTTTTATTTTTTCATTAAATTATTGAATAATTAATATAATTGCTAAATTAATTTATGAAAATTTTTTAATAGAACCTCCTGCTCATTTTATTTAATTACCTAATTAAATTATACAAAAATATAAATGCATTGTAAACAATTTCCTGTTTAAATTATTTTTTATACGATTTATGGATATTTTAATATATTAAAATATTTTTATTGAAAATTAAAATTGCAGCAATCCCAGTGCATAAATGGACCAAGACGACACTAAACTGGCGCTTGGACAACGAAAATTTAAACAGTCGCGACCAATTTATAATACGGTATCATTTTTATGGCTACCACCGGCGGTCCGAGTGTCGAATTAATTAAATATTTTTAAAACTTAACAGATTTGGTTGAAATGTCGCCATAATGAAAGCTGTTGAGAAGTTGGTGCTGTAATTAAAAGCTGTTGCTTTGCAATTTAAAAAAGTTATAACCAAAAAAGTGAAAAACTAAAAAAGGGGCAATTTTTTGGCTTTTCTGGCCACAACTTTTGTGGGGTTTATTCGCTCGATTGGCTTCTGTTTGAAGATAGCTTCTACTCAACGAGAGCGTTCATATGATATGTGTCTCGACCAAATTTATTAAGTTTGAAAAAAGTTATACACATTTCGACACTCGGATGGAAGCGATCATTTTAACAAAATTATTTTTTTGAATTATTAAGTTATATAAAATTTTCAAGAAATACACTTCACCGAGCTTTTAATTTATGGGAAGAGGCTTCCAAATTGATCATTTTCTCTGAACTGATCAAACGGGAGAATGGAGCCGATTTAAATATTCGCTTTTTGCGCGGAAATCACGGCGACGACATGCCATTTGATGGACCAGGTCAATAAAAGCGTAAAATTTTTTCTAATTTTATAAAAAATTTTTTCTTTTTTAAAGAAGGGGTGATTGGGCATGCTTTTTACCCGCCGATCGGTGAATTACATCTTGATGCTGACGAAAAATGGATTTTAAAAGGGCTCAATGGAACTGATCTGTTTCAGGTGCAGTTTATTAAATTTTTTGTTAAATTTATTAAGGAAATTGGCTTTAGGTAAAAAAGCAATAAAAAGTTGATTTTAAAAAAAATTTAATTAGTTTATTGAATTGAACAAAATATTATTTTAGTAAATTGATTGAACATAAAATTGAATATTTTAACATACCTATTTAGTTTTAATTAATTTCTTTATGCCGTTTTTTGAAAATTGGAAAAATGCAATTAAAACTGAAATATGCGCCCTTAAGTGGATGGCACTTTTCCAATGACCATAAAATGAATTTGAGATTTTGAACCTATAGTACCTAAAAACGAGTTTTTTGTATCATCAAAAATCCACTTGTGGTGTTAAATTCTTTAATATCATTAGCAATTTTATTTTGATTTAATTCAGACATTGGCACATGAAATTGGCCATTTATTGGGCCTGGAGCATTCATCCGATACGAGAGCCGTGATGTTCCCCAGAAAAAAGGAGCATCAGCCCGACTTTGAATTGGCGGACGACGATGTTCGCGCCATACGCTTTTTATATCCAATTAAAAAATAAATAATTTAATTAATATTTAATTAACTTTTAAAATTCGATAAAAAGAAATTGTTTTTTATAAATTATTTGCAAACATCCTTTTACAACCAAATGTGAGGGTAACTGTTCGTTATAAACTAATTTGGCAGATGCACCACAAAAAATTCGAAATCAAAAAAATGGAGGTTTTCAAGAACTCAAGATGTTCTTTTAATCACTACTAGTCCATGGAATTTTTTGTCGATGAGACCTTTTGTTTAGACCTTTTTTTCCGTGGAACCCCTTGTCCATTGAACGTTTGTCCATGGGACTTTTTGTCAGTGGGACCCTTGTCCATGGGACCTTTTGTCCCATTCATGGGATTTTTTGTACATAGGACCTTTTGTTGAGACCTTTTTTCCAAGGATCCTTTGTCCATGGAACGCTTTGTCCATGGGATCTTTTGTCTGTGGGACCCTTGTCCATGGACCTTTTCTCCATGGAACCCTTGTCCGTAGCAGTGGACCTTTTGACCGTGGGCATTAAAATTTTAGTCATTTTCTCCCCAATGGAGGATATTCTGTCCGAATGATTTACCTGTTTGGGTACGGGATTTTGCAAAATTTGATCACGGCCTGTGAACATGTTAATGTAACACAATCGGTGCAATCGTCCGATTTTCCACCAGATTTGATTACACCGGCCCTAGGCTAATTTTTAAAAAAGCGATGGTTTGGCATTTGAGCATTTAATCTACTCGTCGAACACAAATTTTAAAACTCTTTTTTTTTGCATTTGTCTTAGTGCCTACCCATTAACCTATTTATCTGTCCATTCGATCTCCAATCTCATCACACACAACCGCCACACCACCAACACATTTCACCGAATGGAAGAAGGGATTGAATGGGACGACGTCGGGGCAGACGTTTTGTACATACACACACACACACACACACACATAAAGCCCGACCACCAGCAGCACCACCGACGCGATCGGTGCCCCCAGGCGTGGCGATCAATGCCCCCCCCTGGCGCAATCGGTGATCCCCCCCCCCCCAGGCGCCGTCCGTTTGTCCGACTAATTCTCGAGAAGCGCAATTTGTACTTTGCCCCATGCAAAACGATGGTGAACCTTGGCCTCCCCCCAACGTCCCATTCTTTTTCTTCTGATCAAGAACTTTACAGTGCTCTCGCGACGGATTAGAAAGGGGGGAAAATGAGGAATTTCTTTCATTTTTATCGTTGAGCTTTTATGAGTGTGTGTTGTGTGCTCTGTCGTCGGGCAAAATATTCTTTTTTCAAAATTTTTCTTTCACCCCGCACCTCCCCACACATTTTCATATATTCCTGTGTAATTTGGTGAGTATTTTTTTCTCCAAAAATGGATAAACGGCACTGTGCTCATGGACACATTTTGCCGCGATAGCTGTTTTTGACGGTTAATTTAAAAAAAAAACTTTAAAAATTTGAATAAAATAAAAATATTTAAAATAGCCTTCCTGACCTCTAAAATAATTTGAAATTATTTTGCGGCTTGATGTGCCGATCCGAGAAGTTAGAACACAGAATGGTATCATGCCTTTCAATGTTTTTAGTTCATAACCAATTTGAGGTTTGTCTAATTGCGTTAAAAATTGGGCCGTAAAAGTTAAAATTTAAAAAAAAGTCTATTCTTTTTTCCGTGTTAGAACAAAATGCCACCCGGTCAAAGTGCCAACCAGTCAAAATGCCAACTGGCCAACAAACGGCAAAAATGCCACCGGTCAAAATACCAACCAGTCAAAATGCCAACTGGCCAACAAACGGCAAAAATGCCACCGGTCAAAATACCAACCAGTCAAAATGCCAACTGGCCAACAAACGGCAAAAATGCCACCGGTCAAACAACCAGACCAAAAACGGTCAAGTGCCAACTTCGCCAAATTTTTACATTTACATTAAAAAGTATAAAGATTTTTTTAGACACTTTTCCGGCTGGCATTTGACCGTTGTTAGGCCAGGTTGGCGTTTTGAACTAGCGTCCTTTTTTCACATGTATTTCACACAAACGTTTTGCACGCTTCACGCCACCTTCACTCCTCCGTTTCCTGACAATTCCATTCTTATCAAATTTCGATATAAATTTGCACAAATTTCCTCCACCATTTGACTCACATTTTATTTTAGTTACCCTATAAGGAAAAGCAAAATCATTCACAAATTCTCTCCATCAGTGGGTAAAATTTTGTCGATTAAGATTTTAACCGAAATATTTAATCGATCGAGACATCTCGGTAAAATTTCGTCGAAAGATTTGACCAAAATATTTACCGATCAAGATATCTCGGTAAGTCGACAAGATCACGAAAAATCCCGACGAAATCTTGATCGGTCCTCGGCTATACTTTTTTAACGACTTCCTCTCTCTCGCTATGCCCTCAATAATGACGCGCCTAAAGCTGACTCCAATTTTCTCTGACTTTTTGCGCTTTAAAAATCATTGTTATCAAATTTTGACACCGATTTAAGTGTTCAATTCAATGTTCATACATATGTATGTGCATAAAATTTTTGATCCTCAAAAACCGATCGTGGGTAAGGCTATTGATCATCGAATTTGTCAAAAAGCAATGGGAAAACCATTGAATCGATCATTTTTTTGATGTTGTTAATTTTTTTAATACGTAGTTTGAAGAAGAATTTTCTTTTAATTTGGTGGTAAATATTTTGGTTTGTATCCCCCCCCCCACCCACTTTTTTGTAAAAGAAATGTTTTCATAACAGTCATGCAAAACGTGTTTTAGTCGTTTTTGGGTTCTGGAATCCGCAATTGAGCCATTTCGACCAATTTGGAATCCCGAACTCGAATTCGTGAATTTCAAAAAATTGTTCGAATTCGGGCCCGGCATTCCAAATTGGTCTCGAAATGGAGCTCATATTCCGACCCCAAAAACCCCTAGAAACACGTTTTGCATGATTTTAAACAAAAACAAAAAAACAATTTTTTTTTAAATGGGGCAACAAACCAAAGTATTACCGAAGTGTTTTTATCTCATTTTTTGAATCAAATATCTTGTAGTTAGGTTATGTACCTCCCCCCAACCTTCACAACCCCACCCAGACTTTCAAATGAATTGAATGAACACAAAAGATTTGGATGGACAGAACACAAAAAGAGTCGGGGGGGGGGGGGGGGGGGGGATCCTCCGGCCGATTTCGTTGCATAAAAAAAATTGTGTTCATTTATTGGCTCTGGGAAAGTGATCTTCTTCTTTATGCGCATTTGAGCATTTTTGAACAATCGATTTTTCCCCCTAACATCAAAAATAGAAAAAATTGTTTTTATTAGCTTTTAGATGATCCAAATTGCATTCTTTTTATGTCAATTTGTAACATGCCGTATACCACCTATACTGTTTTAATTACCCATGGGTATTATTTTTCAATCTCTTCAGAAAGGGCGGCATTATTAGAGGGTGAGTAATTATTACAATAGGTTTTGTGAGTTCACCTACTCAGAGAGTGTGGGATTATTACAGGTGGGGGATTAAAACAGTATATATGGTATGTTACAAATTGACATAAAAAATCGGGATATTCTGAAATTCCGGAATTTACTATCTGCACCTACATAAATTACCGTATATATGTATAAGATTAGAAGCAAGGAATTTTGAAAATCCGGTGTCGGGATTTGAGTTTTGCTGACCGGTTTAAAAATCCGGAAGTTTTCATGGATTTGTCGGGATTTGGGACACTAATCACTTGGAAAAACTGATCACATCCAGCCGTATATTAATGTGATTTTAAATTGTTCACTTTGAGTTTGGTCATGTTGGGGGTTCGTAGTACATAATTTATTTGAAACACCAATTTTGTGAAGAATATTAAATTTGGAAACGTTTTGGGCGGCGACAGGGACAGTCCAGCGCCAGTTAAAATTGTTTTTAATAACAATTTTCACAAGTTTTAAGCTACATAAAGTTTTTGAGACGATTAAGCTGGAGTTTAAAAGCTTTTTCTGGCGCTTGTCATTAAAAATTACTGAATAAAAACAGCAGGTTGGTACATACCGTATATACTGTTTTTAATCCTTCACCATGTAATAATCCCCCACCTGTAATAATCCCCCACTCTCTGAGTAGCTGAACTCACAAAACCCAGCCATTTTCACCTGTAATAATCTCCCACCCTCTAATAATGTCGCCATGTCTGAGGAGGTTGAAAAATAATCCCCCATGTGGGATTAAAACAGTATATACGGTAGGTACATAATTGGTACCAAAAAGACGGCGCCCAAACAGCGGTGGGCCGAGCCGAAATGGCAGCGACCAAAACGTCCCCCCGTCTCTCTTCCCAGAATTAACAATATTTCCCAACTGTCACCAAAACAAAAACAAAAAAATGCATCACTTTTCGTCGAATTTAGAAGAGTGACGACATATATATTTCGCAAAAGTTTAAAATATTAAAATTGCAATTTTTCTTAATTTCCAGGCCCTGGACATATTTCAAAATTTATTCTTCAACTAATAATTATAGCCTTGTGAAGCGCAATTAAACTAGTCCAAGTAATGGCGGCGGCACTCGCCACAAATTGCATCGACTTGAACCAGTTCAGCACGGACATTTGTTCAACAGTTGAGAAAATTGTTCTCGAACGGTTGGGCAAGGAATTCGGTGAAAAAATTCCCAACGAAACTGCAACAAAATACTCGTGCATTGCGCAAACGCAATTTGAGATAATCGGTAAATTTAAGAACAAAAATTTTATGTATAAACAGGAATCCAAAAAGCTTTTTTGATTACTCGAATCCGTGATTTTGAATAAATTCAAGATCAAGAAGCTTTTTTGATTATTTGAATCCGGGATTTGTATAAATTCAAGAATTAAAAAGCTTTTTTGATTATTCGAATCCGGGATTTTGATAAATTCAAGAATCAAGAAGCTTTTTTGATTATTCGAATCCGGGATTTTGATAAATTCAAGAATCAAGAAGCTTTTTTGATTATTCGAATCCGAGATTTTGTATAAATTCAAGAATTAAAAAGCTTTTTTGATTATTTGAATTCGGGATTTCGTATTTTTTTGCTCCATTTTTAGGTGAAAAAATTCGGAACGCTGTGCATGAATTGTGCCGACATTTGGCCGAACGGTGCAACAACGGTGGCGGCATTGTTGTCGATGGCGCAAGAAGTCGAGGCCCGTCCTTTATCATCGGCGACGGTTTTTTTTTGTTTGAATTATATAAAAAAATCGGCACAATTTTTAGTAATAGCCCCCCCCCTTTTTTTTTAAATAAAAAATTTCTATAATTTGTTTTAGGGGTATTCGGGTGCGTAGATCTGAATCTGACTTCCACTTTGACCATTCTGACCCGAAAAGCCAAATTTGAACAATTTTTTAATTTTATTTTTTCAAAAAACGGGTGGGGGGGGGGGGGGGACATGCACAAACCATACTATTACTTGTTGTGTGGGTGGATGGAGGAAGATTTTGTTCATTTTTTTCATGAATAGAATGGCTTTTTTGGATTTCTGAAATCAAAAAAATTTTGAGTTTATTTAAAAACAAAATCATCATTAGAGTAATACAAAATAAATTACAACAAATCTGATCCGACTGTGCAGATTCGTCCAGCACCACGTCAGCCACGCCCAGCATTGCGTCCAGCGGCGTGCACAGTGCTGCATGCTGTTCTGACGAGGGCGTGCAGGTTGACTTGCCACCACCGCTGCACGCTGTCCCTGTGGGCGTCGCTACCAGCGCACCAATGCAGCGGCACAACAAAGGTTTTTTTTAAAATTAAAATAATTGTTTTAAATGTTTAAAAAACAACAAAACTTTGTCTAGCAGTAGTTGTTGCTGAACCGTCGTCACGGACAGTGGCGTCAGCTGCTGCTGTTGCGGCCGCTGCGGCGGCGCCTCCGGCGACGGTGGCTCAGCCGACAACGCCGGAGGATGCCCAAGTGTTGGCCGAACTGCGCCAGGGCAGGCTCAAGCATCGGATGTTGGAGCAGCGATGCTCGCCCACCAAAGCGTAAGCCTTGGGGCATGTCCAAAAAATGAAAAATATTTTTCCGCATTGAGCGAATACAAATTTTTCTGGAAAATTCACTGAAAAAATGCGAAAATTATTGCAAGAATACACACAAATTGCAGTGAAAGATTGACAAATTTTGGCCAAATTAAAATGTTTCTGTACAGGGGCCAAGAATTTCTTGGAAATTCATACGAAATTTTTTTTGGTTTTTAACAAACTCGGTACAATTTTTATTTATTGCATTTTTTAAAACAATTTTTCAATACATTTGTGATTTTTGGGCTTTTCTAAAATATAGTTACCTAATTTGTAAGAACGATGAGAAACGATATTTTCAAGAAAATTGGTCAAGATTTTACAAAACAAAAGGGTCCCTTTATCCAAAAAGGTGAAAATTACATTGATTTTTTGTGAAATAAAAAAGTTTCAAATTTTCTCCAACTTTTTTAAAGCATCTTTTTTTTTTTTTTGCTTTTTCTTGTTTATGGTCTGTTAAACTAAAAATATATTTTTTGTTGCTTTAAGTGTTGAGCTCCGACGTCGGCATTTGGAAGAGCAGCATCAAATGTGCCTTCAGGCGTTGCCTTATGAGCATTACGACTACGGCGAGGTCAGTCAGTGCTGGTTCGGTGGTTTACTCTCTTCGTTCCTCCTCTTCCCCCGGGGTTCAAATGCCTTCCGCTGCGCGTCCCCATAAAACAAAGGGCACACATCTCAAAATCAGAGAGCATTTTGCCCTTTTGGCATGCTGTCCACGGGAGATGTGAAAGTAAAACTAAAAATGTTTTCCATCAATTTGCCATGCCCATGATTCAAAATTGGGATGGCACAGGGAAATGTTAAACACTTTTTTTAAATGTTTTT
The DNA here is from genome assembly GCA_018350325.1 of Globodera rostochiensis. Taxonomy (NCBI): domain Eukaryota; kingdom Metazoa; phylum Nematoda; class Chromadorea; order Rhabditida; family Heteroderidae; genus Globodera; species Globodera rostochiensis. The sequence goes on from JAEVLN010000006.1 coordinate 3,857,651, forward strand.
TTTGTCATTATAAATCTTGCCGCCAGTAAAATTTCTTTAAAAACAAAAAATTTACGCTTTTTGTTCATTAGAGTTTTTTTTTGTTTGTTTTGGTTTTTATAAAATTTAAAACATTTTGGATTAATAAAAAATTTATTCAACCATTAAACATTGAAACGTTTTTTAATGGAGTTTGTTAAGTGCTTTTTTTTGTGAAGAAGCCTTTCTAGCTCGAAAAGCAAAAAATTTTCCTAATTTTTATGGCATTAAAATTTATGGAATTTTATCAATTTGTGTTTAGGTGAAGGACGCGTGTTGCGAGAATGTTGTCGGCTTCGTGCCGTTGCCCACCGGTGTGGCGGGGCCTTTGTACTTTGACGGCACGCTTGTCCATTTGCCGTTGTCCACCACGGAGGGCGCCCTGGTGGCCAGCGTCAGCCGGGGATGCCTCAGCATCAATGTGTGTGCCATGCCATTGAAATTCAAAATAATTAGAAAAAAAAAACATTATTTTTCTTCCAGAAAATTTTCTGATACTCTCCTCAAATTGGGTTTGCAGAGGAAAATGTTTTTGTTTTAAATGTTTTCCGTCATATAATCCTGAGACCAGATAAAAGAATAATTTTAATATGTTTCCTTTAAAACTTTTATCAATTAGAGACTTTTTTTTTTTGGAATTTTGCAAATTTTAACATTTTTGATTAAAAAAAAAATTTCAACTATAAAACATTGAATCGGTTTACGGCGTTTGTTAAGTTTTTTTTTTGTGAAGCAGTCTTTGAAAAATATTTAAAAAATTTGTAAAAATTTTTCCAAATTGTGGCATTAAAATTTTGGGAATCCAAACAAAAAATGTGCCCTTAATCCAATTCTTCTCATCGGCTCTTGCTCAAAAAAAACAATTTGTTTGTTAAAAATTTTGCGTTTTTGCCCAATTTACAAAAAAAAATTTCAAAATATTCAGGAAGCCATTTCCGTGTTGGGCGACAACGCGTTCAGTGTGGAGGTGTTCCGGGACGGCATGAGCAGAGCGCCGGTGCTCGAGTTTCCGCGTGTTCGCGATGCAATGTAATAAATTTTTTATTTATTTTTAAAACAACTTTAATGTATATATTTTATTTTACAACAATTTGGGGTTTCGACCAGAGCATACATTTTTGGTTTAATAATTTTTTGTTGTTGGAGGTGGGGGGGGGGAGGTTTAACGAGGTTTTTCGGGTGATTTTTTTAATATTCTTTCCACTAATTTACTATTTTAAAATTTGTCACTTTTTTTTCTACCCTTTTTCAGTGAATGTTTGAGATGGATTCAACAAAATCAAACGTTTGTACAGCTTAAACACATTTTTGAGGAGACCAGCAAGTGAATATTTTTTTTTTTGAAAATTTTCAAAAAAACCAAAAAAAAAATTTAGTTACGCCTGTTTGCAACGCATTGAAGCCCATTTGGAGGGCACTTATCTTTATTTACGTTTTGTTGCATCAACGGGCGATGCGATGGGCATGAACATGGTGAGTGCTGCTGTCGATGATGATCCCGTCTTTTTTTGGGGAAAATTATTAATCATTTGAACATGATCAGTTTTTTTTTTGCTTGCACCCAGGGGTGCCATTTTGTCATGAAATCGGTCATTTGCCGGGTTTTTGGGAGGGGGGCGTGTCGGATTTTTGCCATTTTTTAGGGTTTTTTTGTCGGATTTTTGAGTTTTTTTTTTGATTGCATCTCTGACTCTTTTTTTTAAATAAAAATCTAATAGAATTATGCGGCAAATTGGTCGCTCTGAACTACTTAGCTGATCAGTTAACTTTGCATTTTGAGTTTGAGTGCTCAATTTTGACAATTTAGGCTAATTTATCTGATATCCGGTGAAATCGATTCGTAAAACAAATTTTTAGTTCATATTAAAATTGTCATAATTTTATTTTTTTAAATTTAAATAGGTCACCAAAGGCACGGGCCGAGCGCTTGTGCTGATCAAACGCCAATTCCCTCAAGGCGAACTGCTGTCCATCAGTGGCAATATGTGCGTGGACAAGAAGCCGAGTGCGCTGAATTGGTGCGGTAATTTGGGAGAAGGATTTTAGAATAAAAACAAAAAACAAAAAATTATTTTTATTTATTTTAATAAATTTTTTAAAGACATAATTCTTCAGAAATTTCTTTATTCAATGCTCCCTATTAATAGGATTGAGGGCCGTGGTAAATCGGTGGTTGCCGAAGCACTGATTCCGGCACCAATTGTTGAACGAATACTCAGGACGAGCGTGGTAAAATTAATGATTGGAATTTGAAACGTGTTTTTTTTTTTTTTTTTGTTAAAATTTGTTTTTAATTTTAAAAAATTCACAGGACAAAATGGTCAAGTTGGGCCACGCCAAGCTGCTGGTTGGCTCTTCCGCCGCTGTCACTGTTGGGGGCTGGAACGCGCATGCGGCCAATGTTGTGGCGGCAATGTTCCTGGCCACGGGACAGGTGCTTATTGGAGAAGAGTTGGCATTGCCAAGGCCGTATTTTGGAGGGCGGGATCCTTTGTTTTGCAAATTTGTATAATTTTGGATTAATTTTCTTAACCCCTGCGGCGCCTATCGGCACCGCCCGCCGACCCCCACCCTCGCTCCCAGAAGTGGAGCAGAATTTTAAAAAATGTTGATTTTTTTTACAAAAATGCAAGTACAAGAAAAAAAAAATCGAAGATTTTTTTTTTGAAAAAATTTAAACTTTTGGAATTTGTTGTCCACACTGATGAGGCAGCGCTTAGAGAATTTTTTTTTTGTTTAATTTAAAACGCTATTTTAAAGAAAAGGCAAATTTTAAATAAAAGGCACAAAATGCAACAAAATTTGAAAGAATGGACCGACGATTTTGCGCCTGAACGTTTTGTCAAACGCCCCCCTCCATGTTAAGGATGCCGCGCAAGTGGTCAGCAGCAGCATGTGTCTCACACAACTGCAGCAACGGACGGAGGACGGCGCGCTGCACATCACATGCACAATGAACTGCTTGGAGGTTGGCACCGTTGGCGGCGGCACCATGCTCACGCCGCAGGGCACATGCCTGGAGGTGCGTGCTTCTTTATTCATTATAATATATTGAAAATTGTTTTTTTCAAACTTTTTGCTGTGTCACGTGGGCCACGAATATATAACAACACGAACTGGAACCGAAATAATTTAAAAATTAAAAAGCCATGATTTTTCCGGTTCAAATCAATTGGGCACGGCATTTTCGGTTCCGGAACGCCGCCCGCTTGAATCAGGGATGGGCACCGGCGACCTCAAACAATTTTGGAACTCGGAATTCCGGGACTTTAAAAGTTTTTTGAACTTGGAATTCCGAGCCTAAATGTTGGAATGCCGACAATCCCTGGCTTGCGCGCTATCTTGATTCGATTTTGTTTTTTTGCGATACAATGAATTAAAATGTAAGAAAGCCAGCTCGTCACCATCCGTGACTCAGTTGGTTAAAACATTGTTCTTGTTTATTAATGGGTGTGCTCGGGTTCAACTTCTGTTGGATGGTTTGCAATTTTTAAAAATTGAAGGGGAAATGACGAAAATGAATCCATTCGCTGAGAATTCCATTTGTTCAAAGATTACTGACAGCGATTCTAAATTCCCGAAGTTAAACGACTGATCCCCTTCCAATACAAATCTTTTTTTTTTGTTTTTGAAAAATTGTTTATTAAAAATTTTATTTAACATGTCATTATTATTCAGGTGTTGGGCTGTCGCCGTGGCGGGCTGAGGCCTGGACAGAATGCCGAGCGTTTTGCGCGTTTGGTGTGCGCTGCGGTGCTCGCTGGTGAACTGTCATTGTTGGCCTCACAATGCACGGAGGGCGACCTGGAGAAGAGTCATCTGAGGTTGAACAGGTAGAGGATTGATGGTGGGGTGCGTTGTGTGTTGGGCTGGGGGTTTTTTTGAAAATTTTAGAAGAAAAAAATGCATCGTTTATGTGTTGGGCTGGGGTAGTTTTTTTTTTTTTGAGAAAACTTTTGAAGAAAAAATGCATCGTTTGTGTGTTGGGCTGGGGTAGTTTTTTTTTTTTGAAAATTTTTGAAGAAAAAAATGCATCTAGATCAAGCCGTAGTTTGGCGTTGAGTCTGGTGAGCGGTGGAACCAACAGCAGAAGCAACGGCAGTTCACCACAACATTTTGCGCCCTCCTCTTCCACCTCGTCGCCATTTCGTCCGTTTTCCTGCGGCGGCGGCGGCGGCGGCGGCAGTGCCATGCACAACATTCCGGAACATTCGCCGCTTCTGTCTCGACTGACACAAAACGTAATTTTGAAAAAAACCAAATCAATTTTAGGGGTTGCAGTAGAGCGATGACGACGAGGGAGATCTCGTCGGGATTTTTCGAGAGATTTTGTGAAGGTCTAGAGAGCTCGAACGAAACTCGATTGTTTAATTTTTTTCGAGATTTTTCGAGAAGCTCGATCGGTCTCCTGGTCGATCCTTGGTCCTTGCTCTCGTTTGCTATACCAACAACAGCCAATAAATAACAAAAAAATGCTCTTTCTTTTTTCAGAATGGAATTTTGGGCCCGGAACGCGGCACTGGTGCTGGGGCGGCGGCGGAACGGCGAGAACAACAGCAGCTCCAACACCACCGCCAGCGGCAACAGCAGCAGAGAAGAAGCGGCACATTAACATCAATGGACGGCAGCAGTGGTGGTAGCAATTCGCGTAGCGGAGGTGCTGGCGGCGGCGGCGGCAAATTACGCAAAATTGGACAAATGTGCGAGCCGTTGTGATGATGAAAGTTGGACCATTGTTGCTGCAGCCTGCATTATAAAAAGTGGGTTTTACAAGTAGGTAAATGGGGGGTGCTCTAAATACTTACTTGACTATGTACATTCAGAAAAATCCTCGTTTTTTTCAAGCCCTTTTGGTTGGGCTTCTTGGTTTTTAAATTTCCAATTTTGTTGACAATACTTGTTTTTGACTCTTTCTTTTGTTTGGCTTTAGAATTTTCAATTTTCGAGTCTTTTCTCGGCATTGTGATTTGATTTGATCGATTTTGCTTCGGAGTCGAGACTCTCGTTAAAAATTGATCCCATTGCAAGGGAGCCAAGAACATTGACACGTCTCATAGCTCTCTTCACAATTTCTTCTCAGTCTCGGATTTTAGTTCAATTTTTTGTTTTTTTCAGTATTCAAAAATCAGGGTTGCTGATCGGAAACTCGGGACTCGAGATTTTTTCAAACTCGAGGCAACCCCTGATTCTAATCAATCAGCAATGTGTGTATGTGGCGGAATCAAATAAATAAACAGTTTGAAATTAGAGTGCGGCGCGGGAGCGGATCCCGCGCGGGATTTTGCGGGATCCCGCTCCGCAATCCCGCATTTTTTGCGTTTTGCGGGATTAATCCCGCAAATCCGCTCCCGCACGACCTTCCGAAAAAAATCCCGCAGCGGGATCCCGCAATTTAGGTGCGGGATTTCCCGCACGACTTTCGGAAAAAAAATCCCGCAGCGGGATCCCGCAAATGCGATTTTGCCGCACTCTATTTGAAATGAGTATCCATCCATTTTTTAATTAGGTAATTAATGCTTAAAGACCCTTTGTTTTTTTCAGTTTTCGACGACTCTGGGTGGTTTTCCGTGCCCGCCGCCGGGGATGATGCCTTTGGATTAGGACCTGTTCTTTTTCAACATTTTTTTAAAATTGCTGCTAATTGATGATGAAAGCATAAAAAGTGCAAGCCGCACTTTACCTATTCGCCGTCGTGTGTCACTCTCATGAGTCCCCGCTAACATTTTACCATACATAATTTGTTTGTTTGTTTTCTCAAATAATTTTTATCCAGGGTTTTCTTTTTTCATCGTTGTCATCCATTTTTCCCTAAAAAACCCTTCTTCTTTTTTTGTAAGGGTAAGTTTGCGCTACACACATTTTTTCCCCATCAAATTTCTCGAGAACAAAAATTCAAGCAAATTTACCCAAAGACAATAGTTTTCCCAAAAAAAAAATTATTTTTTTAGTGTCTTCTTTAACCACCAAATACCTAATCTGCTGGACATTGTGGGGTTCGTAAAGACGCTTAGGTATATGTGCATTTTTGATTTACCGAAGTAATGTAAATGGACAAAGGTTTATATTATAAAAATTTCTGGAAATGTGTGTTTGTTGATGTGTAAAACAGGCTTTCAATTTAGGATTGAAACTAGAGCCCGGAACGAGACGGATCTCGAAAAAATCTCGACGAGATCCGAGTTTTTTTTTTTGAGAGTCTCACCCTCGAGATCTCGTTCGAAGCTCAAGTCCGGGCTCTAGTTGAAACTAGGGTTGCCGCCGGGGGGGGGGGGATCCCCGGTCAAACCGGGGAACTGGGATACCGGGGACGACAAAACGGGGATCCCCGTTTTCGGGGAGGAGCAAACCGGGGATCCCCGTACGGGGATGGGCAAAATCCATTTTTAGGGGTGCATTTTTGAAAAAATGCAATATTTGGGGGTCTTTCTAAAAAAACCAAATTTCTTCAAATTAAAGTGCACCCCTAATAAAATGCTTTTCTTATGCATTTTGGCAAAATTAAGCATTTTGCTTCGAAATTTCGGAAAAAATATTTTAGATAAGAGTAGAGGATGTCCGGCGGGCCGACAGGCGCCGCCGGGAAAAATTTTGAATTTTTGACTCAATTTGTTAAGAAAATGCAACTTAAAGTCGGTAATTTATGATGCTTTTTAGGAATGGGCGAGGTGGGGAAATTTTTTTGAAGATTTAAAGATATTAACTAAAGAAAATTGTCAAGATTTTTTTGTAAAAGAGCGTAAAGGATAAGGGCAAATTGAATTTTCTAATTTCAAAAAATTCATTTTTGCATTTTAATTTAAAAATTTACTAAAATATTCTTTTAGTGGGGGAGCACACGCGACAGAACCAAAATAAACTTAAAAATTGATAGCACTCAAGCGGGTCCGAACCCAGACCGCAACAAAGAAATTAGGAAGGCAAACCAATTGGCCATCAATTCATTTGGGATTAACATATGAATCTTTTGTCAAAAAGCACATCTCAACCAAAATTCAAACAGTAAATGAATATATAATAAAATTCCCGAGTGATGGCCATCTTTAGGGGTGAGGGATGAGGACCGGGGATCCCCGTTTTCGGGGATGGACAAACCGGGGAACGGGGACGGGGATGAGAATGGCCGGGGATCCCCGGTTTTCCCCGTCCCCCCCCCCCCGGCGGCGACCCTAGTTGAAACCCTGTCCCGGAGCCTGCAAGCCATTTTTCGGGGATTTCCCCGACACTTCTAACCCCCCGACGTCGCGGTTTCAACCATACTTCAATTACCTAATGTTTTTGTGCCGGTCCAGCGGGTCAGATTGTTGAACAAGGAACCAATACACACCTTCCGCGCACGCTTTTGATGACAAAAACAAATTGTTCTTAGTTACAGTATAATACACAAACATAACACACACTTTTTTGTTGAGCAAATTAATCAACAATTTTGCCGCACCACCTCTCTGGTCTTCGCGCTACTAATTAGAGCCATTGAGGTTGGACAGCAGCGCAGCAGGTGTCGTTTTGAGGCGAGTGGCTGAAAATGGCACGCACCGTATTTGGCGTCGGCCACCATATTTAGGCGCTGCTAATACCCTATATTTAAAGTTGTAAGGCGGCCTCCCCTTTTCGCCTTCAATGACGTAATTCATTAAATCCAAATTAAATGGCAAACTATGCCGCTAAATGCCCAACAAAATATTGTACTTTAAATGCCTAAATATGCCTGGAATTCCAAAATTAAATGGCTAAAAATGCGCACGGTGCTGAAAATACAAAATAAAATGCCAAACATTAAATGCCAATGTGCGCAAAGTGCTGAAAATAAAATAAATGCCGAACTATGCGAAAATGCCAAAGCACGCCATAGTACAAAATTATCCAATAAGCCAAAAAAAGTTCTGAAGTTGACTCGACTATCGTTGGCATAAAATTATTGGCATTCACTTACAACAAATGTTTAACCCTTGGTTGGGTTTGTATATCCAAAATCGTTGCTTTGGTGCCCAGCTTTTACGTCATTTTCCAATTAGCGGTGCCATTGTCGTCCAGAGTGTGGCAAAATTTGTGACTTAAATGTAATCAATAAGCAGCTTTCAGTTCCATGCGTGGCATCGGCGGATGATTACATAACTCTCCCGTCCTCCAAATTCCCCAATTGGAGCTGAAGTTTGACCACAAAGGTGCCCAACGCCAGCACCTTCCTGCTGGGCTCGTGCTACTCCTTATTAATAACCAAAACTAAAATTTTGAATAGGATAATTAAAAAATGAAGCAAGCCTAAATGATCCTGAGCTCCCAGTTGAGTCCGGCGCTCAGTTGAACGACTCCCCTGCCGTACGCGAACAACCGAGGTTGACATTTTGTCCGTGGGATCTTTTGAACGTTTTCCGTAATGGGTTTCCGTTATGAGACTTTTGTCCGAGGTTGACATTTTGTCCGTGGGAGGATCTTTTGTCCATGGGATCTTTTGAACGTTTTCCGTAATGGGTTTCCGTAATAAGACTTTTGTCCGAGGTTGACATTTTGTCCGTGGGAGGACCTTTTGAACGTTTTCCGTAATGGGTTTCGAGGACCTTTTGAACGTTTTCCGTAATGGGTTTCCGTTCTGGGACATTTGTCCGAGGTTGACATTTTGTCCGTGGGAGGAGACCTTTTGTCCATGGGATCTTTTGAACGTTTTCCGTAATGGGTTTCCGTTATGGGACCTTTGTCCGAGGTTGACATTTTGTCCGTGGGAGGACCTTTTGAACGTTTTCCGTAATGGGTTTCCGTTCTGGGACATTTGTCCGAGGTTGACATTTTGTCCGTGGGAGGAGGACGTTTTGTCCATGGGATCTTTTGAACGTTTTCCGTAATGGGTTTCCGTTCTGGGACATTTGTCCGAGGTTGACATTTTGTCCGTGGGAGGAGACCTTTTGTCCATGGGATCTTTTGAACGTTTTCCGTAATGGGTTTCCGTTATGGGACCTTTGTCCGAGGTTGACATTTTGTCCGTGGGAGGACCTTTTGAACGTTTTCCGTAATGGGTTTCCGTTCTGGGACATTTGTCCGAGATTGACATTTTGTCCGTGGAGGACCTTTTGAACGTTTTGCGTAATGGGTTTCCGTTTTGGGACTTTTGTCCGAGGTTGACATTTTGTCCGTGGGGCCTTTTGATGGTATGTCCTCCCCCCTCCCCTTCTGGAGCATCAAAAAATTTTGAAGGGTGACTGGGAATGCGTGGGCGGCTGGCAGTATGGGATCGTAAAACAAAGCGAATGGTGGTGGTTAATCTAAAAAATTAGTTTTGATTTTAAAGTGATGTGTGATCCCCCAATGTTTGTACAGTCCGTCCCGTTCACCATTCATATTTTCCCACGCTCGCGTCTCTTCCAATCACTTTCTTAATTAGTAGAAGTACTCTTTTCTCTAATTTGTCTGCTTTCTTTTGACTGTCAGTGGGCTGCTATTCTTGTGTTCTCTGCTCACCGTCGTGTTTCTCTCTCTCTCTCTCTCTTTCTCTCATGTTATTCCGTGGCTTTTTCTTTACTATTTTCGCGCTTCTCTGACTCCCACACGTCATTCTATGCTCTCTAATCGTTCCCCTCTGATCTCTCAGCACTCTGCGCCGCCGCCGCCTCTCTATTCGTCAAGTTCTCGCTTCTCAGCTGCTCCCCGCCCCATTTTTACTGTCTCTCTCTCTCGCTTCCCTGACCTCCTGCGTCATTTCCTGCATCTCTTACCCCCGCTCTCTGACCTTCTGCCTTATTTCCTGCATCTCTTACCCCTCCCTCTCTCGCTTCTCTGACCTTCTGCCTTATTTCCTGCATCTCTTACCTCTCCCCTCTCTCTCTTCTCTGACCTCTCGCGCTTGCCCCTCCCTCTCTCGCTTCTCTGACCTGTCGCGTCATTGTCCTGCATTCTCTTACCCTCCCCGTTGTGTCTGTTTTTTTCCATTGTCTCATTTCTCTGCCGCTGCCGCCGCCGCCGCCCCCGCCGGCGCTGTCACCGCCGCCCCCATTAAAAACATTTCGCGTGACGACGCCTTTCATCTCGGCGGCGGCGGGCGGGGCGCGGCCTCTCCTCACGCCGTCCGTCCACCATTTATCGCCTCTCATCTCTCTTTTCTTCGTGCTTTGTCAAGTGAAAATGTAAAATTGTGGGGGGGGGGAATATTTTCTCCCCCCCCCCCCCCCCCCACAATTTGCTTTGACCTTTTGGTAATGGCCATTTGTCCCCCCCCCCCCCCCCCATTCACTTCCCGTTGTCGTGTCAATTTTTGTTAAACTACTACATAATAATATAGTTAAGTTGTGGACTTCCATTTTAAAAAAAATTTTTAAATTTTTAAGTCGAGAAAAATGGGGTTCGGGCTTCGAAATTGGTCAAAATGGAGGTCAGATTCGGACTCTACGCCCCCCAATTAGCCCAAGAAACCAGCTTTTTCTCGACTTTGAAAATTTATTTTTTTAAATGGAGGGCTTACCGGCACTTAATTATATCTTTTATTAAAATTAAATGTATTTTAATTCATTCCTAAATATAAAACTTTTTGTACATGTTATGTAGAGAGCGAGCAAAAATTTCCGGATTTCTTGAACGAGAAAAATCACGAAATTGAAATGTTTCTGACAAATGAGATTCTCGTCGTTTAAAATCAATTTTTTTGATTTCAAAAACGGGGGTTCGACGAAAATTGTTCGAATTCTGCTGGTTCAGGGTTTGAAGATACGGACTCGAGAATCCCAGATTAATTTTAAGGGATTTTAGCAAGAAATTTTGTTCAAAGTCCTTTAATATACATGTTTTCTTTTGGCTCTCAGTCGATCGCTTACGATTTTTACACAGTATTTGACCTTCAAATCAGATTTTTGATCAACAATATTCTTAACAAAAATCATTTTTTTCGAAGTACTTTTTCTCGTAGGCGTTGTTTACCCGAAACTATTTACCCGAAGCAGCACAAAGTTCGAAGCTCAAAATGCCCGAAAATTTTAACCGGCCGAAGTCTCGCCCAGCCTTGTCCCCGACGACCCCAATCCCCGACATTTTTGGTGGTCGGGGGTTTTTTCGCCCCTTTGTCCCCGACATTTCCCCTCCCCCGAAGGGTCGGGGGGGGGGGGGGGGGGGGGGGGGAGCAACCCCAGCAGATTGAAATGATTTTTGGACTTTAAATCCTTCTCAACTCCATCGATTTTTGTCCCCCACGTCCATTTACTTCCGTTTATTTAAACAGGACGAAAATGTGCGGGCGCCGAAGCGTGTCCAAACTCCCAAACTCTCTGTTCGGGTTTAAAAAGCACTTAATAAAATGGTGCGCAATTTTTAAATTACCTTTTTCTCCCCTCCGGCGAATTTGATTCAAACCCCCCCCCCCCCCGCAATTTAAATTTAAATTGCAAAAACTTTAGTGGCGTAATAAAAATGTGAGTCCGGGAAAATTGATTCACCTTTTTAAGCTTCAGAAGCACCAAAATTTTGATAAATTTAAAAATGAAGCGCCAACATTTCAAGCATTATCCGGATTTTAAGCCCCGGATTTTAAGCTCCGGATTTACTGCACTTTTTTTTTTGTTAATCTTTCCGATTCCACACACTCATCTGACCCCGGGGGAGCTTAATGTTTACATGTGCCACTAATGTGTCTTCTTCTCATCACACTTTTTGTGCCAACGAACACAAAAAATAAAACAATTAAGTCAAAACATTTTTTTTCAGATTTTTTTTTTTGTTGGAAAAAGTTTTTTTTCTTGCGCTCCCATAACATTTGAGCCAAGGCACGAAAGCCCCAAATTTGGCACAAAAATTTTGGCTTTTACAAAAGAAACAAAAAACTTTTTTTCTTGCGCTCCCATAACATTTGAGCCAAGGCACGAAAGCGCCAAATTTGGCACAAAAATTTTGGCTTTACAAAAGAGACAAAAAAAAAATGAAAATTCTTTTTTCTTGCGCTTCCATTTCTCTATGAAAAGAGTTACTCTGAGAGGCAAAATGACTTTTGTTTAACATGAGAAAAGAACCAAAAGCGTCTTTTTGTTAAATGGAAAACTCAAAATGATGTGAACGCCTTATCGGGGGCCTCAATTTCATTCTCTGCTATCCATTGAGCATTCTTAATTTGAAAACCACCGAATACGGAGGGTTTTTGACTTCTTGTACCCGTATTTCCTAAGATAGAGCCCCCGGGGGGCTCTTCGAAAATTCTAAAAGCCGAACAGCCAACCCGAGGTTCGGGATCCCGACAAATCCCGGGATCCTGATGTCGGGAGCCGAATTCAATCCCGGAGACTTGATTGTAACGAGATAAGACAGCGAATAACTCCGAGAACCGCCCCCTACTCGCCAAAAACATTTCGTAAAATTTTTGGAATTCAGAACTTCTCTACTCGAGACTCTCGAATTACAAATCGGTTTGGCTGGTTTCTACTGCATACACTCTTGTTATTTCAGCTTTTAGAATTTCTCGATACATACTGTATTTACAAGACGGATTTACTTCACAAAAAAGGATTTCATTCGTCTGATAATCTTCTAGGGATCGAGAGTCTCGTGTAGAGAATTTCCATTTACGAAATGCCTTTGAGGAGTGGGGTCGATCTCGGAGTTATGTCTTTATTTTCGTTAAATTCGAGTCTCGAACATCCCAACTAGAGACCGGACGGGATCCAGTCGTGATTATCTCGGGATTTTTTCTTGGTTTCCCGCGGGATTGAATTCGGGATCCCGACAAAATGTGAATGAACGAGTCGGTCCATCCTCCACATTGAAAATGTGTGGCCCCCATTTTGGCCAAACGGACAATACATTTTTGAACATCGGTACGGAAGCATCGATCCGGAATTCCGGACCCAAAAATGTCCGGAATGGAATCTGGCTATATCGGGGGTCCGATATGTCCTTTTTTTTTTGAAGATTCATCCTTTTTTTGAAGTACCCCGGGCTTTAAAAAGTGAACTTCGGACCCCTGGGTTATATCCCTGCCTTCTACCCCAACCATATTCAAAAAGCAGCGATCGTTTGACATTTTGTTTTCAAAATGTAATGCATTTACCTCTCTATGTGTAGTCATTTTGAATGTTTATTACTCATTTCCCCGCTTTTTTGTTTTGTTTTGTTTTACTCATTTTCATGCCTGGAGAGCCACATTCCTGACGGGAAAATTGAACGGACAATGAGTCGACGACAATTACAATTTTTATACATCCCCTACTCCGTCTGTCTCTCCTCATTCCGTTGTTTCCACATTATTAATCAAAATAAAAAAGCAACCAAACAAAATCGATGTGTGATTGGGGGTCACCTTTTTTTATTAGTTAAATAAATCAAACCTGGATCCCCAAGCCTGGGCTTTTCTTGGACCCAGAATCCAAGTCCAGTGGAGCCTCAGCGACCCCGGATTTTGCTACAGGCCCAGGACCTCCATAAAATCCCGGGTCCAGGATTTTCATTTTCAAAATGTCGGACTCTATTGGTGACCCACTTTGTCTGTAGATGCTATAATAGTAAAGAGTTTTAAGCGATCGAACTTAATCTAACGAAGTTATTATGACCAGCGCGCGCCAAGTTGGCACAAAAGAAAGCGATTTTCACACTTTTTAAGCTAGTTTTTTTTTGGAGAAAATAAGACCCGAATTGATTAGTGACCCGAATTGATTAGTTCAACAAATAAAGAGTTTCCAAATGGTGCCAAGATTGTTTGGTTTGGTTATGGTGCCAAGATTGTTTGGTTTGGTTAACTCACTATAACCTACGCTCCAATAGACTTGGAAATAGTAGCTAATTTGGGCGCGTGGCGAGTGGTGTTGCAAAATGTTGGCATACTGTATTTTATACAACATAAACAGTATTTTCTGGGCCAGGGTTCGAACCCGGAAGACTGTAAGGACGAATTTGACCGATTTTTCGATAAAAAACAGTTCTGGATAAGTACAATTTTGTTTTAATTCTAAAAAAATATATGACTGCCCAATAGAAAGGATAATAACCAGGGCTCCCAGATGAAAATTTTCAAAAACATCATTTGGCTAGCAAAAAAGCATCATTTGGGACCAAAAAGCATCATTTTAAAAAATTTGTTTAACCGGCAAATAGTGTGGCTTAAATTTTCAAATGACATATTTTTGATTATCCATGATCGATGTAAGCAGTTTTTTGTTTGAAATTAGCATTTGGTAAAACTCTGGGCACGAATAATCGAAATTGACTTTGATTTGGGCCAGCGATTTCACAGTCTCAACTTTCAGACATCCGTCCATTTTGCTAAAATCATGTTTTTTTGCGCGCGATTTTCCCAAATACTTTTTTTAGTGGGGGGGGGGGGGGGGGGGTCGGCGGTGCCGATAGGCGCCGTCGAGAAAATTTTTCGCATTTTTGACTCGATTTGTTAAGAGATTGCAAATAAATTTGCAGAAGATGTGATGCTTTTTTGCTTTAAAAAAAAAATTGAAAATGAGGTTTTTTTATAAAGAAAATTCCCAGTTATTTCAAACAGGAACACGCGTTTTCATTAAAAATGAAAATACACAGAAAAAAATGGAAAACATTACGCCAAATATTCAAAATTTAATAGAAAATTTGCATTCCACCAGTGGAATTCTAAAAAAACACTTCTAAAATCCTCAAAACACCCAAAAAAACATCAAAAAGCATCAGAAGAATCCAAAAAACATCAAAAAGCATCAAAGCATCATTTTTAAATTTTAGCATCATTGACTTTCCAAAAAACATCAAAATGATGCTAAAGCATCAAATCTGGGAGCCCTGATAATAACAGTTTTTGAACCATAAATATATCATTTTTTAAATTTGTTTTTGGCCACCCCATAAAGTTCGAGCAGTTCAACCAACTGATTGTAATCGCTATTTCTCCTTCGTTAAGTTACAGTGTAACTAACAACAAATTTATGTTGTTGTCAACACCAATTTTGACCCCTGACCGTGTCCCCCCCGTTGTTGCCATATTAATCAACAACAAAAAAAGGCATCCACCACCACACCGCGATATGTACATATATATATTTTTAATTGGTTGTGGGTTTGGTTTGATCTCACTCAACAATTTGTTTGTACAAATGCATCATTTTATCAGTCAAATCAAATAAATGGGGAAAAAAACCGGGGGGGGGGGAAGGCCGGGGCGCCATCTGTCCATCAAAGGCAGTCGTCAGCCGACCGAATCCCGAGATTTATTATTTGTGATTGATACGGGGGACAAAAAGAGTACAAAAAGTGTAGGAATGAATTACCTAACCAACCCCCGGTGTTGGTGGTTGAGTTGTTTGAAAAATAAGGTGGGGTCTTTGTTTTCAACAAAAAATTTAACACAAAATCATTTTTGTGATTAATTATGCACTCTTCCAAATAGTGTAAATAATTTTTTGTTCTTTTTTGCTCTCGATTAAACAAAGGAAAATAAATAGTAAATCAATTTCGTTCCCTTTCCCCATTTGCCGCTTCCAATCCGAGGTCGAATCGTCAATTTGCAAAAAGTGACTATTATAATAATTATGTACTACAAAAAATACTTAATCAAAATTTGTTGGGCATTTTTTTGCCGGGGGGTTTTTTTTTACTTTTGTTCGGCATTTGTTCCCGGCCGATGACCTTTGTCCCCGGAGTGATTTGGGTAAAACCCCAACTCGTTCCCGGCCAATTCGTTCACCTTTTCAACTGTTTTTTTCGTTACAACTTCTTTCAAAGCTAACTAAAACAAACATTTTTGGTATCATTCGAAAGCTTAGGAGGAGGAGAAGCTATTAGCAAGCAAAAGCTAAGCGATTGGCTAAGCCTCAAAAAAATTATGGCCAAAAAACGTTTTCTGGCCATAACTTTTTTTATGGTAGGCCAATCGCTTAGCTTTTGCGTTTGAAAGCTTCTACCCATTGCGTGCTTTTCAATGATACCGAAAAGTTTGATTTGGTTAACTTTGAAAGAAGTTATAACGAAAAACTGTTGAAAAGTGAACGAGTTGGGGGTGAACGAGTTGGCGTCCGTCCAGCATTTGTCCGGTGAGACATTTAGTCAATTATCCTCTTTGGACCTTTTCATTGGGATCATTTGTCTGGAATCATTTTGTCCGATTGGGCCCTTTTGTCCGGAGTTATTTGTCCGATTGGGTCTTCGGTTAGGTCCCCTTTTAATTAGCTAGGAATCTAGCCTCTATTTCGACCGATTCCGAACCCCCGGCCCGAATTCAAACAATTTTTTGAAAATTTAAAATTTTCCAAAAATTTATTTTGGTCTCGAAATCATTCAAAAAGTACAACAAAGGGCAAATAGTGATCGAATTTGTGCTTTTTGAACAATTTTGAGCGAAATCGACCAAATAGAAGTCAGATTCGGATTCTACGCCCTCGTTTCCTAAGACTTTCTAAAACAATTTAAAAAATTTTGAAAAAAATTAGCCAAACTCGAGTTAAATCGAAATCTGGGAAATGTGGATTTCACATAAACTGTCACGTGCCGGGCTCGCTTTGGTCGTCGTCTTCGTTAATTTTGTAAAATTACAGATACATTAGTGAAGAAAAAAACATATTGTTGTACTTATGTCCAATTTGCCATCAACCACCACTGAATCCCAACCACTTTCGTCGGCACTCTGACCACGCGCGTTGAATTGATCGATTTGAAAACCATTCGAATACAGCTTCAAAAAGTGCTGCCAACTGATTCAATGCCAACACAAAATTCAATTTGATTTTGTGTCCAAATACAACTGGAAAGTGCATTTTCTACATAATTTAAACGCAAAATTCTTCCATTTTCAGGTTTGGTTTTTCAATTTTTATTTATAAAATGGATGCTAATTTGGCCATGTTCATACATATTCGTTCGCTCCAATATTCAAAATGTTGTGAAAAATTTTGGCAAAATTTTTTCAGAAAAAAAATTTGAAAATTTTTTCATTGTTTTGAAGAACCAACACGATCAAAACGAATAGTGTTTTGGATTTGGCCAAATTTTTTTGGCCTTCAAAAATAAATGAATTTTTCTGCCTTTCTCTGAGCGCGTGAACGCACTCGTTTTCATGAACGCTTTCACCGACCAAAGGACAAAAATTCACATGACGTTTTTCACGTGACTGTCATGTGTGTACATTTGCAAGAAAAAAGGGCCATTGAAATGCTTTTTTCTCTCCTTTTGTAGTTTTAAAAACGAGCAAAAATGTTTTACGAAATTTAATTTTTTCCGGAGGTGAGGGACTTTGCAGGGACTAAAATTTTTCAGAATTTTTTTTCATGCATTATTCTAAAAAACATTTCTATTAGAGTTCAGGGCCAGGGTAGCCCGGGGTGGTTGATTTAAGAAAATACGGGGGGGGGGGGTTATTCGTGTCCGGATTTTTCAAAAATGCAATCCCAAGCTTTTGGGGATGTACAACAACGGCGCTGTTGGAAAAAAAGAAGCAAAATTGACAGAATTTTTTTTTGCTTTTTTGGACCGTGTTGAATTTCTAAAAATTTTTTTTTTTAAATTCCAGCTTGCCTTACAGGGTTAATGCGAAACAGCAGTTCGTTCAGCCGCCAAACTAACCAAAAACGTGCTTCTTCATCAGCATTATTATTGTTTTGCCAATTCTTTCGTCGAATCAGTGCCTTTTTGACAAACGTCAAATTGCTCAACAACAACAACAGAAAATGGACGACCATCGCAAATTGTACCGACGCATTTTCTCCTTTGAACGCTTCATTCGCAATTTGAGTGAGTGCCGTGGAAGGTGCCACAAAAAGTGGTGGCACTTTTTGGACATTGTTTTGTTGTTTTTTTTCAACTAATTTTCAAAAAAATTTTTTTTGTTGTTGTTGTCAAAAGTTATATTCTGAGGCGCCGAACTTTTTTTTTTTTGGCAAAAAATCGGGGAAAAAAAGTTACAAAAATTGGTAGGATTTTAGTTTTTGGAAAGGGCAATAAAATGCTCAGAAAAATTAGAAGAAATAAAATTTTTGAAATTTCGAAAGCGGTTTTTGGACATTTTTGTGTCCGGAATTCCGGTTTGGACATACTACAATTTTTTGATCAAAAAAAAATTGGAAAATTACAGTTTTTGATGGGTTTTGGAGTGATTTACGTTTATATATTTGATCGAATTTTGATAATTTTAGTTTTTTTCAAAAATTTTGCTTACATTTGCCACTTTTTCAGCGCGCTCCTTCTCCACAATGTGCGACTCGTCGACCGTGTCGGGGGGCGTCGGCGGTGTTGCGGCCGTGGACATGGGCGCCGCTGTCGCTGCTGCAGCTGCAGCCGCGCACGCGGAGCAAAGCGGCGCGTGCGGCAGCGCCGTGACGTCCGCAAGTGTACTGCTTGCCAAGCGCGAGCGCCGGCTACGATTGGAAAAGGTCGGCTCATATCGTGTCGGGCGCACGCTGGGTCGTGGCAACTTTGCGCATGTGCGCGTCGCGTATCACGAGGTGGCCAACGCGAAGGTAACCAAAAGCTTTTTTGTTTAAAAAAAATTATTTGGTTTTCAAAGTTGATAAAAAGGTGTTTCTAGGGGTATTCAGGGGGCGTAGAATCCGAATCTGACACCTACGTTTTGACCAATCCAAACCCCGAACACGAATTCGGACAATTTTTCAAAAATTCAGTTTCAAAAATCATTGTTGCCTTTGGGGCTTCCGGAGTTCGGGAGTTTGAAAACACCGGAGTCGGAACTCCCGAATTTATGGGTTCTTTTTTTGTCCAGGAAATCAGATTCAGATAAAACGACCGGGCTCTAAATTTGCATTTTATGGCTAAGGCGAAAGATTTTTCACTCTAAATTTGTTGCTGAAAGTTCTTAACTTTTCATGACAAAAAAAAATTAAAATTTTTTTTTGTTTTAAAAAATGATTCCACTAGTAGATGATCCGAATCTGACCTCCATTTTGACCGATTTCTAACCCTGGACTCGAATTTGAACAATTTTTTGAAAATTCAGTTTCAAAAATTATTGTTGACTTCGGGTTCCAGAGTTCCCGGGTTGAAAACACCGGAAATTGAAAATAAAAATTTTTTGTTTCAAAAATAGCTTAAAACATAGTTCTAGATGGCGTTTTGTTCAAAAATTTTTATAGTCGAATATGAAAATCTTTGTTTTTTTTTTTGCAGGTTGCAATGAAAATTGTGGACAAACGGTCGTTGGATGAGGAAAATTTGGCGAAAATTGAGCGCGAAATTCAAATTTTGCAACAGCTCAACCATCCGTTTATTGTGCGACTGCACGAGGTGATCCGGACGGAGCGGTACTTGTACATTGTGACGGAATATGTCAGCAACGGCGAGCTGTTCGGTGTGTTCTTTTTTTTTACTCTTTTTTTAATATGTTGAGGAAATTTTTTGATTTTAAATAACTTGTAAACAAAAAAGTTTTGCACATTTTTTGTTTACAAATCTAACGAAAATTTTTGCGATTCAAAAATTTTTTTTTGGCTTTAAATTGACGTGTTCTCTAAGGTCTGGGCCGATTTTTAGAGGCCTATTATAAATCTAAAATTTAACAGAATTTAAAATTTCAACAAATTCATTCAAATTTTTTCCGAAAAAAATACTGAATTTTCTTCTATAAATTAATAATCAGACATGTTGATGGACCGTGGACGCCAAACGGAGGCCGAGTCCAGGCGCCTCTTCCAACAAATTGTGTCGGCAGGTTTGGTAACAAAAAAAAATGTTTCCAAAAAAAAATGTTTTTTCAAATTTAATCAAGTTGCTTATTGTCATGCCCGTGGCATTGTGCACCGCGATTTGAAGGCGGAAAATCTGTTGTTGGACATGCGTGGCAACATCAAAATCATCGGTCGGTGTGTTTAATCAGGGACGTGGGGAATTGGTCCGGCTGAGCGCGCGGCGCTCAGATGCCCTTCCCATCTGAGCTCCAGCAGGAGCGGCCCGGCGAAAATTTTTTTTTGATTTTTTTTTTTTGCTGGCAGTTGTTAAGAAAATTGATTCAAAAATTGTAAATAAAAGTGTTCCCGACAGACAGTCACCGGCGGATGATTCTCCGGGAGAATTTGAAAAAAAAATTTTTTATTTTTTTTTGCTATTTTTTATCGTTTTTTTCTGTTGGTTCGAGAGAATTTGAAACAAAAAAAATTTTTTTATTTTTTTTTGCTATTTTTTATCAATTTTTTTTTTGTGTTTGTTACAGATTTTGGCTTCTCCAACCATCACCAGCCCGGCCAACTGTTGTCCACCTGGTGCGGTTCGCCGCCATACGCGGCGCCTGAACTGCTGCTGGCGCAGGAGTATGATGGGCGTCAGTCCGATGTGTGGTCACTGGGCGTCATTCTGTACATTCTGGTTGGTTTGGTGGATGATGATGGGAACGGAATGCCAACAAAAAAACGAAAAATTAAACAAAAATGTACAACAAACACACACACACAGGTCACTGCCGGCTTCCCATTCCCGGGCGACTCGGTGGACAAGCTGAAGCGCGCTGTGCTCAGTGATCATCTGAAAATCCCGTTCTGGGTCTCTGTCGGTGAGTGAGAGTTCGGCGGGGGGGGGGGGTTGGTCATCAATAGATAAATTAGAACATTGGAATTGATGGGGTTTTTTTATGCCTGACATTGTCCTGATGGTAATGACGTCATTTATGCCCAAATGGCAATGACGTCATTTATGCCCAAATGGCAATGACGTCATTTATGCCCAAATGGCAATGACGTCATTTATGCCCAAAAGGCAATGACGTCATTTATGCCCAAATGGCAATGACGTCATGACGTCATTTATGACCAAATGGCAATGACGTTATTTCAGCCTGGAGTGGTAGCCTCTGAGCACCAACCAGCCACCTGAGTACGGCCAACTGTATTAGGTTGGGCAGGCCAGGCTTAAATGCTCGTACTCAGTTGGACGGCGCTCGGTTGATTAGCGTTTTCCCTCGCCCTGTCTTATGACGTCATTAACCTTATTGAACAAACCACATAAAACACTAATTGATTTGGACAAATTATATACAACATCAATTGACGTTATGTACAGAATGCTCGGATTTGATACGCAAAATGTTGACCGTGCAGCCAGCCAAGCGCTGCACACTGCACTACGTGATCCAGCACAAATGGATGCAATGCGACATGCCCGAGCAGATCAAGCATTTGTTGCTGTTGGCGGCGGCACAAAACGTGCCAACCTCGGCCTCGTCACCAACAGTGCATCATCAGCATCAACAACAACAAAACCATCATGTTGGACGAGTGCAACAACAAGTGGACCCAACAGGTGTCCCATTTAATAAAAAAAATGATCTAAAAAACGGTTCTAATAAATACTAAATGGGTGTTTTTTTAGTGCTGATTTTCATGCAACAACATACTGGATGGTCCGATGAACAAATTGCTGAGGTGGGGACGCCCATAGCTCAGGGGTAGAGGAGCCGCGTGCACTCTTGGGGTTCAAGTCCCACCGGGTGGACTAACCAAAAAAAAACAGCAACCAACCATTTTCACTGAATATGATTTATTTGTTCGAGCACAATGATTGAAAACGTGCCTTCCGAGGTGAATGTGGAATGGAATTCAAAACTTTCCGCCCAAGGACGACATGAGGCACAGGGGCCATCTGAGTGCTCAACAACAAAAAGACTATAAAAATAAAAAATTCCTCTGGTTGATCAGCATTTAGACCAAAAACGTCGAGCATTTTTTTTGGCAAAATAAATGGCAGAAATTTTTTATAAAAATTCTCTGAGAACCATCATGGGAAGCAAGCATTTGTCATTTTGAACACGCACACGCACAGGAAGTGCTTGGGCGCAACTACGAGTCGCCCGTGTTCGGCACGTACGAGCTGCTGTTGACCCGGCTGTCCGACATTCGGAATGCGGAAGCAGTTGCAGCGGTGGCCACCGCAATTTGCATCAACAACAGCGGGGGCAGCGGCAGCGGCAGTTCAACAAATTTGCAGTTGGACAGCGAGTACGCGCGCCGGGGCTCACGCGGCTCCATCATATCCGGACGCGCAATTGTGGAGCCAGCGGAGCAGCAACAGCACGCCACAATTCCGGCCCATCATTTGGCCAAGCTCAGTTTGTCAACCAGTCCGGATTACGTAAAATTTTGCACAAGCCCTGCGGGGCTGCGGTTCCATCACTTAAAAAAATGTTTGTTTTGTTTTGTTTAGCAGGACACGGACGACAGCGACAACAGTGCCAGCGACTGGGGCGTAGTACTTGCGCCATCTGTCTCCTCCAACGACGTGCCTTCGTCTCAATACCCAGCGGCAGCAGCATCAGTCAGTGCTGCTGCGACTGCTCAACGACAGACGTCCTACAAGTCGACACGGCATCGCGCCTACCGGAGAGGGGCACGCGCAGCTGGTGCGGCACAAGCAACGGTTATGGCACCGACAGCCGAGCTTGAACGGCATCAACAACAACAGCAGCAACAACAAAGTGAACAGCACCAACGGATGACATATGCGGCGTTGGAACAACAATACCACCAGTTGAACCCGTTGCTGAACGCGGGTGTGTACACCTCACTCAGCTTTCGAGAGGGGGGGGGGGTGTAAATGGAAGTAAAAGATTGTTTCTTGATGCCTTTGGGCATTCTTTTGAATTTTCAAATATTTTAAAATTGAACGTTTCTGGCGAAATGCAAATTTTTCTCCCATTGACAGCCGCCCAACAGTTTGCGGTGGACACGACACGTGTTGCATGGGCAAACGCAGCAGCTGGTTGGTGTAGTGTAACAGTTGGACTGAAACGTGTTAATTTTACATATTTTCAATTTTTCGCCGCCGCACTGTTTGCCTCGCAACTGCAACAGCAGCACTCGTGCAGCAGCGATGCAACGCGTCAGCAACTGCAGCATGCAGCCGCGCTCAATCTTGTCTCATTGCAAAACTTCCCATTTGTGGACTACGCTGCGCGCATGATGCACGTGCCGACGCGTGAGTGTTTGTGTTTGATCGATCAATCGAATCGAAACTCGGAATTCCGTCATAAACCAAAAGAATTTTGGAATCCGTGACCCGCGCGTGTTCCGCCTCCGATTTTTTGAGCTTAAATAAATTTTTAGAAGAGCGTCGTGCTTCTGCCAACGAGGCGCTGCTTGGGCTGAACAGTTACGCCCATCTGCTGGCCGCCTGCTCGACGATGGGCATGGGCGGTGGTAATGGGAATGGTGGTAGTGGTGGTGGTGGTAATGGTGCTGCCACTGTTGCTGATGGTTCTGGTACTGTTGCCGCCACCTACTCTGGCACTGCTACTGCTGCTGCCACAACAACTTCAGCGGTGGACCAGCAGCACACGCGCTGTTCGTCCAGCCAGAGCACTCTGTCTTCTAACAGTCCACGGCAGTCGTCCGGTGCCGTTGTCGCCGCGCAAGTTCCTCCTGCGCAGCAGCATAAACACCAGCAGCGTAATCATCATCATCACCACCATCATCGCACTTCGTATCATCAGCAGCCATGTCGCAGCGTGGAGGAAGAGGGCGAGTTCTACCTGAGCAGACAACGCGGGTCCGGCAAACGGAACACGGTGGGGTTGGATGGGGGTGGTACTGTACGCTCTAGTGTCATATATAATGCCGGTCCGTCTTCTCTTCCACAACTAAATCCCCTTGGGGCCAAGCCTTGGGGTTAAAAGTAGAGCAAGGACTTGAGGAGCGATCGAGAATCTCGGTCGAGCCAAAATTTCTTCGATCAAATCTTGAATCTCGAAAAAAAGTTAAACAATCATGCTTCTTTCGAGATCACTGTCTCGGAAAAAATGTCGGAAAATTTTGTTCGATTGAGATTTCAATCGAGAATCTCGATCGGCCTCGCTCTAGTTAAAAGCATCCGAACGAGACAGACACTACACACTCTCCTTGTGTTTTTCAACCATTTCTTCAAGGTCCATTCAATCACTGGCGGTCTCTCGTTGGTGGGCACATCCGCTGGTGGTTGCGGTAGCGGCGGCGGCGGCGGTGGTGCTGCAAACGGTCGTGCAAGCCCACAACAATCTGCAGTTGCTGTCGCGATCAGAGGTGCTGCTGCCAACGGAAGCCAACCACTCCAATCGGCAGCATTCCAACGACACACGCGGACGCCATATGCTAAACAGGTGCAAGAAGTTTTTTCCCTGGATTTTCAATGGATTTTTTTTTTGAAAAAACATGAATCATCATCGGCAATCCTAAAGAATGGGGATCCCTACTTCATACTTTGTTATTTGAGCTAAAAATTTATATCCGGGGGGTTTCAGGGGTGCTGATCACGGATCTGACCTTAGATTTTGTCAAATTTTTGATTTTGTCTAAGATTTTTCATCAATTACTTGATTTTGCTCCCTAGGGAGAGGTTTCTCAAGTTATGCAAATTACACAGTGGTTCGAGATCACTGATTGGATGCGTAATAGCCCTCGTTTTCAAAAAAACCTATCTTTTGCAAAAATAAACAACCAAACGCATTAATTTGGATTTTTAGATATCAGATTCGAATTCTACGCATCAGAAAACCCCGGAAACGACCTTTTTCAATATTTATTGTAAAATTTAGAAAATCGATTTTTTGAAAAATTCGGGTCCGGGGTTTGAAATCGGGCAAAATGGAGGTCAGATTCGGATTCTACGTCCCAGAACAGCCCTAAAAACTATTTTCTACGACTTTATAAAATGTTTTAATTTTTTGAAAAAAAATTTGGGATCCACATTCTTAAGGATTGCCTCATCGTCATCATATTTTAAGTGCTTTTTTAATCCCAATGATTTTTCCTCTTTGTTGCAACAGAATCAGGCGAAACACGATGATTGGAAATGACAATGAATGTCAAATCAATTTTTCAGGCGTCCAGTATTTGCAGCGGGATGGTCACCGGTGGTGAACGGCGCAGCAGTTGGGCCTCCTCATCGGCCGGCTCGGCCGCGTTGGCCATCAATGCACAACAACATGCCCAACTTGAACGTCTGTATTGCCAATCTATTGGCCAGGTGAGAGTGGGTGTTAATTAATGTATACCATTCTGTGGACAGGTGATGGTGGGTGTTAATTAATGTATATTGCCAATCCATTTGGTGGGCAGGTGAGGGTAGGGTGTTAATTGATCAGCAATTTGTATAAAAAAAAAATTGATTTTTCTATTTCAAAATGTTTGGTGATGCCTGAAGGAACATCAGGAGTGTGTGAGAGAGAAAGAGAGGGTAAAAGAATCAGTGAGAATTTGTAGTGAAAAAATGAGACGTCTGTAGGTCAGTGGTGTGAGCTCTCCACCACCGGTTGGGGTGAAGGTCTTTGGTTCGACACCCGCCGGGCGTGCGTATTATACCTTTTATGTATTCGAACAAATGTCTCCAAAATACATTTGTGCGATCCGTGAGAGGTAAAAGCGATCCTTGCGAGAATGTGTATCTACTCGACGCTAGTTTTTGATAGCGTAGAGTTCGTCCCTCGATAACACCTTTTTAGTTTTTTTTTTCGAAAATTTGATTATTTTCCCTTTAGGCCATTTTAAATTCCTTTGAAACTTGATTTTTTATAATTTATTCTAATTTTTCTACCCCACACAGCTCTTTGAAAATTGGATTTTTGTTTTTGACGATAAGAAAATTTTGTGCAAATTTTTTATTTCTCCTAATGCAATTTGATAATTTTCCCCAAGGCAAATTCGTCTGGCACTTCCTCTGAGTCCAACGGCGGGGGCGCGTGCATGTCCAGTGTTCAACAGCTTCAGCACGAGTTCCAAAAATTGTGTGCAAACACAAAGGAAGGTTCACCAACCGCCGGCACTGCTGCTGTTGCAAGCGCAAATGCCTGTTCCTCTTCAAAGCACAACATCCCATCGGCATTTGGGTCGGCACTAAATGCTCAAACAACAATCAAAATGGGAACACAAAATTGTGGATAGTATTCAAAGATCGATCGGATCGATCGAGATTCTCGATCGACTAAATTTTACATCGATCTTATTCGAATTTTTACGATCTGGTCCTTAACTCTCCGATCACTAATATTATTTTTCATGGATTTGGCGTTCTCATTGATTTTTGGATGATTTTTGTCGTTTTTACGCCTTAAAAAAGGATGTAAAAAATGCTTTACAACATTTGTGTAGTGATGCTTTGAACTCGGCAAATTTGCTCACCGACAGTACATCGATGACAACGACTACGGTATCGTCCGCTGATGCTGCTGCTGCTGCACCGTCTGTTGTGCAACAAATGCCCAGGGCGCCAACAATCAGCATAACCGACGAGAACAATCATCAACAAAGCTTGCTGGGCTCAGCACTGTACGACCAACAGCAGCAACTATTGCTTTCGGCAATTTTGGCGCAACAACATGCCGCCGCTAGCGGCAATATGGTGAAGAAGGGCATCATTTTTAATTAGTTACTATAATTTTTCGCTTTTTTTTCAGTCATCCGAGAGCCAGTTCAGCCAATCCTTGCCACATCAACGGCCTGCCACTGTGTGCGGCTTCACCTCCTCGTCTGTGCAGCAACAGCAGCAGCAGCACCATTCCGTCTGTTCCTCGCCCATCGATGATTGTTCGTCAGCACCAATGTCCGCCGCCTCATCACAGCAGCACCAACGCCCGCTCAAATTTGTGTACATTCCGGTCAGCATTCGCACTGCGCTGGAACGCCTGCAGCGGGTGGTCGACGCGCACAAGTTGCTGTGCGAACTGCAGTCCGATGAGCCGAGCATGGGTCCTGAAAACGGTGTGTGGGGGGGGGAATGATGGAAATGTTGTCTGTTACAAAATTGTGATCCCGTATAACCTAATTATATTCATATTCATTTTTGTTCAACAGTAAATGCCATCCGCGTTCGGGTGGCACCGCTGGGCGAACAGCCGGCACAGACCACAATTCTGGAGCTGATCTTATTCCGCATGGACCAGTCGCCGAACATTTCGCGCGCCTCGTTCACCCACGTTCAGGGGGACACTGGCGAATTTGAAGGGCTCAAGCAGACACTTATGTCCGTGTTCAACGAGGTCCTCAGATGAAGCAGAGGGCAGCAGCACACTCTTTGATCAACAACAACAACAAAAATGCACTTGCACTTCTTCACACATTATTTTTTAATTTCTTCGCCCAATTAACAACAAAACCGTTTGCTTGCCACATGTTTCCTGTAGTGATGAAAAAAAACTATTGCATTTTTTCTTTTTTATCTATTTCTCTGAAATTTTTGCTCCAGGGGTTTTCTGCGTCAAAATTCGATTTTTTTTTTTTTTAAATTTTTGTTTTAGCTTATTTTGGTTAAACTGTTTTGAGCCTGGCTGGACACACTTCAGTGCCGCTTAAAGTTTTTGGACCCGGACATTTTTTCGATGCCGTATAACGCGTTCAGTGCCATTGACCATGACTTTACTTATTCACAGATTAAGAAAGGAAATTCATTCACAAATGGATGAGATTGGCTTTGTCTTATTTTCTTCCTCCCTCAATCGGATGTCGTCGTCGGCACTCTGCTTCCATCATTATTTGTTGCTTAAAATGCACACTTCTATTGATGACTCAAACAAAGAAATTTCTTTTTGTTTTTAAATTTATTTTCATCTTGGTTCTCACAATTCTCCTGTTTTTGTAACTGTAAAATACTACTGTATGTTCTTATCTGCGCACTCATTCACATTCACCACTTCCATTATGATATAGCCTGAGCTTCTTTGTTTCTGTGAATTATGAAAATTATTATTATAAATGCATTTTTTTTTGTCAAATTTCATTTTTTATTAATTTTTTGTGCTTCGGGATACGTTTTCTGTTTTGTTTGTTATATTATATTGCCGATCAATTTGCAGAACAATTGCTGTAAATCAAATTGTAATATTGTTAAATACCTAACCAAAACTGTAAATGTTCTGTTCCAATTCCCGCCCGCCCGCCTCCGTCCATGAAATGATTCTAATTAACAAAAAAAGCAACACAGTCAAGTCACAAACACCAAATTAACTCCACAATTCGATCCGATCAGCTTCTTCATATTTTTAAATGCTAATTCGTTTTACATTGATCCATTTTTTAATTATAAATTTTTTGATAAATGTTTATTTGATTGCTATGTCTGTGGATTGATCCCCTATAGCGTTGGGGAGTTTTGGGTGAAAGTGGTTGCAATTCAATTACTAGTAATTAGTGCTGCGCACAAGAGTCTCGGTCATTTCAAGAAAACTCAAGTAGCGAAACAAATGCATTTTTCAGTTTTTCTTAAGAGATATGCAACCAAAAATTTCAGGTCATTATTTTTGCTCACTTTTTTAAATTAAAATATTTTTTTCAAAAATTTATTTCGTGTTAGCCAACCAAATCAAAAAATAATGTTTTTGAGAGTTTTTCGAAATTCAAGTATAAATTCCGGTGCTCCGCATCAGGGATGGGCGCCGACGACCTCAGAAAATTTCGGAACTCGGAAGTCGGAATTCCGGGGCCTAAAAATTTTTCGGAAGTCGGAACTCGGAATTCCGAGCCCAAAAAATGTCGGAACTCGGAACTTCGGAAGTCGGAATTCCGCCCATCCCTGCTCCGCATAATCATACAAATTATTTTTATTAGTTGATGAAAAAGCCAAGTTGAACTCAACATTTATTTAATACATATAAATTAATTTTATTTTAATAATTTATTTGTTGCCAATATCGAAGAGGTTTTCTATGTTTAGGGAATATTAATTCTTTTAATTTTACATTTTCAATCAATTCATGCACTTTTTTTACGAATGACAATCTTTTCTTGGCTTTATTGTTTAGGGAATATTAATAATTCTTTTAATTTTACATTTTCAATCAATTCATGGATTTTTTTTGTCTTAACATGACAATCTTTTATTGCTTGGATTTTGATGCATTACATTTTATTGTAAAATTTCAATTCAATTGTTTTATTTCCCCCGCCATAAAAAAAGGTCAAAAATTTTCCAATGCAATTTTTTTTGTTATTATTTGTAACGCATTCGCTGCTAATTGTTGCAACATTTGGTGGCAACAATTTTGGTGATCAACCGGTATGTGAACAAACAAAAAAATGGCTAAAACATTCATTGAACGCCTTGAACAAATGTAACAACACCAAACAATGCGCGAAAAGTGCGGCAATGACAAATATTAGAAATGAACTAATCGATCTGAGAAAGAATTTGCTTAACAAATTAAGCGATTCAGGCAAAACGGTAAGTATAATAAATGGGGCTACCCGGTCTGAATCCCCCCACGACGGCTGATTCAGTCCCGTACTGAAGCTAAGCCTAAGCCTAACATAGGCCTAAGCCACCCTGGCTTGGTGTTCGTTAGGCCTAGGCCTAAGCCTAGCTAGCTTAGCTTAGACCAAGCTTAGGCTTAGGCTTTTAGCCTAAGACGTTGAGGAGATTCGGGAAGTTTAAATGGCGGCACCGGTCCGTCGAAGAGGTGGCAAATGCTTTATAACTAGGGCCAAGATTTGTGCATTTTTGGGTAAGAAAATTTTTGATTTTTAATGGAACATTTTTAGTTTTTTATTGCATTTTTCTTAAGAAATTTTCGTTAAAAAATTCTCAAAAAGCACGAAACTGGGATTTATATGGACTAAAAAGGTCGCTTAGGTTAAAACCAGGGGTCGTATCAAAAATTTTCAAAAATAAGGACAACAAGGGCAAAAAATAAGATTTTGGGGTCTGAAATAAGGACATTTTACAAAATATTCAAAAATGCAGCAAAAATGTTAATTCGCTTTGACTTGCAACAAATTTTTCACTGTTTCTACTTCGAGTGAATGGGAATTTTCGAAAATTTTAATGAATCTACATAGTTAAGAAATTTGTGCAGAATGTATCGAAACAATGTATGCTGTTTAAGTTTTTATGCGCAGTTTTAAAATATTGTTTTTAGGGGTGGTGGGGTGGCTGAAAATCAAAATTCAAAACAAAATAAGGACGGAGGCCTCAAATAAGGACAAATACTTATAAATAAGGACATATACGACCTCTGGTTAAAACCTACAACTTTCTATAACCTGTGGCCCTAACTTGGTCGAACATTAGGCATATCAAATTAAACTCTCGATGAGGTGTAGCAATTCCTAGGCAAAAATGCGATCGGATAATTATGAAAAAAGGTATGGCCAGATTTTGGCCATAACTTTTTTTAAGCATTAAAGTTATATAAAACATTCGACTTTTTGGACCGGATGTGAAATAATAATCAAACAAAAAATAAATAAAATGTTTTTTTCCGGTGACACGTGGAGAAGTGAAGGAATTGCTTGATAAAATTACCAATTATTGGAAGGTTTTGGGTTCAAAAATGACCAAAAATGTGCAAGCATTTGAAGCTTATGGGACAGAATTCCGTTTCAAAAAGGCAATAGAAATTGAAAAGGAGCTGGAAACAAATTGCGATGTGGCAAAATGCAACAAACAGCCCATATTTTGTTCCAAATTTTGCGCAGAGTATTTGCATTTATTTATTAAAATTTAAAAAAGAAAATTAATAAAAATATTTTGAAGCCGGCGGCATGCACACGGTTGGGGTTACCCCAAGGTTCCGATATCTGCGCATTTTTCCTCATTATTTATGTGGTTTTTGGAAAGGCTAATGAGAAATTTTTTTTTGAAATGCGGATTTTTGGGACTAAATTTGGTCCCGGTGAAAAAAACCGGGACTACTGGACAAAAAAAGAAAAAAAAATGCTTGGCAAAAAACCGGGACCATTATAAGGGGATTTTAAAGGAATTTTGAAAACACGGGACTGAAATTTCAGTACCCAAAATGTAAGACCATTTCAGTACTGGTCCCGGTCCCGTCCAACCCTAGTTTTAATGAAGAAATGTCGAATTTGCGGATTTTAGGTATCAAATGAGGATTTTTTAATGCTCCGATGCGGATTTTAAAAATTTTGAGATCGAAACCCTGGGTTACCCGTTATAACCGCGAAAGTCCAAACTCAAAACTAGGGTTGGTCCCCGTTCCCGAACCCCGACTCTTTTTAGTCGGGGTTTTCGTCCCCGACCCCGACTTTTTTGAATTCGGGGTTTTTGCTGGGAAAAACCCCGACCCCCGACTTTTTTTTTTGTCGGGGACAAAAACCCCGCCCCGACTTTTTCCACCCCCGAGGGGCCGGGGACCAACCCTACTCAAAACCAAAACATTTTTATGGTCAGTTGGTTTAGCTCTAAAAGTTCAGCGCCTGTAGAACGCGCATGAATCTTGTCAACAATTGATTTATGGTTCAAAAGCAACAAAAAACGAAAAAAAGTTTTATTCTAAAATTAAAAATAAACCAACTAATAATAAAAATTCCGTTTTTACAAAACTTTGACCAATACTATTGACCAAATTTTGTTTTGTCTATTCGGGTATTTTGAGCTTCGAACTTCGTGCTTTGAAAAAATTGAGCTTTTTTTTGGGACGCGTAATTTTTCGGGACGCGTAAAATGCAGGAGAACATTTTTTTTTGTTTAAATTTAAAAAAGTTAAACATTAATTTATGTTTTTTAACTATTAAAATATATAGAGTTGAGAAGGACGTCGAAAAGGAAGTACTTGAACAAATTCGTGAAGCATTTCAAACTGTGCGAATACTGCAATTGTTGGCAACGCCCAAAAAGCAAAAACAATTTAGTGACTATTTCTTTATGAATTTTTTCACAAGACAAGGTAGACATTTTTAAAAATGCACACCATATTTTCAAAAACATAATTAAATTCAATTATTTAAAAAAATTAAATCAAATTTAAGTATTAATTAAGTATTTTTAAAGAAACTCATAATTCAATTTAAGACATGTATAACGACTATGTTTACAATGAAAGTCTAAAGAAGAATTACAATGTCATGTCTAAAATTGAAGAAATGCCGAATGCCGAGTCTGAAATTCAAGAAATGCCGAATGCCGAGTCTGAAATTCAAGAAATGCCAAATGCCGAGCCTAACATTGAAGAAATGCCAAATGCCGAGGCTAAAATTGAAGAAATGCCAAAAGGATGTGCCGCCACTAAAAAAGTTGTCTCTGCTGCAAATTGGTGGTGCCATGCATGTGATGATGGTGACCAAGCTGATGATGCGAGCAGCAGATCCGCGTGTATAGAAGGTAGGTTCGGAAATCGGAATTCCGAGGCCTTAAAATTTTTCGGAAATCGGAATTCCGAGGCCTTAAAATTGTTCGGAAATCGGAATTCCGACCACCAAAAAGTCAGAAAATCGGAATTCCGACCATCCCTACGTAGGTACTGTATTAGGGATGCTCGAGAGTCTCGGTAACTTTTAGGTGCCGAGCATTCCCAGTAAGTGTAAAGAATCTTTAAGAAATATTATTATTATTATAAGAATATTTTTTTACATTTTTTCTTGGCATTCACAATTTTTTTTACTCGTTCAAAATAATTAAACCAAATTTAATGGTTTTTTTTTTGAAAATTTCAGCCATTAATTGCGCAATTTGTACACCCTTTTGTTTGACGACGATGGCTGTCGGCTGCATATTTTCAGTCCCAATTGATACGGTCAACGGCATTTGTGCCTGCATAGGAAATGCCAAAACAAAAAAAAAGGATTAAAAATTGGTCGACCGTGGTAAAATTGAAGAACAATTTAGTGAACGAAGAGAAGAAGTATTTGATCGGAGGGGGTTTCACTTTCACCTTTTTTTTTTTTAAAATTTTGGGATGGATCGTACTGTTGTATGTATCAGGGATGGGAACCGACGACCTCAAAAAATTTCGGAAATCGGAATTCCAAGGCCTTAAAAATTTCGGAAATCGGAATTCCGAGGCCTTAAAATTTTCGAGAAATCGTAAATCCGACCCCAAAAAAGTCGGAAATCGGAATTCCGACCATCCCTGGTATGGTAGAACGGTTAAAAGAGCATATCTTACTGTAGAACGGATAAAAGCAAGTCTTACTGTAGAACGGATAAAAGCAAGTATTACTGTAGAACGGTTAAAAGAGCATATCTTACTGTAGAACGGATAAAAGCAAGTCTTACTGTAGAACGGATAAAAGCAAGTATTACTGTAGAACGGTTAAAAGAGCATATCTTACTGTAGAACGGATAAAAGCAAGTCTTACTGTAGAACGGATAAAAGCAAGTATTACTGTAGAACGGTTAAAAGAGCATATCTTACTGTAGAACGGATAAAAGCAAATCGTAAACAAAATTTGTTTATTTATTCCGGTCTAAAAACCCCAACGATAAATAGGTGTGAAAAAGTGCCAAAATAGGGCCAAAAATCGGGTTTATAAGCAAAAATAGGGGTGAAAAAGAGCAAATAAAATGGTTAAAAAATATATTCAAAATTGACATTTCCTGGCCATACCTTTTTTGGAGTTTGTTCAATCGTTAAGCATTTGCTCGTACCTATTAACTTCTAAACATTGTAAACTTTAAAATGGTATCAAAAATCTTTGAACAAAATATTGGGGGAAAAAAGTAAAACGAAGGTGTTAATCACCAGAAAGGATGTCATTTTTTCAAAAATAAAAATAAAAATAATTTTTAAATGTTGGAACCAGAAACCCACTTTATGTTTGTGTTGTTGTAATTATATTCGCCGTTTTTTGCCCATTTGGGCGCCCCCA
This sequence comes from Globodera rostochiensis, assembly GCA_018350325.1. NCBI lineage: Eukaryota > Metazoa > Nematoda > Chromadorea > Rhabditida > Heteroderidae > Globodera > Globodera rostochiensis. Next base: position 3,891,100 of record JAEVLN010000006.1, read on the forward strand.
CCTCTTTTAGGGGGGGGGGGGGGGGGGGGGGTGTGAGTGAGTGAGTTTTGTGTACTTCCCGCTGTCCCTGTCCCCGGAGCTGAACCCGTACGCCATGCGCTGTGTTTGGGCCATATCTGTTATGCTGTCCCAACACAACACAACGCCACAAACGTGTTACACTTGGCCCATCATCGGTGGGACGGGCAGGTGGCGGTGGCGGGGAGGGGGGGGGGGGGACAGGAATAACCAAATTTGTGATTGATGATGATGAATGATGATCACTTATTGTGGTCCAGGATGGTGTTGAACAGCTCCGCGCGGTCTCAGCACCACTATTTGGGACTGGAACGGGGGTCGATCGGGTCGGGTCGGTGTCCCCTCCCTACCCCTTATTTTTACACCCAAAACCAACTCTTTTTACCTTGCTGAAAAATGGGGCGGGGGGCTGGTAAACAGATTGGGTAATTCTTGTACATAATATGGTACTGTTATAATAATAATTTTTTTTTTTGCCCATTTTTTTATTGTCCAAAAAGTTTTTGGCACTTCCTTAGCCGGGGGTAGGGGGGGGGGCTTTTGGTTTGTCATTACAAAATGGTTTTTAATCAAATTATCGGCTAATTATGTTAGAAACCCTACAAATACATATTTTTGTGAGGAAACCTAAAAAAGCGGGTTTTGAATTGGTTAAAATTAAAAAAAAAAAAATTTGGGGTCTCCCCTATGGTTTTGCGGGAAATTGTCGACCCCCCGCCTAAAGAAGTGCCAAAATTTTAAAACAATTACGCGCTAAATAGGCATGTTATTTGTGTGAAAATGTCAAAATATTGCTATTTTTTTTGATTACATCGAATTTTCAAACTTTTTTTTTCACAAACATTGGCACTTTTGGTACATTCACTAATTAAAATATGTCTCAAAAGATCAAAGCTGATCATGTCCAAGGATCAGTTTGATGACACAGACAAATAGCTGCTGATCAGCACTTTTTCATATGTGGCAGGTAATTGCCCTCGGGCGTTCCACTGATCGATTCAATTCAATCACAAAAGGTGATCCGGCGCGAACCAGCGAGCCGGTTTCACCAATCAAAATTCATTGATTGGCTTTCTGCCCCTTTATCTGATTATGATCAATCGTCGCAGTGTGTTTATCTTTTGTCGGGGGGGGGGACAACCAAAGAAAGCGCATTCAACTGCCCCCGCAGCGAATCCAGTCTTTCGGCGCAAATGCCCCCCCCCCGCCCCAAACGTTCCAATATTAATATTAGTTGAGCAAAAGCGGGGGGAAACCGGTGACCTTTAAGCCCTTTATTTTGGGCTAGGCACGATGACATTTTGTCTCTTTGGACATTTTGTCTCCTTGGACATTTTGTCTCCTTGCGCAGTTTGTTACGCTAGCGCTTTTCGGACATTTCGTCTCCAAAAGTTAGGCAAATCTGTCATTCCGTTTCTCATAAATAAAACTGTAAATATGAGATATTTCGTCAAAATGTCAAAAAAGACATTTCGTATGACGGCAAATTGGACATTATGCCCCGCAAACGGTAATTGAGACATTCGTTCTCCATCAATAAATTCGTGTGGATATTTCGTCCCCTAAAAATTTGGGAATTCATTTCCAGAACAGTTAATCACGACAAAAGGTGAAATGTCCAGGGACAAAATGTCATTTTGTTTAAATTAAAAAGCCGGTTTCAACTTACCACCCTCTCAAATTAATCGATGCTGAATTAGTTGCTGCCGACGCCCGGATTGGAGGCGATTGGGAACATTGTCTATGCGGTGTCCGGCGGCACAATTTGTGATTTCGCCGCGGGGAATTTCCAAGCACATTCAGCCCCTCGGGGGTCGTTCAAATCTCCATTTTCCCCCCGGAAAACTTTCACTTTTAATTTTGTTTGGAGAATTTAAAAGCATTGGCGAGTGGTCCGGTTCCGAGTGTGAAAAGCGGCTAACGCGAAAATTTTTGAAAATATTAGCGATATTTTGTTAAGAAAATTGACATAAAAATTGCAAAAAAAATAATAATGAATACAATAGGAACAAACTAGCGGTGTTCCCCAAACCGCGACATTTTTGGTCGGGGACACTAAACCCCGAACTTTCCAAAATTTCAGGGTTTTCGGTGAAAAAACTAGACATTTTTGGGGGGTTTTGCCCCCGAACCCTGACATTCCCGCCACCGAAGGGTCGGGGACCAATCTGAAAACAATATTTGCGCTTTAAACTTGGCACAAAATTTTTAGGGTTCTTTTTAAATTTAAATAAATTTTACTTGAATTTCTAAAATTAGCAAATGAACCTGAATTAACAACTTCCGCCGCTTTCTGTTAATTAATTCAGTATTGTTCCCTTAAATGGACAACCAACGGCAATTTGCCAACTTTTGTTATTTGCTCATTTTAATTATAATAATCGCGTCAATTTGTGCCATTTCAACAAATGCTGAGCTCAATCAAAACAACAAAAAATTGTCGTGGATTGTCGGTAAATTTTTTTTATTTCTATAAGTTGAAATGGTCGAAGAATGTGTCGTGTTTAGAGTACATATCGCATGCTGATAAAAAATCTCAGATTAAAAATCTTAATTTCCATTATGTCATAGAACATGTTAATTACCCAATAACCATGCCCCAGGCCCCAGGCCCACGCCAGCATTTCGTAGAGCTAGAAATTTTTGAAAAACTTGGGCCCGGATACTCAAATTTTTTCAGATCCATCAGACCCGGACCGGATCCGGACTCCGGAGTCAAAAAAATGCCCAAAAAGGCATTTGAATGCCCCATTTAAAAGAAGAATTTGAAGGTAAATGGCGATCCGAATTTTCTGGCAAAGTGTTCTGGCCCAGCATTCCAACAATGACGTTTGGCGAAGAGCTTGTTGTTGCGGAAGCTCCACTTGCACGAACGGCCGGAGTCCAATTCTTGAATTGGAGGTGAGAGTTTTTGGCGTCTGATATAGAGAAGAAACTAGAGCCCGGACTTGAGCTTCGAGCGAGACGATATTCTCGAAAAAATCTCGAATCTCGAAAAATGTCGAAAACTCAGTTTTATTGGAGACGAGATGTCGAGTCGAGATTTCTCGAGAATCTCGTCGAGATTTTTCGAGATCTCATCTTGACCGGGCTCTAGAAGAAACCCGAATTTCTTAGGGAAATAATTTGTTCTTAGGGCCTCTGGAAGACTAAGAGTGACCTAACTAAGCTTAACGGGCGCGCCTATCGGCACGGCAAAGTCGACACCCTCCCTCAAAAATATATTAAAAATTTTTTACAAATTTTTATTGCGGAAAAAGATGCCGTTTTTTCTCATCGAACTTCCCGAATCCACTCAACGTCACAGGCTAACCTAAGTTTGGTCTAAGCTAAGCTTAGGCTTAGGCTAGCTTAGGCCTAAGCCTAACAAATCACAAGCCAGGGTGGCAGGCTTAATCTTAGCTTCAGTACGGGACTGATTCAGCCATCGTGGGGAGATTCAGACTAGACTGCGGCGCGGGAGCGGATCCCGCGCGGGATTTTGCGGGATCCCGCTCCGCAATCCCGCATTTTTTGCGTTTTGCGGGATTTTGCGGGATTAATCCCGCAAATCCGCTCCCGCAAACATTTCAAAAAAAAATTCCGCAGCGGGATCCCGCAATTTAGGTGCGGGATTTGCGGGATTGATCATTTTGTTAGTGAATAATGTCATTTATTCAAAATTAGGATTGACATTTTGCCAAATCATTCAAATTAGGTGGGTGGGATTTTTGGTGATAATCTAAGACATAGGGTGGCTAAGTGGTACTGGTGCTGTCCGTAAGATTTGAGGCTGGGGGTTCAAACCCCTACAGTGCAACTTTAGTTTAATCTTTCAGTGATTATTTGTACAAAAGTAAACAATTTCTTCTTAATTTTTTCAATCTTTAAAATTTTTTTGGCATCTTTTTACTTTTTGGATTTTTCTTTTTTTTTGGTTGGACGAATCCCAAAACCATAGAAAAGACCAGGCCCGTAGCCAGGGGGGGCCGAGGGGGGTCATGGCCCTCCCAATAATTTTTGAGTAAAAAAACCATAGGGGGAACCCTCTCGTTTTGCAAAATTAATAATTGGTCCATTATAACAAATTCCATCAAAAAACTCAAAATGTTTACCGGCGGCGCCTGTCGGCACCGCCTGCCCTCCCCTCCGATTCTTAAAAAGGTTCAAAAAATTACCGTATTTTTTATGAGGCTGTTGAAAATTTACATCTGGGAGCCCTGAGTAAAAGAACGTTTATTTTACCCAAAATTGTATTCGAAAGGGTGTCCGGACATTTCACACCATGGACATTTTGCACATTGGACATTTCACCCATTAGTGCAAATTCGGACGTTTCGTCCTTAGTCGGGGGGGGGGGGGGAAGACGTTGCACACAAATTTTCGCACACATTTTAAAAGCTTGTAAAGTATTTTAAGCAAAAGTTGAATTATTTGGCTAAAATTTTACTCAAAAAATTCAAAAAGTTCATTCCCATGTGTGAAACGTTTTTTTCCCGCCTCTATGGGCAAAACGTCCATTTTTTCACCAATGGGCGAAGTGTCCATGGGCGAAATGTCTTTTTTCCTCTCTATGGGAAAAACGTCTATTTTTTCACCAATGGGCGAAATGTCCAATTTATGAAATGTCCTGGAGCCATTCGAAGGTCCAAACCGGGCTTTATAATAAATTAAAATTGTCCAAATGTCCCACGTTTCATTATAGTGCCCGTGCCTGGTCACACTCCACCAAGGATCACTTCCACGACGAATGGGGCTACATCACGGTGGAAAGCAATGGGAACGCAACATTGATGACAGCCGGAAACAATGGCAAAAAATTTTTTTGAATTATTTTTTGTAAAAATTTTTTCTTACCCCCTCACTCATTCGTCACAGGCTTCACCACATACGAGGTGGGCGAAGTGAAGAGCAACAAAATGGTGTTGACACTGAAGGACATTGGACGCATTTCCTTCTCCAGAGACCTTCCGGTTGAAGATGTCTGTTTTATTTATTTTTTAGATTTTTTCCATATTTTCGGGTGAATTTCAAATTATTTTATTGATTAAAATATCGATTAGGGTCTAAGACGGGGGCCGGCTTTTTCTGTCGGGCGCACGTCCGAACCTGAATCAGATTGATTAAGAATCGAGTAAGAATCTCGAACATTGCTACTATCGCGATGTTCGTTTTTAATTTCGGTGAATTTCGCTCAATACCAGATTGATCGAAAACAAATTCAATGAAAATTTGTTGAACTTTATTTTCGACAAGCGGAATGATCAGTGAATAAAATTTTAGTTGAATTCAAATTTTAAAAGTCGAATTTTGATTTGATTCGATCACAATTCTCTAGAATCTTGAGTTCACGGAGTCGAAAAAAATCTCTCTTTTTTTGGTCCCAATCTGTATTTTCGATTGATCGACTTATTAATTAGTATTACCTAAATCGTTTTTTTTGTTATTTTTAGCTACGCAGAACATTCATCAAGCATGACGACACTTATATGGAACAAGTGCTCGAAATGCGGACCGCAACACATCCAAAAGTTGGCTATATGGAACACACACGTGTCATTTACACAAAAATTTCATGAAAATCCATTCCCTAAAATCGCCATCAATTTATTTAAAATAAAAATCATTTTATTAGCTTTTTGCATAAAACGGTTTTGAACTGGCGTCAGATTTTTTTGACCACATTTTGAACTTTTGATATGCATTCTTATTAAAATTGTAAGAACAAGAAGTCTTTCGCAGTTGCAAAGTCTAATTATTAAAACCGGGAATTATTTCATGAAATTTAAATTTCATACAAAAAAAAATCTTGAACATTTTATTCTGTGAAGAAAAAGTGTGCTAACTAGAGAGAAAGAGAGAGTAGGCGACGAGAGTAATTTGGAAGTCAACGCACCCTATCTAAAAATTGTTTTACTTTTTCTTTAAGAAATCAAAAATTCAAAGGCGCGTTGACTTAACCAAAAGTCCAAAAGGTACTTTATGGTCCATCACACTGTGATGAAGACAAATTTTGGAATTGTCTGACCGAAAGGTTAGACTTAAAACCGGGATTTATTTCACGAAATTTAATTTCATATAAAAAATCTGAAAATTTAATTCTGTGGTGNGGGTGAGTGACGGAGAGAGAGTGAAAGAGAAGGGAGAGATAAAAGGTAGAGAAAAGAAGGGGAGAGATAAAGGGGAAGAGGAGAAGAAAGGAGGGAGAGAGAAGTAACCTTCAGGGTTAAACCTTGAAACCCCCTATAACCCTGCGATGGGGAGGGATTTTCCCTGAAAGTCCGGTCCCTCGAAAAACCCAAAAGGACAACGATGGGATGGGTTTCATTAGGTTCACGATGGGGACTTTGGACCGACCCCTGGAAAAAAAACCCCAATAGGTCCGCGATGGGATGGGGTGGACAAATCAATGCTCACCCCACACCCAAACCCTTAGGTACAGCCCTGGACCCAAATAGGTCCACGATGGGATGGGGTTCACCCCAAACCCCTTAAACCCTTTGGATCAAAAATCAATACCCTCCCAACCCCTTTGGTTCAAAGACCAAAGCCCTCCCAACAAAACCAGAACCCTCCCAAACCCTTTGATTCAAAAACCAATTCAACAGGCTCACGATGAAACGGGAATAAACCCTTCAATAGGTCCGCGAGAGGACGGGACTCTTACTCCCGAACCCTTATCCCAGAGGGCTTAACCCGAAACCCTTACCACAAACCCTTTGGTTCAAAAACCAATTCAACAGGTTCGCGATGAAATGGGAATAGACCCTTCACAGGTCAACGATGGGATGGGACCTCTAGAATACGGGACTCAAAAGGTCCACGATGGGATAAGGGTTCACCCCCGAACCCTTATCCCAAACCCTTTGGTTCAAAAACCAGTTCAACAGGCTCACGATGAAACGGGAATAAACCCTTCAACAGGTCCGCGAGAGGACGGGACTCAATGGTACTCAATAGGCCCACGATGGGACGGGGTTCCCACGAGGGGGGGGGGTATTTCACTACTCCCCCAAATGATTGATTTTATCATCACTCAATTGAAATGCTAAACTTTCCCTTTATTGATTGATTGTACATTTTACTCCATTTAAATGGCCCCGGGGGCCCATTGCTTCACACCTTCTCCCTTTTCCTTTCTAATCCCCAACGATCAATCTTTCTTTGGTCATTTCTTCTGTTTTACTTAGCAGCAGGTTAAACACTTTCATGCCCACGCAACATCTTATTCATCAAAAAGATATTATTTCAAAGTTTTTGGCTTTGATGGTTGCTAATACACAAAATTCGTTAATTTTTTTTAACTAATTTTCATTTAGATGGTTGAAATCAAAATTTTTTTACCCCCCCCCCCCCATCTATGTTTGTTTGTGTAGGTTTCGAAAGGTGTTGGTGCTTTCCATTGCTAACTCAAGAAATTTCGAATTGATTTTTTGCAAAACAAAAAATTTTCAGTTTTCTGAAAATTATAGATTAGATGTTTTGATAAATTACAAAAAAATATCAATCACATTAACAGCATTTATTTAAAATTTTATCCTTTTGTCTAACACTTATGGTTAAGGACACCGATAGCAAAAGAGTGCTCAGAGCCTTGGCCATTTAAAAAACAATCTTTCTCATCTCATCTTTTTTTATTGATTGCTTTATACATCGCAAAGGATGTTCAAGATGGAAACTTTGTTGGAACATTTACTATAAACGCACAATAACTATTTTGTCAGACAGTCGATAAATCCATTTATTTATTTAGGCCGGTTTAAAGCTTAAAATTGGAATCCGGGAATTAAAAAGCGAGTTTAAGCCCGGGTTCCTGGGCTTTTCAGGATCCTTGAATCTAATCCAATCTCCATTTCGACCTATTTAAAGGTTGGGCCCGAATTATTCTAACAATGTCAAATTCCTTTTTTTGTCAAAGAAGGCTTTGAAATTCGGAATAGAACAGTGAAAAAGCAAGTCATATTGAACTCGTGTTTCCGAATTTAAATGTTCAATATTTTTATGTTTTTAAAAATGTAATATTTTTGTCCAATTTTAGCCAATGGAGTGGTGGCATATGGTCGACATGAAAATTGAGCGCGAAGCTGCTTGGTGTGCACGGGCAAAATTGACTACAACGAACGCTGATGGCACTTTGACGACATACCGTAACTTGGCCGACGTTCCCACGCCCAATGGACCAATTGTGTTCAGAAAAATTCAAATAAGGTAACTATCATAAATAAATCTATGATTATTGTCGGGAAAAAAAGCGTTTGAACTACCGTATATACTGTTTAATTCTACTCCCTGTAATAATGTCGCCCCCTGTAATAATGCCGCCTTTTTGAGAACGTTTATTGCCGGTTGAATTAAAACTAGGGTTCAGCCCCGACCCCTCGGGGGCGGAAAAAGTCGGGGTTTTTCCCAGCAAAACGAAAAATTCAAAAAAGTCGGGGGCGGGGACGGGGCTGAACCCTAATTAAAACAGTATATACGGTATCTCTAATTTATTCTTTCTCAACTTTGGTCGCATTTGAAACTTACCCACCCCTTCCTTCATTAACATACATATTAGACCTGTTCGAGAGTCTCGGTTTTTTGCGTCTCGATTTCGGTCCCGAGTCTCGGGGTCATTTCTCGGTCTCGATTCTTGGTAAATTTCAAGTCTCGAACAGCTCTAATACATATATTGGCAGAAAGTGCCGACGCTGGTTTTCAATCGTTCATCTCCACCATAAATATCACTTCGCGCTTTCATCATTTTCACATTTTTAGCCCCAACACAAAACGCTTTTTGAAGGGTGTCCCGCCAATCCGTCAGTGAAGGCCAATTCGTCAATAATTAATAAAAGTTGAAAAAAAGGTTTTTTAAGAATATTCGGTGGTATATAGTCCAAAGTAGACCTACAATGCTAAATCCTAACCCCAAATTTATGCATTTTTGAAGAATTAAATTTTCAAAAATCAATTTTGGCTTAAAATAATTCAAAAGCATGATTCCATCATTATTTGGCATTTTGTTTTATTTTGTTGAGTTTGGGCTTTTTGAATTGGCCACTGAAGACGGATGCCCATCTGACGGATTGTCCGGGAGCCGTCTAAACATTTAAGCTGATTCAAAGCAGTACGGAATTTGTCTCGGAAATTTGGGGTTTTTTCCAAAAGTCCTTCCCGTATTACCTTAGCTTAAAGCGGAATAATCGGCATGCCCCCCCCCATTTTTGGATTGAATTCTTACATTTTTTGTCCAACATTTAAGTTTTCCAAAATCCAAGTTTTTGTCTCATTTGGATAAAAATGCAATTCGACAAATAGTTGGGTTATTATAGTTGTTAGTGCATTTTTATTCATTATGAATCAATTTTTAAAATTGAAATTTTTGACAATGTTCGATTCATGCCCGGGGGTCGAGAAGTCGGCATGTTTGTCTCGGCCCAATTATTACCGTTTAAACCAGGGGCCAAATTGAACATGATAGAAATAAGATTTTGTGGTCCAAAATAAGGGCACTTTTGAATTTTAATGAGATGACACTTTGTGCAACAATTTATTCTCTGAATAGTTGGACTTTGAATTGTAAATATTCTCACCACCAAACTCAGCAATTTGATCGAGCTTATTAAATAAAATTAAATAATTTTTTGCCTTCATCAGATTTTTTTGTCCAAAAATAAGCGTTTCAGTTTTATAAACAACGAGGTGCTGACTTTTCTGGAGCGAATTGACCGTCTGTTCCGTCAACAAATTGTCTTGCATATGTGCATTAAAGCGGAGCATCGTTGCAGCAGTGCACTCATCCAACTTTGGGCTTTATTGAGCAATTCAATAAGTAGCCTGAAGCTTGACAGTCCGCAAACGTTCATTCGACTGCGCCAGTTCCATCAGGACGACGTCCTGCAACATTGCCAACACCTGCAGCACTTGGATGTGGTCGACGTTATTCCCAGCGCACATCCAAGAAGCAGCGAGAAGGACAAAAACAATAACGCCTTGTTTATCTGGCTGCACACACCGCTTCTGGGCGGTCGGCCAAAAATTCTTCAATGCAAAGGCGAAACGTCGGCAGGACAGGAAGAAATGACGTTGGACGAATTTAAATGGGTCTTTTTTTAACTTTATTGGGCATGAAAAAAATAAATTATTGGACGAAATTTTTAAGATTTGCTTTTTATGATCAAAGGCACGGGTTTTTGTGAATTCTTTGAAGCTTTCATCAGATTTTTTTGTTTGAATTCGGGGTTCGGAATCCGCAAAATCTGTGTTTGATCAGTGTCATACGCAAACATTTACCACAATCCAACAATTTATAATTTTCGGCAATCAACCCGATTTTTAAGGAATTATTAATTTTTTGAATTTAAGGCCTTTGAACGTGTTAACTTTCCGGCATCTTACGTTGGATTGTCTGGACTCTATTGGACGAGGAGAGCACGGCGGATTTTTCGAGCGGGGCTGATTACAAAACTTTTACAAATAACCATGGAGAACAGCTCGGATTAATTTGTTTGGATGAAGACAACCCAGACGATTTGGCGTTAGAAAGGCGCCCGACTGCCGGTTTGGATGAGGCTCAATGGAAGGAATGGCGAAAAAAAGCTGCCGATTCCTTTCATTTGGAGGAAGCGACGACGAATTTAATCATTCTGGAGCTTTATGATGAACAAATTTGGTAAAAAATACATTAATATAAGTATTTGTGAATTTAAACATTTTTTAATAAATCGACAAATTTATTTTTTTAAATGTATTAATTATAAAACTTCTAAATTATAGCTCTCCCGACGGGTCCCCGAACAGTGAGGATTGAGAAGGATGTTGTGTTTGCCTACGGACGTTTCATGTTTAATTCTCGCGTTGTCAAAAGTGAATTTACCAAGACAATTTAAATGTTTTTACCCAATCGGAACAATTATTCATTTGAAATTAAACAAAAAACGATGGTAAAATTCTTTCGATCGCCAAATTTAATAGTAAAATACATTAAAATTTTGATAATTTTTCAAATCTCTCAACAAATTGAGTCAAAGATCAATATGAAAACAATTTTTAAGATTTCTGACGAATCTCCTGGTTAAAAATTTACAATAATATTTTATTACCTGAAAAATTAAATTATTGCCGACCAAGTTATGGTCGTTCTGCGGCTGGCAGGTGCTTTTGTCCGATGTGGCGCCTACCGGCATTTTGTCTAACGACCCAAGTCTCTATCTTTTTCCCTATTAGTTCTAATTCAATCCAAAAATATTTTTAAAAATCGGAAACCCAACCCTCCATTCCTTCATCCCCTCCGAACAAAAGTGTCCTTTCCATGGGAAGAGGAACCCATTATTACTATAAGTATATCGCCCGTGGAGAACCAATTATGAACGAATCCGAACAGTGGGATAGGCAAAGCTCTCAACCTCAGAAGTCGATTAGGCAACATTCTCAACCTCTAAACAATCAACTCGTTCCCCCGGAGAGGCAATATGACCAAATGCGGTCAGTGGGATTCAATTCACACACACAGTTTAGTATTTATTTTAAAGCGTCATTCATTTTGAGTGTTCATTTTTTAAAAGACCAAAAATCTCTTCGGCGGATCTAAAAAATGTCGGAACCTCCGCAGAAAGCACAAAAATATATGAAACAAATGTAAGTATATATTAATATATAATATTTTTTAATAAATTGGGTATTAATTCATATATTAAATATCAACATGCAATTTAATTCTGAATAAACAAAAGAAAGACTCAAAATAAACACTAAATGAAAATAGTGCTAAAAAATTCTCAGAATATTATTTGGCAACATCAATTTTTATTATTTTCAACTTTACTCATAAATTTTGGGAAAATTTCAGCAACGTCTGCGACGATGTTTTGTTTGATGTTTTTGGCTTTTTTGGGCGTGCCGAAATCGGACTAAAACTGGCACTGATCAATTATCGATTTAATGCGCTTGTGGACGATCATTTTTTGCGAAAAAAATGGCGTATTGGAAGGATGGATACTATTTGCATATCAAAATGCCCTTGTATGGAAATACTTCGAGAAAATGGCACCTCTGTAAAGTCGGAATTTATGCAAATGCCACCGAAGGTCAACTTGGTCGGCTCCGAAAGCATCGTCATAAGGTAGGTATTCATACCCAGAAGCCCTTTAACCATACGGTAATCGCTGATTTCCGGACAATCAAATGCATGCTTATTAGCGTAAAGATGTACACATTTTTGAAAATGTCTCTAGCATGCAATGTGATTCGATTAATTTCTTAAAAATTAGTCCATTATTTTTGATTGCCAACTCTTTTTTTCAGTCACTTTGGTCCGAAAGTCATCGAATTTCTCCATCGCTTTTTGTACTTGATCAATGGTGAAATCAGCTTATCTTTGGGTTTCCACTCAGATGCTCCAGCATGGATTCTTGTGCCAGAAATTTGGCCACTTTTGGCCGAAAAAATCAATGCACTTGGCAATTTTAGTCACTACCGCTTTGATCTTTTACGACAGCTTATCTCTCCAACAGTCCTTCGCCAATGTCCAAAGCTCCGGCTGATCCAATGCCAAAATCTGTTTCCCGAGGCCACGAGTGCTGCTGATCACGAGCATGCATCTCTTGGCCAAGCATTGTCCATGTGGCTTCACACAGCCCGGCAGGATGGGCATCCGAAGATTTTGCGTTATCGTGGCGTCTTAGGCGTTACACAAAAGGTGGAGGAACTCAAAACGGTCAGTTTTTAACACATTGTTTTTGGCCAATGAAAATCACTAGTGACACATTGCAGAATTTTGTTAATGCTTCATCTCCGATCAGTTATGTGATCAGTGTGGAGTTTGGACTTTTTCATGGGTCACCATTTGATCTGACGAACAAAAGGACGGGCGAGAGATTGGTTCTTCGACGCCATATGTATCTACATGTGAATTGGAACCGTTTGTACACATTTTGGATGTTGACGCGAGGCCCAAATGAGCGAGACGAAAAGCAATGGGCGGAATGGGAATTGGAGGCAGCTGATCCATTTTTGTGGCAAACAAAAAAGAATGCCATATTTCTTCATAACAAATATGGGGATAAATTCCGTCGTCGCCGAGAATTATATTCTCAACTTTAGCTTAGGTATGTTGTTAGTAGAGCCCGGACTTGAGCTTCAAGCGAGATCTCGAGTCGAGATTCTCAAAAAAATCTCGTGAAGCTCATTTTAGTCGAGCGAGATCTCGAGACGAAATCTTGTCTCGTTCTTCGCTCTAGTTGTTTGAGATTCAGAGCAAATGCTTTTTTTAAATTGAAATGAGCTTTGATCCCCTCCCTTCCGGGGATTTTAATTTAATCACTTCCTATCGGAGATGGAACAAAATAATGCTCTCTCTTTCTCTCTGTTTCCCAACCAGCAGGGATGGGTGGAATCAATTTTGAGAGAACGGAAAGATTTTTTTACGGAAAATGGAAAAAAAAAAAAAAAAACGGAAAACGGATTCTGCCCAACCGTGTTACGAGTCATGCACACAATTCCAAAATTTGTCTTTATCACAAACATTTTTAGGCTCATTCCCGACATTTTTGGGCCCCACCCCGGATTTTTTGGGAAAATTTCGTAAAATCCCGATTAAACAAGCATTCTTCAAAATGCCGATAGGACTGGGCTGTTCGACAGTCTTTGGCTCTCGGCTCTCAATAAATTTCGAGACTCTCGCACAGCACCCTCTAAGTTTTCTGAACAATTTTAGGCCGCTCGTTGAGCTCGGCTGATTTGATGCTGCTGAACACGACGAACATGACGAGAACGGATTGATCTCCCTCCCGCTTAGCAACTTCGAGCACACACCACACACATTCATTCACCAACACTTCCAGACATGCTATTAAACACTCCAATTGCAAGCCGATTACTAATTTAATGTTTCTTTTAATTATTATTATTATTTTTTTTTTAAATTTCTCATCTGATCCCATCCATGTACGGGATCAGATCACACTCATGCCCAAGAAGTTATAATCAAGTGTCACGACCAGACGACAGTCGATACGAGGAATAAAATTTCTGATTTGATCATTATGATCAGAGTTTGCGGATAGCGTCTGATCAGGATCAGATTATGATCAGGTGTTATGACCAGCATCTAGACATGATAGTCTCTTCTAAAATATGTGTGATGGTCGTGATCAAAAGTTGCGCACTGCGTCTGAGATTATCTCATCCGGGAATGATCAGGATCAGATTGATCATTTTCTGATCTGATTCCATGTACAGATCAGACCATTGTCATGATTCAACATCATTTAATTGTATGTCGATCAAACAATTGATGAATCAGGAATATAAAACACGCACACCAAACTTTGGTTTGATCATTATGATCAGAGTTTGCGGATAGCGTCTGATCAGGATCAGATTATGATCAGGTGTTATGACCAGGATCTAGACATGATAGTCTTTTCCGAAATGTGTGAGAAAATGCGACAATTGAATTTAAATTAATAATTCGTAATTGTATTTAATTTCATCCAAAGTGAGCAAGAATAATGGCGTCAAATTCAGCGGGCGACAGTAACTTATTGTTTTTTTTAAATTTTTCTTTGATTCGCATTTTAGTTAAGACCGATTTTTGAAAAACCTGAATTTCCGGATCATGAGTCATGCCAACAATTTCAGAATTTGTCTTCATCACAACCAAAGTGTGTGATGGACTATAAAGTACCTTTTGGACTTATGGTAAGTCAACGCGGCTTTGAATTAAGCCAAGTGATACTATGGATAAATGTTGAAAAATTTAAATATATTACCAATTTTTCCGTTCGGATCTTTTTTCGGGACTCAAATTTTTCTGCTTGGGGAAGTGATGGTCGGCGGGGCCGATAGGCGCCGCCGAGAAAATTTTAAATTTTTTACTCAATTTGTTAAAAGATTTGCAACTAAAATTACGGTAATTTTTTGAAGCTTTTTATGAATGTTGAGAGGAAATTTTAAAGATTTTAATTTCATTACGAACAAAAGCAGCATATTTTTCGGGAAATCCTTTTTCACTCATAAATAAGAATTTAAAGTTCTAAACAAAATAAAAAATATGGCAAAATTCCAAAATTATGGCATTTGCCATAAAATAGGGAAAATTGAGATCCCCACGAATGAATGTAATGCTGTCTTCTACCTTAAATTCTGAATAAGATTTGTCCTTATTTGAGGGGTGCCAATCTTATAAAAATGTCCTTCCTTTTTTAAAGATTTGTCCAGGCATGGACACGGTTACCCGTAACCGCGGTTATCCGCGGTTAACCGCGGTTACCCGCGGTTAACGGTTATGGAATTTAAAAGGTCGCGGTTACGGGCGGTTAACGGTTATGAGATTTTGAGGGCGGGCGGTTACGGTCGGTTAACGGTTATGACCTCTAAAACCGCGGTTAGCCGTCGTATCCGTTATTTTTTGGCTGCTGAGGATTGAGATGATTTGCCTTATAATTTCTTTGACTTTTATTCACATTTCACCAAATCACTTTGTCGATCCGATGGCTTAGTGGTGAAACTCTCCGACTGGTTTTATTTATTCTAGGTTCTAGCCCCACCCGCTGTAATCGTTTTATTTATATTTTAATATCCCTTCTTTTTAGTATTCTTACAATTTTTTACAAAAATTTTAGCTATAAAAAGTAAAATTCTAAGTGTTTACATAAATAATTAGTGCATTTTAAAACGTTCAATCACCTAAATTTGACAATTTTTCTTAGCATAAGTCGGTAAATATTCAATTTTTTCTCTCGGCGGCGGCTATCGGCACCGCCGAACCCCCACACCGCCCAAAAAATATTTTATAAATCTAAAGCGCAAAAAACACAGAAAAAAATTTCGCTGATCGGTCGCGCTTTGTTAGATTTTAATCATGAAAGTGTTAGAAAGAGATTTAAAAATTTTATTCATTGACAAAATCTGATAAAAATCACTTGTTAAGTTCAATACACATCAATTTTGATTTAATTTTAGAAGGACGCCACATCACGATCGGAAAAAAATAGTTTTGAAAAATCGATTGTTCAAAATCTGGAAAACTTTATTGATTTTTAAATAATGCGGTTAACCGCGGATAACCGCGGGCGGTTAACGGTTATGAGATTTTGAGGACTGGCGGTTACGGGCGGTTAACGGTTATGAGATTTTTAAGACGGGCGGTTACGGACGGTTAACGTTTCTAAGTGTTTGAGGACGGGCGGTTACGGTTAAGGAAATTCATAACCGTGTCCATGCCTGGATTTGTCCTTATTTCAGGCCTTCATCCTTATTTTGTCCTTATTTTCGAATTAGATTTTAAGCCTCCGCCCCCCCAATGAAAAATTGGGAAAATCCAGCAGTTTTTGGATCGGTTTTGTTAACAAATTTCATTCTTTCTAACCCCCAAATGTTGATGAATTGTTGGTGGAGAGAAAATGATTAAAAAAACACATTTTATGCCAAAAATGACTCAACAAATAATTAATTACCTATTTATCAATTTAAATTTATTAACCGTAACTTTTGAATTCTTTTTTCACAATTCCCTGGGTCAACATTTTGCTGAGAGCGAATAAAACATTCAAATTTATGGAGATGAATTCCCAACGCCCAACGATGTCCATCCCCTCCCCCCCCCCCTCCTTTTTTAGGTCAACATTTGCCCAAAGAAACGTCCATTCAAATATTTTTGAGATAATCCCAACTTTCAGTCTATAAATAAATAATTTTCATTTTTTGCTAATTTTATTGACTTTTGTATTTGACTTTATGGTTTCTATTAAATAATTAATTAAAACCATTTTATTAGTAAATTAATATGTCAATTTCAACTGAATCAATAATCAATGGCGAAATAACCGCTGATCAGGGTAAGAAATTCGATTTTATTAATCCACATTTATTAAATAATTCTCAATGTTTACAGACCAATTGTGGCTAACCTGCGCCAATTTGGACCCTTCCGAAGAATTTGGAAAAGGTAAAAAAGAAGCAATTTTTTTAATTACATCTTTAAAAATAAACTTTTAAATCATTAATCTTAGAAAATGTTTTCAGAAGTTGTTGATGCCAACACTTTGGGCGACAGAAACAAAATTGAAGACATGGAACTGGAATTGAAGCAGTACAAGGAAGAATTGAAGAACACAAAAGAAGAAAATGTAAATAAATATTTTAACAAAAACAATCTTTTTTTTTTACTTTTGGCATTTATTCAGAAGGAACTCCGCGCCGAATTGGCCCATCAGAAACAGCTACTAAATGCTTGCAAGTGCATGACAATAGGAGAGATGCTGAACATGCAGAAATTGAAGCAGCAACAGAACCAAAAAGAAAAAATTGGCAACATTCCAGATTTTGTTTGGGGTTGCAGAGCAAAGACCGATGAGTTGGAACGTAAGCAGAAGGCTAATCAAGAGGAACATCGGGCAAAGATTGACGAGGTGGGAACTTTCGAATTATTTTAAAAATTAATTTGATTAATAAATGGATAATTTATTTAAAACAAAATTAAATAACAATAAAAGTTTGTTGTTCAGAAAACGATCGAAGCGAAAGTCGGTGCTGAATTGAGGCATCAAAAACTGCTGGCAGATCACAAGGCTCTGCACACAAAGATGGAGGAGTATCAGAACAAACAGCAACAGAACCAAAAGGAAATCAATGACAAAATTGGCTGGCTAAATGAGGACCAACAGAAGCTTGTTTCCATTAATCAGTTTTCCCAAATACAAACAACGATCAGCGACTTGAAACAGAAGCAAAAGAATGATCAGGAGGAATTCTTACGGCTGAAGTCTCTCCAATCGATGGTCGTCCCCGAATTGGGGCAACAGAATATGGAGTTGCAAAGTGATCAGAAAGCATTGCTGGACAAACTTAATGGACTTGAGCAAAAGCAAACGGCTTATGCTGAACAACACAATGTTGATCAAGTGGGTTTAAACTTTAAAGGGCTAATACCATGTTCAAGTTTATAAACCTTTTAGCAATTCAATGAACGTGACGAGAAACTGAACAACATTTTGGGGAAGTTTGTTGAAGAACAGAACAAAAATCAGACAGAATGGATAAATTGGGAAACATTCCAAAAAAGAGCTCGAAAAGGTGGAAAATATGGACAAATATTTTAAGAAAGTTATTTTAAGTAGAATTGGACGGGACGGGGAGTTTTAGAAAAGCTGGGCTTGGCTTTATCTTTTTTTGAACAATACTAATACTATTTAAATTGAAATAATGACACTGTTTTAGCAGCTAAAATTCAGAATGTCTACATTATCCTTTCATTTCATTGTTATTTAAAATTTAAATTAATTAATTAAAGGAAATGAATCAGTTGAAGGGTGACTTGATTGCAAAGATGGAGCAGTATCAGAAGCAACAGCATCTTAACATCCATGTAAAGATGGAGCAGTATCAGAACAAACAGCAACAGACCATCGTCGACTTGCAGAAGACAGTTGCCGTGTTAAATGATAAAATAAATAGAAAAGGTAATTTTATTCAACAAAAAAATTTGTTCTGAATTTTTCCCCGTCTTTTGACGTTCAAATAAAATGAATATGTAGAAATATTGTTAGATTTTTTTGAAATTTTTTTTGTTTTTTTTTCTTTTTCCGACTTTTTCGATGGAAAGCTTCAACATTTTGGCTTTTATTTATTTTTTCATAAGGATGTAATTAAAAAATGCTAAAATATATCTGAACAAAAATAACAATTATAATGATAAATTACATCAATATTATATAAATTTGTTAATCTTTTGATCAAATTACATAATCTGGGCAAATTACACGACACTAAGTAGAGCTTGTGATTTTTCAAGAAAAAATGGGGCAGCCGGGGGGTTTTTCTCGGTTAAAATCCGGGATTTTGGAAACCTGATTCCCGGCTTTCTGTCCAAAATTTGAATCAATCAATCAATATTATATGGAAAATAACATTCGTATATTGTGGGAATATATTTTTTTGTTAATTCAGGCGCTCACGCTTCAAATAGTTTGACGACAAATCATGTGCGGATCCAAAGTAAGGAAACTTTAAAATAAATTTTATTAAAATTATTTGAAATTGATTATCGATTATAACATTCGTATTTTGTGGGAATATATTTAATTCAGACGCTTACGCTTCGAATAATTCGACGACAAATCAGTTTGTGGTGATCCAACAAAGTAAGGAAACTTTAAAAGAAATTTAATTAAATTTATGATTAATTGATTTTCGATTATTTTGCAGATGCTCCGAATGCTAATGAACAACCAGGAATAATTCTAAAGCCCCGCACATATGTTCCTCCTCCACGCGACGCATACGTTTCTCCACATTGGAAAATGGTTTTATCGGCAATCGCATATCGCTATCGCATTTCGTGCAATATCGCGCGATATTACACCCCTAACAATTGGATTTTTAATTTAAAAATAATGCCAGAATGCCAAAAAATGGAAATTTTGTACAATTTTTTTGAAAAACTGGCCCAATTTCTTAGCAATATTTTAATTCTCGAATATTATAATTATCTCGCTGGTCGATCGTTAGAGATTAGAATATTTCAATTTTTTGTTTTATCAGAATAAATGGCAACAATTTGGATTTTTTAGCAGGATTTCCTACTTTTTGGGGTTTCCCTGCTAGATTGTTCCGATTTTTTACGGCTTTTTGGAATTCTAACAGTTAAAAAAAATTTCAAAATTTTCGTATCGCGCGATATTTATCGCATTTATCGCCTTTTTGGGCATATCGCCGATCGCTTTTTGTTTGGCCCGATTCCCATCGTGGCCTAGTCTATTGTTAACGTTTCCATTTTATCATTTTTGACTAACAAAGATTGTTGGCTTAAGCTTTTTGGGAGCTTTAATATTGGCTTATTAAGTTTGCAAAAATTAAAGAATTATCGTTTTCTACAAAAAATATTTTCAACGGCATTTTGATTCTTATTGCCAAAAATTAATTGTCCCTAAAAAGGACCATTTTTGCCCCAAAATTTGTGCTGGAGCAAAATTTGGCGTTTCATAAAAAATTAATGGATGGAGCAATCAAAGAATAGTCTTGAGAGGGCTGTAGCCCACAAAAAAAAAGAATTTGTTGGAAGAGGCAGGCTTTGCAGGAAATTTTCCAAGCCCTCAGGCTTTAATTCATCCAAAAGAGCCTGAAAAAAACCAAGAAAAAAATTTTTTTGTTTGTGGAAAGACACGTAACTCGGAAAAACTTAGTTCTTATACATATAGCCTCCTTTTTCTTAAGGAGCCTAGGGCTCCTAATCCTAACCGAATTAACTTCTAGTAACTAGGACGAGTCTCTCTTTTAGTAACAAAGACCTTTACTCAGGGTTCCAGTGTTTTCCCGGTTCCATTTTTTCTAACGGTTCCACGGTTCCGGTTCCGAAGCGGTTCCGGATTTTGGCAGTTCCGGAAACCGGTTCCAAATCGGTTCCGAATTTTTTGCGGTTCCGGTCCCGGAACCCTTGGAACCGGCACCGGAACCGGAACCGGGAAAACACTGCAGGGTTCCGATTTCAAAATTTTTTAAAATCCGCACCGGAACATTAAAAAATCCTCTTGTAATACCTAAAATCCGGAAATTCGACATTTCTTCATTAAAACGCAAAATTTATGTTAACTTCGCTTCATTTGTTATATATTGACACAAACATGATTTGAGCAACTGGCTGACACAAATGAGCATTTTTAGCAATTGTACATAATTTTTTTGCGCGGAATTTTTCAAAAATTTTTTGGAAAAAAGGGAGGTGGGTCCGGCGGTGCGGATCGGCTCCGCCGGGAAAACCTCTGATTTGGGAGCCCTGGTTAAGAGAAAATGCGGATTCGGCTTTTTAATTTTCGGATTTTTCAGAAATCAACCAGTATAATTTTCAAAAATCTAATTTTAGGTGTTTCGCAAAAATTTTTCTGACAAATACATAATTGAATCGATTGTTAATGATCTAACAAATTGCGCAAATGCGTTTGTGATACTTGATTATTTTACAGTATTTATTCTAATACAAACAAGATGTTTTTAAATCCTAGATTTGTCTTCAAGCCCTTTCAAACTTCGGATGTAAAATGATTCTATATGATCAAGTGAGTTTATTTAGATCCGCCATATCATCATTATATTCCAAATCAAACATAACAAGGCCATCTAAAAACCTTAGACCATTGAGAAGCGATAATAAATATTTTTATTAAAAAATTTAATTAAATTAATAAAATGGACCCCTTCCGATTCGATAACTTCCAGGCGGACTTTTGTCCTGTTTATCGTTGTCACGCATACAGCTCAAACAGATTCCGGCATTCACGCGATGATTAGTAAAAAACGCGATAATAGTTATTAGAATTATAATATTGCAATATTTCATAATTTAAATTATGCTAAAATTTAAAAAATATTTTAATTATAAAAAAAAATAATCAAAGAAATACTAAATTATAATAAAATAATGTCATTTGTTTTTTAGCCAGCGTTTTTATATGTTTTTTATTGCTTAATTTTCTTTATGTCAATTTCTGTTTCATGTGAATTAGGCACATCCCGGATAAACATTATTATGCAAAGCATCTGTACAAACAAAACGTTCATAAAAAAAAGCTTCATCAAATGGAAAAAGGAAAAAGCTGTCTTTGGTCTACTTTTATATTAGAGTTGGTCGGGATCGGGATCCCGGTTGGGACCAGTCGGGATTATCCCGGTTTTTGGAATCTCCATCCCGGCTTTAACGATCCAGGTCAATCCCGGTCCCGGTTTTTACCAAAAATCCCGATCTCGACCAACTCTACTTCATATTAAATCATTTATTTGTAGTTAAATGTTGCTTTTAGTCACTAATAGAGATGGGATTTGTAGTTGTAATTAGGTTTTTGGTTGCTTAAAAAGTTCTAAAAACATTTTTGTTTACATTTTCCTAAAAGAAATAACATAAAAATTCATATTAGATCTCTAACATTTTCTAAATATTTTAATGTATTAAAAATTTTGTTTTTAGCATTGCACTTTTGATCAAAAATGCCTAGTTGAGTTTATCACGTATTATAAATATAGGCTATAACTAGGGCCACGATTTATATTGAAATCCATATTTTTTTGCGCCCTCGGAACGGCGTATAAATGCCATAAATAATGTTTTTAGCTTTGTTTGGAGCTTCTAGAGCCCATTTTATAATCCATATCTTTCATATTTTTCCATATTTCGCGATTTTTATCCATATTCCATATTTTATCCATATTTTACAATTTTTCTTCCATATTTTATGGCCATATTTCGAGTTTTTTGTCCATATAAATCGTGGCCCTAGCTATAACGCCCCAATAGATTTGGAAATAGCAGATTTGCATGTTTGGCGAAATGGATTTCAAACATAAATTACAGTATCCAGGTGGCGCAAGTTCAACCCCGCTTGAGTGTAATCGATGTTTTTTGTGTATTTACACTATAACTTTAACGAGGAGTTAATGGCATTGAGCGTTGGCGTTATGTCAAAGCAAAAAAATTTAAATTTTGAATGTTTTCTGACCTGAAATGGCTTCGTTCATATGCCCGTCCAGATGATCGGCGCTCCTCCTTCCTCTTTCGGCGTTTTGCCTCCCTTTCCTGCGCCCAAATTTTGCATTTTTCGCTCATTTTAATCAAAATTTAAACTTTTTTCAACTTGTTTGCTGAAAAGTGTTAAGAAAAAAGTTGCTTTGGGCTTAATGCAATAGACAATTTAGTTGGCAAAACTCTGTGCATAAAATTAGGCCAAATCGGTGTGTTTAATCAAAAATTCTTGTGTTGTGTTCGATGTGTGACCAACTCGATTTCTGCTATAATTTTTGCATTGACATAACGCCAAAGCTCAATGCCATA
This sequence comes from Globodera rostochiensis, assembly GCA_018350325.1. Lineage (NCBI taxonomy): Eukaryota > Metazoa > Nematoda > Chromadorea > Rhabditida > Heteroderidae > Globodera > Globodera rostochiensis. Next base: position 3,913,895 of record JAEVLN010000006.1, read on the forward strand.
TTTAATTGCTATTTCCATCATTAAATTATTACTGTGTTAACCAAGTTTTTGATAACCGATGATTTTTTTAAAACAAAATATTTTTTAACAAAAAAACACAATTATAACTCAAAATATGCAACATTATGATCGATAAAAAGGTTGCCTTTTTTCTGGATGCCTATATCTGTTGAATGGAGCTGAGCTCTGAGCCAAAAAGCAAATTGTGCTTTTTTTGAACCTGATCTGTTTGCGACTTTATTTTTTTTGACAATTTAACATTAGCGATAATTGAAGTTTTGGATATGCGGCGCATTGCTCCATCCATTAATTTTTTATGAAACGCCAAATTTTGCTCCAGCACAAATTTTGGGGCAAAATTGATCCTAAAGTGCGAGCATAAATTTGCTTAAATAAATTTTGAGTGTTTAATTTTGAAGGAAAATGACATGCCACTTTAGCTGGAAGCCTAAATAGCAATTAAAAAACCGATTGATAAGATTGAGAGTTTTTTATAAATTTAATCTTATTTTATTTTTATTTTTATTTTTTTCTTCTTTTTATTTATTTTTTGTTTAAATTAGATACTAAATTTGAGCAAAGACAACAATACAAATAAAACGAGTTTTACTTTATGCATTAAAAATACAAAACCTAAACAAATATGAAGTAGCGCGCAATATATACAAATCATTTTTGATCGTATCTCTTCAAAAACTTATTTTTTGCTACCGTTTTTATTTGCTTAAACATTGAAAAAGACTTCAAATTATTTACTGATTTATTGGGCATCTAATTGCCTCTCTGAATAAGCGGAATTAGATTTACCCAAATCACGCTACAGTACCCCCCAATGCGGAAATTAGATTTACCCAAATCACGCTACAGTACCCCCCCCCCCCCAATGCGATTAGATTTATCCAAATCACGCTACAGTACCCCCCCCCCCCAATGCAGAAATTATATTTATCCAAATCATCACGCGACACCCCCCCCCCCTACAGTACCCCCCCCCCCCCAATGCGGGCGGAAATTAGATTTACCCTAATCATGCTACAGTACCCCCCCCCCAATGCGGAAATTATATTTACCCAAATCACGCTACAGTATCCCCCAATGCGGAAATTAGAATTTCTGTAGGGAATTTTGTGGGCCATTCATCCCTCAAATTGATTTTTTCTTAAAATTTTTCCAAGTTCCCGGGGCATTTTTTTCTCAAATTTACAAATATCAATCACTGTATGAATAGCACAATATATATTAATCAAATCATTCAATTTATCACTACAAAAACAATTGAGGGGATTGGGAATTGTTTCAAATAAGCCCACCCGACTAAAAAGCATTTATTTGTTGGACCATTTTAAATGTGTCTAATAAAGATAAAGCGAATCGTGAAAACCGCCACCAGCGCCGATGCCACCCTCGGTGGTGCTCTCCAATTTGGTGCGCAACATGAAACCGCGACCCTCGTTGCACTGAACACTTTTGTCACGCGCGTTGCCAAGCAGAAACCCGTAGATGCTCAACTCGCTGACCACCTCCTCCAACTTGACCGGTTTAAACGGACGCACAAGAAAATTCTAAAAGAAAACATTGACAGGCTTAAATTTTGATCAGCTAAAATAAGAATTTAAAAAAGATACATTCCTTAAGAATTGGGGTCCCGACCAAAAATTTTATTTTTATTTTTGGATGTTTATAATTTTAAATGCGCATTTTCAACCGCGTTAATTATTGAATTGTTTTGTTTTCTCCTTTTTACAATCATTTGCATGGATTTTTTGTAGATTTTAACCTTTTTTGAGTTCATAAATAAACAATTTTTCAAGTGTCTAAAATTTCGAAAAATGTTCCAATACGGGTTTGGGGTTCGGTATTCACAAAATCCGGGCCTCGGATTCGTGTTCTACGCATATTTTCACCCTAGAAAATATGCATTCTGAATTTCTAAAATTTTATTTGTGGTCGGGACCCCAATTCTTAAGGATTGCCTTATTTTTCTAACAATATTTTAACTATTATTTATTTTGAATTTTATACTTTCATAGGCATTGGATACAATCGTTGCATTAAAATATGAGCCGCTCGTTCGGACGCGTCAAAAGTACGCAGTTTTTGTGATATTTCTTCACCCCAAAAGTTGTTTCCACCACCCTCCTCACTTGGCTTAAGCACATAATTGTCCGGGTTTGCAATTGCATCCTAAAACCACCAAATTTAATACTAAAAATAAATTTATGCTCGGGTTAGCAATTGAGTTACAAATTTATTTTAAAAATTTAATTATCATTATAATTCTAGACCTATTGCCTATTATTTAAATTTAAATCTAACTTATTCATTATAATTCTAGACCTCTTGCCTATTATGTAAATTTAAATCTAATTTATTCATTATAATTCTAGACCTCTTGCCTATTATTTAAAATTTAAATCTAATTTATTCATTATAAATCTAGACCTCTTGCCTATTATTTAAAATTTAAATCTAATTTATTCATTATAATTCTAGACCTCTTGCCTATTATTTAAATTTAAATCTAACTTATTAATTATAATTCTAGACCTCTTGCCTATTTAAAATTTAAATCTAATTTATTCATTATAATTCTAGACCTATTGCCTATTATTTAAATTTAAATCTAACTTATTCATTATAATTCTAGACCTCTTGCCTATTATGTAAATTTAAATCTAATTTATTCATTATAATTCTAGACCTCTTGCCTATTATTTAAAATTTAAATCTAATTTATTCATTATAAATCTAGACCTCTTGCCTATTATTTAAAATTTAAATCTAATTTATTCATTATAATTCTAGACCTCTTGCCTATTATTTAAATTTAAATCTAACTTATTAATTATAATTCTAGACCTCTTGCCTATTTAAAATTTAAATCTAATTTATTCATTATAATTCTAGACCTCTTGCCTATTATTTAAATTTAAATCTAATTTATTCATTATAATTCTAGACCTCTTGCCTATTATTTAAAATTTAAATCTAACTTATTCATTATAATTCTAGACCTCTTGCCTATTATTTAAAATTTAAATCTAACTTATTCATTATAATTCTAGACCTCTTGGCTATTATTTAAAATTTAAATCTAACTTATTCATTATAATTCTAGACCTCTTGGCTATTATTTAAAATTTAAATCTAACTTATTCATTATAATTCTAGACCTCTTGCCTATTATTTAAAATTTAAATCTAACTTATTCATTATAATTCTAGACCTCTTGGCTATTATTTAAATTGTCATCTTCAAATTTATTTAAAAAAATCTAATTTTATTCAATTATAATTCTGACCTCAATTATTTGGCGTGTCTCTTCATCATCCTTTTCCAGGCCCCATAGCCCTGCAAATGTGCTTCTTATTGAAGCAACCACCTCTTTGTTTGTAAAAAATCTTTCAAGAACACCGGGCAATGCAAGCGCCTTTAAAATTAAATAATTAAATTTTTAAACATTTATTAAAGCTTTTATGCATCATAATTAGTGTTAGGCAAATGGAGTTTTTCGGTATTCGGTATCGGATGATTAATTTTTCTTGCATTTTTTTAAACTTTATTTCCTTTAAATCTGAACTTTACGTTGAGATTTACATTCTTTAAAAAGTTACTAATTTTGCTGAGCAAAAAATGAAAAATCTAAAAATTTAAAAATCTTATTTTTTATATTTTTAGAATTCTTTCCTTCACAGAAATTGAAAAAAATAATTTCACCGGTGCGGATCCGAACCCCCACCTGACTCCCAAACAGACCCGATACTCACCAACACACCACCACTGGTGTCGATTTGTGCAAAATTGTTCAAAAATATCCATTTTTCAAAAATACCAAAATACCGAAAAATACCGCGGTATTCAAAAATGGCTCGGTACGGTATTTCGGTAAAATACCGAAAAAATACCAAAATTCCAAAAAATTCTTCGGTACGGTATTTCGGTAAAAATACCGCGGTAATACCGTACCGTGCCTAACACTAATCATAATAATCCAAAATTGCCATAAACAAGGATATAATTACCTGTTGTACTTTCTTTGTAGAAGCCAGCTCGAGCGCAACACTCGGACATTTCTAAAATAAAATTCAAATAATCCAAATTTTTTGGTCAAATTCTTTTTTAAAACCCTTAATGGAATTTTAAGGCTAATGATTTTAATAATAATTCAACAAAAACATTTATGTTTTTTATTTAAATATTCCTCACGATGGCCGTCGAGCGTTCGATCTTGAGTCGAGCGTCCAATTGTTCTTGGGTTGGCTTTATAACAAACGTTTTGTGATACACAAGTGCAACCGCTTTTCCGTTATAGCGCAAAATAAAGTCATTTTCATCCAATGTTAGCCTTAAAAATACTTAATAAACTTTTTTTTGATTTAATTTATTATTTATTGTATTAAAAATTGTATTAAATTTATATAATTACTCTTTTCCACATTCAGCTAATGAAAGATGTGCAATTTTAATTTTGTAGTCAGACATTTCCTGTATTTTCTGTGACAATTGATGTTGCTCAAAGTTTTGATACATTCTGCCAGCCACAACAACCATTATGGCTTCAGGATCTCCAAAAGATTTCCTAAATTAAATCTGGTGGATAAACAAAAACATTTTATATAATTAAAAAAGAATTTTTATGTTTTAAAATATAAACACAATAGATAGCTTTACTAAATAAGCCGTTTTTTGAATTAATCTCATGGATATTGTTCTGACCATGCCATGTATAAACCCATCGCAATTATTGTAGATGCGTCATTTTCTGGCATATTTGTTAGGTCATGGCGAGTTTTTTGCATTAAATGCCGATGAATTTTTGCAACGCGATCAGCCCTCGCGGGCCCTCCCATTTGTCCAATGTTCACTTCAATCTAATTACCGTATTACCTCTTGTAATCCCCCAACCTCTAATAATCCCCCATGGGGGATTACAAGAGGTAACACGGTAATCATCAATGAATTTGAATGGTATTAGGATGTATCGTATCGGTTCGTTATCGAATATTGGAAATAATCGGATTTTTAAGCATATCGGGGATACCGGATATAGAAATTAATCAGAAATTTATTAATCGGGAAATCGTAATCGAAAATCTTTAGCAATAGTTAGTTATTCGGATAAAATTTGGACAATTTACATTCCTAATATGTATGAAATTTTAGCAATTTATATTTTTTATTAGCAATTTTATTCATTTTTATTTTGTTTAAATTTTAAAAAGATTAGTGTAAGAGGGTATGGGCAAACCGTCCCCCACAGTAAGACAAAAAAGGGGCGGGAAGGAGGCCCCCCCCCCCCCCGATCACCGAGAAAAGGAGGGGCGAAAGCGATGGCTGCCGATCCCGGTCGACAGCCATCAGTTCGCTCTTCCCCGAAGAACGAGCCGGTTTCCTCCCGCTCCCCGTCCGTCCCCACTCTGGTGAAGTTGTGAGTTCTCCGTTGGTGTCCTGACCCCCCCCCCCCAGGCACTTCCGCCCCACCCCGTCCATACGCTTTCACCCCTCCTCCCCTACTCCGATCATCAGCTCCGTCCCTCCGCCCTCGCCATGCTGATCATCTCACCGTTACTTGTTAAACCGTTTTGATGGAATAAATATTTGTTGGCACGAGGAGGTTCGTGATGAAATAAATGGTTTGGAGCGAGGAAGAATGGTGGAATGAGTCAGGGGATTGGAACCGGGGGAAGGGCAGAATTGGGGAAAGAAGGAGGAGGAAGGGAATGCCGAAAGCATGGGGGAAGCACGGGAAAAGGGAGGGGCCACAGCGTTCGGGACGTTCCTCCCTCGGGTATGGCCACCCCCACGCGCCTCCACTGGCCGATCGACCATCGCCGGACTCCGATTGCCGCCCCGACCCTCCGAGTCCCGAATCCCCGGGCACACGGGGAACACGAAAGGCTTATTCATTTTCTTTAGCATTAAATTTTGTTAATTAAAAGAGGCGGAAAATTTCAACCTGTTTAAGCTCAAAATTCAGTTCATTCTCATTTTTGTTCACATGCGCCATGTAATCCTATACGAAAAATTATTTTAGATTTAAATAATTTTTTGTTTGAAAAATATAAAACTTTTAACTATTAAAAATACCATTTTAAACTTTTTTGTTTCTTTTTTAAATATTTAATAGATTATTAATTTTCTGACCGATCGCTCTAAAACCAAAGTTATTGGCTGTTTGTTTCCTTCTTCGTTGACTTTTTTAAAAATTTCCAACATGCCTCGAACGGACTCATTTGTCTCTGCAACTGTTTGGAGCGTTTCTTCGAGAAATTTGTGGTCAAGAGAAATGAGAAAATATAACAAATTCATTTCCTGAATATATTTAAATAATTTTTGTTATTATAATTAACATAATTATTTAGCCAATTTAAAATTATAAATTTTAATTAAAAAGGTACCTTTTGAATATTGTAGGCCTGCAAGAAAAGTTTGCGAGGAAATGGTGATGGAAATAGGGTAAAAGGTACAAACTCTGCCACGTCATTCCTATTTTAATAATTAAATTATATTTTATTTTTAATTAAATTATATTTTATTTTATTTTTTCACAATTTATTTACTTGTCCTTATGTGCGTTCGTTCGAGTGATTAGACCGATGTTCATTGCCATGATTTTTGCTTGTTCAATCATCCCTTCCAAATCCTGTGCGCTGAGGCCGCCATCCTGTTGAATATTTGAGTCGGATTTTGTTTCTGATTTGGGAGTGTCTAAAACAAAATATATTATTTTTATATATTTAATGTTTGAATTTTCATAAAATTGTTCTGAATTCATGTCCGGGGTCAAAATGGAGGTCAGATTCGGAGTCTACGTCCCGGAATACCGCTAGAAACATTATTTCTCGACTTTGAAACAACAACAAAAATTTTTTCCAAAAAAGGGGGGGGGGAGGAGGAGGGCACAAACTACACAATTACCAAATAATTTTATTTTGATTAATGTAAAAAGATGCTAATTTTATTTTGATTAATGTAAAAAGATGCTAATTTTATTTTGATTAATGTAAAAACATGCTTACTAAAAGTTTCAACATGTGTTGAAGTAGCATTTTCATTGCCTAATTTTATGAATAACAACAATGCAACAAACGTAACAAATTTTGTAGTCTTCATTTTTATTATAATAAAATTGAATGTATCCACAAAATAGTGAAATTTTACAGTTATTTTATACTCATAGAAAATCGTTAAATTGGTTACAGGAAGTAGTATATTTGATTTCCTGTTTTTAAACAAAAATTTCACATGACAAAAAGCCGGAAATTTGATAATTATTATAATGTTTATGCATAAATCGCTTGTTTTTGGCTATGTTTCCACATTTTTTACATGTTAATGACATGGGACGACTGTGCATAATTGCAGTTTTGGTGCAAAAAACATAAATTTATGTAAGTTAAAATATGTTGAAGATTTTCAAATTTTTTTTCCAAATTCCATACACAAATGAAGCCTCCTACGAAGACGTTATAGCATTTTTAAACTTTTGTTAACTGAAGTTGGGTTAAAGTATGGAGTTTTAGTGGATTTTTTTGGAAAAAATGCCCAAAGCTTAAGCCATTTGTCCTGGAAGGGGTAGTCCTTTTTTATCAGAGTGCGCATTTGTCCTTATTTGTAAGATTTGCCCTTATTTGAGGCCTTCGTCCTTATTTTGTTCTTATTTTTCGAATTTTGTGAAGATTTTCATAATATTTTGATCCAATTTTCAAAATTAGAAAATTTCGAAGCGAATTGTACCAATTTTCATTACAAATAGAGTCAAAATTTCAAAAAAAAATTTCGGCTGCGCCTTTCGGCACCGCCGACCTTCCTAAAATCTGACAATTTTTCTTCACAAATGTCGTTAAATTCTTGTCCCGCAGTCGAAGTGTTTTGCTAAGTTTCAAAAAAGTTATAATGTAAACTTGCCAAATGTCGAACTTTTTCATGGTTTTCTTATCATAACTTTTTTAAACTTTGATGCGCGTTGACTTAACCATAAGTCTAAAAGGTACTTTATGGACCATCACAAACTCTGGTTGTGATGAAGACTAATTTTGGAATTGTCTCAACAAGCCCAAGAAAAGCTTTAATTCCCAAAATTTTGTATTCAAAACAAATATTTTCCGTCCTATTGTAAGCACAAGTATCTAGACCGTATAAATTCCATCCTTAAAACTGAAACCGATATTTTCAATCAAGCAAACTGAAGAAAAATGTTAGATTTTTTGTAAAATTTTCAAAAAACTCAAACAATCGCTTCGTAAATGCTCGCGGATCGCGATTCCAAATTTACATATGTTTATTCATTGTAAATAATAGGTACATACAAATATTGGAACAAAAAGATTCAAAATTAGAAATTATTGGTAAACAAACAAAAACTTTTGCTTTATTGCTCATTTTTGGCATAAAATTGATTATCTGTTAATCTACACAGATTTGACGGCACCGAATTTGACACGTTTGTAGTACAACATCTTTCTGATGTCCGGGCAAATCCGGCACGCACTAATTCAGTCCTGCAAATTGGAAAAATGCCATAAATTTGTCAAATTCCACTATTTGTGCAGGTTTGACATATCAATAATTTCGGAAAATATTCATTTGTTTCTTTTCAAAGTCTCATGATAATCTTTCGCTCCCCTCCCCCTCTCGGTGATCAAATGTTAATTCCAGTGTGAAACGACCACATTTCATACATTGCTACATTTTACCAACGGACACATTTCGTTAATTAATGTAGGGCCGTTTTATCTATTAATTTAATTAAGTGACGACATATGCATTCCAGAGTCCAAAAATTTCCAATCTTTGAATTTCGTTTTTTTCCATTTTTACGGTAATTAGTGAATTGGCATTAAATTTTTCTCATTTAGAATATTAGATCAATTCTGTGGGCGAACACGAAAAAGAATCAAAACTTTACAAATCATTTGATGAAATATTTGGAAAAGGCTGGGATGATGAAAGTAATGATTCAAAAGACTTGAACTGTCGTCATGTTAAAGAAGAAGTTCAAGACGGACAAGCTCCAAACATTTCTGATCAGAAAAAATTGATGAAATATTGAAACAGAAATTTGATGAAAATTATGATGAAAATTGGTCGGAAGACGAAAAAAATTCAGCGCCATCCCTGGATGATCTTGATCAGGAAAATTCGACGAAACATTTTTCTGATCAAAATAACTCAACTGATCAAGATGAGAGTGTTGATGAACAGAAAAATGAGTCCAATGAATGTGAAAAAATTCAATCTGGTCAGCAAAAACGGGAAATTATTCAAAAATTCCGTGAAATGAAAGAAGAATATAAGAAAAACAGAAAACATTCCAAAAATGAATGGACTCAAATTGACAGAAAAATATTAAATGGTTTGAGAGGGAGTAGTCGCACAATTTGTATAAATGGAGCAAAGAATTGGTCTAAGTCGAGAAACAAAGCTTAAATCAAAGGTTTCTAGTTAGAAAAACGTAAAATTTTGAAACAATTTTATGAAATAAAAAGAAAATGTACAAAAGCAAAACTCAAAAAACATTTCAATGCGCGAACTTGATGATAAAATTGCAATGAAAACGCAAATTTGGCATTCTGTCAGCAATAAAATTTCTGATGCAACAAAAATTGGAATTTTGAAGAATATGCCAAAATAAAAGGGAAGAATCCGAAAATGCCTGATTGTGAAATTGCTTATTTGTTAAAAATCTCAAAAGCAGCCTAAGTAATTGGAAAAAACAATTTCAAGATGAAATTAAAACCTTTAAAAATTGACGGGCTTTATAGCTTTAACACGGGCATTGTTGCTTTGGATCGAATTATTTGTTGTTGTTTAAAGATTAAATAAAGTATTAATCTATAATGAAAAGCGGTCTTTTCGACAGTCAGTTTAAAGTTTGAGATTTCAAATGAAAAAAAGTTTAAAAAATGCAGAAAATTAGGACTTTGATGCTTTTTATGAAAAATTTATTTTGATTCCAAAAATAAATTTGTATTGGATCTCTAATTGGTGGATCCTGGACAAAATGGTACGGTTACTACTTTCTCTGTCTCGAGACTCTCGTGTTATTACTATAATTTTCAAAAAATCTTCCCGGATCAAAACGGCATTTTACAGTAGTTGTTAGTTAGTTTATACACGCGCTTTGGCTTCATGCCACTGGCGAGCAGCGGCTGGCTGTCGCTGTTGGTTGTCCGGCTGTTCCAACGTGCTGAGCGCCGACGCCGGCTTCTCAACGCCTGCCCAAATGGTGCGGCTGCAGTGGTTCCAGTGCCGCGTAAAACGCGCCGCCGCCCGGTGCCGTAGATTTTGTGGCTGTGCGAGCCGCCGGTGGGGCGCAGCACTGGGAAGGCGGCATCATCTCATCCGTGGCATGAAAAGTGCCTGATTGTTTTGGATGAATTTGATAAGTTTTATTAGCAAAGTTTTGACCAAAAGCTATTCGAGGCTTGTTTGAGTCATTCAAAAGCGCCCATTAATTAGTCATTTTTGAAATGATTCACCATGTGTCGGCCGGCAATTAGTATTAGAATTTTCCTAGGTATTATTTGAAAACACTTAAAAAATACGAGGAGTTAGTATAGGTTTTAAATATCTACACAAAATTTGAATTTTAGTAAAATTTTAAATTCTCTTTTTACAAAAAAAATATATAGAAACAATAAAAAAAAATCGGAATTAAATTTTCTACAAATTTTACTGCGTTTAAAAAGTACTATTTGAATATTTTCAAATAATTAGGATTATTCGAATAATCTTATCAAATAATACGCCGACCCTATTTATTATAATCAATTTTTAAATATATTAATTTTTTTGCTCGAAATTGTATCGTAAAATGCAGAAGACTGATTGTGCTACAGCATTTCACAAAAAGTTTGGGACCTTCACAGTGCTGTACGTATTCAGAGAACAGTTGGGCAGCCAGTTCGCGGGCCACAATGGCACCGGCCTCTCACCCCCCCCCCCCCCGCGGGGATGATTTACGAGATTAAAAATGGCCTTATCTAAAATACAATAAAAGAGGTAGAGAATCATAAATGGAAAAGTAATTGTAAAAACAAAAAAATTAAATTGAATAGACACTTTCGACTTCCGAAAAACAATATGACCAATGTGACGATGAGTGCTGCCCAGATGGGGAGAACCGATCCGATCAGATAATCATCGATTTTAAATAATTGTAATATTTTTTTAAATTACTTGCTTTTGGATTATCGCATTTTTTAGATAATTTCATCATCTTTTAGGCTTTAAACATCAAATCATAATTATGCATAAACTATGTGTCAATTCGTAATGCTCTTGAATAAATGGTATTATATTTTTTCGCAATTTATTCGATCTTTGGACTGAAGGCGTTTTTTTACTTTGCTCTTGTTTATGCCATTTGAGCCTTGTGACTGTTCCGCACGTTAATTTCTTGCCCTTTGGACTTGCAACGACGCAATTTGATAATGTTTTTCTCAAATTCTTTGATCGATGCCTCTCAAACACACTATTTAAGAAGCGATGGCCTGCCCTGACTATCGGCATTTGGGCAACAGTGCGGGAAGAAACCTTTTGATTTGTTAAAAATAACTCTCATTAAGAACACTGATATGAATGCCCTCAAAAAATATGCACTTTCCCCATGAATAAATTGTTTAAATGCGCCGTTTATTTAAACAGCAAATATTATTTTTTATATCTTGTCCTTAATTTTAACTTTGGGCTTATGACATCCCTGTCATTAAGCACTGTAACTTAACAGTATATTTAAAATGTCTGACATTTTTTTCTACTAAAAAAGCCAGATAATTTTCAAATAAAATCTAAAAATTTCTATAAAAAATATTATTCGTATAATATTTATTATAATTTTTATTTACCTTTGCACCCAAATTTAATTTATGTGTATTTGGAGTATTTTCTTATTTATGTATTGATCACCGTTTGGCTTCGTTTTTCTTCTTAAATTAATAAGAAAAGTCAGTATGGATTTTTTAAATTCAAATTTTTCTAAAATCGAGGTTTTATATCCATTTAAAATCTTCGCATTCTTTGCGGTTCTATGACTATTTGTTAGTTCCTATATCGGGCACTTATTTCACAATATTTAGTCCCTTAAATAAACAAGTTGAGTCTAAAATTCAAAAACTCAACAGCGGATTTGCACCGTTTGCCCCCTCCCGCTTATGAAGCTTAAATAAAGAGGACGCTAATTTAATAAAAAAATTGTATTTTGGGGATATTTCATTCTAAATTTCTTCTCTCCAACCTCGAAATTGTTGGTATTGAAAAATATGATAAAACAATCCACATTTATGTCAAAATAAAACAAAACAAATTTTTTAAACATTCATCACATCTTTCTGAATTTTTGCTTCTATTTTCTAATAAAGAATTGAACAATATACTTAGCAATTCATGGCTCATGCTTCACTTCCTTTTATAAGTATATCCAAATTGAGATATTCTGTCTTAATTCGTGATGGTGTTCGACTAACTTTTTACAGATTTTATAATCATAAAAATGTTGTTTGTTCTGCAAACTTTCATCCTGTTTTCTTTTGTATTGCTGCATGCAGCAGTTGCAGAAGAATGCGATGTATGTTTTGAGCATTAAATTTTTCATGTATCAGCTAAGCCAGGGATTTCTCGGCCAAATGATTATCTCAAAATTTTGTTTTTAATTCTCAACTTGACATTGCAGAAATCGGAAAGCAAAAAATGGTCAAGTTGCCGTTGGGACAAAAAGAAACACATCACCCAGGAAATACGTGATTGGCAAAGACGTAAGGGATTTTACAGTCCCTGGGAAAATTTTTCTTAAGCCGGCATCCCATCGTGCGCATCAATTTCGATTGCGGGCTTATTGCAAAAAGCGGCCGAAATTCACTTCGGTGAAAAACGGCAGATTTCGACTCAGGCGGTTTTGGATTGTTTCGGATCATGTTCCGTCACGTCTCCCCTAAAAATACTGATGTATGCAAAGCTAGTTTTAAAAAATAATAATTTACTATCCGTTTTGAAGCAAACTTCGCACAGAGTGCCAAAAAAAACGCGAAAACTGGAAAAGGTGGATTTTTCTTGACTTACCCGAGGGCCTGTACCCCGAGTACGATGGCGCAACTCACGAATGTCGCATAAACGACGCACTCAAACCTTACTTTGCGAACATTTGCATTGAGTACAAACTGCATTCAGAAACAGGAGGCGAGCCAAAATTACAAAGCCTCGATCAATTAAAGGCATTGATTGAGCAGGGAATAGTTATGGCAGGTAAAATTGGGTACAGTATACGGGGTTCTCTTTCATTTCTTTTTTTCTTCATATCGTTTTATAATAATTTTAATTTAGTCCTCAAAGTAAAGCGTGGCTTTCGTGAGTACACTCTGGATTTGGATCACGTGTACGACTCCAAGAAGGATCGATCGGTGTACGAGACGGAGTTGCACTCCGTTCTTTTGATAGGCTACAGAAGCAACAGTCAACAAACTCATCTACTCATCCAAAACCCTTGGCTTCTACGCGAAACGGTTCCATGGGGAGAGAAAGGCTACGCCTGGGTTGCGGTGCACTCAATTACTACGATGGAATTAAATGATCAAATATACACGCTAGTCGTTATACCTCCCCCTATGAACTTTTCCAGTAATTTGTTCATGTAATATCCTAAAAAATGTTTAAAAAACTGTCCTTTCAATTAACTTTATTGAGTAAATAATCGGGATACAAATGCGGGGAAAGAAAACAACTCAGGCAGATCTGGTATTTCTAAAATTAATGGATAAATCGTTTGTTGTTGCGCCAGTTCATTGGAGTTATTTGTCATGTTGCTGGAAGAGTTGTTTGTCATGTTGTCGGAACTGGATTGTGTTCACTTTTTCAAACCCCATTAATATTTTCCCTAATTTTGGTCTAGAAAATTTTTTCAGTGTTTAATAAGTTCATGTTGTTTTTAAAACTTAGTGAACAGTTTTTTCAATTTTAAGAGTAAAAATAAAATACCTTTGAATAATTGCCCATTTTTTTAATCTCGATAAATTTTAAGAATAACCACACATTTATCCCCGGTGTTCTATCGTCATCGCACGCCAAAAAAGAAGCGAAAAAAGCCCGCGGTAATACGGGAAAAAACTAAAATATATGACACACAATCCTTTTGTTTACCCTGTTTCTCCTTTCTTGTCTAAAAGCGCTGTTAGCTTCCAATACGATAGCAATTTCAGTGGCCAGATCACTGGAGTCGAGCGATACAAGAGAAATAAACGATCATCTGATGTCGTCTCTCCAAAAACGATGCCTTCCCTATCCGGCCAGAAAGTTCTTCGCGCACGAAAAAAACGCTTGAATCTGCAAAATAGTTTTAAAAATGGTGAAACTTTCAATACAAACGTGCAGCGCCGTTTCAATGGCCAAATCTGCAATTGCACATAACAATTGTCGAGGTAATTCAACAGCAAAAGCCCCTTGTCAAAACGGTCTCGTTGGAAGTAATATTTGCCAGGCTGGTAAATAAATAAATAAAAATAAATTAAGTAATCAAAAGCAAATAAAATTTAAGAAGAGTTTAAGGAAGAAAAATAATGACTCAACATCTTCAACCATGAACAAATACAAAAATTTCAGCAGCGACCTTTGAGTAAACAAACGAACATTCCAAAAATTATTAGAAGAGGTGTAATAAATAGAGCCTGGTCTTTTCATAGTTAAAAACTGAATTTGGTATTATGTTTAAAAATTTTAGAACAAATTTCAAAGCATTTTTTGAACGGGTTCACATGTTTTTGGCAATAAAAAATCAATCTGTCTAAATTTTAATTCATTTGTTTTAGAAAAGATAACGATTAGGCTCCTCAATCTTGTGGAATATTTTTAATTGCTTTTTGACTTGCAATTTTTTTTTGAAAATAACCAAATTTAGTGATTTTGACAGGAAAACTCAAAAATGTTTGTTGTATTTTTGTAATTTTTATAAAATGCCAAATAGTGTCATAAACAGTGACGAGAATGTTTCTGCCTAAAATAGCTCCGCCACTATTTTAGAATGGCAAAAACCTAAAATTGTTCCCACCCTATTTGTTATGGTTGTCAAGTCTTTTTGCAAAGAAAAGTGTATTTACAGGGATTGACGAATCTGCCGATGGCTCGTCATCCCACCGCTCCCAACTGGAATTCGCATCATTGTAAAAAAGGCATTTATGCTGCATGTCCACCTGTAAATGACAGGTACTTTTTATTTTACAGTTATAATTCGTGACGCGCGTCTCTTTTCCGATAACGAAAAATGAATACGAGAACGAAACTCAAGACCCAAAAAACCGGAGAAATTTTTTGAGTCGAAACCGAGATTCTCGAACAGCCCTAGTGGCTACTGTCGAAATTAACTGCAGTCGACCTAAATTTACTGGAGATTTCCCATGCAAACACAAAGTTGCAGAAATAGTTTACTGTCAAAAGCCCTTACTGTCAAGCCCGACCTCGAAAACCCCCGAGTACTTCTCGGAATTACATAAAACCCCATTAAAAAATTTGCTACCATAAGGGTATTATCAAATTGTCTGTCTCATCGAGAGATGTTGTGTTTTGACAAAAAACAAAAAAGCCGCCGTTATTAGGCAATTATTCACGTATTTTACTCTGTAGAAAAGGGGGACCATCTTCTGTTTTTGATGCTTGTCATTGTTTGTTGCGGCGGTCTCTTCCATCAAATACACAAAAATTTGGTCACTGTGTGCAACTGGGCACGAAGCGGGATGCACGCGGATATTATCAGGCTATAAAATAGAAGAAGGGTTGTAAATTCAAAATAAAGTAAATTAAATTTAACCAGACATAGGAGAGAGGACTGACCTGCACGATGGGCACAGGAAAGTCAATTTTTGTTGCAAACGCAATTGAACGTCCCTTAAATTGCTAACATATTATTGAGAGCCGTAATTTTGAAAAATCCTAGATCTATTCTGGGTCTGGATTTCGCGAATGTCTGAATTTGGATTTTCTGGACCAAAAAGCATAAAAATCCAGAAAAAATCCTGGTCCTCGACCATCTGGATCCAGGTCCTGGATCTGGAATTTTTTATGACTGTTTATTTAATTATACATAGCAAAATTATTACTTGTTTAATGGTAAGAAAAAATTTTCAAAAGAAAATTGCGCATTCCCCATTCTTGATTTTTCGGATTTTAATAGATCGGCGGTACCGGCCGATAGGCGCCGCCGAGAAAATTTTGAATTTTAGAATCAATTTGTTAACAGATTTGCAACCAAAAACTAACGTAATTTCTTGAAGCTTTTTAAGAATGGGAGAGGTCCGCCTGGGAAACTAGGTCGCATATCAGCTGCCAAAATTTTTATTTTATTTTAGGGTTTAGTTGCATTTTCTTAATAAATTTTCGGAAAACTGCTTAAAATATTATTTTTTAAATAATTTTCGAAAAATGCCTAAAATATGGATTTATTGCGGGAAAATAGCGAAATATTGATTTATTCTCAAAAAAGTCAAAAATTATTTCCTAACTCGGCGTCGCCAGTTTGGCGCTGCCAACTCGGCGTCGTCAGTTCGTTCGCATTAATAAATGACCTTTTCGGCACCGGGACAATATTAAATTACAATTTTTTTTCTCGCTTTTCCCATTTATTATTTAGCCTATTTCATTTTTTCAATATAAAATTTGTTTCATAACTGATTAAAAAAGCCGCATGGCAGCCCGCCAAAAGCGGACATGCGATGACGAAGCAAGCAACAGCGCCGAACTGACAACGACCGTGAATTCCTGGACCGGCGGGACTTCGGGATCTCGCCTGACCATTTATTGGTTTATTGAGATCGGTTTCTGGACGCGAGCCCACAATCACTCAAATAAGCGGGGTTTCGGCTGGGCTAACACAGCCCTGCTGGCTCTGAAGTTCGAACCGTGTCAATGTGAAGATGGTAGACATGCGTGCGGAGGAGCATGCGTAATTGGGTAACAGCATCAAACTCGGACTCGGCAACCAACAGGATGGCTTCATTGTCTGACATGAAGTGAAAGTGCCAACGAAACTCGGAAGCGCACGAAATCCATTCGCCAGTCTTGATTGGCTCTGTGGCAAAAAGGGTGATGACATTTATTGAACTGTACAGACCAGGGCTGGGCAAAATCGGAAATAAAATCCGAAATTTCCGAAACCCCAAAAATCCGAAATCCGAAAACGCAAAAATCCCGAAATTTCCGAAATATCCGAAACCCGAAATCCGAAATTTTTTCAGCGAAATTTTTTGATTTTGATTTTAAAAAAGTTTTTTACGTTTTATTGGCGGAATCCATTTGCCGATTTTTGAGTTTTCAAAATGCAATTTTTTTTTTTGCGAATTGTGCTTTACTACGGGGTGGCGGTCGGCGGTGCCGATAGGTGCCGCCGAGAAAATTTTGCCTTTTTTGACTCAATTTGTTAAAAGATTTGCAACAAAAATTTTGAAAAATGCGGCGATTTTTAAGAATGGGAGAAGCCCGGCGGTGCCGAGAGGCGTCGTCGGGGAAATTTTTCGAAAATTTTAACGAATCTTGTTAAGAAAATTGGTCCAAAAACTACAATTTTCCAAAACAAAAAAGTCTTCCTATCTTTTTTTCGCAAAAAAATTCGGAAAAATTTAATTTATTATAATTGTTTATACTAGGGTAGCTCCCCGACCCCGAGCCCTAAAATGAGGTTGTCCCCGAGCCCGACCCCCGACCTGGCCAACCCCGGCCTCCCCGACCCTCGAACCCCTCGGGGATCGGGGGTGAAGTTGTTTTGTACAAAATTTTTTACCAATATTATGGACCAAATTTTATTTGGGTCCAACTTTCCGGTGAAAACTCAAATTTCGTTAATTTTAAGCAATTCAATTTATCGAAAATTTTCTACTGAAAACTCCCAAAAGTTAAAAGTATTTGGTCAATTTATTTTCTTGGACCCCGATCCCCGACCCCCGACCCCGACAATTTTGGTCGTCCCCGACCCCGACCCCCGACATTGCCAACCTCGGCCTCCCCGACCCCCGACTTCCCCGCCCCCGAGGGGTCGGGGAGCTACTCTAGTTTATACTAACTACTAGAGATCGGACGATACGGGAAAGTACCGTCGCTTTTCGGTACTTTTCGGTACTCAGGCATCGGTACTTTCCCGAAAAGTACCGACCGAACCTTTTCGGAAAGTACCGATGGTTTTCGGTACCGGTACTTTTTCGGTACTTTACCGAAAAGTACCGACCGATAAAATCTGAGTACCGAAAATATATTTGAATTTTTCAACCTTTATTCAAAATATCACGTGGCTCAGTGGTTAAGCTGTTAACCAAAAGACCTTATTGTCTGAGGTTCGAGTCCTCGAGTCAAATTTCTTTTTATTATTTTTATTGAATGCCCTGCTGGTGAGTGATGTGGTTGCCTGGGGTTTAAACCCCGACTGTGTAAATAGTATTTAAGATTTTAAAAAAAAGAAGGTAATTTAGGAATTACTCAATTTAAATTTTAACCGATTCAAAACTTCTAAGATTTACATAAAGAATTACTTTTTTTTCACCATTTTAGTTATCCAAATTGGTCAAGTTTTTTTTAATAAAATCGTAAGAGTCTTCATTTTTTTTTTCTCGGCGACGCCTATCGGCACCGCCGACCGACCCCTCACCCTTCAAACTGATCCAAAAACTATTAAAAATCTGCCACAGAACAGGAACAGGTCGAAATGCTAATTTTCTTGAACCGCAATCTCCCAAAACTCAATTATAAATATTAAGAAAGCCAAGATTTCCAAAATAAACGATTTTTTGTTGAAAAGTTAATATTAAAAAATTTTGGTACCGAAAACCGAAAAAGTACCGACAATTTTTTTCGGTACTTTTCGGTACCGGTACTTTTTCGGTACTTTACCGAAAAGTACCGACCGAACCTTTTTGGACTTTTTCGGTACTTTTCGGTACCGGTACTTTTTCGGTACTTTACCGAAAAGTACCGACCGACCCTTCTGGCCGGTCTCTACTAACTACCGTGAAGTAAGAGAAAATCGAAAAAAAATTTACACAGTCGCGGATCTGAACCCCCACTAGAAAATTTAACTGGCCCCATCACTCACCACTACACCACAAAAAAACGGCGGTTGCCTTGGCCATTCTTAGGGATGTAAAATCCGAAATTTTACTCAAATTCCGAAACCCGAAATCCGAAACGGCCAAAAATCCCGAAATCTCCGAAATATCCAAACCCGAAATCCGAAATTTGCCCAGCCCTGGTACAGACAGGTACAAAAGCAAAGAAGAAAAGCAAAAGTATACAAAAAATCAATAAAAATGTTGACATTTCGTGGCGTATGGGTTACCAGCCGACAACCCTAACAAAAAATGAAAAAAACATGAAAATTTGTAATCAGTGCTTTTAAATCCAGAATTTATGGCGAAGAATTCTCAATGACGAAAAAATAAGATCAGTTTTTTCATTTAAAAAAATTCTTCTTAGTGGTTGGCTGGCTCACCACACGCATTTGATCAACCGGAGAAGTTGTGGTGAAGAAATATAGATAATTTGTTAGCCAAGTTTTCTGGTAAAAACGTTTTCTTAATTCTTTGGAATAAGCACGGCTGATGAAAAAAGTCTTTTGCTTTCAGAATCCATCCCTGCTGGTCTTGATCTTGAACTCAAGACTGCAAAATCCCGACGGAATGCCGACCCCAAGCGGTATATCTAAAAACGCGTACCACCGGCAAGTGCCATGTCCATCCTCTGCAGTGAATTGTTGTGACGAATGAGTCGGAGCAACCGGACCGGACCATCCTCTGGTCCGAATGCCAAGTCACCCCTATGGCAACGCTTAGACGCACCCTCCCTGGTGACACTGCCATCTTCGGCAAGGCCCGGGTAGATACAAATGCCGTAGAAATTGGCACATGAACGGTCCAACCAGAGCCGGTCGCCTGTGTCGATCATTCCGCCCAACTGGACATGGCCAATCCGTTCCGGTGAACGGATACGTTCGCGCACATTCACGCGATAGACCTTAAAACAGGGTTCGTATTCGTACGGCAAGTACAGTGCTTGAAAATGGACCCTCGTACTTAAAAATTAAAAATGTGCTTATTTTCAAGAATGTACTTGAAAAATGAGAATTTGGCGTGAGTGTTGAAAACTTTGGGGTTTTAATGGAAATATTCGCGTTTTCATAATTTTCCTAAAATTTTGATGAAATTCTTTAACAAAATTGAGTCAAAAATTCAAAATTTTCTCGGCGGCGCCTATCGGTACCGCCTACCTCCCCCCATCTTTTCCCAAAAATTTTTGAAAAATCACGCGCAAAAAATAGATATAAAGAAATGCACCGATTGTTGAGCGGAAACAAGAAATTGTTAGAAAAGATTCATTCGGGCGAGAAATATAAGCCATTTGAACAAGAATAAACCGTTTTTGTTTTGATAAAATATAAATTTTGAGTGTACTTGAAATTCATAAAATTGGCTCCTTACGTACTTGGAAATCAACTTGTTTGTACTTGGAAATTGTCTTAACCCGATACGAACCCTGCCTTAAAAGAATCGGATGCTCAAAATATTTTTTTTATTTGGAGGTAATTTTCCAGCTTGAATTGAAAATGAAATTTTATTGTTTGGATTTGTTGAGGTCCGTGCCATATCTTTTGCCATATTTTTACGTTTTGCCATATTTACCAAATTGCGATTTTTGAAATTTAAATTTATTCAATTTTTGAACAATTTGTTCAAATTCCTTAACAAAAATTGTTAAATTGCTAAACATTTTGGAAACAATTCTTGAAATTTTTCAGGGCGGCGCTATCAGTACCGCCGGGCCTTTCCCATTCCTAAAAATCTTCAAAATTGCCGCTAATTTGGTTGCAAATCTCTTAACAAATCGAGTCAAAAATTCAAAATTTCGTCGGCGGCTCCTATCGGCCCGCCGACGCCCAACCTAAAAGTAAAACAGAATTCGCAAATTTTTAAATAAGTGGCAATGCTAAATTTTTCAAATTTTTTAACAAAAAGTTAAAAATTTAGAACTTTTTTTTTGTTGGAAAAAATTGTTAATAAAAATGGAGTAAAACGGAAAATGCAGCCCTAAAAATTTAAAATTTTTTGAATGCAATAAAAAGTACGATCTTTCTTTTGTCGTCCAGACTTGGTCAAAAATGTGAAAACAATGCAGAAAACTTTTAAAAATTTTGGTTGCAATCTCAACAAAATGAGCCAAAAATTCAACCGACCGTCTCCCCAAAAAGTAAAGCAGAATTCGCAAAACCTTTTCTTTACTATTTTTGGAAATCAAAATCTTAAATTGGCCATCAGATGGGGACGCCATCTGAGTGCGGGCCCTCAAATTCGGCCATTCCCCCTCCCAATATTTTTTGGCGCTAGGACTTTTCGACAGTGCTGGACATTTCGACAGTAGCGGACGATTCGATAGCGGATTTTTCGACAGTACAACAAATTTTCAAATTGATCTGACAACATCCATGATTTTAAATTTATGATTTTGGCGCTTTTCCTTATTATATCCGGCTTTTTTCTTAATTTAAAATTAAAATTCAACAGATTCACAAACATCGCTGTATCTCATTGTTTATTTTCTATTGATGGATTGGTAATCAGTGCATCAAATGGACGAACCCCGACTCGCTACACCCCAACGCGCTACTTTGTCCCGACTCGCTGCTTTTTTAAATCTTTATACAGCTCACGGTTGTTACTCGGGCCTAAAATGGTACCGTTCGTTTTGTCTCATCGAGTAGATGAAAAATGCATGCATTTTTAATTGTAAAAATGTCTTAAACGGTATTTGAACAAGTCAAAAAGGGGTAGCAAGTCGGGATAAAGTGGCGAGTTGGGGTGTAGCGAGTTGGATATTTACCGAAGCAAGTTATGCTCTATGGATGAGTCGGATATGGATGAGATGGGTATGGATCAGGGATAGGAATCGCGCCAAAAAAAAGCGATCTGCGATAAAACTATTTTCCAATGCCATAAGCGATATGCCCAAAAAAGGCGATAAATGCAATAAATATCCCTGGATACGTTAAGTTCAAAATTTTTTTTATACTGTTAGAATTCCAAAAAGCCTCAAAAAATCGGAACAATCCTGGTGCGGTGTCCGGACATTTCACGCATAGGATATTTCGCACATTGGCGCTGCCGATAGGCGCAAATGATAAATATCGCGCGATAGCGATAGCGATTACCATCCCTGGTATGGATGATTTGGGCATGGATGAGTTGGTTTTACCCCAGATATTTTATCCATCTAAATTAATACTTTGTATGTGCCCAAATTTGCGGTTTAAAATTTTGTGCCATGATTCTAGCTCTTATTAGTGACTCAAGAACATATATTGGAATTAATATTGTTAAAACTATCTTTCGAATAATTTTTTTTGAATATTTCAGTCCCAGGACGACGGCACACACCTCGCAGGGACCGTCTTCAAAAAACATATGTCGAGTGGTTGCGTAGTACCAGTACTCCGGGAAAACGGACGCGCTGTCACACTCGCTGCTGTTGCTGTTGCTGCTGTTAGTGTAGGAGAAGTCCATGTGGACGAACCGGCGAAAATCTGAGTCTGAGTACGGGAAATAGGG
Organism: Globodera rostochiensis; assembly: GCA_018350325.1. Lineage (NCBI taxonomy): Eukaryota > Metazoa > Nematoda > Chromadorea > Rhabditida > Heteroderidae > Globodera > Globodera rostochiensis. Next base: position 3,936,457 of record JAEVLN010000006.1, read on the forward strand.
CACGAACGTACAGAATTTGTTTGGGGGGGGGGGTGGGGGTATTGTTTAGGAAAGATTATTTTGGAGCAATTTTCTTTTGGAGAAATTTTAAAATTCATTAAGAAAATGCCCAAAAAAAAAATACCCACTAAAATTCTATGAGATTAAGATTTGTTAGACCAAATCAAACTATCATTAATAAAGTTTTGGCCTTAAATTCAAATATGTGTAAGAACACGCCTAAAAATTATTTTTGGTTTTGAGTTGCTAAACCTGATTCTTGGCGTTTGCCGATGTCATCCGGCGGCCACAGGTTGAAGAAGTACGAGCCAAACATTATTAATTAAATTCGTTTTCGGTTTCAAATCAAAACTGTAAAAAAATCACTGCTTAGCCATTGAGTCATTTTTACTATACACAAATAAGATGGTTTGTTCTTTTTAATTTTTTTTAATATAATGGAATAGATAAAAACTGCCGGGGGTTTCTCAAATTCCATTGCTCTCGAGCGGCGGGTTGATATGTAGAGCGCTTTGACGCCGCGGGCGCTATGTTTGTTATGTATGGATTGGTGAGGCAGAGAAAAGTTGTTTGTAAGCGAGCGAGAAAAAGCCTATTTAGAGACAACGCGAGAGTAGGGCAGCAGAGAGATGCAGAAGAAAGAGCGATGAATGAGGAGGGCTGGCTGTGCAAGAGTCTCGAGACTCTCGACTATGGAGTTGGGAAATTATTCAAAATTTAAACCCCGTTCGATAAACCGCTTTTAAATTCTCAATTTTTAGTTTCTATTGACTAATTCGTAATCACTACATCAGATAACATATTTTCAGACAATTTTTAGAATAAAAAAATTTTCAATAATTTTGACCAAAAGGGTCCCCCCCTATGGTTTTTGGCCAACTTTGAGGGGCCATAACTTTCTTTATAGTTGAGTCCGCGCAAAAAGGTGTGGGCAGTTAAATTGTGGTCCTGGTCAGTTCCCCGACTGTTTAAATTATTTATTTCGACTTTCTTCTAACATTTTTGGTGGTGTAAACAATTCTTAAAATTTTTCTGATTTTATTTTTATTATAGATTAGGGTTGTCAGAATTGCGGGGTCGGGGTTTTACGTGGGCGGGACTGTCGGGGTTGGGGTTTCGTTTTCGAGAATTTTTATTCACTTTTGAGTGGGGGGGGGGGTCGGCAGTGCCGATAGGCTCCGCCGAGAAAATTTTGAATTTTCGACTAATTTGTTAAAGGATTTGCAACCAAAATTGGCAATCTTTGTTAAGAACATTTCAGCAAAAATTCAGAATATGAAGCGAATTTTTGAATCAATCTTCTTTTATCATATTACCTAAATACATTTGAATGTTTTATTTGCTCCCAGCAAAATGTGTGCCACAAAGAATTATGAGAAAGGAAATTCAAAAAAAAGCTATAACAACATAAAGGATTAGGGTTCGAACGGGCGCCCGACTAGGAAATATTCGGTCCGGGCTAAAGCCCGGCATTCGCCCGGCAAAGCCCGCCCGGATAAAAAATTAAAAAGCCCGGAAATCCGCTCGGGTTTTTTTCATTGTCATTTTCATTTTTTTAAATTAACACCCAACAGAAATGCCAAACTATTATAAAGAAAATGAAATATATACATCGCACAGTTATATTATAGTTTTATAAATAAGGCTACGATTTATATTGGATAAAAAATATTTAATTATAGCCATAAAATGATTAAAAATTGTAAAATATGGACCAAATAACATAAAAATGAGATTTAACAGCATTTTTCAATACATATTTGTTCATTTTATTTTTTGATCTCAAAAAAGCGTTATAAATATAAGCGATGAATTTTATATAGATTTGTCGCACATGTTTAGGAATGATCAATCTTGTCACCTTTGAGCGCGAAAAATTTTTGTACCGTTTCATGACCATCGATTTCTTGTCACTCATTTTGTAAAAAATAAATAAATTTTTCGACAAAAAGTACGCGTCCACCACAGTCAAGCCCCAGAAAAAATGAATTTTCTCACTCAATGATACCATCTTTAGGGGTGTATGCTAACCCCGACCCCGAATCGGGGTTGGGGTTCGTGGTCGGGGTTTTTCGGGGTCAGAAGCGCCGGGGTCTGGGAAAACCCCGAAAAATGGCCCTAAATTTGCGGGGTCGGGGTCGAGAAGACAACCCTATTTTAGATAACAATTCACAAGTTTTTCATTTCTTTTTTTGATTGTACAAATTCGCTGAACATTTAAAACTTTATAACTTTATCCATAGTTGAGCTAACTTTTCAAGCTTTTGCTGATCATAATAATCATTTTTGCGTCTTTTTATCAGTTTTGTGCCAGGGTCGCCATTTTCTTGCACTTTTTGACATTTTTGTCCATGAATGCAAGCATTTTGATCAGTTGAATCAGCTTCATCTTCTTCAATTAATTCATTGTCGTCTTCCGACCAATTTTCAGCAAACATTTCATCAAATCTTTCCCTTATTTTTCTATTGACAAAACTTTCATAATGATCAGAAAAGCTTTGTTCATTTGGATTGGGCTGATCAGTTGGTTTATTCTCAACTTCTGTTGTCTGTGTTTCCATTTTATGCCATTCTTTGGTTTCTGTAAATTCCGGCAGCTCCGCGTCCCATCCTTTTCCAAATATTTCATCAAATGATTTGTAAATTTTTAGTCCTTCTCCGCTTTGACCCACCGAATTAGCATTTTTGATTGCAAGGAATAAAATAAGAATTAATAAACAAATTTTCATTGCCTGCAATTGTTTAAGAATTTCATTAAATTTTAATTGAAAATGTTAATAATTTATTATAAAAAGTCAGAGCCCCAACCTAAAATAGAGGGGCGGGGGTGAACAATAGAGCCCCATGGGGCTTAAGGAAATACGGTAATTAGTGAATTGGCTTTAAAATTTTCTCATTTAGAATATTAGATAAAATATAATAAAACCCTCTGAAAATACGCCAAAGTATCGGCATGGCTCAAGCTCGGCACCTTCATCCACTACGCATTTGCCGTCCTTCGCCTCCTCCACATCGTCCGCCTCAAATGCGCTCGTGGTGAAAGTACTGTTTCGTCTTCTGGCACCAACGCCGAGCGCGTTCGTTTCTGTGGAAAGTTCACCGTTAAAAGTAAACAAATTTTATGCATTTCTCTATTTTATTTAAAAAACACGGAATTGAACCATTTTTCGGGATAAAATTAGAGATCGGTGATATAGTGAAAAGAGAGAACACTAATTTTAATTATGCGCCTATCAATTTTCACCTCCTTAACACCAATCTTTGGATCAGACCATCTCAATTATTATCCGCTCAACATTGGTTCTGAACTAGAGATCGGCCACACCGATTTGTTCGGGATTGAGATTCCGATAAATCCCGATAAAATGGCTGACCCTCCTCTATTTTTGGCTACCGCGAGCCGAATCCCGGACCGGTGTCCAATACAGACCGCTGGAGGCAACAAAGTGCTTCAACCGTAACCGGATTCAGACATTCTTAAACCCCTTTGAAAGCTCTCAAATAAAATTTAGCTTTTGATTGGTTCAATCGATTAGCTTCGTTTGAAGATAGCTTCTTCTGATAGGCAGCTATCATTTGCTATGCTTTGCGACTGAATCGGTTACGCTTAAAAAAGTTATGGCACTCGAATCAGAAGCGGCTTTTTGGTTATTCAACACACAATTTTAGGTTCAAAAGCAATGGCGGCGCCGGGCTGCGGCGGCAAAACAACGTTCCCCTACTACCGCAATGTCGGCATCACAACAGGCACACTGCAAACGGTGCCTTGGTGGGTGATTTAGGGAATTTTTGCGATGAAAAATGCTTCTTTTATTTGTTTTAAAATTGGGGTTTAATTTTTGGACTTTGCTGAGAAAAGATATGTATTCGTTTAAGCAATTTTTATGTGCAAAAGAGCGAATTTTTTTAATATTTTTGTGTCAAAAGTATTTTTTGAATTATTTTTGTTCAAAAAAACAAACAGCAAATTTTTTCGTTAAAGAATTGCATTTTTTTAAATTAAAATTTAAATAACATTTAAAATCAGTTTTGATCCGCCTAACAAAATCATTTAATGTTTAAATTTTTGTTCATAGGGCTATTCGCCCGGAAGCGCCAGCGGCTCCAACGCTAAAACAGCCAAAGTCGCGCGCCATTATCGCACTCGCCCAAACTGTTGGCGGACAAAAGGGCAGAAAAAGTGCGCCGCCCATGCTCAACAGGTGATTAAAAACGCTTCCGATCGATCCGAGTTTGTCGAATGCTTTCAATTTGTTAAAAAGAAATTGTAACTTTCTTAAGCTTAACCGATTCAGTTGCAAAGCACATCAAATGATAGCATTTAGAAGAAGCTGTCTTCAAGCAGAAACTAAAAAAAGAAAAAAATTAATAAAAACAATTTTTATTGGAAACTGAGTTTCTCTTTAGCTTCATTCTCTGAACTTGAACTGTTAACCTCAAAATTAATTAATACAAATTTTCAGCAATCGCTGGCAGCTGGCGGGGCGGGTATAATGTCGAAGAATTGTTGCGGTTCATTTGTGCTAGTGCCAATGCCATCGTCAAAATAATGCCATTCTTCTAAATACAATTCATTCAACGTTTAAAATGGTGTGATTGCATATTCATAAATTACTGTATTGATTATTAAATGGAGTATTATTTTTAATATGTAGTTTATTTATTATTTATAATTTTATTTAATTATTTGTATAATTTATGAATAAATAATATTGGATATTTATTCACAGCCTTCGCCTGCCAGCATAGCTAAAACATTGCTATTGTTTAAATTTTTTAATATAAATTTAATCTGTGTAAATAAAATTTACAAATGAATTTTATATGTAAATATTTTAATCGATTTGGTTCCCAATTGTCCTTAATTTGAACATTCTTATCTCACTCTCTATCCGTTAAGACTAACCATTAAAAATAAATATATAAAATTTTAATAATAGGAAATCTAAAATGTGAATTTATTTTTAATAGCTCTATCTTAAAGAAATTTAAGACAAAAAAATATTTGAAAATTTATTTTTAAACAAAATTTAGGCCCAGCCAACCCTCCGACAGAAGAGGAGGGGCAGGTCGAAACTTTTCGCCAAAACACTTGACCGATCGGATCAGATATTCAGTGATTATAGATAATTGAAATAATTTATTGAATTTTTTGATATGACTCCTTTTGAATTATTGTATTTTTGAATAATCCATCATACCTATTTTAGGTTTTAAACATCAAAACGTCTTTTAGTTTATTTATTATGCAGAAACTATTTATATTATTCTTAACGCTCTTAAAAAATAGTTATCTGTGGTTCTTTTTTTGCAAATTTGTATTCAACTTTTGGATTGTAGGCGTTTTTTAAAAATTAATTTGCTCTCGTTAATCACTAATAACATTCCCCCCATGCCTTGTGACTTGTTCCGCACGTTAATTTCTTGCCCTTTGGACTTACACCGACGTTTTTTGTTAATATTTATTCCTTAATTCTTTGATCACAGCCTTCTCAAACATACTATTTAAGAAGCGAGGCGCTGTTCAGACTATCCAACATTTTGGATTTTCAATTAAAAAATGTGAATTTATTTTTAATTGCCCTATCTTAAGGAAATTTATGACAAAAAAAAATATTTGAAAGTTTATTTTTAAACAAAATTTAGGCCCAGCCAACTCTCCGACAGAAGAGGAGCCAAGCCGAAACTTTTGGCCAAAACATTTGCCGTTGGCCAAAAGTCCGGACTGCCGGGGAGCTGGTAATGTTTATAAAGCAAATTACTTTGTAAAATAAAAAATAAAATAAATATATTATAAAAATCATAAATATGTCAGCGTATTAATTTTTGAATTCGAATAATTCAAAGTCAGTATTATTTGAATCTTTAACAAAATGGATTTTATAAAATTTGAATTTTACTAGTAAAATTTGAGATCCTATTTTTTGAAAGAAAATATTGAAACAATAAAGAAAAACAGTATTTTCAAATTTTACAAATAAAATTCGAATTTTGCCGAGTTTAAAAAGAATTTTTTTTTATCAAAATACTTTAATTATTTCAAATAATATTAGGATTACTCGAATAATTCTAATATTCAAATAAAAGGTGGAGAATCATAACGGAAAATATTAATTGTAAAAACAAAAAAATTAAATTGAATAGACACTTCTGACTCCCGAACACAATATGGCCAATGTGGCTATAAGTGCTGACAGATGGAAGACCGATCAGATCAGATAATCATCGATTATAAATAATTGAAATAATGTATTTAATTTTTTTTAAATTAATTCTCTTTGAAGTATCGCATTTTCCCGATAATTTCATCATCTCGCTTTAAAAAAATGTTTTCTTGTTTATTTATTTTCATAATCATGCATAAACTATTTATTCGATTTTAATGCTATTGAAAAATGGTATTATTTGTGGAAAATTAAAATCATTTTTTGGTAAATTTATCATTTTCGACTTTTGGATTGGAGGCATTTTTTTTTACTTTGCTCATGTTTATAATTTTCCTTGTGACTGTTCGCACGTTAATTTCTTGCCCATTTGGACTTACACGAACGCTATGTGATAATGTTTTTTCTCAAATTCTTTGATCGCTGCCTTTTCAACAACCCTATTTAAGGAGCGATGTCCTGCCCCGACTATCGGCATTTGGGCAACAGTGCGGAAAGAAAACATTTTTTTTTGATTTGTTAAAATTCTCATTAAGTACTGATATGATATGCCCTTTTTAGAAGCGAAAATATGCACCTCCAATGAATAAATTGTTTAAATGCGCCGTTTATTTAAATAGCAAATTATTATTTTTTATATCTTGTCCTTAATTTTAACCTTGGGCTTATTACATCCCTGTCATTAAGCACTGTAACTTAACAGTATATTTAAGTGTCTGACATTTTTTTCTCCATTTTTACAAGCCTATAAAACTAAAAAAGCCTGATAATTTTCAAACTAAAATCAAAAAATTTCTATAAAAAATATTATTCGTATAATATTTATCAGTGTTTTCCTGTTCCAACAATTTTGAACCTGTTCCTGTTCCTGTTCTGTTCTAAAATCTTAGAACAGCCTGTCTGTTCTGTTCCTGTTCTGTTCCGACCTCGAGAACAGAACAGGAACAGGAACAGAACAGGAACAGAACAGAGTAAACTGTTCTTAGACTGTTCCAAATTAAAAATTTTCCGAGTGAAATTCAGTCTGAAATTTTAATTGATGATGCATTGGACAAAGTGTTCAATCACTTCCTAGTGATGCTCGAGACCTAACCTTACCAAGACTTTACCCCGAGACTCGAGATTGACCCTCAAAAACACGAGACTTTTACGAAAATATTTTAATTTAGGTTTTGCAACCATTTTTTGAAGATTTTGATGGAATTGTTAAAAAAATTGGTCTTGATTTTTAAAAACAAAACAAAAGGGTCCCCCTATGATTTTTTTCTCAAGTTTAATGAAACAAATAAAAAATTTATATGTCTTCAAAAAATACTAAATCTAAAATATTTTTAATTACCATCAAAGTTCATAAAAAGAGAGAAAAAAAAATCATTTACAAAGTCGGGGGTTCGAACCCACAGCCCCCCAGGCATCACATATCACTCACCATTACACCACACCAGGGAGTAAAATAAAAAGAATAAAAAAGATTTTCACTAGGGAAAGTTGAACCTTAGCCAAAATTGAATCACGTCACTCAGTTTAACCACTACGTCACCTGAGATCATACTGAATAGTTGGAAAATTTCAAATATATTACTCAATAAAAGTTGAATTCTTCAATTTTTACCCTGTTCTAGCTTGGCCTGTTCTGTTCCTGTTCTGTTCCTGTTCTGTTCCTGTTCCAAGGATTTTGAATCTGTTCCTGTTCCTGTGCTGTTCTAAATTCTAGAATAGAACAGGAACAGGAACAGGAACAGAACAGGAACAGAACAGGCCAAGCTGGAACAGGAAAACACTGATATTTATTAAAATTTTTATTTACCTTTGCACCCAAATTTAATTTTTATGTGTATTTGGAGTATTTTCTTATTTATGTATTGATCACCGTTTGGCTTCGTTTTTCTTCTTAAATTAATAAGAAAAGTCAGTATGGATTTTTTAAATTCAAATTTTTCTAAAATCGAGGTTTTATATCCATTTAAAATCTTCTCATTCTTTGCGGTTCTATAATTATTTGGTAGTTCCTATATCGGGCACTTATTTCACAATATTTAGTCCCTTAAAAAACAAGTTGAGTCTAAAATTCAAAATTTCTCAACAGCGCCGATTTGCACCGTTTACCCCCTCCCCGCTCATGAAGCTCAAAGTAAGCCTGAAGAGGACGCTAACTTAATAAAAAAATTGTATTTTGGGGATATTTTTTTCTAAATTTCATCTCTCCAACCTAGATATTGTTGGTATTGAAAATATGATAAAACAATCCACATTTATGTCAAAATAAATGTTTCATCACATTTAGAACGTTTTAACAGACGTTTCCCCCATTAACAAAAATTTGCAAATATTTTTTAATTAAAATGCGCGCAAACAGAACAAATTTTTTAAACATTCATCACATCTTTCTGAATTTTTGCTTCTATTTTCTAACAAAGAATTGAACAATATACTTAGTAATTCATGACTCACGCTTCACTCCCTTTTATAAGTATACCCAAATTGAGATATTCTGTCTTAATTCGTGATGGTGTTCGACTAAGTTTTTACAGATTTTATAATCATAAAAATGTTGTTTGTTCTGCAAACTTTCATCCTGTTTTCTTTTGTATTGCTGAATGCAGCATTTGCAGACGAATGCGATGTATGTTTTGTGCATTAAATTTTTCATGTATCAGCTAAAGCCAGGGATTTCTCGGCCAAATGATTATTTCAAAATTTTGTTTTTAATTCTCAACTTGACATTGCAGAAATCGGAAAGCAAAAAATGGTCAAGTTGCCGATGGGACAAAAAGAAATACATCACCCAAGAAATACGTGATTGGCAAAGACGTAAGGGATTTGACAGTCCCTGGGAAAATTTTTCTTAAGCCGGCACCCCATCGTGCGCATCAATTTCGATTGCGGGCTTATTGCAAAAAGCGGCCGAAATTCACTTCGGTGAAAAACGGCAGATTTCGACTCAGGCTGTTTTGGACTGTTTCGGATCATGTTCCGTCACTTCTCCCCTAAAAATACTGATGTATGCCAAGCTATGTTTAAACAAATAATAATTGACCAACTGTTTTGAAGCAAACTTTGCACAGAGTGCCGTAAAGATCGCAAAGACTGGGAAAACTGGATTTTCCTTGACTTGCCCGCCGGCCTGTACCCCGAGTACGATGGCGCAGCGCACCAATGTCGCATAAACGCCGCAAACAAACCATACTTTGCAAACATTTGCATTGACTACGAACTGTACTCAGAGCGAGGCCGCAAGCCAAAATTGCAAAGCCTCGATCAATTGAAGGCATTGATTGAGCAAGGAGTAGTGATGGCAGATAAAAATTGTGTAACAGTATAAGAGTTCATTAATTCTTTCTTTTCTTTTTTTCTTATTGTAATAATTTGTAATTTAGTTCTCAAAGTGAAACGTGGATTTTGGCACTATTCTCTGGATTTGAACCACGTGTACGACCCTAAGAAGGATCGATCAGTTTACGAAACGGAGATGCATTTGAAATTTTCCAGTAATTTGTTTATGTGATATTTTAAAAAATGTTTAAAGAACTGCCTTTAATTACTACATTGGCTTTATCGAATAAATAAACCGAATAATGCGGGGAAAGTAAACAAATCAGACAGATCTGGAATTTCCAATATAGTCGGATAAATCACTAGTTGTTGCGCCTCTTCATTGGAGTTGATTGTCATGTTGTTGAAACTGGATTTTGGTTATGATTCCCTTTTTTAAATCCCATCCAATGCGAATGAATATTTTTTGCAACCGCGCCCATTGTTGATTTAAAAAAAAATTCCTATTTGGGCCTGAAACCGATAAGTGCCATATTTTTTCTGGGTGTGATACGGGCCAAAAACTAAAATTGACACACAATCATTTTGTTTACCCTGTTGCTCCATTCTGATCCAAAAGCGCTGTTAGCTTCCAAAAAGAAAGCAATTTCAGTGGCCAGATCACTGGAGGCGAGCGATACAAGAGAAATAAACGATCGTCTGGTGTTGTTTTTCCAAAAACTATGCCTTCCCTGTCAGGCCAGAACGATCTTTGCGCGCGAAAAAAACGCTTGAATCTGCAAAATTGGTTTAAAAAATGGTGAAACTTTAAATACAAACGTGCAGCGCCGTTCCAATGGCCGAATGTGCAATTCCACATAGCAATTCTCGAGGTAATTCAACAGCAAAAGGCCTTTGTCAAAACGGTCTCGTTGGAAGTAATATTTTCCAGGCTGGTAAACAAATAAAAAATAATGCTTAATGGACTCATTTATGTAGCAATTTTGGGAAAAATGGATATGAGCTCCCGGCTCAAAATCATTCAAAACTACTTTTACGACTTTTAAGTAAACCAAAGCACGATAATGGAAAATTTATGCAGATAGTTGGAAAATAGCATCTAATTTAGAGTGGCAAATCCATAAAAAAATAGTTCCCACCCTATTTGTTATGGTTGGTTGCCAAATCTTTTTACAAAGAAATGTTTTTTAAATTATGTATTCACGGGGATTGACGAATCTGCCGATGAATAATCATCCCACCGCTCCCAACTGGAATTCGCATCATTGTAAAAATGGCACCTATGCTGCATGTCCACCTGTAAATGACAAGTACTTCTTATTTTGCAGTTGCAATTCGTAACACGTTGCCTCAAAGCTCCGCACATTTCGGGTCAACTACTTCACCCATATCAAAAAAAAACCAAATTTGGGTAAGTAAGAATACAGTCCCGAATTTATTAAATAGGGGGGGGGGGCTTATGCAATTTCCATAGAAGACCAAATTTAATTTCAAGAACAAATTTTTAAAGTCGCTCCCGAAGTTCAAAAACCCCCGAGGGCTTCTCAGAATTGCGTAATACCCATTTGAAAAAACAAAAATCGGGAGCTGTATTCTTTACCTAGGTGTACCATCAATTTATCTATCTCATCGAGAGCTCATTAGGCAAATATTCCAAATAGAGTCCGGCGCAGGACCGGATCTTGCGCAGGATTTTGCAGGATCCGGTCCGCAATCCTGCACTTTTTGGGCTTTTGCAGGATTAGCAGGATTGCAGGATTTGCAGGATTAATCCTGCAGGATCCAATCCTGCAAAAATTTTGAGTTCCAATCCTGCAACAGGATCCGCAAATTTGACTGCGGATCCTGAAATTATTAAATTTAGTAACCCATAGTGCCAATTGTCCCCCAATTATGTGGTGGTGTAGTGGTGAGTGCGTCTGGTCCGCGAAATTTTCTGGGTTGGGTTCGAACCCCGACTGTGTAAATCATTTTATTAGCCATTTTTTGTTAACTTTTAAGTGATTTTTTTAACAAAGCTGTGTTAAAATCTTCAAAAAATTTCTCGGCGGCGCCTATCGGCACCGCCGATTCCTCCCATTCCTAAAAAGCTTCAAAACATACCACTAGAGAATTTTCACTTTTTGAAAAGTTTTTGGGGATTATTGTGAATCTGAGTTGTTGGGCCAAGTCGAACATGACGAGAAATCCACAAATTTTTTTTTCACAAATTACAAAATCGTCTTCGTTCTTGAGGTTTTTGAGGATGATGATAATAGATTTTAAAAATTTATTTAAAATTTTTAAGAAAAAAATTTTGATTAATAAAATTTTCTTCACCCCTGCCCCCGAATATTTGGACGTCCCCGATTCCCAACATGGCCAACCCCAACCCCCGACTTTCCTGCCCCCGAGGGGCCGGGGAGCAACACTAATTTTGAGCCAAAATTGATTTTTGAAAATTTTTGACTCAATCCTGCAATCCTGCGCAGGATCCCGCAAATTCTAAATGCAGGATTAGCAGGATTGCAGGATTTGCAGGATTAATCCTGCAGGATCCGGTCCTGCAAAAAATTTTGAATTCCAATCCTGCAACAGGATCCGCAAATTTGATTTTGCCGGTCTCTAATTCCAAATGCGTATTTTACTCTGTAAAAAAGGGGCAACATCTTTTGTTTTTGATGCTTGTCATTGTTTGTTGCGGAGTCCTCTTCCATCAAATACACAAAAATTTGGTCACTCTGTGCAACTGGACACGAAGCGGGATGCACGCGGAGATTATCAGGCTATAAAATAGAAAAAGGCTTGTAAATTTAAAAGAAGTTATTTAATATAAAGCTTTATTTTAAAATTTAAAAAAATTAATTTAACGAAATATTGGCAAATAGGACCTGCTCGATAGGCACAGGAAAGTCAATTTTTGTCGCGAACGCAATTGAACGTCCCTTAAAATTGCTAACATATTATTGTACTTTTTGATTTAGTAGAAATTGCTTTAATCGATATGATAGTAAAAATATTATTGTTGACTTTGATGTTTTTAGCTTTGGTTGGAGCTTCTAGAGCCCATCCATATTTCCATATTTTCCCAATATAAAGTTTTTTTATCATTATTCATCCATATTTTGCAATTTTCCAATATTTGGTCCATTTTTACAATTTTGATCCATATTTTATGGCCATATTTCGAGTTTGTATCCATATAATTTGTAGCCCTACTTATCACTGCTCCGAAGTTCGAAAATAGTTCCCTAAAAATCTCGCACCCGACAGCGCAGAATTGACCCCCAACCGTGAATTCGGGATCCCGCCTCACAATTTTTGGTTTATCGAGATCGGTTCAGGTCACACGTTTTCTCAAATTAACAGGTTTGGTTGAGTGGGGTCGTTTTGGTCCCGACGTTTTGGTCCCGACCATGTCCCGGCCGTTTTGGTAAAAAATTAGACTTAGGGGTTCGTTAGGCTTAGGCCTAAACGACCTGGCTTGGGGGGGGGTGGGTTTTTTAAGGTTACCCAACATTTGCGGCCCGGACATTTGCGGCTCGGACATTTGCGGCCCGGACTTTTGCGGCTACAGCGAAAATCGGACATTTGCGGCTAGACACTTGCGTCCGGACATTTGCGCCCCGGACATTTGCGGCCAAAATGTGAAGAGATTTAATATGCCTTTTTCGGACATTTGCGGCCCGACTTTTGCGGCCGCAGCCAAAATAAGACATTTGCGGCCGACATTTTGCCAATTTTCTAATATTTTTTAAAAACCCAAATCAACTAAATTCAATTTATGCATTTGACGTGTCAAGTAGAGACCGGAATTTTGAAATGACCGGTTGAAAAGTCCTGTTAATACCTCCCGGTTTTTAAAACATCGGAATCCCGATCCCGGCCTATTCTAATTGCAATTAGTATTGGGTAAATAGGAAAATGATACAACGATTTGGTCCGGTGGGAAGTTTTGATTTTTTTGGTAATATTAAAAAATCCCGCAGCGGGATCCCACAAATGCGATTTTGCCGCATCTAATCTAAATGCATTACACTATCTTCTCGCTGGCTAATAATTCAAGATTAGATGTCAGAGAGCAAAGCTCTGGTTGGGCCTTGAGCAAGGCAAGTGCATAAATTGAATTTAGCTGATTTGGGTTTTTAAAAATATTAGAAAATTGGCAAAATGTCGGCCGCAAATGTCTTATTTTGGCTGCGGCCGCAAAAGTCGGGCCGCAAATGTCCGAAAAAGGCATATTAAATCTCTTCACATTTTGGCCGCAAATGTCCGGGCGCAAATGTCCGGACGCAAGTGTCTAGCCGCAAATGTCCGATTTTCGCTGTAGCCGCAAAAGTCCGGGCCGCAAATGTCCGAGCCGCAAATGTCCGAAAAAGGCATATTAAATCTCTTCACATTTTGGCCGCAAATGTCCGGGCGCAAATGTCCGGACGCAAGTGTCTAGCCGCAAATGTCCGATTTTCGCTGTAGCCGCAAAAGTCCGGGCCGCAAATGTCCGAGCCGCAAATGTCCGGGCCGCAAATGTCTTACAGCCGTTTTTTAACTCTTTTTTATTCAATTCAACAAATGATTTAAGGGGGTTTGAATGTTATAAAATTGGTTGCGTAGCTCAAAATTTACAAGTATTAACACATTATGCTTAACAGTAAAAAATGCCAATTTGACGGTCCAAATATATCTGATACCAGTTTTATATTGTAAAAAATGGTTGGGACCAAAACAACCCCGAGACCAATCGTTTGGCTGCCTAACCCAGCCCTGCGCGGATTCAAGACTTATCATAGCTCCGAAGTTCGAACCGTGTCAATGCGAAGATGGTAGACATGCGTGCAGAGGAGCATGCGTAGCGTAACATCATTAAACTCGGATTCGGCAACCAACAGAATGGCTTCATTGTCTGACATGAAGTGGAAGTGCCAACGAAACTCGGAACCGCACAAATCCCATTCGCCAATCTTGAGTGGTTCTGTGTAAAAATGGTGGTGCCATTTATTGAACTGTGAACAGTCAGGTGCAGCAAAGAAGAAAACCATAAACAAAAAATCAATTAAAAGACTAAATGGAAAAATTTTCCATATTTTTATCCATATTTTGCCATTTTTTTTTAAATTCCATAACAAAAATGCAATAAAAACGAAATATGCACCCCTAACGATCGACTTGTTCAAAAAGTTCTAAAAATGCACCATTAAAATTGACTTTTGCACATAAAATTCTGCCTAAAAAATGAAAAATTTCAAAATGAAATGCCGTTAATTTGCTTTTTTATTGCTCTTATTACTTCTATTAGGAAATCTTGCCCATTGTTTGCAATATTTGAAAAAATTTTTATCCATATTTTGCAATTTTTGTCCACATTTTGCGATTTTTCATCCATATTTAATGGCCATATTTCGAGATTTTTTATCCATATAAATCGCCGCCCTACCTATCGTCAATGGTAGAGCGCAGGTCCCGAGTCTTCATCAGCAGCAGGGATGGACGCAACCAGCAGATGGAGGTCAGATTCGGGTTCTCTACGCCACCGAATACCCCTAGAAACACGTTTTGGATGATTTTAAAAAAATTTTGTTTTTGACCGAAGAGAATTTGCCAAAAATTTTAAAAATAAGCAATGGCAATCAGTCTATTTTCCACCAAAAATCTTGGCAATTGGCAATCAGCAGCAATTACGTCCATCCCTGTTGGTCTTGATCCTGAACTTAAGACTGCAAAATCCCGACGAGAATCCCGACCCCGAGCGGTATCTAAAAACGCGTACCACCGGCAAGTGCCATGTCCATCCTTTGCAGTGTGTTGTTGTGACGAATGAGTCGGAGCAACCGGACCGGACCATCCTCTGGTCCGAATGCCAAGTCACCCCTGAAGCAACGCTTAGAAGCGCCCTCTCTGGTGACAGTGCCATCCTCGGCAAGGCCCGGGTAGATACAAATGCCGTAGAAATTGGCACATGAACGGTCCAACCAGAGCCGGTCGGTGCCGATCATTCCGCCCAACTGGACGTGGCCAATCCGTTCCGGTGAACGCATACGTTCGCGCACATTCACGCGAAAGACCTTAAAAGAATGGGATGTTTTCAAACTATTTATTCAGAAGAAGGACGTTAATTCTCTTTTTTCTTTTGCTTCTGTTTTAAATTTTCATTTAGAAATCCAAATAAAGCATGTGTATTCTCAGAAAATCAGGAACTATAATGATAAGATTCACTAATATTGAATAATAATTTCACTTTTGGTAATTAATTGGAAATCTCAAAACATCTCGTGAGATTTTCGATATTCGAGATTTTGCGAGATTCTAGTTGGTCGTACCCAGGAAGTAAGGCAGAATTCGCAAAAAATTCTCTTTACCATTTTTGGAAAATCTTAATGGCGCTCAGACGTGAACGCCATCTGACAAATGAGTGCCGACCCTCAAATGCCGAGCTTATATTTCAATCGACTCCTCTCGTCGAGACAAGTCGAAAGGTATCAAAATTTGATTGGGAAACCACTTTGAAGCAAGTTATGAGCCCGGGACTGATGAACCATTAAAAACAAAACAAAAATTATTTGCCCTAATTAAAAAAAAATTAGAATCTGTTATTGTTGTTTGTATGTTATTTATTGGGCCTTTCATTATTATATCCGGCTTTTGTTACTTAAAAGTAGAGTTGGCCGGGACCGGGATTTTTGAGAAAAATCGGGACCGTGAAAGCCGGGATCGGGACCGGCATTTTAAACCGGTACCGGGAAACGGGAAAAACCGGGACTTGCAATGGGAAATTTTTTTTGTAATGGACTCAACGTGTAAAAATTTTTTTTTTATTATTCAAAAAATATTCCCCATTGTCTTCAACTTCAATTACCTCATCTTCCATTTTTCTGACAATTCTCTTTTTCTCTGCTAGGGTGGGGGGGGGGGGTCGGCGGTGCCGATAGGCACCGCCGAGAAAATTGTGATCAGAACCACCACCCAACCCATATTCACATGCCCACACCACTCACCACTACATCATCATCAAACTCTCTTTTGAGCTCAAAAATCCCATCCTTAGGGGTGCACTTTTTTCCCGGTTAGTCCCGGATCGACGGGGACGGGATCCGGGATTCCGATTTTTCAAAAAGCGGGACCTGGTTCGGGACCGGGATTCCAAAAACCGGAATTTCCCGCCCGGTCCCGGTTGGGATCCCGTTCCCGGCCAACCTTACTTAAAAGTCGTTTTTCCTTTAATTTTCTCGGTTTTACTTAATTTTCAAAATTTTAATCCGGTTCAAAACAGCTTTAAATTGATTTTCTGTCGAAAACGTTGAAAGCCTATATGAGTGATTTTGCCCATTTGTTAATCAATACCCCGTTGGTACCCCCTCCCAAGGAAAAATCCTAAACATGTGCCTCCTGGTCTCAAGCTACTGCTCGCTAACTAAGTACCCCCGCCCTAGGTCCCTGTTCGACGGCACCCACCTCGCAGGGACCGTCTTCGAAAAACACATGTCGAGTGATTGCGTAGTACCAGTACTCCGGGACAACGGACGCGCTGTCACACTCGCTGCTGTTGGTGTAGGAGAAGTCCATGTGGACGAATCGGCGATAATCTGAGGACGGAATAATTTTTTTTTGTTTTTTAAACAATTAAAAGAATTTTTATAAGTTAAAAAACATCGTTTTCAACATTAAAAAGTTTTCTTTCTGCTTTTTCCAGTTCAAAAACTTTTCTTAAATTGGACGGGCGGGAGATGAAATGGTTCGGTGTTTTTCGAGACATATCACGGTTCCGGATTTATCCAAAAAATCGCATCCCGCTTGAACCGGAATCCCGCCAATTCTAATTACCTATATCGTCAGTTGTCCTCCGCCCACTGTTTTTAGTGGCGTTGCTGTTCTCGCGGCAGGGTGCCATTGTACCTTATTTATAAAGGGTTTCCTGATTTTTCAAAAAACTCGCAAAACTTAGTAAATAGTATTGATCAAATTTTGTTTTTTGGAGCAATTTTTATCTACATTGAAAAATCATTATAAATTTTCCCTCTGCTGGCAGCGGGTATAACACAAAAATTCGCCCTACGATTGATTTTTGGAGAAATTTTTCTTCTGGAAAAATCTTTAAGAAAATGCCAAAAAAAGGAAAAATTTGGACTAAGCCAAACTTGGTGAAAAGTACCAAAAGTTTTGGCATTAAATTTAAATATAATACACACGCCTAAAAATTATTCCTGATTTTTGAGCTGCCAAACCTGATTCTTGGCGTTTGCCGATGTCATCCGGCGGCCACATGTTGAAGAAGTACGAGCCAAGCATTATTAATTAAATTCGTTTTCGGTTTCAAACCAAAACTGTAAAAAAAAAATCACTGCTTAGCCATTGAGTCATTTTTATTATACATAAATAAGATGGTATGTTTTCTTTTTAATATAATAGAATGGACAAAATCTGCCGGGGGTTTCTCAAATTCCATTGCTCTCGAGCGGTGGGTTGATATGTAGTGCGACGCGAGCGCTATGTTTGTTATGTATGGATTGGTGAGGCAGAGAAAAGTTGTTTGTAAGCGAGCGAGAAAAGCCTATTTAGAGACAACGAGAGGAGGGCAGCAGAGCAGAACAAAAAGCGATGAATGGGGAGGGCTGGCTGTGCAAGAGTCTCGAGACTCTGGACTACGGAGTTGGGAAATTATTCAAAATTTAAACCCCGTTCAAAAACCGCTTTTAAATTCTCAATTTTTAGTTTCTATTGACTAATTCGGGCTCTTTTACACTTTGCCCCCCACAAATTTTTTTTTTTTTAAACACTGGAAAAATGTGGAAAAATGTTTTTAAGGATAATTGAGGGTGTAGAACCCGAATCTGACATCCATTTAGACCAATTCCGAACCCCTAACCCGAATTCGAACAATTTTTGAAAAATTCAATTTTTTTTAATTCACAATTATTGCTCAAAATCGATCCAAATGCACGGAAATCGCCGTTCCCTCGCCGTTTGCTGCCTCTATTCAAATTGGCCGTTCGTCATCCATCGCATCTCCTCCTTTTTCCACCTTTGCTTCTGTTCTCCATTGGCTGGCGTTCATCCTTTTGTTCAAATCGGTGTCGGAACGGGGGTGGGGGGTGGGGGTGGGTTTGGAAGGGGTATCCTTGTCCAACCGGGTGTCAGCAACGACTTTTGACCGGCTGTCACAATTCCCCTATCCAAATTATTGGCTAATCAAAAATGGAAGAGCTCCAAAACTTTACAATGTGGAATTTGCACCAAAAATTGGCATTAGATGATGACGAATTTGATGAGTGGCTAACTGGATTGGGCCTTTTACACGCCAAGCGTACTTGTCCCGCTTGTGGTGGGGATTGTGGCATTAAAAAGGGTAAAGCTGACCGGCGCTATGGATCATGGAGATGTAACAATCGAAATTGTCGGCGCCCCGAAGTTGGATTTCTTATTGGCACATTTTTTGCTGGTTAGAATAATATTCATCCATGGAGGATAGGCTCTAACAAAATTAAGGGTCACACCTAACGACGAAACAAATATTTGCCATGAGTTATTATTGGGCACAGGAAATGGGCACTCATGAGCAATTATTGAGGGAGCTCGAGATAGGAAGCAGTACCACATTGGTTGATTGGCGAAACTTTATGAGGGATATATGTGCTGAGTGGTTTATCAACAACCCAACTCGTATTGGGGGGAATGGTTTGGGTTCACTCATAGATCCATTTACTACCAACCAATCATTAGGTATTGTGTGCGAAATTGATGAGACGATGGCGGTGAGACGAAAATATGAGCGTGGCCGAATGGTTGCAAATGACGTATGGCTTTTTGGTGGTACCGAATGGGGACTCCGGAACAATGCTTCATCGTTCCGGTGCAGCGCAGGGATGCCGCCACGCAGATTCCGCTCATCCAACAACACATAGAGCCAAACTCCATCATACACAGTGATATGTGGAGAGCGTATGGCGGCATCCCTGCGCTGCCATATGGTTACCAGCATTTCACAGTCAATCACAGCCAAAATTTTGTCAACCCGGCAACGCGCGCTCATACGCAAAGTATTGAAAGCCTCTGGCAAAAGATGAAATTGAAAGCCAAAAAGCGCTTCGGAGATGCACGATCGACGTATGATACTTATCTGCCAGAGTTTTTATGGCGAAAACAGTTCGGCAATTTTAATCTTGTGTTTTATAATTTTTGGTCCCAAGTGAGTGTTTTGTACCCATGTGAGCGTGTTCAATAAATATCGGCGAGGGAACGGCGATTTCCGTGCATTTGGATCGATTTTGAGTAGGGTAGAGCAAAAGCGGTTTTAAACCGGGGGTACCGGTTTTCGGTTTGGCCGGTTTTGCTACCCCCGGTTTTCGGTTTCGGTTTTTGGCCGACACCCGGTTAACCGAAAACCGAAACCGGTTTTTTATTAAACCAAAGGGGGGACCCTTTTGATTTTAAATCCCAATTTTTGGACCAATTTTTTAACACTTGCGATTCATTTTTTTATAAATTGCTCAACAATTTGCTGTTGCATAAGTAAATTTTCTTCAATTTCTTCTTTCTCGTTTAATTCATCATCCTCTGGCTCAACACTTGGCGCGAGCATGGTCTTCTTTAAGCTGGATTTAATAAGCATCAAATTTTCCGCCATTTTTGCGCCCAGCCTTAATAAATATGATGATACCGTAAGTCAATAATTTTGAACCTGTTCCTTATTTTAGGTTTTCAATACGAAAAATTTTAAAAGGAACCCACCCTGCAAGTTTCCACGTGAAAAACTTTGAGAACTTTGCATAATTCTCCTATTATGACAAAGTCTTCTCTGCCGAGCGGCTCAAGATTTTCTGCCAAACGTTTCAAATTGTTCCATTCATTTTGTGAAAAATTTGTTGGGCGTCTTTGGAGATCCGAAATTTCCCTCAGATAATCATCTGTTTTTAACAACGCATTTTTCATTTCGTAAAAAGTGTTTAACATCAAAAAGGTACTGTTCCATCTTGTGCAAACGTCCTATAAATAGAGAGGGACATTTTTAAAGGTCATGCCACATAAAAATGTACCATTGGAATTTTTTTCGTTTGTAGGCCTTCAACTTCTTGAAATTTTTTCAAGAGAACCATAAGATTTGATCTGTGAGTTCCGCCCACCCATTTCCTCACACCAAGAAATTAGAGCAATGTACAAAATGCTATTTTTTAAAACTTACTTTTTGACCCGGAAAAGCAGTTTTGACAAGTTCCTGTAAGTCTTTGTCATCGAAAAAATAGGCCGAAACATTCTGTCGAATCATGATTCTGACAAGCTGGTCATCCAATTTATTTTGTAAATCCGCTTCGGCATTTTTTTGAGCCCAAACAAATGTTAACTTTGGAGTCTGAATTTGATTTGTTTGGGTTGAAAAAATAAAGCATAACCATTTCTGCATTTTCCAAACCATTTGAGCGCGTCCTCGTGATTTTTGGTCTTCAGATGGTTAATCATATTTGATGTAGATCTGTCCTTTGGTGTCATCAATAGTTCGCCACATTTTAGACATTTTCTCTTTATTTCGGCTCCCGTTTTATCTTCAGAAAAGAATTTCCAAATTTTTGCGACCATCGCGCTACCTCTTAATTTAAAAACTACAAAATAACAAATATAAAAATATGCTGAAAATGAACAACAAATTACTTCCCTCAATTTATATGTAGAAATCAAATAAAGTAAGTTGGAGCAAACTGAATTAGTTAAAGAATCATTTTTGGCAAAATGTTTGATATGTACAATTTTTAAATTTCCCAATAAACTCCCATATAAAACCCACCATTAGGGGTGCATTTTTTTCATTTTTCAAACCGAAACCGGAAAACCGGGGGTACCGGTTTTCGGTTAGGCCGGTTTTACGACCCCCGGTTTTCGGTTTCGGTTTTTGGGCCAAAAAAGCCGGTTTTCGGTTTCGGTTTCGGTTCGGTTAACCGACCGCCATCTACCCTAATTTTGAGCAATAATTGTGAATTAAAAAAAAATTGAATTTTTCAAAAATTGTTCGAATTCGGGTTAGGGGTTCGGAATTGGTCTAAATGGATGTCAGATTCGGGTTCTACACCCTCAATTATCCTTAAAAACATTTATTTTTCCACATTTTCCCAGTGTTTAAAAAAAAAAAAATTTGTGGGGGGCAAAGTGTAAAAGAGCCCGAATTAGTCAATAGAAACTAAAAATTGAGAATTTAAAAGCGGTTTTTGAACGGGGTTTAAATTTTGAATAATTTCCCAACTCCGTAGTCCAGAGTCTCGAGACTCTTGCACAGCCAGCCCTCCCCAGGTTCGAACGGGCGCCAGACTAGGAAATATTCGGTCCGGGCTAAAGCCCGGTATTCGCCCGGCAAAGCCCGCCCGGACAAAAAATTAAAAAGACCGGAAATCCGCCCGGGTTTTTTCATTGTCATTTTCATTCTTTTAAATTAACATCCAACAGAAATGCCAAACTATTATAAAGAAAATGAAATATTTACATCGCACAGTTGTATTAGTTTTATAAATAAGGCTGCAATTTATATGGATAAAAAATATTGAAATATAGCCATAAAATGATCAAAAATTGCAAAATGTGGACCAAATAACATAAAATGAGATTTAACCGCATTTACATATTTGTTCATTTTATTTTTTGATCTCAAAAAAGCATTATGCGAAGAATTTATATGGATTTATCGCACATGTTTAGGAATGATCAATCTTGTCACCTTCTAGCGCGAAAAATTTTTGTACCTTTCATGCTGTTTCAAAAATTTTTTTCATATATTCGCCTGATATTCGGATTTTTTCAGAATCCCGGGCTAAAGCCCGGGATTCGCCCGGCAAAGCCCACCCGACTATTTTTGGGTTGCCCGGAAAAAAGTCCGCCCGGAGCCAACCCGATTATTCGAACCCTAATTCAGGAGATAGGGCAAATTTTTTTTCTAAAAATCTTATTTTTGCGCGTATTTTAATTAAAATATTTGAAAATTATTAAAAAATGCTTCTTTAGTGAAAGAGCGAAGAGAATAGGGGCCGAACTAAAGTGAAATGATCGAACTCAAGCGGATTAGAACCCACACAAACACTTCATGACCATCGATTTCTTGTCACTCATCTTGAAAAAAGAAATAAAATTTTCGACAAAAAGTACGCGTCCACCACAGTCAAGCCCTCAGAAAAATGAATTTTCTCACTCAATGATATAGGGTGTATGCTAACCCCGACCCCGAATCGGGGTTGGGGTTCGGGGTCGGGGTTTTTCGGGGTCAGAAAGGCCGGGATCGGGGAAAACCCCGAAAAATGGCCTAAATTTGCGAGGTCGGGGTCGAGATGACAACCCTATTTTAGATAACAATTCACAAGTTTTTTATTACTTTTTTGATTGTACAATTCGCTGAACATTTAAAAATTTATAACTTTGTCTATAGTTGAACTAACTTTATTCAAAGCTGAACGACCTTACTTGCAATAGTGTCATAAAATGCAGAAACCCCAATTTTCTTAACAAGATTCATTAATTTTTTTGAAAATTGCAGACAGAGAAAAAGTCTGGAGTAGCAGAACATTGGTAGAAAGAGAGAGAAATAGTGTGCTATAATTCGCCTTTCTCTCAATTGCTTTAATCGGTATAATACTAAAAAATTTTTGTTGACTTTGATGTTTGTAGCTTTGGTTGGAGTTTCTAGAGCCAATTCATGTTTCCATATTTTTCCAATATGAAAATTTTTTATCCATTGCATCCATATTTTGCAATTTTGCGCCAATATTTGGTCCATATTTTACAATTTTGATCAATATTTTATGGTTTCGAGTTTGTATCCATATAATTTGTAGCCCTACTTATTACTGTTCTGAAGTTCGAACCGTGTTTATGTGAAGATGGTAGACATGCGTGCGGAGGAGCATGCGTAGCGTAACATCATTAAACTCGGTCTCGGCAACCAACAGAATGGCTTCATTTCCTTGGAACACACACATAGTTTATCCATTTTTCCCGTTACATCTCGTATAATTTTACCAAGTGGAAATGTGGGATTCGGACTGTCTTTCTCCAAACCCAAAGCGCGCATCTGAGGACGGGAAATAGGGCTTATGATGGACAGATTGTTTTGGGGGGGGGGGGTTATTCTTTAGGAAAGTTTATTTTGGAGCAATTTTCTTTTGGAGAATTTTAAATTCTTTAAGAAAATGCCCAAAAAGAAAAAAACCCTACTAAATTTCTCATTTGATCATTTTATATGTGATTCTGAGTTGTTGGACCAAGTCAAATTTGGTGAAAAGTACCATTAATAAAGTTTTAACATTAAATTCAAATATGTGTAACAACACGCTTAAAAATTATTTTTTATTTTTGAGCTGCCAACATGATTCTTGGGTTTTGCCGATGTCATTAAAATAAATAATGATGGACAAAATCGGCCGGGGCTTCTCAACTCCATTGCTCTAGAGCGGCGGATTGATATGTAGAGCCCTTTCAAGCGCTATGTTTGTTTATCAATGGATTGGTGAGGCAGAGAAAAATTGTTTGTAAGCGAGCGAGAAAAGCCTATTTAGAGACAACGCGAGAGAAGGGCAGTAGAGAGATGCAGAAGAAAGAGCGACGAATGTGGTGGGCTGGCTGTGCAAGAGTCTCGAGACTCTCGACAACCGAGTTGAGAAATTTAAATAGTTTTTACCGTGGTAGTTATAGGTATATATAACCACCAAGAATAATTAATTTGGTGTGGCTAATATAAGAAATTGGAAATTCGTTTTAATGATCCCGGGGAAGGGGGTGACTTTGGTCCCAGGGAATAGCCCGGGGTACCAATTACTTAAGCGCAAACCAAAGGCCTAATCTTTAGGGGTGCAATTTTGGAGTTTATTGCATTTTTCTTAAGGAATTTTTATCGAAAAAGTCAATCTATAGGGGTTCTTTTTTTGTAAATTTTAAAAAGTCAATCTTTAGGGGTGTCTTTTGAGTTTAATGCATTTTTCTTAAAGAATTTGTTTCAGAATTCAATTTTAGGCTTCAAATTTTTGTTTTTTATGGCAGTTTGTTAAGAAAATCGATCCAAAAACTACTTTTGCAAAACAAACGGGCCACTCTATGATTTTTTCGTGATATATTATGAACATATCCCAAAAAATTAAAAAATAAGTAAGTCGATGCATTAAATATAAAGAAGCGAAAGTCCTAATAATTTATTGATGGGTTGTAAAATGAAGAGAAAAGCGAATTATTGCATACTATTTCTTTCTCTTTCTTTCAATGTCTGATACTCTCACACTTTTTTCTCTGTTATCTTTGCTTTCAATCTCTTTTTAACAACTGTTCTCTTTACTATTTGGCTTTATTGAGTAAACAATCGGGATACAAATGCGGGGAAAGAAAATAAATCAGGCGGATCTGGTATTTCTAAAATAGTTGGATAAATCGCTTGGTGTTGCTCCACTTCATTGGAGTTATTTGTCAAGTTGTTGGAACTGGATTTTGGTAGGATTCATTTTTTTAAATGCATACCATATTCCCATAATTTGATTAATTTTAAAAATAACGAGCCCAGGGTGTTCTGTCGTCATCGCAGACGCAAAAAAACCAAAAAGGCGTTGTATTTTCTTTTAGGTGATGCGGACCAAAAACTAAAATAGTCCTCCGGTAACAAGCCCTCCTTATCCACAGGATAGGTATAGAGCAGGGCTGGGCAAAATCGGAAAATAAAATCCGAAATCCGAATTCCGAAATTCCGGAAAACCAAAAATCCGTAAGGATTTTAAATCCGAAATCCGAATTCACGAAAATCCCGAAATTTTTCCGGAATCCGAAACCCGAAATCCGAAATTTTTTCAAGGGAAATTTTTGCACTAATCGAATAAAAAAAAAAGTGGTTTTCTATCTTATTTGTGCTTCACTCCGATATGCAATAATTATTACAAGGGTTGAGCGGGACCGGGACTTACCGGGACCAAAAAAACCGGGACCGGGACCAGACTAGCCGCGACTTTTCAAGGGAGATTATTTTTTTTTGTAATGTTCAATGGTAAAACAAAAAATTTTTGTTTTTATTCAAAAATATCTTCTTCATTGTCTTTAACTTTAATTTTATCATCATCATTCTTTTTTGAGATTCTGCTTTACTTTTAGGGAGGGTGGGGGTCGGCGATGCCGATAGGCGCCGCCGGGGAATTTTTTGAACATTTTAATGATATTTGTTAAGGAAATTGAAGCAAAAATTCAAGAAGATGTGATGAATTTATTTCAAAAATTCTTGTATCTATTCCTTTTTTGCGCGCATTTTTAATTAAAAAAATTCGAATATTTATTTTAATAATTTTATTAATGAGGGGATGTCTCGGGGATTTGAACCCATACCAAAAGTTCAATTGTCCCACCACTCACCACTATACCAACACCAAACGTTCTGTACCTCAAAAATCCCATTCTTAGGGGTGTTAAATTCCGAAATTTTGCTCAAATTCCGAAATCCGAATCCGAAATCCGAAACGGCCAAAAAACCCGAAATTTTCCGGAATCCGAAATTTCGGATCCGAAATTTTGCCCAGCCCTGGTATAGAGGCTAAAATATATGGCACACAATCCTTTTGTTTACCCAGTTGCTCCTTTCTCATCCAAAAGCGCTGTTAGCTTCCAAAAAGAAAGCAATTTCAGAGGCCAAATCACTGGAGGCGAGCGATACAAGAGAAATAAACGATCGTCTGATGTCGTTTCTCCAAAAACTATGCCTTCCCTGTCAGGCCAGAAAGATCTTTGCGCGCGAAAAAAACGCTTGAATCTGCAAAATTAGTTTTAAAAATGGTGAAACTTTAAATACAAACGTGCAGCGCCGTTCCAATGGCCAAATTTGCAATTGCACATAGCAATTCTCGATGTAATTCAAAAGCAAAAGGCCCTTGTCAAAACGGACTCGTTGGAAGTAATATTTTCCAGGCTGGCAAAAATGACAAAAGGTTTCGTGATCTTAACAACTAAATTCAAAAACGTAAGTGTATTTTTACAATTTTGAAACTTACCAAATAGTGGCAAAAATAGTTTCGAAAAGCCATTTTTACCTAAAATATCTACGTCACTATATTGGAGTGGCAAAACGATAAAAAATAGCTCTCATACTATTGCTATGGTTGGTGCCAAGCCCTTTTTGCAAAGAAATGTTTGTAAATTATGTATTCACGGGGAACTGCCGATGAGTCGGAATCCCATCCGAGCTCTTTCGATTGATACTAATTACAACTAGCTATCTTGAGCATAACCAAAGTTAGGACAGGAAAGGGCGAGTTTATAGGAAATGAACTTCTTTTCAAGTTATAACTTTTTTTGCAAGCCAACAGAATCAGGAGAAATTACTATCAATCGAAAGCTCTCGTTGAGCTGAGTAATATTACAAAAGAAAGAGAATCATTTGGAGTAGTTTGAAAAAAATTGAAACAAAAAATAGTCGCCAGTAGCCGAGCAGCACCACTCCGTTGCCGCCAGGTCCTTTTTGAAAAAAATGTTTTTAAATTATGTATTCACAGGGATTGGCGAATCTGCCGATGTGTCGTCATCCCATCGCTCCCAGCTGGAATTCGCATCATTGAAAAAAAGACACTTATGATGCATGTCCACCTGTAAATGATAGGTACTTCTTATCAACTTCTCCCAAATCAAAATTAAATTTGGGTAATGGTAAAGAATACAAGTCCTGCTTTGTTTAAATGGGTGTTTTATGTAATTCTTAAAAGTTCTCGGGGATTTTCGAGGCGCTGATCTGACTGCTCAAGAGCTGTTAGGTTTTGATCAAAAACAAAAACCGCACATATTAGGCAAATATTCTATTACTCTGTAGAAAAGGGGCAACATCTTTTGCTTTTGATGCTTTTCTTTGTTTGTTGCGGCGTCCTCTTCAATCAAATGCACAAAAATTTGGTCACTGTGAGAAACTGGGCACGAAACGCGATGCAGGCGGTGATTATCAGGCTATAAAAGAGAAAATGGTTGTAAATTTAAATAAGTAAGTTATTTATTTTAAAACCAAAAAAATTAATTTAACGAGATATTGGAAAATAAGACCTGCTCGATAGGCACAGGGAAGTCAATTTTTGTCGCGAACGCAATTGAACGCCCCTTAAATTGCTAACATATTATTTAGAGCCCGTTATTTTGAAAAATCAAGTATGGATTTTGCGAAAGTCTGGATTTGGATTTTCTGGACCAAAAAACCGGTGGAGCCACTCAGGCCCGTAGCCAGAAAAAATTTTCGGGTACGGGGGCAAGCTAAAAAAAAAAAGTCGATTTTGGGTCCATTTTTGGGTATTTATTGCATTTTTCCTTAAGAATGTTTCCAGAAGAAAATTTTCGCAAAAGAAATTGCTTTTCGAATTTTTAAAATACAAATTTTTTGAGAATTCTGCTTTACTTCTGCTGGGGAGGGCGGAGGGCGAGGTCGGCGCTTCCGGCCGATAGGCGCCGCCGAAAATTTTGAATTTTAGACTCAATTTGTTAACAGATTTGAAACCAAAAAAAAATTATAGCAATTTTTTGAAGCTTTTTAAGAATGGGAGAGGTCGTCGGTTAAGCTAAAAATAATAGTCAAAAAATTATCACTTTATTTTGAGTTTTTGTGTGAGGTTTTTGAAAATTTGGCGATTGTCACTAAAATTACAAATTTGCGGGAAAAATCCACCAAAAATTGACAAAGCTGATAACTTTTTAAAAATTTCCTGACGGTTTCGATCCGATTCTGCGCTCCAAGCCATTTACTCTATTCATTTCAACAAGAGACAGGACGAGGTCGGGATCCCAGAACAATTTCCTCGGGATTCCGGAGGTCTCGGAGCCGGTCAGTTCGGCGCTGTTAGTTTGGCGCATTAATAAACGACCTTTTCTGTGCCGCGGCAATTTTGAATTATGACTTTTTCCCGCCTTAAAATTTCCCATTTATTAATTAGTTGACTATTTCATTTTTCAATATAAATGTGTTTACACGACCTACAATTCCTGGACCGGGACCTTGGGATCAGGCCTGACAATTTTTTTGTTCGAGATCGGTTTCTGGTCGCGAGTCCCACGATCCCTCAAATAAACGGTTTTTTTTTTCGCTGGGTTATAGCACTGCTGGTTTCAAAACTTATCAGTGCCCCGAAGTTCGAACCGTGTCAATGTGAAGATGGTAGACATGCGTGCGGAGGAACAGGCGTAGATGAGTAACAGCATCTATCTCTGACTCGCCAACCAACAGGATGGCTTCATTGTCTGACATAAAGTGGAAGTGCCAACGATATTCGGAAGTGCACGGCTCCCATTCACCAATCTTGATTGGCTCTGTGATAAAGAGGGTTGTGGTATTTGTTGAACTGTAGTGTCGAGTCTCGCGTTCAGAATATTTTCAAACAAATTTAACTATTAATTCCCAGAGGAAATTAATGATCTCTTATGGCGTTTTAAGTTTTATTTTTTTATTTAAACGAAGCAAGAGAAATTGCCAAAAAAAAATCCCGACCCCGAGCGGTATCTAAAAACGCGTACCACCGGCAAGTGCCATGTCCATCCTTTGCAGTGTGTTGTTGTTACGAATGAGTCGGAGCAACCGGACCGGACCATCCTCTGGTCCGAATGCCAAGTCACCCCTATGGAAACGCTTATAAGCGCCCTCCCTGGTGACAGTGCCATCCTCGGCAAGGCCCGGGTAGATACAAATGCCGTAGAAATTGGCACATGAACGGTCCAACCAGAGCCGGTCGCCTGTGTCGATCATTCCGCCCAACTGGACATGGCCAATCCGTTCCGGTGAACGGATACGTTCGCGCACATTCACGCGATAGACCTAAAAGAATTGGATTTTTCAAAAAAAAGCGGGCGGAAAAGACGTAATTCTCTTTTTTCTTTTGTTTCTGTTTTAACTGCCAGTTAGAAAAATATATTACGCAGGTTATTCTTAAATATTTTATTGTTTGGCTTGCTCAAGCGTTCACATATTTAAGGGGGGGGGGGGGGTACGAACCAGGGGATCTATCCGGATGCCGGACATTTGCGGGTCTGGCATGACAGGATTTCGTACTTTTTGGTGAAATCTGAAATTAAATCCGGCATTTGCCGCGGGGAGAAGGGGACGACGGGGTCGGCGACACGATTGAATTTGTTAAAAAATGGCCCATTCTCAACAAATGCATAAAAACAGAGAATTCTTACCATAAAAATCGAACATTTTTTGACAAACTCTAAAAATACACCCCCTAAAAATTGACATTTTTCGGTACCCCCCCCCCTAAGGCAAAATTGTATTTTGACTAGACGACGGCAAGGGCGCGTACCCAGGAATGAAATTTGAGAAAAAAACCCCATAGCGTCGAGGACCCTTTTTGGTTTTGCACCATTCGTAATTTTTGGACCAATTTTGCTTCAATAACCCGAAATTTCGGATCCGAAATTTTGCCTATCCCTGGCACACACCTCGCAGGGACTGTCTTCGAAAAACATATGCCGAGTGGTTGCGTAGTACCAGTACTCCGGGACGACGGACGCGCTGTCACAATCGCTGTTGTTGCTGTTGCTCTTGCTGCTGTTGGTGTAGGAGAAGTCCATGTGGACGAATTTGCGATAATCTGAGGACGATTTTTTATTAAAATAATGTTAAAAAAATCTTTTTCAACTTTAAAAAGTTTCTTTCAAATTTAAATTGTATACGAGGGGAGTGGTGAGGGGGGAGTGGGGTTTCCAGCAAGTGGACGGGCGGGAGATGATATCGTTTGTCGTTTGGGGTTTTTTGTGTATTTTTAAAATTCTTTTTATCTTGGAGCAATTTTTACCAACATTAAAAAATCATCAAAAATTTGCCCCCCTGCTGGTCTCTGGTAGAACACAAAAATTTTACCCACAAGACTGATTTTCTGAAATAATTCATTATGAAAATATCCAAAAAAAAATACGCCCATAAGAATAATACCCTAAAGATTATTCTTGTTTTGAGCTGCCAAACCTGATTCTTGGGGTTTGCCGATGTCATCCGGCGGCCACATGTTGAAGGAGTACGAGCCAAACATTATTATTATTGAATTCGTTTTCGGTTTATAGCCAAATTGGTAAAATAAAAAAAGACACTATTTAGCCATTGTCATTTTTACTTTACAAAATATGATGGGTTGTTTTAAAGTTGTCGATTTTTTTTTGAATATAATAAATAAAATAAGAAACCAATATGATGATTAGGGATGGCATTTATATGCACATTATTTCAAAAATTTTTCTGAAATGCCTTTAATTTACATATAAAATTTTTTATTTCTCTTATAAATTACTTCAATTAGGAAAATCTCGCCCATTTTTTGCTATATTTGAAAAATTTTGGGGAAATTTTATTTTGAATTTGGAAACTTATGGCATATTTTGCAATTTTTGGTGCATATTTTATGCGCATATTTCAAATAAATGCCATCCCTAATGATGATGCTTAAAATTCGGAAATGCTATAATAATTTTAAAATGTGTTTTTAATTTTAAATAATAAACATTTTACTAGACCCCAGGTACAAATACTAAGGGTTGTTACAAAGAATAAGAAAAATAATTGAGAAAGTAAAATCTCCCTCCCGGGGATTGCTCAAAATTTTCATTGCTCTCAAGCGGCGGCGGGTTGATATGTAAAGTCCTTTTCACGCCGCCGGCGCTATGTATGACGTTTTGGTATGTATGGATTGGTAATGCAGAGAAAAGTTGTTTGTAAGCGAGCCAACGAGAGCGGAGCAGCAGCAAGCCTAGAGACAACACAAGAGTAGGGTAGCAGAGATGCAGAAGAAAGGCCGATGAATAGGAAGGGCGCTGGCTGTGCAAGAGTCTCGATACTCTCGATAACTGAGCAGGGATGGGTCGAACCCTTTCGATTTCGATAATTTCAAGGGTTTTCTTTCGGTTTTTCCGAGGTCAGAAAAAGGGAAAAATTATGAAATTTTAAGTTATTTTTTTAAGAAAATTGCTTAGAAATCCCTTTAAAAAGGCTTTGTTAAGCGTTGAGTATAAAATTCAATAGTAATATTAATTACACTGTTTTCAAATTTTATTTATTTTTTATTTTTTCTTATTTACACTGCATACAAGCTCTTTTTAAACGCAAAGAAAAGCATTTTTTATACTAAAAATAAATTCTTTAAAAGATAACAAACTGCTTAATATTTTTTAAAATTAAATTTCTTAAAAATTAATTCTTTTTTATTAATTTAAAAATATTTCAAGATTGAAATTTTTGTCATAAAGTTCGCAAGACCACCGCCTAGACCTCGGGCAAAAATTTAAAAACCGGGACCCGACTTTCGAAATTATTTTCAAAAACAGCCAACTTTCTCGAAAATCGAAAGTCAAAGAAAAAAAAAACGTCAAAACTCGAAATTTCAATACAGCCCTGACCAAAACTAGAGACCGGACCAAAACAAATAATTGGGAAAATGTTTGGATTATTTGTACAAATAGTACACCAAATATTTGTTTTTTGGTAAAATTTTCGAAAAACCAAACATTACCAAATAATGCCAAAATATTTGTTTGGTCTGGCTGCAGGCATGGCCATGGATACAAATTTTTAAATCTGTATCCGGATTATCCGTGCCTTTTGTATCCGTATCCGTTTGTATCCGTTTCATTTTTCGAAAATCATATCCGTATCCAATCCGCGGATATCCGCAATATCCGCTGAGAAATTTTTCCCAATTTTTTAAACCAAAAATTGCGAAATTTTTTTCTCAGTACATATCTTATTGTTAATCTTCACATTCGACATCATTGCACAGCATGAGATTGACATTGCGGGTACGGGCAGTGCCTTTTTTCAAGAAACCTTTAATTTTTCTGGGAAGGATAGCCCGACGGTGCCAGCAGGCGCCGCCGGAAAAACTTTTACGATTTTTGTTAAGAAAATTGCTCAAAAATTTCGAATTTTTGCCGATTTGCAAATTTTTCAAAAATGCAAATTTTTTTTGAGAACTTCAGGGGTGGGGGGGGGGGGTCGGCGGTGCCGATAGGCGCCGCCGAGAAAATTTTGAAATTTTTACTAAATTTGTTAAGGGATTTTCAACCAAAATTTAAAAAATGCTGTGATAAATTTTTTTCAAAAATTCTTTTTTTGCACTCATTTTAATTAAAAAATATTTGAAAAAATTAAAAAAACATTGTTATTAATGGGGGAAGTGTTTTTGTGACTCGAGGCAAAACAATTAATAAGTGCATGCACTCAAGCGGGTTCGAACCCACACATAATATTTGATACGTCGAAGAGGCAAACCAATATACCACAGTTTTGATATTGGCAACCTTGTAAAAAAGATGAAATTTTTGTCAAAAAGTACGGAAGACCACCGCCATTTCCTCGGCAAAAATTAAAAATGATTAAAACCACATTGGTACTCAAATATACGGATATGCGCGGATATCCGCGGATTTGACTTTCATATCCGTGTCCATCCGTATCCGTACATTTTTTGAAATTCCGTATCCGTATCCATCCATATCCGGATAATCCGCGGGATATCCGTGTCCATGCCTGTCTGGCTGTCCGCTCTCTAACCAGAACTCATTTAAAACACATTCTGAAGTAATTTTAGTTGACACCACGAATATGACCTTTCAATTTATCGGATTTTACGTTTTTAACAGTTTTTGAATCGGTTTGGTTAGTGTTTCAATTTGAATTTTTTTCAAAAATTGAACCGGTTCAAAAACCGGTTTAAATGCTCGTCCCAATAAAGTTTTTGATCATTCTATCGGTTTCATCCCCTAAGAAAACCTATTAAAGTGTTTTTGAATGATTTTGAGTTTTGGCCCTATGATCCATTTTTTACCTTTAATGTTAGTTCGGCAATCCCTGGCCTTTCATATAAAATCTATTGTGGGGGATGAAAAAAATGATTGATGAAAATATTAGTGGGCGGAAATTAATTTTGCATCATAAAGCCTCGTGAAAATGTCATGAATGCCATGGCACATTGAGTAGTTCCGCAACAACTCTCCAATCTTACTGGCAATCCACGAATTGTATTGATTCTATTGCCTACTCTTCATATAAATTATAAGAAAAATTTAAATTTGATTATTTATTAACTAATTATGTAATATAAATATTTAAATTAATTCTTATTCATAAACGCTTATTTAGATTAAATGCACGTAAACAAAACTCTTGAATTATTCGCTTTGTTATTGTTTTTTGTGGGACTCAGATCCTGTATGGGTAAGTTATCAATATAATTTATTAAATTTATAAATTAATATTTAACGGTTTTTTGTGGAACTCAGATCCTGTATGGATAAGTTATTAATATAATTTATTAAATTTATAAATTAATATTAACAATAATTCTAAATGTATCATATTTTTAGGTGGTGGTGGAAATGCTTCACAGACTGGGAACTCAAGCCAAAATTTGGGAAATACGCAACAAACTAATGCTGTAAGAGGCAATCGTGTTGTGATTGATGGCCGACTCGTGGGAGGAAATGCTCAGAGGTCGGTTGTGATTAATGATTGGACAAATTCGATTGTGATTGATGATGGGCACGCAAATTCGATTGATCTAAATGGTAGTAATTCAAATACGGTTCGTGTAAAAAAAGGAGAAGCAAATTTGATTGATCTAAATGGTGCTAATGCAAATTCGCTTCTGATTAATGGCAGTCGAACAAATTCGGTTGTGATTAATGATGTGAATGCAAATTCGATTAATATAAAAGATGGAAAAGAAAATTCCATTCATGTAAATGATGCCAATTCAAATTCGATTCAAATAAAAGATGGAATAGAAAATTCGATTCATGTAAAAGATGCCAATTCAAATTCGATTGGGATAAAAGTTGGAAATGAAAATTCGGTGGATATAACAGATGGGAGTAATTCAAATTCGATTGGTGTAAAGAATGGCACAGCAAATTTAATTGGAATAAAAAATGGCAATTCAAATTCCATTGATGTAACTGCTGCTGTTAATGCGAATGTGATTTCAATGGAAAAAACAAGCGAAAATTCGGTTGTGATCAATGATGGACGAGCAAATACGATTACGATCAACGATGGCGAAGAACATTCGATTGAGATCAATGATGATCATATTATCGTGAATGATCAACGCATTCAAAATGATGCAAACGCAAATGACCATCATCAACATGAAGATGGAGCAAATTCGATTGTGATCAAAGAAGGACGAACAAATTCAGTTGTGATCAATAATGGTCGAGCAAATTCGATTGAGATAAATGGTGCACATATTGTAGTGAATGGTCAACTGATCAGAAATGAAGCACGGAGTCAACAGATCAGAAATCGTGCAGGCAATTTAAGAAATATACAAGTTGCAATAATTAATGGTCAACTTATCGTAAATGGTCAACACATCTCAGCTGAACAATGGAATTTGGGCGATTTGCGCCGCCGTTCTAATATTGTTGTGACAAGTGAACATGTTACGATAAATGGTCGACATCTTCCACCGGAAGCATGGACAAATGGAGAACAGAGCGCCCAAAATGTGCCAAGAGCAACGCGGCATAGCGATCAACAGCATGGTTGCGGCATTCAATGATTTTGGCATTGAATGAAAGAAATGAGTGTGTTTGTTGCTCTAGAAAAAACAAATTGATATTTGTAGTGTCCGATTTTTTTTGTTTGTTTAGAAAAAAAAAATTGTGTATTATGGCAATGAGGTCTAGAACTGTTATTGTGTAAATGATCTATTCAGTATTTGACATTACCGAACCCCAAAAATCGTCCCCGACCCTCGACATGGCCACCAACCCCGACCTACCCGACCCCGTCCCCAGCCTTTTTTAGGGTCGGAGATCGTGGGAGTACGATGGGAGCGCACGAATGCCGCATAAACGCCGCAAACAAATCATACTTCGGGGTTTGCATGAGAATTGATGGATTCTTCAAAAAGTGTCAGATTTTTGTTTGAATGTCAGACATTGCTCTAATTAATGAGCAATTAATAGCAGACTTTGCTCCCATTAGCGAACGACATTTCGACCATAACTCAGTTGGGGTTGAAAATAAAAAATTTGACTTGAAAAGCTCTACATTTTATCTGCTGACCGCATCCCGCTATCTGCAAAAGCCACCGAGTTGTGTTGATTTAATGGTTTTCAAGCTGCTTTGTTGTAAAATTTTTACATGCATGTCACGAGCTAAAGAAATTAAAACTCACGTAGTGATACACACTATAGCTCGCCTGAATGCCATTCGATCGAAAATCCTTAACCATCCGGGGTTTTGTGAAAGCATTTTTACGCTCCGCCCATTCTGAAAAAGGTTATTCCAAAAACGCACTTTCAACACCTAGATTTCTCTTATAAGCGTCCCGCTTGAACTGTACTCATAAACGCGCAAGCCAAAAAAGCCTTGATCAATTAAAAGCATTGATTGAGCAGGGAATCGTTATGGCAGGTAAATATTTTGTAGAGCTATGAATTCATCAATTCATTTCTTTCCCTTTTCTCATATCGTATTATAATAATTTTAATTTGTCCCTCAAAGTAAAACGTGGCTTGTGTGAGTATACTCTGGATTTGGAACATCAAATTATTCTCTGTTTATTTCTTCTTATGATTATGCATAAAATATTTCACCAAATGGTCTCTAGTTATTTCTTCTTATAATTATGCATAAACTATTTATGCATTTCTTTTTGAAGAAGTTCTGCCAGTCGAAGTCATCATCTTTTTGACTTTAAACACCAAAATGTTCTCTAGTTTATTTATTCTCATAATTATCATTGGCTGCGCAGGGAGCGACTGCTCTCATCCAGGCTCGGAATTGGTTGAAAGAGGTCAATCGGAATCTACGCCCCCCGAACACCCTCTATGAATACCTTTTTAGCGACTGAGAATTATTGTTTTTTCAAAAAATCATAGATGTTGAAATCAATTAGATGATGTCATATGATGAATCGTGATCAGCGACCTTTTTTACTCAAATTGCATAAAACCTTCATTTATACAAAAAAAATCAGGACCAATCAAAGCACACCATTGCCGAGTTCTCCGAACTCTAAAAAAAGGAAATATATAAACCGTATTTTTCCTATTAGTAGCCCATGGGCTTCTAGGCTTCTATTCTCAACGTATTTTTTTGAATTAGGTGCCTATTAACATAGGTACCGTCCAGGGCTGGGCAAAATCGGAATTAAATCCAAAACCCGAAATTTCCGAAACCACAAAAATCCGAAACGATTTAAAATCCGAAATTCGAAAACCCAAAAATCCCGAAATTTCCGAAAGCCGAAATCCGAAATTTAAAAAAAAAGTAGATATAGGGAAAAAAGATTCATTGGACACAACCGTTGTGCAGTTTTGGTTAAATCCAAACCTTGAGGAAGCCACAAAATCATACAACGATGCATTTTATATAAAGAAGCAAAAGTCCTAATAATTTGTTGATGGGTTTTTAAAATGGGTGAGAGGCGCCTTGAGGGCTTAATAGGCTTCGGCCCGACAATTTTTTATGCTGGGCTTCCAATTCAAAATTTTCAAAAAACTCGACAAATTGATTTTGTTCTTTTCCCAAAATGCACAAAAAAATTGACTTTTGGGTCCAAAAAGTGCACATTTTTTTTGAAACCTGATTTGTGAGAGACATCAACGCACTCAAACTAAAAATAGTTTTACTTTTTTCATGTTATTGCTACAATTTTTGGTATCCGAGCGAAACGCTGGACTTAAAAATGTTTTTTAATCAATGAATAGTGTTCGTTTTATTTAACTTCTTGAACATTTTATTTTGTGAAGAAATACTATGCTGAAAGGAGAGAGAGAGGTAGACGACGAGAGTAATTTGGACATTAACGCACCCTATCTAAAAATTGTTTTAGTTATTCCATAAGAAATCAGAAATTCAGAGGCCCGTCAACCGAGTTGTCGTGTCGAGCAATGCACAAATTTTGGAACTGTTCGACCAAGAGGTTGGACTTAAATTCGTCTTCAATAAAGAATGATTTCGACCTTTCAATTGCTTATCAATCTTGCGTCCAATGAGCAAACAAAACGTTGAAGACCGGTTTCGACTTCAAGACTCAAATAGTTTTTATGTGAAATTTTTGTTGTCGTCTAAAAAACGAAAAATGAAATTTTTGTTGTCGTCTATAAAGTTGAAATTTTTTGTTTTCAATTAAAAGACGAAAATCCTCTTAAACCTATTATTTTTATAAAACTCAGGGGGTAGTTTATTTTATGCTATTTATTTAGCATTGGATTCAGTCGAATTTGGAACTGTCCGACCGAAAGGTTGTTGTACTTAAAAGCGTTTTCTATAAAGATATTTTCAATTTAAAATTAATTCATCATCTTTCTTAAAAAAAGAGATTATATCTTGTTTATTTTGTGTTAGCAATCTCAATGAAATTATATTTCTTGAACAAATAGTGTGCACAAAATAGAGCAGGCGAAATTTGGACGTCAACGCCAGACACCGTTGTTAAAAATGATTTTTTTTTTAAATAAGTGGAATTTTTAAGAACATCAAATTTGGCCAATCTAAATTCAACCTGCTGGGTTCCCTCTCAGATTGATTGATTGATAAACTAAATAAGGGCAAAAGTCTGTCGCGCGCCATTACCTTTTTTATTTCGATTTTGTCAGCCCCAAAACAACATCGTTTAATGGCGAATTCGACAAATAAATGTTCTCTTTTCATTTACCTTTCAGACGAAATTTTATAAATTTATTCTCAATCGACGAATTAAATTGTTCTCTTATTACATTAAAACTAGTTTTAGCGAGACTTTTTAACTTATTTTTCTAATTAATCGTTTTCTTTCTGAGAAAAAATTATTGGAAAAATTAACCCAAAATGTTTAATCTCCGGCAAGCAAAAATTGCCACAAAATTACTCAAATAAACAATTTGCCATTCACAGAATGAAGCAGCACAAATGCCATCGACAAAAATGTTTCCTTTTATTCATTTTCTGCATCAGCGCAGCTCGAGGCAAGTCCTGGTACTGCTACTTGAGAATTAGCACTTGATGCGTTTTATAAGGATTTAAGCGAAAAATGAGGATTTCCAGAAAAAAGATTGGTCCAATTTGAACTTAAAATCTTCAAAAAAAAAAAATTTCCCCATTCATAAAAAAAAGCTGCAATCGTATTTTTTAGATTTTGGTGTACATCACTTAATTTTTGGAGCTGGTTGCCATATTTTCTGGCAGATGGAATTACGATAGCTACGAATACGAACGATACGATTTTTTTTCTCAAAATTCAAAAAAAAATTTATTTACTAGTTTTTCCAGTTTTTTAAATTATATAACCAATTCGGAATGTCTTAATCATAATTAAAACCATAAATTTTGATGTTGTGGTGGAGAAATAACAACATTTCAACATTTTCTGCCAAAAGACGCTTCCTCAAATTTTGAACCAAAAATGCAAATTTTTTTGAGAATTTTGTTTTACTTCTGGGGGGGCGGTGATTTTAGCAAAAATACGATACGATACTTATGTCTCTAGATTACGATATTTACGATTACGATACGATACACATCCCTGCCATATTTGTACAGGTAGCGGCGATTCCCAAGGTTCCGCGTCAATTGGTCATGCCATCGGAGCCGGGCCTGCTGGACGGTGAGTGAGGGCATTTTTAGTTGAACCGGACTTGAGCTTCGTGACGAGATTTCTCGAGAATTCAGTTTTATTCAAGACGAGATTTCTCGAGAATCTCGTCTCGTTCCGGTCTCTAGTTGAAAGTATGCCAAAAACACTTTCCTAAATTTTCAGCAGCTTTGGAAACGGCACGGGGCTTGGCTCAGCGAGCCGAGCGGGCCGAGCGGGCCCCTCTTCTGCTGCTGCGGGGCGCGAAAATGGCACCCTTGCCATCGTTCTTATGCTTTTTATAGCGCTGGGGTGCAATCCGTTTTTTATGGTGCTGGTCATTTGTTAAAAAATCAGCAGAACGTGCAAGTTTGTTGAACAAAATTGGTGTTTAATAAATAAATCTTTTTTGTAACTAAAATTTAAAGACATTCTTTAACAAGATTTTTGAGGATTTCCATATTTTGCACCTAGCTTGTAGTCATTAGGAAAGCAAATCAGGCACAAATTGGTTCAGAAGCTCTCTCCGTTTGTTTCACTTTTGATCAACGGAAGCTAACCGATTCGTCTCTTTTTAAAAGTTATAGCTTAAATCGTTGCCAAATTGGTGATCTTTCGGTGCCAGACGGCGACAAACTGACCCCCACAACTGTACAATTCGTTAAATCTTTTTACAAATGTTATATTTTGATCATGAGATTTGATTATTTTAACAAATGATACCAGCATCATCAATTTATTGGAATTGTATTCGTTTAAAACAAAAAATCGTTTTAGCATTACCCTTTTTTGCTTTTGCATCCGTGGAGGGCATTTCTTTGAGTCCGAAGAAGAGCAATCGACGCGCGATGCATGTGCCGGTTGCAACAGATGTTGCGATCTCTGTGCCATATTGCCGCTTCTGCTGGAAACGCCCGGCGCTTGTCGCGTTTAGAGTAGGAATCGGACTTGAGGTTCGATCGAGAATCTCGATCGGTTCGATTTTTTGTCGTTTAAAATCATTCAACCAATTTGTTTTCGTTCTTCGATGTTATTAATTAAATATTTGCGTTTCTGTGCATGTCCTCATCCGGCCAATGTATAAGTAATCCATTTTCTTTAAGAAATCAGAAATTGTAGGATGCGTTTTGACTTACCAAAAACCAAAAGGTACTTAGGGATCAGGACGTTTGGGCCCCGCCGTTTGGGCCCCGCCGTTTGGGCCCCGCCATTTGGGCCCCGCCGTTTGGGCCCCGCCGTTTGGGCCCCGCCGTTTGGGCCCCAAGGACCTTTGAAGTGTTGGAACTATCCAAACGAAACAAATTTGGTATCAATCGAAAGTTTTTGTTGGGTAGATTTTGTATTCAAATCAACAAGGTGATTAAATCCTTTTCAAAAGAGTTATAATCGAAAATTACCACAAAACTTAGGTTTTCGCAATTTCAAAAACAATAAGTTTTGAAAGGTTTAAATGATCGTTTAGTTCCAATAGCTTCTAAACATATAGTGCTTTCGATTGGTACTCAATTTTATTTAGTTTGGTTGATTCCAGGAGTTATGGCACTTCAAAGGTCCCTGGGGCCCAAACTACCCACACTCTAAAATGGTCCATCGGTGTCCGCTTAAACTTGCATCAAAATTTTAAAAAAAATGATGGATTTAGGCCCCACAGGATATAAATTCGGTTGATCACTTTGGCAATATTGAACAATAATTACGGCAACAGGTGTCCTTATTAAATAAGGTAATAATGTTATTTCCAATCATGAAAAATATTTTAAAATTGTTTTTGAATTTAAATTATACTATTCGCTATTTGGTCATATTAAATAAAGGAAATGTAACCTAACTAAGGGTGTCATGCTATTTCCAATCATCAAATAAAAAAAGGAGTTTTGTATTTTCAATTTAAAATTTTAAAATTAATTCATCATCTTTCTTTAAAAAAAAAGAGATTATATCTTGTCTATTTTATGTTAGCAATTAGGGTGGGTCACGGTCGGTTTTAAACAGGGGGTCCCGGTTTTTGGTTAGGCCGGTTTTGCGACCCCCGGTTTTCGTTTTCGGTTTTTGGCCGACACCCGGTTAACCGAAAACCGAAACCGGTTTTTGGCAATTTTCAAATTCGTAAATTTTGGACCAGTTTTTTTAAAACAAATTTCGTTAAATTCCAAAATTTTCTCCGGCGGGGACATCTCCCATTACTAAAAATTTGAAAAAAAATTCCCGTATTTTTAAAATTTTGGTTACAAATAAATCTCTCAGCAAATAAAGGGAAAATGCACCCCCTAAAAACTGATTTTTTCATACCCCCTCCCCCAAAGCAAAACCCTAAATACGTGCCGGCCTCTAAAATTAACGATGTAAAAATAATTTTATCAAATTTTAGAAATGAGCACGCTTTTGTTTAGCAAACTCAATAATTTTTAGACCAATTTTCGTATGAAATTCCTGCAAAAATTCAAAATTTAAAAAAATTGCTTAAGAAAAACCAGTGGCTTTTATAGGCCTATTTTAAGCTTCTGAGGCAGAGGGCGGGTCGGCGGTGCCGATAGGCGCCGCCGATAAAATTTTGAATTTTTGACTCAATTTGTTAAGAGAATTGCACCCAAAATTTTAAAAATACGACAATTTTTGTAAGCTTTTTCGGGATGGGAGGGGCTCATCGGCACCGAAAGGCTCTGTCGGGAAATGTTTTTGAATTTTTATAGGAAGTTCGTACAAAAATTGCCCAGCAATTAGCAATTTTACAAAGAAAAAATTAAACAATATTTGCTTCGTCCACTATAGATGCTGCCCGAAAGTGATAAAAAATAAATTACTCAGTCTGGGGTGGGGTCACTCACCTTTGAACAAAGTTATTTTTTAAATATTCAGTGAATTCGTCCAAGAAAAAAAATGAAATGAAAAACTTGTGAATTGTAACTAATTAAAAAAAAATGGAAATTTAAAAAACTTTTGGAATTGTTTACACACCGTAAAGTTCAAAGAAGGTTTGAAAAAAACAATCAACCCAGCCGGGATCTGAACTCGTGCCCCCCCCCCAAATATTAAATCATAATATTTGAAAATTCTCCGAACCCACTAAAATAAGAACATAACAAATTTGGGCAATTTAAATTCAACCTGCTGGGTTCCCTCTCAGATTGATTTTGATTTGTAATATAATAAGGGCAAAAGTCTGTCGCGCGCGGCTCCCGGTCGTCAGTGGAAAATGCGTCAGTGATTATTAAAAGTCATGCAAAACATGCTTCTGGAGGTATTGGGGCCTAAGAATCCAATTCTGAGCTCTGTTACAGCCAATTCCGAACCCCGGATCAGAATTCGAATTTAGTCGAAAATTCAAATTTTTCCAAAAATCAAGTTTGGCGGCTAACCCGTCCTAAGCCAACCACGATTGCCAATTCTGTCTAGTACTGAAGCTAAGCCTAGCTAGGCCAAGCCACCCTGGCTTGGGTTTGTTAGGCTGAGGACTAAGCATAGCTTAAGCCTATCTTAGGCTTAGCTTAAAACGTCAGGAGATTCGGGAAGTTTTGGCTTCGGTGGGATTCGAGACACTTTACAACAAAAGTAATAATCGAATTTACTTTTGAATGATTTTGAGACCCAAAATGGATTTCTGTAAAATTGTTCGAATTTGGTTCGAGGTTCGAAATCGTCAGAAATGGATGTTAGAATTATAGTCTAAGCCCCTAAATCCGATAAAAACACTTTTTTCTCGACTTTTAATAATCACTGACGCATTTTCCACTGACGCATTTTCCGGTCACCGTCGCGCGCCCTTACCTTTTTTATTACGATTTTGTCAGCCCCAAAACAACATCGTTTAATGACAAATTCGACAAATAAATGTTCACTTTTCATTTACCTTTCTGAATAAATTTATTCTCAATCGACAAATTCTATTTTTTGTTCTTATTACATTTTTAACTTATGTTTTCTAAATACCTAACCGCTTTCTTTCCTAAAAAAATTATTGGATAAAAAACCCAAAATGTTTAATCTCCGGCAAGCCAAAATTGCCACAAAATTATGCCATTCACAGAATGAAGCAGCACAAATGCCATCGACAAAAATGTTTCCTTTTATTATTCATTTTTTGCATCAGCGCAGCTCGAGGCAAGTCCCGGGTACTGCTACTCGAGAATTATCTCTTAATGCGTTTTATGGGAAAAATGAGGATTTCCAGAAAAAAGATTCGTCCAATTTGAAGTTAAAATTTTCAAAAAAAAATTTCCCCAATTTATAAAAAGCTGCAATCGTATTTTTTAAATTTTAGTGCACATCATCTTAATTTTTAGAGCTGGTTGCCATATTTTCTGGCAGATGAAATTACGATAGTTACGAATACGAACGATACGATTTTTTTTTTCTCAAAATCCAAAAAAAAAAAAATTTTTTTAGTAGTAATTTCCAGTTTTTTAAATTATAATAAACAATTCGGAATGTTTTATTCATAATTGAAACAATAAATTTGATTCTGTGGTGGAGAACAACATTTCAACATTTTCTGCCAAAAGCCGCTTCCTCAAATTCTGAACCAAAAATGCAAATTTTTTTTGAGAATTTTGTTTTACTTCTGGGGGGGGCGGTGATTTTAGCAAAAATACGATACGATACTTGTGTCTCTAAATTACGATCTTTACGATTACGA
The DNA here is from genome assembly GCA_018350325.1 of Globodera rostochiensis. Lineage (NCBI taxonomy): Eukaryota > Metazoa > Nematoda > Chromadorea > Rhabditida > Heteroderidae > Globodera > Globodera rostochiensis. Next base: position 3,980,007 of record JAEVLN010000006.1, read on the forward strand.
TACGATACACATCCCCGGCCATATTTGTACAGGTAGCGGCGATTCCCAAGGTTCCGCGTCAATTGGTCATGCCATCGGAGCCGGGCGGCCTGCTGCACAGTGAGTGAGGGCATTTTTAGTTGAAAGTAGAGACCGGACTTGAGCTTCGAGACGAGATTTCTCGAGAATCTCGTCTCGTTCCGGTCTCTAGTTGAAAGTATGCGAAAAATATTTTTCTAAATAAATTTTCAGCAGCTTTGGAAACGGCACGGGGCTTGGCTCGGCGAGCCGAGCGGGCTCCTCTTCTGCTGCTGCGGGGCGCGAAAATGGCACCATTGCCATCGTTCTTATGCTTTTTATAGCGCTGGGGTGCAATCCGTTTTTTATGGTGCTGGTCATTTGTTAAAAAATCAGCACAAAGTGCAAGTTTGTTGAACAAAATGGGGGTGTTTAATAAATAAAATATTAAAAGTATTGTCTTTTTAATACCATTCTTATTAATATTTTCATTTTATTCTTTTTTTATAAAATGATTAATTGTAAAAACTTTTTTTGCCCATTTTGAAAGACATATTTTTGCATTATGGGCTTCATTCATTAACAATTTTTGAGGATTTCGATATTTTGCATTATGAAGATTGGGAATGTTTTTGACAAGAAATACGAATTTAAAATTCTAATAATAAAATAATTTTATTAAAGAGTCAGTAATAAAAAAAAAGAATATGTGGTACAATTTGCGGTTCTGGACAGTTTGGCACCGGCCGTTTTGGCCCGATCAGTCATTTGTAGTAATTAGGAAAGCAAATCAAACAAAATTGATACCATTCAAAAGCTTTACGTTTGTTACACATTTGATCAACGGAAGCTAACCGATTCGTTTCTTTTTAAACAATTTTTTGTGCCAAATTGGTGAATTTTAGGTGCCAAAATGACCGGCGACAAACTGACCTCGACAACCGTACAATTTGTTAGATCTTTTTACAAATGTTATATTTTGATCATTTGAGATTTGATTATTTTAACAAATGATACCAGCATCATCCATCAATTTATTGGAATTGTATTCGTTTAAAACAAAAAATCGTTTTTAGCATTTCCCTTTTTTGCTTTTGCATCCGTGGAGGGCATTTCTTTGAATCCGCAGAAGAGCGGTCGACGCGCGATGCATGTGCCGGTTGCCTTTCATGTTGCGATCTCTGTGCCAATAATATATTGCCGCTTCTGGCGGAAATTCCCAGAGATCGGAGTTGAGGTTCGATCGAGAATCTCGATCGGTCCGATCACTAATTTAGAGTAGGGTTGGAGCCGGGGCGGGGACAGGGAATACCGGGGATCCCAGGCCATTCTCATCCCCGGTCCCCGGTTTGCCCATCCCCGAAAACCGGGGATCCACGGTCTTATCCCCGCCCGGGGATGAATATGCACCGCTAAAGATGGCCATCTCATCTTTTGATTTAGTAAGAGATAGGCAAAATGGTAGCCCCGGGCAGGAATCGAACCCACGACCTTCGGTGCAGTGATCAGCTTCTCACCCAGAACCAATGCTCTTACCGTCTGAGCTACCGGGGCTTCCCATTAGCCGTCCCTCTTATGGATCTTATGCCCCCGCCATAGGCGTTTTAACCGTCCCAGCCAGCTGGACACGCTCGCTTCCTTACAATTTAGTATGTTGAATTTTGTTTGAGAAGTTGTAAAAAACAATTTTTTTGCTAATTTTTTTAACAAAATTGCCAATTTTTGTAAAAATTTCTCTGACGGCGCCCTTAAGCACCGTCGGTCGGGCTTTCCTTCCTAGAAAAATTAAACCGGTCTTTTGGGGTGCATTTTTAGTTTAAAAAAAAATTAATTTTTATAAAAAATAGCCAGCAAATTGCAGTTTTTCCAGAAATTCACCCAAAAACAGGATTTTTGGCTTTGCCCATCCCCGGCTGAGGGTCCCCGTTCCCCGGTTTGCTGATCCCAGCAAACGGGGATCCCCGGTTTGTCGTCCCCGGTATCCCCGTTCCCTGGTTTGCTCATCCCAGCAAACGGGGATCCCCGGTTTGTCGTCCCCGGTATCCCCGTTCCCCGGTTTGCTGATCCCAGCAAACGGGGATCCCCGGTTTGTCGTCCCCGGTATCCCCGTTCCCCGGTTTGTCGTCCCCGGTATCCCGGTTCCCCAGTTTGTCGTCCCCGGTATCCCCGTTCCCCGGTTTGTCGTCCCCGGTATCCCCGTTCCCCGGTTTGTCGTCCCCGGTATCCCCGTTCCCCGGTTTGTCGTCCCCGGTCCCCGTTCCCCGGTTTGCTCATCCCAGCAAACGGGGATCCCGGGTTTGTCGTCCCCGGTATCCCCGTTCCCCGGTTTGTCGTCCCCGGTATCCCCGTTCCCCGGTTTGTCGTCCCCGGTCCCCGTTCCACGGTTTGCTCATCCCAGCAAACGGGGATCCCCGGTTTGTCGTCCCGGTATCCCCCTTCCCCGGTTTGTCGTCACCGGTATCCCCGTTCCCCAGTTTGTCGTCCCCGGTATCCCCGTTCCCCGGTTTGTCGTCCCCGGTATCCCCGTTCCCCGGTTTGTCGTCCCCGGTATCCCCGTTCCCCGGTTTGCTCATCCCAGCAAACGGGGATCCCCGGTTTGTCGTCCCGGTATCCCCGTTCCCAGGTTTGTCGTCCCCGGTATCCCCGTTCCCCAGTTTGTCGTCCCCGGTATCCCCGTTCCCCGGTTTGTCGTCCCCGGTATCCCCGTTCCCCGGTTTGACCGGGGATCTCCCCTCCCCCCGGCTGCACCCCTAATTTGAAGTTTGGCCCCAAAGTTTGCTTAATTTGTCGCCAATGTTACATATAATTCTTGAACATTTTATATTTTGAAGAAATAGTGCAGAAAAGGAGAGGAGAGAGTCAGGGAAATTTAATTTTTTAAACGAATTTTCATTTTATAGACAACAACAAAAAATTTCTTTTTTCTTTAAACGAAACAAAAAATTTCCTTAAACAACAGCAAAAAATTACAATTATATTGCCTATTCTGGTGGAAATGAGCGGTGCTTTTCCCCGAACCGTGCCGTGCCGGGCCCATTAATATATTGACACATTTTTATTGTCGTTTAAAATCATTCAACCAATTTGTTTTCTTTCTTCGATGTTATTTAAAAAAATATTTGCGTTATCTGAAAACATGTCCTCCTCCGGCCAATCTAATCCATTTTCTTTAAGAAATTGTGCGATGCGTTGACTTACCACAAGTCCAAAAGGTACTTAAAAGTGGTCCATTGGTGTGGTGTCCGCTTAAACTTGCAACAAAATTTTAAAATTATGATCGGTTCAGGCCCTACAGGAAATTTTATTTAAGGATTTAATGAAGCCGGATGATACTTTGGTTTCTAAAACGATGTCCGTGACCTTGAAAACCGCGGGAAACCCCGTCCCGAATAAAGAGGTTTCTGGCTCCTAAGTTTGAAACTTTGAACATTAATGTGACCGCACGCAACCTCCAGAATCTCTGTTTAAACAGTAAAATTTAACATCAGTTATCATTAGAAAATGGCGTAAAATCGGTTGATCACTTCGGCAATATTGAACTAATAATTACGTCAACAGGTGTCCATATTAAATAATTTAATCATAAACAATATTTTGAAATTGTTTTTGAATATTAAATTTTACCCATTCGCTATTTGGTCCATATTAAATAAGGCAACGATGATATTTCCAATCATAAACAATTTCAAATTGTTTGTGAATATTAAATTATACTCATCGCTTCTGGTCCATATTACCTAAATAAGATTATCATGCTATTTCCAATCATTAAGAATAATTAAAAAAGGGTTTTGAATATTAAATTATAATTGCTCGTTATTAGGTCCATATTAAATAGGGTAAAAAAACTAAGTATTTGAGCAAACCTCCATGTCCAAAAGTAAGTACTTACTATTTGGTGTCAATTTTTGTCATAAATTCCACAAAAATGAACAATGTTTTAGAAGATTTATGCCAAGTTTATATATAAATTTATTAATTGTTGAAAGAGAGAGCGTTTATGAGTAAAGCCCAAAATTTTAAGAAAATTGAACCAATTTTTGAATAGTTATTGGCAGAGCGAGGACTATCGAGATTTTCGAGATTTTTTGCCATATTCTCGATTGGTCCTCAAGACTTTGCTCTAGTTATGGGCACTTCCATTGTTCGAATAATAATGAATTCATTCAATTGGATTGCATTTGGAGTTGGCATTATTTTGAATGGCATAATGATCCATTTAATTGTTCGGTACACGCACAAGTCTATGCGAATGTACAGCAAAGTAAGTAAAGGATTAACATTAAAACACCCATTTTCTTCCATTATATCAGTTAGGTAATTTTTGAAAATCGGTTCCGGAATTTCCCGGAAAATTTTAGGAATCCTAAAGTGACAGCAATTTGAAAGTCTATACAACCAAGATGCCATTCGAAACTCTTAATTGGAAGAATCATTTAAAAAAAAGCCAACGGTTTAATTTTTTAAAAAAAAAGTTCAATGTAAAAAAACGCCATAGTCTATGGAATAACTTTTTCAAGAACTCTCTAATTATTTCGTACATTAGCTTTTAAAAGCTTAGAGCTTTCGAATGGCATCTTGTTTGTTTGATTTGGTTTGGTTTAAAAAAAGTTATAGACTTTCAAATTGAGGTCACTTTAGAATGGCCCAAAATTTACGTGCTGGGTCGTTCGTAAAAACTGCCACCATGGGCGTTTCGTAAATTTTCCAGGGCGTTTTGTAAATTCAACACATATAAAGTTGAAGTGGTTTGATAAGTATTAAATGTTATAATGTAAAATTGCCAAAAATCGGGGTTTTTCGTGGCTTTTTGATCATAACTTTTTTAAACTTTGATTTACTGCTTAGTTTAATTTTACAAATAGTTTTTCCAATGGTATAAGGCTTAACTGATTTAGTGCGGTGTGTTCATATAAAGTTATGATGCCTAAATGCGTTAATAAATATGATTCAAATTTAAGATATTACTGCAAACATGCGCAACCGACATTGCATTGCTTACAATTAATTTACTTTTTCATCAGGTCATTTGTAATAAAATATAATAAAATTTTAAGGAAAACATCAACGGTATTTATATTGCAATCGGATTATTATTTAAATGTTAGGAATTATTCGAATAATCCTAGTATTATTTGAAAATATTCAAATTAAAACGGGGAGTTAGTATGAAAATTATTTTTGAACTCAGTAAAATTTGAAAACCTTGGTTTTTCTTTATTATTTTTAATATTTTCTTTTGAAAAAAATAGGATTTCAAATTTTACTAGTTAAATTCAAATTAATACTAGGATTATTTGAATAATCCTAAAAATAATAATATAAAAAGTGCAAAATGTTTATTATTATAGTACAGTTACACAACGCACAAAGGTGAAACAGAACGGATTACGGGCGGTCTGATCACTTTCAATGGGACAGAAAATCGGCGTTGGAATCTGTTGGCTTTCGTTTGCTGGATTTTTCTTGTTTATGTGTCGCTGTTTGGATATGTGGCACAATTTATTTATCGCTACCTATTGCTGAACTGGTTGAAAAGCATTAAAAATTTTATTGCAAACTTTTTAAACATTTAAACGAATTATCATCATTACTACCATATATCCATAATATGGATATATGGTAGTATCAATTAAACTAGAGTTGGCCGGGACCACGACTGGTACTGAAATGTTCAATTTTGTTATTTTGGTACTGAATGTTTGGTCCCAATTTTTCAAAAATCTTCAAAACTCCCTTATAATGGTCCCGGTTTCTTACCAATCATCTTTTTTCTTCTTTTTGGCCAGTATCCCGGTTTATTTCCGGCCCTTGGTTTTCCCAAAAATCCCGGTCCCGGCCAACTCTAAATTCAAAAAATTATTTTGATATTGAAAATCAACCATAAATTTGTGTTAATAATATTCAGGGACAAAAAATTATCGACATTTAAATATTTTATTCTGTTCGGAACAATGCTTTTTATTCCATTGGTATATTGTGTGGATTTGTTCGTTTGCTATTATCCACCAACTGATCACACATATTTGGAAGATCAATCAGTCGCCGACATTCTTGCATTAAACATTAATGATCATAATGCACTGACCGGACATTCGTTTAATGTGAAAATTAAATTATTATAATTTAATAATTATAAAATATAAAATTTACCATTTAAGGATTGGAAGCAGACACTGGGATTTTATTACATCATCATTGCTTGCACCATTGCTTACACGATTATAATCACATTAGCATTTCTAATGGACAAATTGTTGAAGGAGCGTTTAAAATTGGGGTATTATTATGTTAGGAATTTAATTTTTAAACAAATATTTAGAGCATCCTCAGCGCAAATCGTTAAAATGGTTGAAATGAATAAGCAAATTGCGCGGAATCTTATCATTCACGTAAATTTTAAATATATTTAAATTAAGAAAGATTTTATTAAAAATTATGGCTTCCAAACCGAGAACCGACCGGTCCGAACTTAGCTGATTCACATTTCTAAAAACCATTCAAACGCACTTGTCGATTATGAAGCTATTGTTAAACTAAAGTTTTGACATCGGACACAAGTCTACAAAAAGCTTTTTGACTAGAAAACCTCAAAAATCTTTTAATTTTTTAAGTTTTCTGGCCATACTTGTCCAATCGCAAAACTTTGCCTAAAAGTAAAATTGCCAAAGCGCCTTTTTATTATTTTTTTTTTTGTTGGAGGGAACTTTTTTAAACTGTTTTTTAACCGCACAAATAAATAAACAAATTTCGCGTGAAATCACATTCTTTGGGTAAGATTTATAATAAAAAAGGTTACATAAAATAAAATGTTTAAAAATTTAAAGGCATCGATGCCCTTCTTCATATATTTGTCAATTTCATTTTTTATTGGCATTATGTTGTTCAAAATTGATGTCAGCAAATGGCATTGGCTTCAGTATTACAACATGTTTGTGCCAATTCCGATGTTCTTACCGTCTGCTTTGAATCCAATTGTGTCAATTTGTATAATCCAATACTATCGTAAAGCATTTGTAAATGGTTTTATGCGCATCGGTAAATTAATTTGTTTAATTCAAAGGGTTGCCAACAAAAAATTTTCAAAAAAAGGACAATGAAGGTCAAAAAAAAAAGATTGTTAAGAAAATTTATCCTGAAAATCAGTACAAGAAGCAAATATTGTTATATTTTTGGACATTTTTAAGCGAAAATTCAAAAAAGAATCTTGAAAATTAACAAATTTGGCCATCTGTCTAGAGATTATTCAAAATTTAACAAAAATTCTTCAAAAAGCTCCAGAAATCTCAAATAAAGGACAAAAAAGGACTTGTATCCCAAATAAAGGACAAATCTTTAAAAAAAGGACATTTCAAATTTTAAAGATTGGGGTACCCCAAAAAGGACAAATATTTAAAAAAAGGACAGTTGGCAACCCTGAATTATAAATTTCTGCATTTTTCTTTTCATTGGAATTTTTGCAGTTAAATGGTTCAAACTTTTGTGCACTGGAAAATGTGCGGAACAATAAGCTTCAACACAACAATGGGCCGGCCGGCCGGCCGTATATGCGCGGGAAGAATATCAAAAATCATAAATGAATATTTATTTGGCAAATTTTAAACTGTTAATATTTTTTGATTATGTTTTTTTTTAAATTAGTTTTTTGATTACTAATTTATAATCTCACAAATAGTTTAATTTGGTCGTCTGTTCATGCTTTGCACAAAAATTTGGCAATTTTTTTGGCTTATAGTGGTCTAGCTTAGCCGAAGACGATCGCTTTGTATAAGTGGCCTTGTGCCATCTCTTCTCTTCACTATAAAGATTGGCCGGCGCCTCATCGCTCTCAAATGTTTGAAATACAGTGCCCACAGAATGGCCCAGCCGAGGAGGAGAAGGAACTTTCTGAAAAATGCCATTCTCTAAGCATTGCTTTAAAATGCCATTCTCTAAGCATTGCTTTAAAATGCCATTCTCTAAGCATTGCTTTAAAATGTCATTCTCTAAGCATTGCTTTAAAATGCCATCTCTCTAAGCATTGCTTTAAAATTCATTCTCTAAGCATTGCTTTAAAATGCCATCTCTCTAAGCATTGCTTAAAAAAACCATTCTCTAAGCATTGCTTTAAAATTCATTCTCTAAGCATTGCTTTAAAATGCCATCTCTCTAAGCATTGCTTAAAAAAACCATTCTCTAAGCATTGCTTTTTCATTCGATTTTTTTACTATCAAAAAATGATGGACTTTTAGTCTCGAAGAATCTCAAAATAGTCATTCTTAGTGTCAGACAGGCTCGTTAAAACGACGAGATTCCCGACTTAAAAACATGTTTTCGTGCATATCTCGCCAATATAAAGTCGAAAAATCCCAAACAAAATTAGAAATCCGATCCCAACTTATCAAACCAAAATCTATTTTAAATTTTTTCGAAAAGCTCACGGCATTAGCGACGGCATTGGAATTGCGGCGGGGACATGGTTACACAGGTAAGTGCCAATTTGTTGCTGAACATCTTCAAAAGTTCGTAGGAAATTGGTGCCCCCGACCGTCTGGGGATCCAGACGAATGAGCACAGCGGAGTCGTTAAACTGAAATAAAATGCTCAATTTTTGGAACTTCCCCATAAAAGTTCCGGTATTTCAACCGGCCAAGCCAACTCATCACCACATTGGCCATCTGAGCGCCCGCCAACCGAGCGCGAATTTTTTGTCCCTTTTTTTATGCGAAAGTTTAATTTTTCAGGCCATTTATTCGAAAAGTTAAAGATGAATTATTTTTCAAAAAACAGCCTAAAATCAATGTTTGGGGTGCAGTTTGAAAAAAATTTTGATTTTTGACTCAATTTGTTAAGAAAATTGCTTCAAAAATGAATCCTGAAATCAGTTTCAAAATCAGTATGCCGAGCTGAAAACTGTACAAATCTTTAAAAAAATACGCATTTTGCAGCAGATTTTGACACTTTTTGACTCAAAATATCGTTAACAAAAATGCAATAAAAACGACAGGATTTCGGTCAGATCCTGCCCAGGCTTTAGTATGGGCTTTGTTTAGCCACCTCGGTGATATGTTTAGAATATTGCCCAAAAAACACTGACGGGTTGGCGTTGGATAAGCGCGGCGCCAGGATGAAGAACGGCGATGGCAATGGATTTATCCGGATAAACGTAGACAATTTTGACCTGAAATTTGACAGCAGCAACAGGTTGACGTCGTTGGTAATCAATTGTTGGGTTGGTATATATTGTAAGGAAGTGCGTATTCCGCTGGTTGGAAGTGGACGGTTAAACTAGAGAAAAGACGATCGAGATTCTCGTCAAGATTTTTTCGAAATTCTCGATCAAAATCTCGATCGATCCTCAAGTCCTTTCTCTAGTTAAAACGCCTAGGGCGGGGGCAAAAGATCACACCCATAAAGAAGGAAGTAAATGGGACGCCCCAGTAGCTCAGTTGGAAGAGCTGCCCACGGATTGGGTGGAAGTCGTAGGTTCGAGTCCCACCCGCGGAGTTACCATTTTGCCTATTTTAAACTTAACCAAACCAAACAACCACGATGCGATTTGCAAGCACTAAGTTTTTGAAAGCTATTGTTAAGCCAAACAAGTAGAGAATTCATAAAAAAGTTGATTCAAAAAAACTATGCAAACCCTCGCTTTTGGATGCTTTTTCACATTGAACTTTTTAAAAAAGTTTTGAACCGCTTGGCTTTTTCCCTAAATCATTTTTTTCATTTATAACTTTTTAATTTAATCTTATGTCTTTAATTTTGTTTGTTTAAAAAATGGTATAGCTTTAGCATTTCCCGATAATTTCGGAATGTCCTGCTAAAAGCGTTTGGAATTTCCCAAAATTACCGTAACATATTCGAACCTGAGTCGTGTAAATTGAGTCTTGGCCAAGCACCCCCCCCCCTTCCCCCACAGCGTAAAAAGCGCACCTCTCCGCCCACCAGCAGATAGTCCTGCACAAACTCATCAAAGTCGATGGCCAACTGTTGGTCAATAATGGCGCGATGTTCGGGCATTATGCCGTCGCCGCCGCGAGACAGAAGCCGATAAATAATTAACATACTAACAATCACCAATCCGATGCCGGCATAAAAGACACGCATCGCATAGTTGTAATGAACGAGATGGTTGGCAACTAAGGGGAAAAGTTGGAGAAGGGGGGGGGGACTGGCTTTTAGTAGAGATCGGACTTAAGGACGATCGAGAATCTCGATAATCTCAACAAAAAAATTTTAACGATCGAGATTCGTTCGAGATCACTGAAAAATCTCGGTAAAGAAAAAATCTCGTCGAGATTTAACGAGATTTCGATCGACAATCTCGACTCGATCGGTCCGATGGAGAAGTTGGAGAATGGGTGGGGGAGTGGCTTTTTAGTTGAGGACCGATCGAGAATATCGATAAATCTCGTAGTCGAGAAATCTCAAAAAAAAATTTAACGATCGAGATTCGTTCGAGATCACTGAAAAATCTCGGTAAATAAAAAAATCTTGTCGAGATTTACCGAGATTTCGATCGAGAATCTCGACTCAATCGGTCCGATCACTACTTTTTAGTCCCACATCCTGAAAACGACCTCACCTGGTTCCAATTCGTAAGCGGACAATCGTTTGTTCAAGTACAAGTGCTTGTTGAAGTCCCGGATCCTAGTTTTTAATTGCTCCTCGACATTTGCGTCAGCCTCTTTTATGTTGTATGTGAACATCGATTGCCACGAAAAGCTACGAAGTTCGGCACGGATTTCGAGTAGTAATTGCTCTGCCTCCTCCTTTGCTCTCCTAGTTGCCTCCTCATTTGCTCTCCTAGTTGCCTCCTCATTTGCTCTCCTAGTTGCCTCCTCCTTTGCTCTCCTAGTTGCCTCCTCTTTTGCTCTCCTTGTTTGTTGTTCTGACTCCTCTTTTGCTCTCCTTGTTTGTTGTTCTGCCTCCTCTTTTGCTTCCCTATATGCTCCGTCTTCATAGCAGTGTTTTCCCGGTTCCGGTGCCGGTTCCAACGGTTCCGGGAACCGGTTCCGGAACCGCGAAAAATCCGGAACCAATTTTGGAATCGGTTCACGGAACCGCGAAAATCCGGAACCGCGGAACCGTGAAAATTTGAAACCGGTTTGGAACCGGAACCGCAAAAAACTGGAACCGTGGAATCGTTAGAAAAAATGGACCGGGAAAATACTGCTTCATAGTCTTCCACAGAATGTTGCCGGTCACCGCCCCCGCGGCGAATCATCCGAAATTCTAAAAAAAAAATTCATTAAAACAGAATTTTAAAAACGGCATTTGTTGTTGGAAGAACCCACGTGTCAACACCGTCCCGTCCACTCGGAAGAGTGATGTGCGCTGCCAACGGTTTAAAAAAGTGCCAAAACTGTTCATCGCTGCCAAACGATTGGACGCGCTCATCAACGCCGGGTGGAGCAGAATTGCCATGTCCAAAATCCAAAAACGTGGAAAATGTTTTCAAAAATGTGGAAAAAACGTGGCAATTTTTTTAACCCTTTAATTTAATGGAGAATTGCTCGAACAATCATTAACTAGCATATTTATTAACACTTTTCAACATTTTGAGCAAATTTGGTTAAGAAAGGAAGTAATTATTAGAGATCGGAATTTTGAAAAATCCGAGACCTAGAGCGAGATTTGGGGATGGGCCGAGACCGAGATCGAGATTTGTCTCGAAATTCCAAGAGTGCAGGTCTCGAATCTCGTTGTCGAAAACTCCGAGACCTGGACTCTCGGAAATCTCGGTCGGGATCTCGATCTCGCCGATCTCTAGTAATTATGCCAGGCCTGTAGCCAGAAATTTTTTTCGGGGGGAAGAGGGGCAGTTGGGGGGAAAAATTCGATTTTTAAGGGTTTTTGTGTTTTTACCTTTTTATTGCACTTTTGTTAAGGAATTTTCAAAATTGCAAAATTTTTTTTTGAGAATTCTGCTTTACTTTGGGAATGCGGGTGGGTGCGCCGATAAGCGCTGATGAAATTTTTTTAAAAGATTTTTACAAGATTGGTTAAGAAAATTGGGTCAAAATATTGGCGAAATGTTTACAAATTTTTTAAAATATATCCAATAAATTGAAAGAAAGTCGGAAAAAGAGCCATTGCGAATTTAAACCCTGGATTATCTTATAAATATTTGAATGGACGTTTCTTTGAGCAAATGTTGACCTAAAAAAGGAGGGGGGGGGGGCTATGGACACTTTCGTTGGGCGTTGGGAATTCATCTCCATAAATTTGAATGTTTTATTCGCTCTCAGCAAAATGTTGACCCAGCGAATTGTGAAAAAAGAATTCAAAAGTTACGATTAATAAATTTAAATTGATAAATAGGTATTTAATTATTTGTTGAGTCATTTTTGGCATAAAATGTGTTTTTTTTAATCATTTTCTCTCCATCAACAATTCATCAACATTTGGGGGTTAGAAAGAATGAAATTTGTTAACAAAACCGATCCAAAAACTGCTGGATTTTCCCAATTTTTCATTGCGGGGGGGGGGGGGGGGGGGGGGGCTTAAAATCTAATTCGAAAATAAGGACAAAATAAGGATGAAGGCCTGAAATAAGGACAAATCTTTAAAAAAGGAAGGACATTTTTATAAGATTGGCACCCCTCAAATAAGGACAAATCTTATTCAGAATTTAAGGTAGAAGACAGCATTACATTCATTCGTGGGTATCTCAATTTTACCTATTTTATGGCAAATGCCATAATTTTGGAATTTTGCCATATTTTTTATTTTGTTTAGAACTTAAATACTTATTTATGAGTGAAAAATGAGGATTTCCCGAAAAATATGCTGCTTTTGTTCGTAATGAAATTAAAATCTTTAAAATTTCCTCTCAACATTCATAAAAAGCTTCAAAAAATTACCGTATTTTAAATTTTAGTTGCAAATCTTTTAACAAATTGAGTAAAAAATTTAAAATTTTCTCGGCGGCGCCTATCGGCCCCGCCGACCATCACTTCCCCAAGCAGAATTTTCAAAAATTTTGCATTTTTGAAAATTCATTAAGAAAAAATTGCATAAAATTCCATATTTTTGGAACCGGTTGCCATGGCACCCACTCCTCACCGGCATTGGAAACAATACCGCAGGTGGTTGAATAAAAAGAGCCAAGCTTAAAGGGGAGGAGCCCGGCGGTGCCGAGAGGCGCCGCCGGGGGAATTTTTTAAAATTTTAACAAATTTTGTAAAAAAAAACCCGAAATTTCCGAAATATCAGAAATCCGAAAATTTGCCCAGCCCTGTTTAAGAAGCTCTAAACAAATTAAAAGAAATTATTGCTTATAATAAGCACAGATAATTCAAATTTGTTACTGTTACGACCCAAAGTCCGAAGTGAAAAGCAATAATGTATGCGTCGAACAAGAAGCAGGGATTTCGAACCCCGAACGTGAATTCGAACAAGTTTTCTAAATGTTTAATCAAATTCATCGACATTTCGACGATTTCTAATGGCAAAAAATGCAACAACAAAAAAATTCCAGTGAAATTGTTCGAATGCGGGCGAGTCAGGGGTTCGGAATCGGTCAAAATAGAGGACATTTTCAGATTTTACGCCCACGAAAACCTCTAGAAAATTTTTTATTTATCGTTTTTAATCATTAAATAAAGGTCCAATATTTATATTGACTAGAAAATGTGAAATATTGACTTAAAATATTGACCAAAAACCCTAAAATATTGATTTAAAAACGTGCTAAAATTAGCCAAATTCGGTCAATTAAAACTTTCAACATTCGTCAATCTTTATTTTCCTATTACAGTTTGTAAATGTAAAATTTTTCATATGTTTTGGAAAACTTTATAAAAAATATCAAATAAAAAATTTGTAGGCAGAATTTCGATCTTTGGGGGAGCATTTTTGGTTAGGAGTCCATTTTTGGTTTGAAAAATTTTTTGATGATCTCTTCGGCAATATTGAATTTGAAGTTCAGCCCAGGCTTCAACTTAGTCGCCCCTGGTGTCAGCATAACACACGGAAACAAATCATCGACAGAATCGGGCACAAATAAATTGGTGGTGTCTGAAAAATCGAAAAAGATTAGCATTTAAATTAAAAATTTAGATTTTGATCCTTTTTTATACTTTCTCACCCAAACGCCGTCCATTTTTTGTGTAAAAACCGCGTGAGTCCAACAAAAGGAACAATTGCCGTTTATTCGTCCTTTTGGCTGGAAGTTAAATATTTGTAATTTTAATGTAAACATTCATGATCCACAAGGATCTGAAACCCACAAAAATCCGCAAACCCCATTTTTGGTTAAAACGACGGAATTTCCAACTAAAAGGTTGGGAGCGCTATACCATTTGGAAACCAGATAAACTTTAGGGCATCAGATAAAATATACTTAAATCAAACGCACTTAATTTGGTTCCACACCAAATCCTTGACGGACCTCTCCGCTTTTTGTGAACTCAAACCACTCTTGTGCGTCCATTGCACGGTACTGGCCGACTTCTTTGTCATAGCGAGTAACATAAATGTGCAATGTTTTGTAATTTAGCAACGAAAAGCAAGCTTTGGGGGCAAGAATACAAACGTGTAATCATCATCACTTATTAAGTTATCGACAATGAAGCCCTGGCGTTTAAATCTTAATAAGTGAGTAATTTTTGTAATTGTTTAGCTTTGGGTTAACAATAGCTTTTAAAAGCTTAGGGCTTTCGAATGTTATCTTGTTTGTTTGATTTGGTTTAGTTTATTAGCATTTCCACAATTACTCGGGCAATTCCGGCATTATTCGTACTAGTAAAAATATGCAATTTATGTATTTAAAAAAAATTACCTTCAGCCTCCTTGGAAAATTGTTGTTGGTCCAGTCAGTGCTCCAGTAATTTTCTCACGTGCTTGAGTTAACAGTTCGTAAAGTTTTGCCAATACTTTTGTTTTTCCAATTGATAATCCGCTGTTACAATTCCGAACGGTGTGTATATGGATATACTAAATAGTAGAGAGAATAAAGAGGATCCATAAAAAAGTTTTCAGTGTCATTTGTAATTTCGAAAAACCAATTAATTATGACCAGATACTGTAAAATGGTAATCTGTTTAAAAACCCAATTAATTTAGCCAAACAATGTCCGAGAAAATTCTGATTAGTGTCCAATTTAGGGTAACTAAAATATAATAATTTAGGATAATACCCCTCGGAGAACTGAAGTACCATAAAGCTTTGAGGTAAAGCACCCTAATTTAATCAGAAAAATTTTTGGCATTTTCATAATTTAAACATTAACAATATTTTAACACATTATTATGATTATACATTTAAAATCGTAAGAGGTGTTACGCTCTTTGGGTCCGCGTCGTAGCACATTTTTTTGAATCCAGCTATTAAATCCGGCGATTTGTTAACAGATGGATTCCAAAAAAGGCTCATTGTTTGTTGTATAGCAATTGACGGCAATTGAACCTGCTAAAAATGGGCACAAATTGGATTCATATGCAATGTTTATTCATGAACAAAAAAACTTAAGTTGGTATAGTCGTGCAGCTTCATTTCCAAGGAAATCACAGTCACAGCAAACGACATTTGTTTAGCCAGGTTTTCAAACTGCTCAATAATTGTGTTGTTCAATTGTTTAAGTGCCAAATAGGCAAGAGCTTCCGGCTAAAACAAAATGTTTGATGATCCCGAGCCAAAATCACTCAAAACCGCCTTTTATAGGTTTTCTTAGCTTATAAAAATGGTTTTGAGTGAGTTAGACCTGGATGATGTGATTCATATTTACAAAAATATTTTTGTTGAAATAAGAGCTGATTGTTAATAATTTTTAAAATCGTCTACAAATTTTAAATTCATATGATATTTATTACTTCATAAATAGCCCGAAATTTTTAGGGTCTATTCTGATTCAGTGCCTATCTGTTTTTAAAGCTAAAAATACGGCAAGGTTAACCGGGCCTTCACTCTGGGTCCGGTTGGGGCTAAAATGTCCCTGCGCGCCGAAACTTTTTAGAATTTTAATTTTTGTTGTAAAAATTATATAATATTTCACGAACAAATTTCAGACCGGTAAAACACTAGAATTTTCCTGGAAGGCGGGAAAATGAAAGATTGTGGACGATTCTCATATGTTAAAATTTTATTTTCAATTTTTTCCATTTTGACATACTTTTGTTGAATCGACAGGATTTCGCTGGGAGCTCTGCCCGGAATTTTGACCGTGCCCGAGTCTGGCAACCGCATTTCAGAAATTATCCGAGGGTCCGGACCCGGACTTGTTGAAAAACAAAAAAATTTTTTAGAAAATCAGTGTTTTTTAGACAAAGATTTGGCAATTTTTGGCTTATAGTGGTCTGATTTGTATAGGAGGAAAGAATGCTCTCCCTACGATTAACGATAAACATTCGTACATAGAATGTGGAGAGTTGAATGAGAAATTGTTGATTGATTGAAAATGATACATTTTTGCTGGAAATTGTTGTTGCTGATTTATTACGAAAAATGATTTTCCATTTTCATTATTGAAATGACAGCGTAAGGAATTTGTCACACTTTTTATGTATAGGGAAAAGCATTTTTATCTAAGAGGCAGAGAGTGACTGACTCCCCCCCCCCCCATTATAATTTAAAATTAAAAGAAAATTGATACCTTACTATCTGATAAAACAAATTTTTCGTGATAAAGTATTAATATAAAATATAACATAATATTTTATTTTTCAATCGAAGATTCTCAAAGAATTGCGCAAATAATTACAAAGTGAAGGACGAAGTGATCAAATGAATAATCTTATTGATCGACTACATCATACATTAACAATGATCGAATGGAAAAGCTTTCGCCTACCCTGAACATCAATCAAAATGATCAAACTCTAATCACCCCAAAAGTGATCAAAAATTTCATGCTGAAACAACATTAAACGCTTTAGAGCGACTTTTTTAGTCAATATAGTCGCCATTTTTTTCATAATAATTCCATAATTCAGCAATTTATGGAATCTTCCTATGACAATGCATTATTTTAAGCATTTGCGCAAAAATTCTCGAAGAGATTCAATATTTATGCGTTTTTATTTCTTAATATGGATTTATTATGGAAAAATGGCGATGCTTTGCCCGGCCGGCGGATAGGATTCTAAGAAATTAGCTAAAAATACTTTCTTTGTTTGATTAGGTAGTTTTATTGAGACGGTGGGTGGAAAATTAAAAACAATTTTAGAAAAAAAAATCCCATTTTCGAGGGGGGGAGGGGGTCATTACACCCCCGGGGGAGGGGGTCATAGTCCCCTCTTGTTTTGACTTTTTTATTGTTGATATGCGACATTTTTGTCAGGCCTATGGCACCGGGCGTGGTCTAAGAAAGATTTTTGAATCTTTGATCACAAATTCTCCATCTTCGGCTTCATTAGCTTCAAACTCAGTAGGAGCTGAGGAGATTGGCACGCACAATAGGCACAACAATCCCTCCCTGACGAAAAGGCTCCCGGAAAATGCGACACCGGAAAATGCGACACTAGAAAATGCGACACCAAGCGGAAAATGCGACACCGGGAAAAAATGCGACACCGACAGAATATGCGACACTGGAAAATGCGACATTAGGAAAATACGACACTGGAATATGCGACACTAATTTGAAATAAAATTTTTTAAACTTAAGGAAACCCAATTTTTTAAGTAACACCAAACCCGGATAGAATAACTCGGGGAAAGTTAGAGACTTAGGGGTTAATTAGGCTTAGGCCTAAGCCACCCTAGGCTTAGGCTTAGGCAAAAAATAGTGGACCCGCCCTCCATCTCTGCTTGACGTGTTGTTATGGGGTTTTCATCTGTCGTTTGCTGGTGCTATTGCAATTGTTTTATATAAGGATTACCAATTACATATATTACTTATTAAAAATTAATAGAAAAATAAGTTTTAAAAATTTTTTCAAATTATAAAACATTTTCTTGATGTCGCATTTTCTAGTGTCGTATTTTCTAGTGCCGCATTTTCCAGTGTCGCATATTCTGGTGTCGCATTTTCCATTTTGGTGTCGCATTTTCCGGTGTCGCATTTTCTGGTGTCGTATTTTCCGGGAGTGTGACGAAAAGGGGCATTCATCTCAAAGCTCAAAACGCAATATTAATAGTCGATTTATACACCTTTTTTGGGCTCTTTTTTAAAATTATATCTTAGCTCGAAATAAGGAAAAAAATACATTAATTTTTTATACCATTTGATAGACAAAATTCTGAGCTCCCCAAACATAATTTTTATGTAATTTTTTCCTTCTAATTTAAAAGGTAATATGCTTGCAAGAGTTGATGTTCGTCTGTTTACCATGTTTGCTCCCCTCACCTCCCCCCATGGTAGGAATTTTACCATGAACTCGGGGTTACCCAATTGTCATATTTTTGTTTTTAGAACATTCAAAAATTTGGCCACGACAAAATTTTTGACGTATTTTCTATTGTGATTTTGAGTTGGAATAGAATTAGGATTCTCCCCGACCCCTCCGGGGGCGGGGGAAAGTCGGAGTCCGGGGAGCCCGGGGTTGGCCATGTCGGGGGGTTGGGGTCGTTAATTACGTATTGGTGAGATGAAATACGAAACAAACATTTATTCGCTGGGCGGTAGTCAAAATAAAAAAATATACTTTTGAAATTGAATTTTATAAAAATGAGGCTACCGATCGGCACAATTCCAACTACGCCCCGTGCCTGATTGCAAGGAAATCGCACCATTGCTGTAAGCCGTCAAGATTTGGGCCAAAGGTTGCCGCTTAAACGTACAATTTATAATTTTATTTTTGCAATTGTTCAGTCCGCTTTGTCTATTCTGGCATTATCGGCACTTTGAATGGTGTCCCTTTGCCAATTATGGCAACAAAAATTTATGTGTTCTTCCCAAATGCGCCTAAACATATTTGTTTTTTTTTAATTTACTCAATTATAGGAAATTGTTATTTTAACAAAAATAAAATATTTCAATTAAATTACATTTTAAAATCTTACGTTTTTTTATGTTTCTTAATTTAATCTCACCACCTGAACAAAATACGGCGTACAATGTCTACGGTGTCTACCTTAAGGACAATTGTTAAAGATTTGAACATTGGTTAAAAAAAATTATATAAACAAATAATAATTAAAATTATTAAATTTTATTTCAAATTTCCCAATGAAATTTTGGCAAAAAATCAGAAAAAAAATTGGAAAAGCATTTTCGATGAAATAATGAAGAATTTGAACTTTTCGCGCTGATTTTGTGTTCTGCCTTTGAAGCTGAGATTTTGATCAAAAATTGTGCTTTTGAAAGGAGCAAAATGCGGGACGATTTTTTTCTTTACAACAATTAATTAAATGTTGTTAAATTACTTATCATTTTAATAAAAATTTGTTTTATGCTTGTGGCATTTTGCAACTATTGGCATGTTGACCATCGACTGAATGCTCAAAACAGCGAAATGAAAGTTTTTTTATTCAAAGGCAGTAAATGTCAAACATTGTAAAATTTAAATTTATTTGTTAAATAATACAAAAATATTTTAAGATTTAAAATTTTTAACATACAAAAACACTGAAAAGTTTGTAACTTTTATACCTTTACTGATCGCTGGTGTTTACTTACATATGTTACCGGAAAGCGTAGAAGATTCAACGATTTATAAAAAAAATATTTTAATTCATTAACGTTATTTTATAAACGAATTTCATTCACTTTTTTGAACCTCAGATCATTGGCCGGCAACATTTTCAATTTTGTGTAAGAGCCTTCATTAGTGTTATATTTCTTGTTAAACGATACGCCAAAAGCAACTTATTGACCGGCATACTTAGGCCTACTCTTTCCGGATCCCGAAATTCGGCTTAACACTCTCGAAAAGCGGATTCGTGAGGAGCCCATTTTGTCAAATGTCTCGGATTAAAAAAGAAAAATTGGACTATGACTATTTCATAGGGTTGGTCCCCGTCCCTGAACCCCGACATTTTTTTAGTCGGAGTTTTCGTCCCCGACTTTTTTGAATTTTTGGGGTTTTTGCTGGGGAAAACCCCGAGACCCCGACTTTTTTATTCGGGGACGAAAACCCCGACCCCGACTTTTTTTCGCCCCCGAAGGGTCGGGGACCAACCCTACTA